>OY720350.1:34888659-36168147 GCA_963082975.1 Labia minor | reverse complement strand
AAATGCGCCCAACGTTTTTCGTTGAATATGAAGCAATTCATTCATAAACTTTGTTAGACTTATAGAAAAATTATTTTATTCTTTCTACTCCAATGGAAAAACGTTTTTATAAAATTTTTTTATATTTATATTATTATCAATTTCGATTCATGTCTTTCTGTCTGTTCGCCCTTATGACAAATTAAAATCGATTTTTCATCAATTTTGAATTGACTTATACTTTTAAATTTTTTTATAAATATTTATAAAGGTATAGAAGAAATATAATTGAATTATAATTAATTTATTTTAATGTAATTAACGAATAATTGCTTTAAAGTTAAAAATAATTTATAACATTAAAAGAGAAAATTTTAATTAATATAATAATTTATTAGGCTTATAGAAAAATTATTTTATCTATGCGCACGGCAGTGCGCCGGCCAAGTTCCAGCAAGCCGCGCGCATGCCGTAAGTATATTTACACGAATGGTTTGGAGTCACTTTTGACCCCCCTGTATCTCAGTGCCTATTGCAAGTAGAGGGATACAATTTTATCTACGTAGTCATATACTAGAACTAAAGCAGTATGCCAAATTTCATAGTTATAGCTTCAGTAGACCCTGTGAAAATAGCTTATTTTGGAACTGATTCACTGATTGGTCAACAAAATTCTTAGGGTATTTCCAATTGTCCTAGCGCTATGAAATTTGGCATACAGGTCGTGTGTTATAAGTAGGTTAACAAAAAATTATGAAATTTAAGAAATCGGTCAAGCTTGAGTTGTTATAATCGAATATCAATGCGATTTTAACGAATTCAAACGAATTCATTGGTTTTGTCAGAAACTAATCAAGCTAGGACTTCGAAATTTGGTACACCGATATTATTCAGAGTTTGTAGATTTCTTTTAAAATTTCGTCAAAATCGGTTAACCGGAAGTGGTACTTTACCTACACTGGTTGCGTTTACCTTTCAAGTAAAGTACCAGTTTGCTTCGAGATATTTGCTTCCTATTTTGTATATAGATTTAAAAATATGAAAAAAATTCAGATACCAAATTTTATCATGATCTGATTACCGGAAGTGACATTTTACCTATACAAGTAGCGTTAGGTGTAAATTATAAATATATATAATAGTGTTAAACCATTTTACTTTATAATTTAAATTAATTAGTTTGTTTATTTTTATTGTTATAACTTAACAGTTTCTATATAATTTTCAATTAATATTAATAGTTCTAATTATTTATTATTCAATACAAGTTGAAAATTCAGAACTATAAAATAAAAGAACAAATAAAATTATTATATTTAATATATAAACAAATATAATTTTAATTTAAAAATATTTGCAATTTTTTTAAACACAAAATTACTTCAAAGGCTAAGAATGGACGCGGGCGCGGCACAAAAAGGAAAAAATAGGAAGCTTTCTTAAAAAAAAGTATTGAAATCTAATCAAAAACATACCTGTTAAAAAGGGGGCCAAGTTCCTATCGGCTATTTGTTTGTCTAAAAAAGGGTTCAAATCCATCCCAATGCCAAGTTTAGATGCACTTCAAAATCATTCATAATCATTTTTATCAACAGCCTGATCCACTGGTAAACATTTGGCATTCCAAAGAATCGCCACCACACCCAGTCCTCCGCCTCCTGCATCCAGGCACGCCACTTTATTCACGTCAACGGTCCATCTGGCCGAAATTCACTTTACCATACACCCAACTTAAAATATGGTATAGTTGTTAAAATACGTAGGTACATGGTTTAAATATCTAAAATTATAATACTTAGAAATTTGAACTTGGCAGGTTTTCGTGCTGTACAAAACACTCAGTCCCACACCAAGTCCTCCGCCTCCTGCATCCAGGCACACTACACGCCACTTTATTCACGTCAACGATTCATCTGGCCGAAAAATTCACTTTACCATATACCCAACTTAAAATATGGTATAGTTGTTAAAATACGTAGGTACTTGGTTTAAAATATCTACAATTTTAATACTTAGAATTAGCAGGTTAATTTATATATTTAAATAATAAATATAATTATACAATTAATCTAGTGTTACGTACAGTACGAAAACCTGCCAAGTTCAAATTTCTAAGTATTATAATTTTAGATATTTTAAACCATGTACCTACGTATTTTAACAACTATACCATATTTTAAGTTGGGTGTATGGTAAAGTGAATTTCGGCCAGATGGACCGTTGACGTGAATAAAGTGGCGTGCCTGGATGCAGGAGGCGGAGGACTGGGTGTGGTGGCGATTCTTTGGAATGCCAAATGTTTACCAGTGGATCAGGCTGTTAATAAAAATGATTATGAATGATTTTGAAGTGCATCTAAACTTGGCATTGGGATGGATTTGAACCCTTTTTTAGACAAACAAATAGCCGATAGGAACTTGGCCCCCTTTTTAACAGGTATGTTTTTGATTAGATTCTTTCTACTCCAATGGAAAAACGTTTTTATAAAATTTTTTTATATTTATACTAGCTGCTCAGAGCGCCTTCGGCGCTCTTCACACCTGTATCCCCAGTGGTACTTAGTATTTGGTTGAAAGTTGATTCAATCAGTATATTACATAAAACATTCATTTCTTTTTGTGTTCTTATTTAAAATATATTTTAATTTAATCAGTAAATTAATTATATATATTATTATTGTATATGTTATATTATATCTATCTATCTATCTATCTATGTGGCTCAAAGATACTCAAAAGTTCTTGGCCGCAAAAACTTTATTTCTCCAAGTGTCCCTATCCTGAGCCCTTGGTCCATCTCTCTTACGTCCCTTCCTACGCGTCCTTGGTCTTCCAAGCGGACGTTTTCCAATCGGGCTCCCCACCAATATCTTTTTCCTCTCCCATTCTAGCATGTGCAGACAAAAACCTTTTTTTATATATATAGATGAGAGATTGTGATCACGAAAATTTTCGATGGCGAGATTTTGATGATGTTATACGTTTTGAAGGTCTCTGAGTCATTTTCAATAAGGTTGAGAAAAATGTCTCTCTCTGTATGTGTAGACAAGATTACGCAAAAACGGTTTGAGCTAGAATAATGAAATTTTTTATACGGGCATTATTCAAAATTCGTAGTTTTTTTTATCAACTTTTGACAAATGCAGCTCATTCGCAAAAGGACCATTGAAGCTAAAAGCAGTTGAAAACAAATACATTTCATAACTTTGCTAAACTCACAAAAATATAGTATTAATCCAAAAAGTCTTCTTATTTCAGCAAAATGTTATCAGTGAAAATTTGGTTAAAAACTTTAAATCTACTGGCATAGACTGGTATAGACTTAAGGTACCTTAATCAATTTTGTATAAATTTTGTTTAAATTTTCTTTTTTTATCTCGTATTTAAATAATCTTTTGATAGCTCTTTTTCTATTTTTATTAATTCCATTTAAACCCATTTATGAAAATATCAAAACAATATTCCAAAAAACCTTATATATATGATATATCTATCATCTTGATATATTATCTTGATATTATACTATAAATCATATTTTATTTTCCAATAGTTTCTTTTAAAATTTTTATTTGTTTATTTTTTTTTAAATTCCATTAAAATTGATAACCATTCGTTTCTTATATTAGAAAATTCAAATATATAAATATTTGCAGGCTTATTAAAATTTTTTATGGAAATATTAGATGCAGAATTAATAATTAATAATAGAGGATACTATTTAAATATTTCAAGTTTAAATTGGGTGGCTTGTATTGCTGGTTGCCTAAATGCCAGGGGCTGCTAGTAGAGTTAACGCTCACTCAGTCAGTCAGTCGATTTCGTTGTGTGAGTAGCATGCCAACTCAAACCAGGCGGGCGGCTATGACGCTCTTTCTCTCTACTAAAAGTGTAAGTGTATTTTCTATTGAAATTATCATAATTCACCAATATAAAGCGATCAATTAACATCACCTCTACCATCATTGTAATAAAGTCTCAAATGATTTACTGATTTTTTAAAATAATTATTTTAATAGAAAAATATCATATTTGTTTTTTATTTCATATTCATATTATGAATGATATTTTATTTATTATTATTATTATTATTATATATATATATATATTTATATATATATATTTATATATATATATTTATATATATATATTTATATATATATATTTAACGTGATATATCTGCACATTACTAAAATTTAATTTAAAATTATTTACACATTTTATTAGAATTTGAAAATGTGTATATCTTCTTTTCTTCTAATTAATCTCTTTTCTATTTCATTTTTCTCATGTCATTTAATATAATAGGATATATTATATATCGTACCCTATATATATATATATATATATATATATATAGATATAGATATATTGGTATTTATATTTCTATTTATTATTTTATTCTATTTTTTAATATTTTGTATTCAACATGAGTTGATTTTTTTAATATATATTTGGATATTATTATTCATTTAAGTAAATATAATTTTTTTATTTTCAATTTGAAGTGACATTTATTCTAGAGACGCCCAAAAGCATGGCTAATTTATTTTCTTTTTTTCTTTTATCTTGTAATTTACTATTTAATTTATCTAAAAAAATGATAAATTCTGATAAATATTTATTCTTTCAATTACAATTATTTTCTGAGAATTCTACATGATTATCAAAATCAAAAATCAATTGAAATTTAAATAGAAATCATTTTACCATTCTCTTTTAATTATAGGTAATAGAAAAGGTCACTTTTTAATACTTTCATTTATTAAACAAGAATGTTATTATGTGTCTTTGAAATAGATCTAAATATTATTATTTCATTAAAAGTTATAATAACGAAAAATTAATGTGATACATTGATTAACAACAGTTTCAAAGTATTTTTAATCTGCATTAAAAAAAATACAACTGATTATAAAGGCAGAAATTTTATTAGAATGAATTAATTATAAATTTGGAAATAATTTTAAAGGTCGAAAGCTTCTATTAGCTAAATAGCGTAGGCGTTACGTTATATATATTATATATTACTCGTATTCTATATTCTATTGTATATATCTCGAGACAACTCCCAATATATATTTACTTGTTTTTCTTATTTTGATTTCAAGCAAGAGCTATTGAACTAATATATATATTTTCATGTTATCTTTTTTATAAGGATGTGGCTATTTATGTTAAGTACGACTAATTGCCACCTGTAGCGTTGCTATGAAAATAAATATATTTATGTTTATTATTATGATGTAAATAAAAAGGAAAATAAAATTATATTTTTGTTGTTCTAATTCAAGAGAATTTCCTTTAATTTTAATTTCTTTCAATAGGTTATGGGCCCAGAAAGAAATTAAAAAAAAAATATTATTTAAATAAAGAACATCAAAAAAAAAAAACATGAACTTTCAAAAGCATACTGAAAGGAATATCACACCATTCAAAGGTAAAGATTTTGATAATTGGAAATTTAGGATGAAGATTATTTTAGTTGAGAATGAATGTGAAACAGCTATAGAAAGAGAAATAAAAAATGATGCGCCAAATGCAGATCTTAAAAAAGAACGTAAGTGTAAATCTTTAATAACTATGGCTATTGATGATACTCATCTTGAATATATAAAAGATAAAGAAACCGCATATGAAATGTGGCAATCTTTAGAAAAGACATTTAATAGAAAAGGGATTTCTAGTTTATTGTTTATTCAAAAGAAATTAATAAATCTTAAATTTATTGAAGGTGATGGATCAATGGTTGAATATTTATCAAAATTTGATAGTTTAATTCGCCAATTAATAAGCGCCGGTGGATCGCTGGATAAAATCACTTCAATTTGTTATTTACTAAATTCATTACCTCAAAGTTATAAAAATATTGTAACCGCTATCGAAACTCTTAATCCCCAAAACTTAGAATTAGAGTTTGTTAAAAAATAGATTATTGGATGAAGAAGCTAAAAGGAATCATTTACGAAATGAAAATAATATTTCAAATAATAAATCAGCTTTTATTTCAAAGCCAAAATATGAAGAATTATTTTCAGATAATGATATGTATCGAGAAGCAGTGGGGGGACTTCTATACTTATCTACAACCACAAGACCGGATATTTCTTTTGCTATAGGAGTGTTAAGTAGAAAAGTGTCAAATCCAAGAAAAAAGGATTGGATGGCAATCAAAAGAATTTTAAGATATTTAAATGGCTCGAAGAATTTAAATTTAGAAATATCTGAAATTAAAGAAAATGAAGAATTGAAATTAACTGCATACGTCGATGCAGATTGGGCAGAAAACAATGAAGACAGGAAGTCAACAAGTGGCTTTATCCTGAAGCTAAATCAAAATATTATCAATTGGTCCAGTAAAAGACAAAATATTGTTGCTTTGTCTTCAACTGAAGCTGAGTATATTGCTCTTTCACAAGCATGCCAAGATATTCTATGGGACATAGAACTTCTAAAAGATTTTGAAGTTAAAATTACACTTCCAGTCATTATATATGAAGATAACCAAAGTTGCATAAAATTGGCATCAAATGAAAAAATTCAACCGAGGACCAAGCATATTGATGTGAGACATCATTTTATAAAAGATTTAATTATTCAAAAAATAATAAAAATTGAATATTGTGAAAGTCAAAAAATGATCGCAGATATATTAACAAAACCGCTTGGAGGAAATAAATTTCAAGATTTTAAAAATTTTTTGGGATTCTCCGGCAATGAGTCGAGTGGGGGTGTTAAGTACGACTAATTGCCACCTGTAGCGTTGCTATGAAAATAAATATATTTATGTTTATTATTATGATGTAAATAAAAAGGAAAATAAAATTATATTTTTGTTGTTCTAATTCAAGAGAATTTCCTTTAATTTTAATTTCTTTCAATAATTTATACATACCGTATGTATACGCAATTGGCTATTTATACATACCGTATGTATACGCAATTGGCTATTTATACATACCGTATGTATACGCAATTGGCTATTTATACATACAGTATGTTTAAGAAATTAGCTATTTGTAGTTACGTTTAACGTACTAACTAACCAAAAAGTTTATTAATATTTTAATAAAAACTACATAATTATAGAAAAATAACGTTTTATTTATTAATGTTCATTGTTACAATATACGTAAAAAGCAAAACAATCTCACGCTTCAACACGTTACGTGGTGCCATCAACAAAGAGCCAAACATGCGCTGGTTTGATTGATTGATTTTAATTTATAATTTAATTAATTAAATTTAATTTAAATAAATATATGTTATTTAATCCAATTCAAATTTTCGAGATAGTCGAGTGGAGACACTCCAGCTTATTTTCAATTAATTTTAGTTCGTTCATATATTTGTTAAAGGTTGTAGTTCCATAATTCTTAACATAAAAATACATAAATAAATTGTCGGCAAACTATGATATTTAGTTTGTATGTATTGCTTAAGAGTCCAAAACGATAACTTAGATATTTTTTCAAAAACATGTTTCCATCCAAGATACATTACTTCAGTTGGAAATACAGAAAGTATTATGAATATGGATATCGATGATGAAGGCATGAATGATGTAGAAATTGATGATATGGACAAGGATGAATTCAATGGTTTTCAAAAAATATTATCGGATCGAGAAAAATTCAATACAGCACTGACAATAACAAAAAATATCGCAGATATTTTATCAAATTATGGAACTACAACTTTTAACAAATATATGAACGAACTAAAATTAATTGAAAATAAGCTGGAGTATCTCCACTCGACTATCTCGCAATTTGAATTGGATTAAATAACCTATATTATATTTAAATTAAATTTAATTAATTAAATTATAAATTAAAATCAATCAATAAATCAAACCAGCGCATGTTTGGCTTTTTTTTACAAGAAGCAAATTAAAACACGGAATAAAAGTAAAATAAGTACTTAAGTATACAGTTTATGTCTTATTCTTTATCTATTTTATTGTTTTGCTTTTTACGTATATTGTAACAATGAACATTAATAAATAAAAAGTTATTTTTCTATAATTATGTAGTTTTTATTAAAATATTAATATTAATAAACTTTTTGGTTAGTACGTTAAACGTAACTACAAATAGCTAATTTCTTAAACATACTGCATGTATAAATAGCCAATTGGGTATACATACAGTATGTATAAATAGCCAATTGGGTATACATACAGTATGTATAAATAGCCAATTGCGTATACATACGGTATGTATAAATAGCCACATCCTTTTTATAATTACACACAAAAAACATCTGATCAGTTAATTTATAAAATATTTCAGTTAAATAGAATTTCTATGCTGAATTTAAATTTGAATATAAGAAATATAAAAATTCGTAATTCTTAAATGTTATACCATTATGAATTGCTAAATATACATTTATGTAATATTTTAAGTGTTTTATTTGTAATTTTTTAATTATCACTTGTAAGTATATTGAATTTCTATTTATACACAGACAATTATATATTATTTTTTTATTTAAATGCTAGCTGCTCAGAGCGCCTTCGGCGCTCTTCACACCAACACGGAGGCTCCACCCCCTATACCCCCGAGTGATATTTGGTGGTTGAAAATAGTAAAAGGTTTTCATCCATTTTGTTTCAATCAGTATATAACATAAAACATTCATTTCTTTTTGTGTTCTTAGTTAAAATATATTTTAATTTAATCAGTTAATTATATATATTATTATTGTATATGTTATATCTATCTATCTCTGTGACTCTAAGGAACTCAAAAGTTCTTGGCCGCAGCAGACGTTTTCCAATCGGTCTCCGCACCGTTTTCCAATCCAATATCTTTTTCCTCTCCCATTCTAGCAACGTCCTCTGCCTATCGCAGCTTTTTCGCTTTTATAATCCTTTCTTTGGCCAATAAATTGGGGAAGAATCCTATTCTCAAATACTCTGAATCTACTCTCACCTCCCAGGGTCATAGACCATGCCTCCCTCCCATATAATACAACAGTCAAAATAATATTTTTATATATTTTAATTTTGATCCCCTTTGATAATAATTTTGATGAGATAAGCCTCTTTACTGCATGATAACAGGCGTATCCCGATTGTAACTTCAATTAAAATTCTTCTCAAATATGATTATCCTTCGTGATTACATTCAATTTTTCTACATATTCAAATTCTACATTTTGTATGTTAAGATTTTATATGTTAATATCTGTCCTCTCTGTTACTAAATAGTTTGTCATATCACTATAAATTTCAAACCCCATCTCTTTTACTACCTCGATTAATTTTTACACGCTATCTGTAATTGCAATTGCCGAATCTCCTATTATATTTAAGTCGTCTGGGTAACCTAATATTTTAAAATTGATTTCCGCATCTTATTCTTTCTTTAATACCTTCAAGACAAATTTAAAGATCAAAATTTGAAAAAGTTTATCCGAATGTATTGAGTCATGTGTATGTTTTACTAAAGTCTACAAATAATTAGTGAACAGAAATATTGAATTCGCAGTTTTTTTCCTAATATCTATCATAATGAAAATATCTTAATTAATGTTGATCGATTTTTTTTTGGCCTGAACCCGCAATGATATCTCCTAATATTTCCTCCGCCTATGGTTCGTAAGTATTGTATATGGTATAATAGAAATAGAGTAGAATATTTCTTGATCATTTCATTTTGATATTTTATTTTCATTGCTGGATTATTATTGAATATTTTTAATTCTAATGAAATTTGAGAAAATGCAAAACTAGAGACTTGAGACAATTTATAAAAATTAACGGTATAAAACTATAGATAAAACTAGATAAATTACCAATATATACATTCATTAATAGTATTAATTTAAATTAATTGATTTATTTTTTTTTTATTATTAAGTTCATTTATTAATTTTTTTAGATCATAGTTATTTTCCTCCCTTAAAAGAAACTTATCTAATTCTGTGGTGCTAGGGGATTTGAAAATTATTAGTCGCAACATGAAGATTTCGCTTATAGTTTCTGTCATGTCCGACCTCCATCCAACAGTTATTTTCTCTCAAGTTTCTTGCTTCTCTTAATCATGTGATCTATGTATTTAATTTTTTTTTGATTATTTGTAATAAAATTTAAACAAATAAAAAATTTCACTTAGTTAATTTATATAAATTTCAATTTAAACTAATTATGAGTCATACGCTATGCCAAGACTGAATAATTTGTGTACAGAAATATTGAATGTTCTTAGCGAGATTTGATATAATGTTGTCCGATTTGTCCTAAATCTGAATTAGAAAAAAATTATAAATTGCCTCCTCTTCCAGCCCAATTCATTTACCCATCCATGTTGTATAAGGCATCTTAATTTCTTAACACTACGTTTTTTTAAATTTAAAATAGAGGGAGAGAAAGAGTTTCTAATTATATTCGAATAGTCTATTATATTTTATATATCAGTATTTTTATCTGAATTTAATACCAAGTTGATTTTCAAAATTTTCCATTCTTAATGCATATGGTTAATTACATTTGTTAAAATTTAAAAAAATTCAATTATTCTAATTTTTAAATTTATATATAATTTAATATTATTTTTTATTAATATCATATCAAAAAAGAGCATTTATTAAAAATTAAAAATAAAAAAAGAAGCTTATTATTAAAAAAAATATAATACAATAATTTTGATTTAAAACAAATTTTAAAAAAATACTCAATATATAAGTCATAAATTTAAAACATCTCGTTTATATCATTTGTCTAAAAAATCATATTTTAATTTTATATAATCAAAAAATCATTTTTGCACTTTAAATATAGTTGTAATTAATAATTGAAAAAAAAACAAAAATAATATAATTTAGTCATTTTAATTGACGTTTTGAAAATATTTTTGTATTCATAAAACATTAAAAATAATATATTCTGTTTTATTAACCTTTCACTTTCAAATAGAAAAGAAGAAATATATAGAATATATAGAAAGAATAAATAAAAATTAAGTTAAATATGATCTTAATATTTTATTAAATTAATTAAAATGAGAACTTTTAGAATAAATGATTTAATTGAATTGATATTTTAATATTAGAATTTAAAATAGAACGTGAAATATTATAATAATTCTTTGATTGTGAATCGCTATGATAATTCATTGTTTAAAATGCTTCCGCTAGGGTCAGTGAGCCGCGAGCTGCTCTTGTATGAATAACATGGAGAATTATATAAACTTTAAAAAATTAATTTCTGCTGTTATTGATTAGATATTAATAAAATGTATAGCCTATGTTACTCTAGAGGTATATAAGAATATTGTGATGTAATTTCATAGAAATCGGTTCAGCCAATTCTGAGTCTTTAAAATAGTAATTTATCGGACAGACAGACAGGCATGAAAAATTCTAAAGTCACTTTTGAATTCTAGGGGTCATGAAACGCGAAGATATGCAAAAATTTTTAAATTCTGAGTAAAAACCTTTTTTTATATTTATAGATTTTGTATTTTATTTATCTATGAAATAATTTATCATTGAAATTAGAACCTATTTTAGTTTATAAACAAATTTGGACCGTTTATTTTGGATATCTATTTTTCAATCTCTGTGTCGCTACTGAACTCAAAAGTTCTTAACTACAGAATCCACATTCCTGCATCTATTCTTATCTTGAATCACTTCAATTTCAACAATTTCTATCTTCTTCATCCTACCCCACTACTCTTTTAATTTTTAATAATTTATCAATATCTGACAATTTCTAATCAATATATATATATATATATACATCAACTCGCCTTATTAAAAATAAAGTATGGATATTTATAGAATAGAAATTTATAAAATTTTCTTATAAGTAATAGAAAATTATTTTTTAAATGAGTTATTCTATAATAATTTTACTATTATTTAGCTAAAAGAAATTAAAAATCTATTCGAATCATCAATTAAATAATCGATCTTAATAGACAGTACTGGTCCAGAAGAGATGTCTAAGTCTTTAATGAAATGCTTTATGTAATAACTATTCTATTTATAGTAAAGTACAATTCATATGTATAAATAAAAAAAATTATTTTCAATTTTTCATTATATTTATATCATATAGATGTCGTAGGCAGATTAATTATGGTAAACATACCAGTAGAGGTTAACCACTGTACTAGTAATTGACCATTTGATAGATTTTTTTATCAAAATAAGCTATTTAATTTCTTTGTTTCATTGTTAAGCACTCCGGAAGCGGCTCTTTTTGATATTTATCGATATCAGGTGCTTAATTTGATAAAAACTCTACCAAATGGTTAATTACTGGTTCAGAGGTACTGGTACATTTATCCTAGATGTTGTCAAACGAACTATTTTTTAAATTTATTATCCTGACATATTTTAGGTAAATATAATATATTTAATAAAATAACAGAAAATTTTTTATAAAAAGGATACGAAGTCATTGGCCCGTGTTCATTCGTGAACTATATTGTTCTACTTAAAAAAAATTATATACTCTCTTTAAGTCATTTGTATTAATTTATTGACTAGCTGCTCCGAGCGCCTTCGGCGCTCTTCACACCTAGACGGGGGCTCCGCCCCCTGTACCCCCGAGTGATACATAGTATTTGGTTGAAAGTCTATATGTAAAAGGTTTTCATCCATTTTGTTTCAATCAGTATAAGTAGATAAGACATGTATTTGTTTTCTTGTAAAATATATTTTAATTTAATCAGTAAATTAATTATATATTATTATTGTATATGTTATATTTATCTAACTCTGTGTCTCTACAGTTTTCAAAAGTTCTTAGCCGCAGCATCCACATTTCTCTAATCGTCCCTATCCTGAGCTACAACCAAATCTTACCCTGTCCCATCTCTCCCTTGTCCCTTCCTTCATTGTCCACCCACCTTGGTCCTTGGTCTTCCACCGGATGTTTCCCAATCGGTTTCTCCCAATTTCTAGTTTCTCCAATTCCAACCACGTCCCCTTCCCATCCCAGCCTTCTTGATTTTATAACTTTAACTATATCTGGACATTATTTCTCGTTATGCCATCTCCGCCATCCCCCTGTGACCTCATCTTCTTTTGGCTTATAAATGCTGCAAACAATATTAATCTCACAAATACTCTAAATCTACTCTCGTCTCCCAGAGTCATCGATAGAATGACCAAACGTCCCGTCTTTAGGTGCTCTGTCCCAAAAATGTCTTCGGGGCAGCCTACTGTCCCGTTTTTTCAATATTTAGGACATTTCGTAATTTTTTATTCAAAATTTTTTCATTTTAGTTCTAAAAAAAAAGGAATGCCGTTTGTCTCGGTTTGGTGTTTTCGAAATATGGTCACCCTAGTCATCGATCAACATGAAAAATAATTCTTTTATATATTTTAATTTTGATCCTCTTTGATGAGATAAGCCCCTTTACTGCATAATAACAGGCGTTACTCAATTACAACGTCGATTTAAATTCTTCTCGAATATTATTATCTTTCGTGATTAGAGATCTTAAGTATTTAAATATTTATACTTTTTCAAATTCTACATTTTGTATCTTAATTGTATGTAAGTCGTATCCGTATCATAATTCTTGAATTTTTTTGTTTAATTAAATTTCGGTTGATTTTTCCCCAATTTCTCTAATCATATGTCTCCTCTTCCAGTCCAATTCATTTACCTATCAATGTTGCATAAGGAATTTAAATTTCTTAATTTGGCTAGAACACTCCATTTTTTAAAATTTTAAATAGAGTTAGAGAGAGAGGTTCTAATTATATATATATATATATCTGTTTCTATGACAGCAAAAAAGTAAACAAATTACATCCATACAAACACTCTCCTTTATATATTTCTGGAAAATGGAACACCCGCAGCTCAGCTCAGGAGTTACCTAAAATTCTAATTTCTTTTTTATTTTTCATCATTTGAGGTACCCTTCACCTCAGAAAAATTTGGTTACCTTACTCCTTGTAGTTTAGGCTCTGGAGTTTTTTGCGTACAGACGGACACTATCGTATTAAATATATAGATTTGAAATGAAATTTTTACAAGAAATTAAACGAAACCAAGTGAGAGATTTTTTAATGAATGAAAAAAAATTAGTATTTTTTAATTTATTATTCTTAAAGAAATTATATTAAAATAATAAAAATAAAATATCGATATTTCTAGAAGAGAAATACCCATTTTCTTATAATAAAAAATCTTATCTTATTATGCTAGCTAAAATTGTATATATATATATATAGCAATGGGTTCTCAAAAACCGCTGTAACGATTTTTTTCAAATTCACACTAGATATAGTATTTATAAAGAAAAATGAAGTTTTATTGATCATGTCTCTTGAAAAATACAACTTCATTATTTATTTCTTAATTTAAAATTATATATGAAAGACGTCAAAAATGTCATCCATTTTTATCTTTTAACTGAAATTGTATTAATATTTTTTTTTTATTTAAAATATTTTAAAATTTATTATTTAATTTCGAAATACAGTAAAAGTCCTATAATCCGGCACGTTCGGGACCAGCTCGGTGCCGGACTACCGGAAATTCCGGATTATCGGGCGGTAATTATAAGAACAATTAGATTAATAATTATACTAAAAATATAGTATGCAAATACATACCACAAAGTTTATTTTACATTTCATATAATGTATGTACACGTACTGTAAAAAATATTACACTTTGATTTATAAAAGTCACGAATGTCTTTTTGTTTTCTTGACTTTTGGCGTTTAGTATAAAATTTATTTCTAATGATATGGTAATCAATAATTTCTGAAGCACTGTAGCTAGTCACAGTCGGCATTTAACAGGCCTTGAATAAAAGACCTTCTAGAAAAGCATTTAAAATTTTGAATAACCCCTTGGTCCATGGGTTGAATCCAAGATTTTATGTTAAGTGGGAGCAGAGTAGCAACAATATTCCCAGAAACTAACTCATCTACTGGCAGGTGGGCTTTGCAATTGTCCAAAAGAAGGATGGCTTTAGTTTCTTCTGGTAGACCAAGGCTTTTGAAGGATTCCTTGACCTCAGGCACAAAGTGGTGAAAAACACAGTCTTTAAAGAGGACGCAGTCACCCACGCATTTGATTGAGCATCGTATTGGACAGGCAAATGTGCATTCTTAAAAGCCCTGGGTTTTGAAAATTTACCTATCACAAAAGGGGAATAGCTCTCGAGCGTTTTTATTTGCTTTAAAGACACACTTTTGGAGAAAACCAAAATTTTTACAATTTTCCGGAGCGATGCCGGACTATCGGGCATTCCGGACTGTTGGATGCCGGACTAATGGACTTTTACTGTAAAATTAAAAATATTTATTTTTAATAAAATATATATATATTTATTAATCTCTCTCAAAAAAAACAACAACAAAACAAATAAATGTCTTCGAAAGATGGTAAAAATATGTTATTTTTATTATCAAAATATCTTAGACCAGTGGTTAGAACAATTCTTTTTACTCCCCGAGTTCGAAGGATCGAAACTCGCCGCGTGCATTTTTTTTTATCTATTTTCGTGATTTATTTATTCATTGTTCTTTTATTAATTAAGTTTTAGATAGTTTTATAATTTTTAATATTTTTTCAATAAAATATTATTTAATACATTTATTAATTGTAATAAATAATTAAAGAATTGTATATCAATATTTTTTAAAGGGTAGAGCGAGAGCTCGGTGTCCCAGGTATTAATATTACCAGCCAAATCCAATAATAATGAATCATTTTTTTAACTTAAGTACCGAGCCGAGGCTCGGGGTCCTGGTATTTATTTGTTAAGAGTGATTGTAAAATAATTGAACTATTATTTAACTAATAGTAGTTAAAAATAAATAATTCAGGTTTCAAAGTACCTCGAATTATCAAATATTATATCAGGCTATCAGAAAATTTCTTAAAATTTTTGTAAAATGAGAATAAGAGCCCGTGTCAATCAATGTGCTAGAAATGCCAACTGTATTATTTGTGAATACAGTTAGCAAGGCAAGCACTTTAAGCGAGACCGTCCACGGACCACCCTCGATTCTTTCTTCACTCCTGATTCTTTATAAACCATCAAGCTATCCAATCACGATTTCTATCAATTAAATCTTTGATTAGTCATTAATAAAAATTATACTCTCTCTATATGACAATTATATTAGTGAATAAATAAGACATATAATTTTTACAAGATATTAAATAAAATCAATTGGAAAATTATTTAATTGTTTTAATAATAAATAAAAAAATATTTTTTTTTAATTTTATATTTAAGTATTTATTTCTCTAAAAGAAAATGAAATATAATTGAAATTTATATAAATTTCCATTTTCTTAAAATAGATTATTTATTAAATGAGTAAAATTCAAATTTAAACCTACTTTCTATAAAATGTTAAGTTTTCTTTTATTTTTTCGACAATTTCTTAATTTTTGTATTTTATTTATCTATGAAATAATTTAACATTATGATTAGACCTATTTTAGTTTATAAACAAATTTGGATGTATTTTTCAATCTCTGTGTCGCTACTGAAACTACAATAACCGCATTCCTGCAACTATTCTTATCTTGAGCCAATTTCAACAATTTTCTATCTTCTTCCTCCCTTCTCACTACGCTTTTATTATTTAATTTTTAATCAATATATATATATATATATATATATATATATATATATATATATATATTTATCAACTCGAAATTTCTGCCTACATTTTAAATGTAAAATTAGATAAATATAAATAAGTTGCCCTGTGCCCAGGTCCGAACCCACCAACGGTTTGAAATAAATTAATTTCCAGCTACAGAAACAATTTCAAATAATTTTAATATATCTATTAATGTAATAAAAAACAGATATGGATATAACATAAATATTTTTAATTTTATTTTATTTATAATATATAGCTGAAGTAGCCGGCGTAGCCGGCGTTACCCGAGGCTGTGACGTCATGAAGGGCTGGGTGACGTCATATAATTTTAAATTAAGAAAAACATAATGAAGATGATTTTTCCCGAGGATAAAACCTTTACATTCGTGGTGATATGTAAAAAAAATCTCCTTATGTGAAATTTGGTGCGAAAATAACCCTTCCCTTCTTATCGTCGATCGCTAATACTACCACTTCCGGTTTCCGGATTTGCACCAAAAGTTGATCAATTCATCCCACTGATGCATTAAGTAAATATACCAAATTTCAACAAAATCCGTTAAGCCGTTCAGGCTGTACACATCTATACGGACGGACGGATAGGCGGACAGACGGACAGACATCATGCTAAAAATACTTTTTTCTGTTAAGAAAATGCATGATTCGTGGAGATATGTAAAAATCTCCACATGTGAAATTTGGTGTGAAAACAATACCTCCCTTACTATCGTCGGTCGGTAAAAATAAAGGTGTTTGAAATTCCGAATTGATTTTTTAAAGATATATTTATCATTAACTGTAACATCATTCGTTCATTGTAAATATATTTTTAGAATTATAAATATGAACACAGAGATCGGACTTCAGAGACTTTCCTTCCTTTTCACTATTAATAAACCAACAGGCTATCTAAAAGACATTCCTATCAGTTTAATTCATTAGAATACCTTAAAAAAATTATCTACCCTCTTTAAGACATTTGTATTAATTTTTTAATTTGAAATGAAATTTTTACAAGAAATTAAGCAAAACCAAGTGAGAGAGTTTTTAATGAATGAAATAATAAATAAAAAAATAGAGTATTTTTTAATTTATTACTCATAAAGAAATTATATTAAAAATATTAAAAATAAAATTACGATATTTCTAGAGAAATACCCATTTTCTTATAATACAAAATTATTTCTTAAATGAGTGATTATAAAATAATTGAACTATTATTTAACTAATAGTAGTTAAAAATAAATAATTCAGGTTTCAAAGTACCTCAAATTATCAAATATTATATCAGGCTATCAGAAAATTTCTTAAAATTTTTGTAAAATGAAGGCAAACAGCCCGTGTTAATCAATGTACTAGAAATGCCAACTGTATTGTTTGTGAATACAGTTGATAAGTCTAGCACTTTAAGCGAGACCGACCACGGACGACCCTCGATTCTTCCTTCGCTTCTCATTCTTTATAAACCATCAAGCTATCCAATCAAGATATCTATCAATTAAATCTTTGATTAATCATTAATAAAAATTATACTCTCTCTATATGACAATTATATTAGTGAATAAATAAGACATAGAATTTTTACAAGATATTAAATAAAATCAAATGGAAAATTATTTAATTGGTTTAATAATAAATAAAAATTATTATTTTTTTTATTTTATATTTAAATATTGATTCTTCTATTTGGAAAAGAAATATAATTGAAATTTATATAACTTCCCATTTTGTTATAATAGATTATTTATTAAATGAATAAAATTCTAATTTAAACCTTCTTTCTATAAAATGTTAAGTTTTCTTTTATTTTTTCGCCAATTTTTTTTAATTTTTGTATTTTATTTATCTATGAAATAATGTAATATTAGGATTACACCAATTTTACTTTATAAACAAATTTGGATCGCCTATTTTGGATATCTATTTTTCAATCTCTGTGAGGCTACTGAACTCAAAAATTCTTGACAACAAAAACCGCATTCCAGCAACTATTCTTATCTTGAGCCACTTCAATTTCAACAAATTTCTATCTTTTTCCTCCCTTCTCACTAAGCTTTTTTTTATTTAATTTTTAATCAATATATAGATAATATAAGTATATATATATTTATCAACTCGAAATTTCTGCCTATATTTTCATTGTAATATTAGATAAATATAAAAAATAAAATGAGGTTAAATTGATAATATAAAGAAATTGAATAAAGGTGTTTGAAATTCCGAATTGATTTTTTAAAAATATATTTATCATTAACTGTAACATCATTGTTCATTGTAAATATATTTTTAGAATTATAAAATTATAAATAGTGATTGTAAAATAATTGAACTATTATTTAACTAATAGTAGTATGGGCCGTAGGCCGGGTGAAAATAAACAATGAAATGGTGCTGGTTATTATGGCTTTATTTGAGCGATTTGGTTTTGGTTTCAAATACAAAAATATGGTTATAGCTTAGCAAAAACGAATGATGATGGAGCGATAATGGGGTAGTGGAGAGAGAAAGAGAGAGATAGAAAGATGTGGTGAGTGGGTGATGAATGGTAAGGGGATGAATAGATGACAAGAATAAACGAGGATGGTTGCTGGTTGCGCTTGGCGGCGATGCGTTTGGTTGGAGAGGTGGGACGGTAGTGCTCGCCCAGTCGACGACCGGCCGGCATCAGCCCATGGTGGGGGAAAGGTGGTGGGTCCACGAACCACCAGATGGCGACAGACGTCACGACTGAACATCCTCCCCGACCGTTGAAAGATGAGATTTCTTTCAACCAATTACATTGCAGAAAGGCGGCAGAGTTCATCAGGGGATAATACTGCGCGGGTGAGTGTGTCTTGATCTTGATCTGCAGACTTCTGGTACGCCATCCGGTCCCGAAGAAACGTTGATAATAGGCTCCAACGTTCACTGCAACGGGGGCGCACCTCCTCCTTGATGAACCAGGTATTGTATTAGGTCCTGGTGGCGATGGTGAAGCTTTCATTGGAGGGTTAACTGGAATATTAGAAACATTAAGTAACGAAGTAGGCTCAGGGATTATTGATTGGCCCTGTCCATGGACGTTAGATGAAAGGTGAGTAGGAATTAGTAAGTGTTCCAGAGGAGATGGAGTAAGTCAGGAATGACCAATTGGAGATTGGGCCATAATACTTCGATTACGTGCAGATTGTTGATTTGATATAATCAGACTTTGAGCAGACAATGATTTTTGAGGTGCAGGTACAGCCATAGAGGTAGGAGCGCATTGTGAAGTGTTGTTTGCTGAAAGATTAGGACCGAATATATTAGAGGATAAGATCAATTTGGTTTGAGGTGTTATTGAATTTGGAGTATTTTCTTGTGACTGAACCAGTCGACGTAAAGGTGGAGTTCTTCTTGCTTGATAATCTTGAGAAGCTACTTGCGCAGCACTTATTTGCTGGACGATACGGGGACATCGTAGGTGAAGACATCCGTGATGTGGGTCTTATAATCTGTATGTACGAATTGAGATGAAGGGTGATGGTGTGCGTGGCAAATATGACATCTGTCATGGGACGGGCAATGATCGATATGATGTGAACCTAAACAATTAAAGCATCGCTGAAATTCTCCACAAATTTGTGCGCGTTGACCTGGAGTCAAGCTCCGAAATTCACGACATTGTCGGAGATGATGACGACCTTGACAAAACACACAGGGTAATCCATAGTTAGTGGCGTTACTGGACTTCAACGAATGCCTCGTTTGCATCACTGATGAGTATTTGGAAGGGATGGAAGATGGAGAGGTTGTGGATACTTGAGTTTTGTTCCACGAGTTCGACCGAGATGAAACAATAGGAACCTTTGTGACTGAAGCTTCCTCTGATGCTCGGCAGATGCGTTCTAGAAATGACAATATATCATTGACCGTAGGTAACGCCTCTGAGCCTTAAGACTCTTCGAACCTCCTTCGGAGTTCAACGAGAAGTTGTCGCATTAGGATTCGGCCAATGAGAATGCCCCATGAATCAACAATAGTCTGTAAGGTAGGTTGAGCCCGAAGAGCTTCCATATTCTCATAGTAAGAATTAATAAATCGACGTAATTGAGCAGGACTCTGCGATGAAGGTGGGGAGATGTCCAATAAAGCGTCCATGAATGAATAACTAATCAATTTGGGTTGATCATATCGGAGGCTAAGCACCTTCCATGCCCGGGAGAAGCAATCAGCGACCATACCCAAAGAGGTAAAAAGGCAATTATATCGTTGAGCTTCCGAGGCGGTGGAGTGATTGAGAAGCACTTCGGAAACTATATGTTTAAAATGCGGCCAATCACGAAAACCGCCTGAAAAGGTTGGAAGCATTAGCTCAGCCAGTCGAGGAGAAGGATCAGAATGAGAAACTGGAGGGATAACATTATGAACTCCAGAGTTCTGATTATATGTGAGTTCGAAATCCGACACCTTTTGTAGGATTTGGATCTGAATATTGGAGAATTTAACTCGTTTCTCGGGTTGTGAGCTATACACCACTTTGTCAATTTATCTAATTGATCCAACATATTCCAAAGCCGGGTGAAAATGGATTGGAAGGAATGTGCGTTAGCTGGAGTGATCTCCTGCTCCTTAGACGACAGGTAAGTGACCGAAGACAACAATTCCTCCAACTCCATTTCACAATTGTTGCCTTCACGCTCTTGCTTGGCAATTTTAGTTGTGGGTTGAGCCATGGCGTATGTGGTATTAGATATATATATATATAAGAAAATATTCGGAATGAAAGACTATACAATTCAAATATAAAGAATTAACAAGATAACTATATATATGCGTATGATATATAATAGAATTGTATTTAAAGATTAAGAAATTTTTATATAATATAAAAATTAAACAATGTATTATTTTATAGAAATAATAATTGAAATAACTACCTAACGATAGAAGTTGTATTTCCAACTGGTATCTGGTTTGTCGAAGGACCATGTAGGGCCGTATGCCGGGTGAAAATAAACAATGAAATGGTGCTGGTTATTATGGCTTTATTTGAGCGATTTGGTTTTGGTTTCAAATACATAAATATGGTTATAACTTAGCAAAAACGAATGATGATGGAGCGATAATGGGGTAGTGGAGAGAGAGATAGGAAGATGTGGTGAGTGGGTGATGAATGGTAAGGGGATGAATAGATGACAAGAATAAACGAGGATGGCTGCTGGTTGGTTGCGCTTGGCGGCGATGCGTTTGGTTGGAGAGGTGGAACGGTAGTGCTCGCCCAGTCGACGACCGGCCGGCATCAGGCCATGGTGGGGGAAAGGTGGTGCGCCCACGAACCACCAGATGGCGGGAGACGTCACGACTGAACAAGTAGTTAAAAATAAATAATTCAGGTTTCAAAGTAACTCGAATTATCAAATATTATATCAGGCTATCAGAAAATTTCTTAAAATTTTTGTAAAATGAGAGAAAGAGCCCGTGTCAATCAATGCGCTAGAAATGCCATATGTATTGTTTGTGAATACAGATAGCACGTCTAGCACTTTAAGCGAGAATGCACACGGACGACCCTCGATTCTATCATCGCCCCTGATTCTTTATAAACCATCAAGCTATCCAATCAAGATATCTATCAATTAAATCTTTGATTAATCATTAATAAAAAATTATACTCACTCTTTATGACAATTATATTAATGAATAAATAAGATATAGAATTTTTACAAGATATTAAATAAAATCAAATGGAAAATTATTTAATTGTTTTAATAATAAATAAAAAATATTATTTTTTTTATTTTATATTTAAGTATTTATTTCTCTAAAAGAAAATGAAATATAATTGATATTTATATAAATTCCCATTTTCTTATAATAGATTATTTATTAAATGAGTAAAATTCTAATTTAAACCTACTTTCTATAAAATGTTAAGTTTTCTTTTATTTTTTCGACAATTTTTTAATTTTTGTATTTTATTTATCTATGAAATAATTTAACATTGTGATTAGACCTATTTTAGTTTATAAACAAATTTGGATCGCCTATTTTGGATATTTATTTTTCAATCTTGAACATTTTTTTATTATTTTTTTTCTTCCTATTCATAACAAAATTTTGGTTCAGCATCAAAATTTGTATCTCACCGTTTCATTCTTTTAAATCTGCCAATGAGAGATTTATTATAACTTACAATAAGACTAATTTGGAAAAGCGCCCGAATGAGTAACTAAAGATATAAAAACAATTTGACTCTACTTTTAGTAAAGTTATTGATATTTATGCTATATGCAGTATATGTATTTCGATTTCTATAATTTCTGTTGAGAAGACAGTGTTGTATCAACTGAAATGAACATATAACAAAACATCAATTTATTTACCGATATAATATCAAATTGTTTTTTGTTATCTTAAATTAGAATTTTGATATATTATTTTACTAGAATATTTAAAATCAATATTATATTACAATAATAATTCTTTGATTTATAGGATGTTTATACTAAAAATTAAATTAAATTAATTTAGATAAATATAAATTATTATTAGTATTATTCAATAGTTTATTGATTTTATATAATCCATAGGTATATATTATTTTATACATTTTTCAATAAATTTTTGATAAAAAAAAATTTGATTTTTATATTTTTTATATGTATAATAAATACTATAAAGAAATGCTATACGTTTGAGTTGTTTATCAAATGAGAATTGTATAAGGAAGGGACGAAATGAAATGGTTCGATGAAGACCAACTTGAGGTGATTTTTTATAAACATTGAAGTGTTTTTTTACATGTTCTCGCCAAATTCTCTAGTTTTCTTTTCTTATGTATAGTTAGTTCTACCGTAAATTTGGCATTGAGCCATTTTGGCAAATTCCAAAAGGATTTAATCTTTTCTTGCACAAAAAAATACTTCTTGACCAGTGAAGAAGATAAACAAAACAATTTCAAATTGTACATAACGACTTGTCTACGACGAGTGGAATATTTAAAAAATAATAATAATATCTATTATTTAAACAGAAATACTAATTTACTATAATATTTAATTATAACTAGATGAATTCTTAATTCTTAAAATTTTAAAATTTCAAAATGAACAATACATCTTTAAAATAATAATTATTAAATAAAAGTTCTATACGAGGGTGGGGTGAAAAGTTTCCGGCCTGACCAAGAAAAACGATGATTTAAAATTTTTTTTTTTGCTTTATTTTTCAACATTCAAGATAACTGAGAGCTGTACCATGTCAGCTGAACGTGTGTGAAATATTTTGCACATCCATTTGAATATGGAAAGCTGTGTGCAACGCGCGTGCCACGTTTGCTAACGTTAAACCAAAAACTGCTTCGAAAAACCATTTCTACTCTTCTCTTAATTTTTGCGTCGATTCATAATTGTTGAAGAGACTTAAATTAAATTAAATCAAATTTAATTAATTAATTAACTAAATTAGAACACCGTTATGTGAAATGTATCAGTGTTGATGGAGATTATGTTGAAAAATATAGCAAAAAAAAAATTTAAAAACATCGTTTTTCTTGGTCAGGCCAGAAACTTTTCACCCCATCCTCGTATATACAGGGTGGGACAGAACAGTTTGCTTATTTGAACTTGGTGCCCTGAAGAAGTGGGTGCTCAGAGGAGGGGGGGGGGTTAGGCGCAGAGATCGGGGTTTAAAGTTTTAAGCTCCGCTTGCTTTAGTTAGCATCATAGAGTGGACGAATGTTTTTTTCAGTGATGAAGCTCACTTTCATCTTTTGAGATCTGTAAATAAGCAGAACATGCGCTATTGGAGTCCTGTTAACCCCAGAAAACTCCATCAACGTCCCCTACATTTACAACGTGTAACTGTTTGGTGTGTACTATCTAGAGTTGGAATAATTGGTCCATTGTTTTTTTGATGAGAATGAACAGACAGTTTCGGTGACTTCTGGCCGTTACGTCCGCATGATTCAGGAATTTTTCCTGCCAGCACTCAATGAGATGGATGTGGGAGATGTATGGTTCCAGCAGATGGTGCAAGTGTACACACAGCGCTTGTTTCAATGGCTGTTTTGCAGCAAAACTTCCCAGGACGCATCATCTCTTTGAGGGGTGATCTGCAATGGCCAGCACGGTCACCTGATTTAGCCCCATGTGACTATTTTCTTTGGGGCTATCTTAAATCAATTGTTTACAACGATCGTCCTAGGACCCTGGTTGATTTGAAGAAATTTAAATTAGCAAATACTTTTGCCCCACCCTGTATTTATATATATGATTTTAGATTGTTCCTTTGTATTATGTGCATTTTAGTAATTTTATTATCATCTTTCTTATTTTATGTTCAAGCTTTTTACTTTCCTAATTTCCCAAAAAAAAAAATAATTTAAGATCATTCTTAATTAATAAATGATGAGCAAAATAAAGGTTCGGCGATATATAGTTGTAAAAAAAAATTATTAAGAAGAAAAGTAAACCTTAGAATTTTTTATTATTTTCCCATCTATTAATTATAAAAAAATTATTTATAAAAAAATTAATGAAAATATAATATTATCATGAAATTCTAAGGAAGAAACGACTAAAAAGTAGCACTACAACCTTCAGAAGTTTGAAATGCGCCTATATTACAACTTTGGTCTCAATCTGTTCAGTTGTATGGAAACACATAGCGAACACGCATTGAGACATTTTTTTTATATACCTAAAAGTATTTAAAAAATTCTTCCTTAGAATTTAATTTCAACAGCAAAATTCCAAAAAATATTCTATAGAATATAATATCTACTATGTCATCTTAATATTTTTATTTAAAAACCAGAAAATCAATAAATAATCATTTTTTTTATTCAAGTCACCTGGTTTTTAATCTAGAAATTCACACAGTATCTTTTTTTATATATAAATATAACATTTCGGTAGGTGGTATATGAATTAAAACTTATTATAATGAAAATGCATGTTTTTATGAAAGAAAGTAATGTCAATCTGTTTTCTTATCTGAAATTAGAATTTTGTGTTTAGAGTTTTTTTAATAGAATATTTAAAATCAATATTAACTTCCTATGTATATTTAATTTAGATAAGGTTCAGGAAGAGTAAGACGGATTTTATATTAATTTAAAAAAATCTTATTAGAAAATCATACAAATTCATAATATTATTTTCTTCAAAAGATTTATTCTTTAATTTGAATGAGAACGAAAAAATATGCATCAATAAAAAAAATCGACTAGGAACTTTTATTCATAAAATGTTTCTTGAAATAAAGGATAAAAAAAAATTTGAATTAAAATTAGAAATAAATATGCATTTTTTAATTAGCATATTATTACATATTTATAAACGGGGTCAGGTTTATTAACCGTGACTTTTTTGAATTTTCTGTCTCTTAAATGAAATCGTAATACTGCTCGTGTCATCAGTCAACTATCGTTCTTAGCAAAATTTAAACAAGCTGGACCTTTTAGTTTTTATTTGACATCCATTAATAGCAGACTACCCCGTGATTTGTAAAGATAATGGAGAAAAGTGAATTTCCATGAAAATCCATGAATTGGGATACGAATTGCTCCATATCCGCCCTATTTCTGGATTTAGCCTCGGGTGACTATTTCTTGTTTCCAAGCCTGAAGAACTGGCTAGGCGGAAAGAGATTTGACTCTAACAATGAAATCCTCTCACACACAAATCTATTTTGATGTCTTCGACAGATCATATAGGCTCAATATTGATTGTACTTACACAATACATTGTAATGAACAAATGATGTAAGTATAAATTTATTTTTAAAATATTTTGGTAAAATGATTCAGGATCAGACCGTGTAAAATCAGTTGCTAGAAGTCTTTCCTGTATCATTTATAGAAATAGGAAATAAATCTAGCAGTTTAGCTAGAATGAACACGGAGCTGACCCTTGACTCTTTCTTCGCTACTCGTTCTTTATAAACCATTAAGCTAGCCAAGCAAGATATCTTCCAATTAAATCTTTAATTAATCATTAATAAAAAATTATACTCTCTCTTTATGACAATTATATTAATGAATAAATACGATATAGAATTTTTACAAAATATTAAAAAGAATCAATTGGTTAATTATTCTTTGGGTTAAAAAATAAATAAAAAAAAAAATGATTTTTTTATTTTATATTTATTTAAGTATTATAACTCCACTAAGAAAAGAAATAAAATTGATAATTGTATAAATTCACACAGTGGCGCAACCAGAATTTGATCCTGGGGGGTGGGGGGGTTTACTAGCCCCCCCCCCCCGGGCTCTCTCAAAGACAAATTTTCATTAAGATTTTTTTTTTATATTAAATATTTAAAAAAGTTTTGTAAATGAAATACTGATTTTACAAAATCTGGCAAAAAATTTAATTTTGTATTTTATTTACTCGTATTCACAGTTTTAGAAAGAAAATATTTTTTCCAGCTATAAATAAATCATTTTAGCTTTCCTCATGGAATGAGGAAAAAAAACTTTTTGAACCGGCCGGCCGGTCGGCCTGCCGTTCGTTACCGAGATTACGTCTAAACAAAATGAGATATTGTCTTGAAATTTGATATTTAGATTTTTTTTTTGGGAATGATGGGCGGGGATTGGATTGTTTTTGGACAAGATCGGACTATAAGTAAGGGTAGTTTAAAGAGGTGTCAAAGCACATTTTATTGATTTTATCAATAAATACCGATTTTTATGAGAATTATACTATCGTATTAAATTTATAGAGAATCGAATTTACTAAAAGTTTCATTATATTCATTTTTTACCTAAACTTAATAATAAAGGAGTTATTTATAAAAAAACTACTTTACGATTTCGAAAGCTTTTCGTCCGCCCGTAGTGGCAGGATATTTTGAAAGAGAAATCATGTAAAAACCCCTAAGAAAAAATCCCTAAGTAAAATATCCCTAAAAGAATAAATCCCTAAATAAAAAAATTCCTAAATAAAAAATTTCCCTAATTTTTTTATAATTATTTAATAATGATTAGCCGAAGAGACTTGAATGAGTTAGTTTTATCACATCTGTTCCAACTGGTTTTTTAGCGTCCCATTTTTCATGGTTTGCCTTCATTATGGTCAGAAGCTCATCATGCGAGTCGCGCAAAAGATTTTCAGAATGTTTCGAAAGCTTGGCCTACTAGGAACAAAAATTGAAAATGTGAAAATTTTTCTGATAAAAAATAAACTTATTATACACTAAGTTATACTTTAAGAATTTTTTTACTATCTTACCTACAACGTTTTGATTTTTTTTCCTCTAAAGTGACCGTAAAAATATATATGTTTGATAATTTTTCACATGATTAATAATTGTATAAAACTGCTATATATAGAATTTCAGCTTGATTGATACGCTGAAATTACCAGAATTAATTTTTTAACACTGCAAATCTCACGCGCCAACACGTGACGTGGTGCCATCAACAAAAAGCCAAACATGCGCTGGTTTAATATTTATTATTTATTATTTATAATTTATAATTAATTAAATTTAATTTAAATATAATATATTATGTTATTTAATCCAATTCAAATTGCGAGATAGTCGAGTGGAGACACTCCAGCTAATTTTCAAATAAAAAGAAGGATTATAATATATTTTTTCTTTTCTATTTGTAATCTATATATATAAAAAAAGGTTTTTGTCTGCACATTGCTCAGAATTTAAAAATTTTTGCATATCTTCGCGTTTCATGACCTCTAGAATCCAAAAGTGACTTTAGAATTTTTCACGTCTGTCTGTCTGTCTGTCTGTCTGTCTGTCGGTCTGTCTGTCTGTCGGTCTGTCTGTCCGGAAAATTACTATTTTATAGACTCAGAATTGGCTGAACCGATTTCTTTGAAATTACATCACAATATTCTTATATACCCCTAGAGTAATCTATATATATAAAAAAAGGTTTTTGTCTGCACATTGCTCAGAATTTAAAAATTTTTGCATATCTTCGCGTTTCATGACCTCTAGAATCCAAAAGTGACTTTAGAATTTTTCACGTCTGTCTGTCTGTCTGTCTGTCTGTCGGTCTGTCTGTCCGGAAAATTACTATTTTATAGACTCAGAATTGGCTGAACCGATTTCTTTGAAATTACATCACAATATTCTTATATACCTCTAGAGTAACATAGGCTATAAATTTTATTAATATCTTATCAATAACCGCAGAAATTAATTTTTTAAAGTTTATATAATTCTCCGTGTTGTTCATTCAAGAGCAGCTCGCGGCTCACTGTCGGCCTAGCGGAATCATTTCAAACAATGAATTATCATAGAGATTCCCAATCGAAGAATTATTATAATATTTCCCTTTTTATTTTAAATTCTAATATACAAATATCAATTCAATTAAATAATTTATTCTAAAAGTTCTCAATTTAATTAAAATATTTATTAGATCATATTTTTATCTTAAATTATTTTTTATTTAATTGAATATTTCTTCTTTTCTATAATATATATATAATAATATATAAATTTTATCATTGAATAATAAAAAAAAATATTATTTAACCTGAATTAAAATGACTGAATTATATTATCTTTGTTTTTTATTTTAATTTAATTACTCTATTATTAATTACTAAATATATATATATATTATATATAAAATTAAAATATGATGATATAAAGTTGTTTTAAATTTTTGACATTTTTAAATTGGGTATATTTTTTAAATTTATTAAAATGTCTTTTTTATTTATTATGTTTAAAAGATTCATTTTTATTATGTGATATTAATAAAAAATAACGATGCTCTGTGCAAGTCGAATCATGTTGCACATAATTAAATAACAATTGCCAAACAAAGAATATAATATTTTTTTAAATTCTTATATTTAAATATCATTTCAATTAAATAATTTATTCTAAAAGGTCTCATTTTAATTAATTTAATAAAATATTTAAATCACCATTCAATTTTTTATTAATAGGCTTCTTTTTTTATTTTTAATTTTTAATAAATTCTCTTTTTTTGATATGATATTAATAAAAAATAATATTAAATTGTATATATAAATATAAAAATTAGAATATTTGAATTTTTTTAAATTTTAACACATGTAATCAATCATATGCATTAAGAATGGAAAATTTTTAAAATCAACTTGCTATTAAATTCAGAAAAAAAATACTGATATATAGAATATATAGACTATTCGAATATAATTTAAAACTCTTTCTCTCCTTCTATTTTAAATTAAAAAAACGGAGTTTTAAGAAATTTAGATGCCATATGCAACATGGGTGGGTAAATGAATTGGGCTGGAAGAGGAGGCAATTTATAATTTTCTTCTAATTCAGATTTAGGACAAATCGTACAACATTATATCAAATCTCGCTAAGAACATTCAATATTTTTGTACACAAAATATTCAGAGTATTGGCTAAGCGTATCACTCACAATCAGTTTATATTGAAATTTATATAAATTAACAAAGTAAAAATTTTTAGTTGTTTAAATTTTATTATAATGAATTAAAAAAAATTAAATATATAGATCACATGATTAAGAGAAGCAAAAAACTTAACAGAAAATAACTGTTGGATGGAGGTCGGACATGACAGAAACTGTAAGCGAAATCTTCATATTGCGACGAATAATTTTCAAATCCCCTAGCACCACAGAATTTAAGTTTCTTTTAAGGAAAATAACTATGATCTAAAAAAATTAATAAATGAACTTAATAATAAAAAAAACAAATAAATCAATTAATTTAAATTAATACTATTAATGAATGTATATATTGGTCATTTATCTATAGTTTTATACCGTTAATTTTTATAAATTGTCTCAAGTCTCTATTTTTGCATTTTCTCAAGTTTCATTATAATTAAAAATATTCAATAATAATCTAGCAATGAAAATAAAATACCAAAATGTAATGATCAAGAAATATTATACTCTATTATAACATAGAAAATACTTAAGAACCATAGGCGGAGGAAATATTAGGAGATATCATTGCGGGTTCAGGCCAAATCGATCAACATTAATTAAGATATTTTCATTATGACAGATATTAGGAAAAAAATCGCGAATTCAATATTTCTGTTCACTAATTATTTGTAGACTTTAGTAAAACATACGCATAACTCAATAGATCCGGATAAACTTTTTCAAATTTTCAATCTTCAAATTTCTCTTGAAGGTAGTAAAGAAAGAATAAGATGCGGAAATCAATTGTAAAATATTAGGTTACTCAGACGACTTAAATATAATAGGAGATTCGGCAATTGCAATTACAGATAGCGAGGAAAATTTAATGGAGGTTTGAAATTAATAGTGATAAGAAAAAATATTTAGTAACAAAGAGGAAGAGTATTAACATACAAAATCTTAACATACAAAATGTAGAATTTGAATATGTAGAAAAATTGAATGTAATTACGAAGGATAATAATATTTGAGAAGAATTTAAATCGGGGTTGCAATCGGGAAACGCCTGTTATCTGCAATAAAGAGGCTTATCTCTTCAAAATTATTATCAAAGGGAATATATAAAAAGATTATTTTGCCTGTTGCATTATATGGGTGGGAGGCATGGTCTATGACCCTTGGAGATGAGAGTAGATTCAGAGTATTTGAGAATAGGATTCTTCCCTGCATTTATTGGCCAAAGAAAGATGAGGTCACCGGGTATGAGGGAGACTGTATAACAAGAAATTGCATGGCCTCTCTGCATCTTCAGAAATAGTTAGGGTTATAAAAGGGAAAAAGCTGCGATAGGCAGGGCACGTGGCAAGAATGGGAGAGGAAAAAGATATTGGTGGGAAGACCGATTGGAAAACCAATGACGCGTAGGAAGGGACGTAAGAGAGATGGAATAAGGGCTCAGGATAGGGACACTTGGAGAAATGTGGTTGTTGCGGCTAAGAACTTTCGAGTATCTTTGAGCCACATAGGTAGATAGATATAACATATACAATAATAATATATATAATTAATATAGTGATTAAATTAAAATATATTTTTTAAATAAGAACACAAAAAGAAATGAATGTTTTATGTAATATACTGATTGAAACAAAATGGATGAAAACCTTTTACTACTTTCAACCACCAAATACTATGTAACACTCGGGGGTACAGGGGGCGGAGCCCCCGTCTAGGTGTGAAGAGCGCCGAAGGCGCTCTGAGCAGCTAGTATAGTACATAATATACAGCAATTTTAATTTTTTTTCTCTCCTGGGGGTGGGGGAGTGGAGGGGTTAAAACCCCCAAACCCCCCCTGGTTGGGCCACTGAATTCCCATTTTCTATATTAAAATAAAAGAATCGTTATTTATAAAAGTTCTCATTTCTTTAAAATAAAATATACATAAGATTATTCATTAAATGGGTAATTCTTATTAATTCTATTCTATATTCTATTGTAATTGAATTTTTCCACATCTGGACATCCCATTGATTAATAATAATAATTGTATCCGCTTGATACATCTAATAGCGGCTTGTAAGGCCTAAATAATTAAAAGAAAACTATTGTTCCTGAAAATCGAAAGTGGGTTTAAATGGAATGGGATGAATCCTTAATATCTATTTAATTTTGTTCGAAGGGCTAAAAAGAGGGATTAATAAAAATACGATATATACCTCTTCACTTCTATCGCACCTTGAAAATTGGGTTGACTGTATAAAAAGGACTTTTTAAGATATTAAAGATTCAGATGGATAAAAGATCGCTAAATAAAAACTGTAATCAAATTTTACAATATTTTAATTAAAATCAATTTAGCATAATAATAAAAGCTTAATTATATTTAGGATCACCTAAATATATATAACAACTTAAATCTAAAATTTAAAATAATTCAACGGGGAGAATAAGTGCACTTATCCGTTTGACCACGGGGATTGGGAAAAGGGATTCTCCGTCTCGCGTGTCTTGGATGATCGCCCTGGTGCAGATTGATTGCCAATTGATTAGATATCAATTGGCTTTGGAAACCCTTCGAGTTTCCAACGGATTAACTGGACCCCAACGGCTCCAACGTAGCAAAAATGGTCCCCCTCAGGAACCAAAAACTCTGGAGCTCAGGGCCGGCAGCTGAAGTCTCTGTAGCAGCGTCGACGATCCCAAATTGCACTGCGTTCAAGTTGTAAATTTGAACAGGCCAAATGCGTGCGAAACTAGCCAAGGCGTCGGCGGGTTTAAAGGCAACAAGGCAGGCAGAAACAACAAGGCTCTTCAGGCGCTCGGTCCGCTTTTTTATAGAGATATGTAAGGGTGGGGAATGTCACTCATGAGGGGTGGTAAGGGAGGAAGATGATCAAACTTATTAATTTATGACAATAAAAATAAAAATTAAAAATTATAAATGAAATTAACTTAAAAATATTAATATAAATTATATAATTACCTAACATTAACATTTATAATTACTTAATTTAATTAATATATAAACATAGTCAGGGGGCGGTAATTCAAATTAATTTGAATTTAGGTTCCGTGCGGAAGCAATAATGAAATTAAAAAAAAGTAATTATAATGAGAAAAATTCACATAAAAACATTTCGGCAAAATGAGTGAGTGTCAATAGCCCGGGTTCGTTCAATGGCTGGAAGTATTTCCCATATTGTCTATAGATATAGAAAATAAATCCAGCACCATGAGCGAGAAGGAACACGGCGCGGACACTCGACCCGTCCTTCGATTTTCGTTCTTTATAAACCATCAAGCTATCCAAACAATTGTCTATCAATTAAATTTTTGATAAATCATTAATAAAAAATTTTACCCTCACTTTATCCCATTTGTATTAATGAATAAATACGATATAGAATTTTTACAAGATATCAAATAAAATCAATTGGATAATTATTTAATTGTTTTAATAATAAATAAAAAATATTATTTTTTTTTATTTTATATTTAAATATTTATTTCTCTAAAAGAAAATTAAATATAATTGAAATTTATATAAAATTCCTATTTTCATAAACTAAATTATTTATTAAATGACTAGTAATTCTAATTTAATCCTAATTTCTACTAAATTCTCTTAATTCTAATTTCTTTAATATATGTTAATTGAATTTGAAAAGAGTGTGGTACTTATTGAAAATTATTATTCAACTTATAATTAGATTTCAAATATTATAAAATATAAATTTAAATTATAACCATGACAACCATGTCAATACAATTCATTTTATATAATTATATTTTTAATTTTTTAATTAATTATATATAATGGATAAGAAGTGATTACTCTGCCTGGAGGTTTTCTGTGTGTGAACTAAGTAACTCACAGAAATTTCCTGCCGGTCCCAAGCCCGGATAAAAGAATAGGGTTGTAGCGATAGGCCAGCTCCCTATCATACATAAAAAAGAATGTTTGCTAAATATCCTAAAACACAGCCTCGGAAAACGGACGGATCTAACACAATACGGACCAAACAACGAAAAAGATTTATGAATTTTGGATGTTGGAACATTCAGGGGATAAGGACTAAGGAATACGAAGTGTTTAAAGAGTTAAGTGATCATAACATAGACTTAGCTGAATTAAGTGAAACAAAAAAAAAAGGTCAGGGAAATGAAGAAAAAGGAGAGTACATTCACTTTTATAGTGGAGTGAACAAAGAAAATAGAGCCAGAGCAGGAGTATCAATAGCTGTTAAGAAAAAATGGAAAAAATATATAAAAAACTGGATGGCGATTAATGAAAGAATAATAACTCTGGAACTAAAATTGAACGGATATGATATAGTTATCATAGGAATGTATGCACCTACCGACGACTCAAATGTACAAACTAAAGACGCTTTTTATGAAAAGTTATCGGAAATTATGACAACGGTAAGAAACACGAAAGAATGCTTCCTATTGGGAGATTTAAATGGAAAGGTAGGAAAAAGGAAAAATGATGCAGTAATAGGAAGGTATGGAGAAGAAGTTATTAATGATAATGGCACACGCATAATTGAAATTTGCCAACAGTTCTCTCTTAAAGTGTTAAACGGTTTCTTTCCTCATAAAGATATCCATAAATATACTTGGCATCAAATAACAAAAGGACTGAGATCCATAATTGATTATTGCATCAAAGAACAAACATAAAGATAATTGACGTCAGAGTAAAAAGAGGAGCTATGTGCGGCTCAGACCATCATCTACTAAGAACAACTGTAAGTATAAAATATCGCCAGAAACAAAAACCACATGAGCAAGAGAAACGAGAAGACCAAGATAAGCTTTGTACAAAATATAACCTTGACGCATTCAAAAATGACTCTACTGTCTTTCTGTACAAATTAAGGGTAACAGAAAGAATGAAAAATGAACCAAAAGGAACCCCAGAAGAAATGTATAATATTCTCAAAAGCTATATACATCAATCTGCTGCTGAAGCGATTGGACAACAAAATGAAAAGATCAGACGGGAAAATTTTTGGATGAATAGTGAAATTTTAGATTTAATAGAAAACAAAAAACTTCTATATTTTAGGTGGATAAATTCTAAGGGTATAGAAGATGAAAAGATATACAGAAGATACTGTTACTTAGTAAAAAAAGAAATCTCAAAAATAAAAAACGAATTTTGGGAAAGAAAATGCTCTGAAATTGACAATTTAATTGGAAGCTCAAAATCAAAAATGGCTTGGAAAACAATAAAAAGTCTAAAAACAAATCAAAGAGAAAGAGTGATGATAGATCCAATTTGTAAAGATGCATGGAAAAAATATTATAAAGATATGTTATCAGAACAAAGGACTGAATTTGAAAATATAAGTTATGAGGTACAAGAAGTAGAAGACGGATATGAAGAATTCGATATAGGTGAAATAAAGAAAGCATTGAAAGGAATGAAAAATAACAAATCCCCTGGTCCTGGAGGTATTCCCGTCGAACTTTTTAAATATCCCCCAGAAATGGTATTTGAGACTATCTCAAAAATATTTAATAAATGTTTAAAGGGCGAAAATACTTCAGATGAATGGAAATTAGCCCACATAAGACCCTTATTTAAAAAAGGCAATAAAAAAGATTGAGCAAATTATCGAGGTTTGAGCATAACATCCACCATGGGAAGACTATATGGAAGGGTATTAAAAACTAGAATAGAAAATCAAATTGAAGAGAAAGAAGAACAAAGCGGATTTAGACCTGGAAGATCTTGTATCGATAATTTATTTAGCATTAAACAACTTATGGAAAAGTCAACCGCTCATGGAGGTCAATTACACCTAATATTCATAGATTTAAAAAAGGCTTACGATACCGTCCCAATACAAAAACTCTGGGAGGCAATGAAAGAAAACAAAATCGATACCAATTATATTAATGCAATAAAGGGAATCTATAAAAACAATATAAGCCAAGTTAAGACGGGGTCGGGATTGACAGATCCATTTTCGGTAACAAAGGTCTGAGACAGGGATGTTGCCTATCTCCGACATTATTTAAAATATATTTAAATTCAGCTATAGAAAAGTGGACAAGGAAATGTAAAAGTATGGGTGTGCAGATTGGTGATAGACATATTTATACTTTATTATTTGCGGACGATCAGGTTATTCTTGCGGAGGACTTTGATGATGCTTCTTATATGCTAAGGAAACTTAAAGAAGAATATGACAGATGGGGACTAGAAATAAACACAGAAAAAACACAACACATGGCGGTAGGGTCAAAAGGAGAAGATATAAAATTAGACGGAGTATTAATAAAAACAACTAACCAATACAAATATCTTGGGAACATATTAACTAATGACGCTCGTGATGAAAAAGATATTTTAAATAAAATAGGAAAAGGACGAGCTATTACTGCACAAATAAATTCACTGCTTTGGAGAGTAAAAACATCCAGAATAAAACAAAACTCCATATGTTTAAATCATTGGTGGAAAGCTGTGTAACATATGGAGCAGAAGTTTGGACATTAAACAAGGCAATGAAAAACCGATTGATGGCAGTGGAAAACAGCTATTGGAGACGATGCTGTGGAGTGACACTATTCGACCATGTAAGAAACGAAATAATTAGACAGAGGATAGGAGTACAAGAGACGATAGTAGAAAAGATCGAAAAAAGCAACTATCCTGGTATGGTCATATGAGACGAATTAATGAGGAGAGAATTCCCAGGCAGACCTTCGAATGGACTCCAACTAGAAAGAAAAAAAGAGGAAGGCCACGAATACGCTGGAAAGAAGGCATTCAATCCGCAATAAAGAGACGGTGTCTTGATGCCGATTCGTGGCGGAATAGGAGGGAATGGCAATTAGGATGCGATAAACGGCCAAACATGCTGTAAAACAGTCGCAAATATATATATAAAATATATAAATATTTTCCTACACCTCGACATCCGTTGGCAAGATATAATTAAACTTATTAATTATGATAAACATTTTTCAAAAATATTATATTAAAAGAGTCCAGTTCATTCGCTAATTAGAACAAACAATCACTATTTAATTTAATTAAACTGTTTAACAAACTTCAGGGGACCCACGCAAAAATTTTCATCAAAATAGGGCCGAGTCGTTCTCAATTTAAAGCAATACCAGAATAAATAAGAATTCATTTTGATAAATATATAAATTCTATTGTAAATCAATTTTTCTATACCTGGACATCTCTTTGAATAATAATAATAATAATGCTATTATCATAAAAAGTAATTAATATGAGAAAAATTCATAAAAACATTCCGGTAAAATGAGTGCGTGTCAAAAGCCCGTGTTCATTCAGTGGTTAGAAGTATTTCCTGTATTGTTTAAAGATATAGAAAATAGGTCTAACACATTGAGCGAGAATGCACACGGACGGACACTCGATTCTTCCTTCGCTTCTCATTCTTTATAAACCATCAAGCTATCCAAACAAGTTATCTATCAATTAAATTTTTGATAAATCATTAATAAAAAATTATACTCTCTCTTGATGACAATTATATTAAGGAATAAATACGATATAGAATTTTTACAAGAAATTAAATAAAATCAATTGGATAATTACTTAATTGTATTAATAATAAATAAAAAATATTATTTTTTTATTTTATATTTAAGTATTTATTTCTCTAGAAGAAAATGAAATATAATTGAAATTTATCTAAAATTCCTATTTTCATAAAATAAATTATTTATTAAATGACTAGTAATTCTAATTTTATCCTAATCTACTAAATTCTCTTAATTCTAATTTCTTTAATTTATGTTAATTGAATTTGAAAAGAGTGTGGTACTTATTGAAAATTATTATTCAACTTATAATTAGATTTCAAATATTATAAAATATATAAATATTTTCTTACACCTCGACATCCGTTGGCAAAATATAATTAAACTTATTAATTATGATAAACATTCTTCAAATAAGTTGAGCTATGGCCAGGCACAGAACCGACCAACGATTGAAATAAATTGATTTCCAAACATTATATATATAAAAAAATATTTTCACATTTGAATTAAAATGACTAAATTATATTATCTTGGTTTTTATTTTTAGTTTAATTACTCAATAATTAATTTCTACTATATTTCAAGTGAAATATTTTGGGTCAATGAATATAAAATTAATACTTTGTAAACTACCACTTTCGGTTTCCGGATATACACCAAAAGTTGATGAATTCATCATACTGATGCATTAAGTAAATATACGAAATTTTATCAAAATCCGTAGAGCCGTTCAAGCTGTACACATCTATACGGACACAAAACGGACGGACAGACAGACAGAAAGAAAGACATCATGCTAAAAATACTTTTTTCTGTTAAGAAAATACATGATACGTGGAGATATGTAAAAATCTCTACATGTGAAATTTAGTGTGAAAGCAATATCTCCCTTACTATCGTCGGTCAGTAAAAAATAGAAGTCGAAGGCCAGTGTCCATCTAAGTACTCCACTGTTCTCACTGAAATCTTTCTTTCATTGTATTATACATTGAAATAAATGATTAAATTAATAGTAGAAAATTAGAATAATATAATATATTATAACAATAACAATATAACAATATAACAATAACAATAACAATATAACAATATAATAATATATAAATGAAGCACTTTGGACACAGATCGGACTTCCGACACTTGATTCAAATTTCACTCGATATATAGCAACAGGCTATGTAAGGAAGGATCTAATCAGTTAAATTAAAGATTAATCTTTTAAAAAAATATACGTTCTCTCTATATAATTTTTATTGATTGATAAATATATAATAGAATTTTTACAAGAAATTAAATAAAATTAACTTTAAAATTAATCAATTAATTAATTAATAATTGAAAAAAAAATAATTCTTTTTTTTTATTTTGCTTTTAAGTATTAATTTTTCTAACAGAAAATTAAACACAATTGATTTTTATTGAACTTTTCATTTTATTTAAATAAATTATTTTAAAGATTAGGTATTTCTTCATTCATTCTATTTTAATCTTATTTTATATAATAATGACTGCTTCCATATGAAATTTTTGGTTTTAAGGTGTTAAGTATTTTGCTTCAAGCTATAATATACTACGAGGGTCGTCTACAAAGTAACCGCCGTTAAAATATAAACCATTTAAGATACAAAAATTTTATTATATACATTTTAAAACTACAGCTTTTCTCTACTTTTCTACATATTCTCAAATAAATTCAAGCACTTATCATATCTTTTAACAGTTTTTGAAATGCCGTCTGCATAAAAATCTGTCGCCTGAGAGCGTAGCCAACTTGTGATACCCAAGTTTTTCTGTCACTATCTCATGCACAAGACTTCGAGAAATTTCAGGAAAATGATCGGAAAGTCCCGAGGTTGTGAAGCACCGGTTATCACGAATTTTCTCATTCACTTTGTTCACCAAGTCATCACTGACTAGAGATGGCCTACCACTCAGGTCTTCACCGTGAACATTTTTAAAAAACGAACCCATAGACGGACTACACCTTCGCTCATAATGTTTGGCACATACACCGCACACATTTCACGATTAATTTTTCTCCTTTTTATCATTTGTCAAAAAAATCATATTTTAATTTTTATATAACCAAGAAATCATTTTTTCACTTAAAATATAGTTGTAATTAATAATTGAAACAAAAACAAAAAAATAATATAATTTAGTCATTTTAATTGACGAAATATTTTTGTATTCATAAAACATTAAAAATTCTGTTTTTTATATTAGACAATGATAAAATTTATACCTTTAACTTTTAAATAAACCGCCGGTTTTTAAAATAATTAAATTATAATTATAGATTATAAAATAAAAATTATTGTATTAACATCAAAAATATTGAAATAAAAAATAATAGTTTGATTTAATAAATTAAAATATTATAAACATTTTTATATATAGTGGGAATTTTTCGAATTATTTTTATTATGTTTATTTTGATATGTTGACTGAAGTGAGCCGCGTTGTCTTTGAATGAAAACATAATTAATTAATTAATAATTAATTAGTGGAAGGAGGTGGCTTGGCTGAGAGTGTAGCGTGGCAACCTTCTACACAAGAAGTCGGCGTTCGATTCTAACCAAGAACGGATTTTTCTAATAAATTCAATTTAACATCAGCTGCCTCCTGCTCCAGGAACTGACAAGCCCTGGTTCTATACAACCCTGCACCAGCAGGACTACCTCAAAAACAAGCAACCATAAGCAACAATGGATAGTTATGAGAATAACTCCAGTTGGTACCCAATCCGCCCGTCTCCTGGAGGATCCGGATCTTCACGAGCCCTCAAAAAAAAAAAAAAAAAAAAAAAAAAAAAAAAAAGAAGAATAAAACTTAACACCTAAAGAACATTCATAAATGGGCAGATTTAACATCAATACCCTTATTCAAGCAACAATGGTTCGTGATGAGAATAACACCGGATCTTCATGAGCACACAAAAAATAAGCGGGAGTGTCCTCCCCTAGACTTTCCCGCATATAAATAGGTATAAAGAGTTGTGAATGAATATTTAGAATGTGTAAACTTGGTATTGATAAAGAGCCAGTTCGTATTAGTTTATTGGTGTCAAATTTGATATTTGGTAACATTTATATATATATATATATATATATATATATATAGAATAAAGTGCTACTTCCGGTTAACTGATATTTTAAATGTAAAAAAATAGATATGGATATAATATAAATATTTTTAATTTTATTTTATTTATAATATATAAGGGCTGGCTGTGACGTCATGAAGTGCTGGGTGACGTCATATAATTTTAAATTAAGAAAAAACTAATGAAGATGATTTTTCTCGAGGATAAAACCAATACAAAGTGCATAACACGTGGAGATATGTCCTCACGTGAAATTTGATATGAAAATAACCCTTCACTTCCTCTCTTCGATCGGCAATACTAGCACTTCCGGTTTCCGGATTTGCACCAAAAGTTGATCAATTCATCCCACTGATGCATTAAGTAAATATACCAAATTTCATCAAAATCGGTTGAGCCGTTCAGGCTGTACACATCTATACGGACAGACGGACGGACGGACGGACGGACAGACATCATGCTAAAAATACTTTTTTCTGTTAAGAAAATGCATGATTCGTGGAGATATGTACCTAAAAATATCCATAGGTGAAATTTGGTGTGAAAACAATACCTCCCTTACTATCGTCGGTCGGTAAAAAAGAAACGCTACTTGTATAGGTAAAATGTCACTTCCGGTAATCAGATCATGATGAAATTTGGTATCTCAATTTTTTTCATATTTTTAAATCTATATACAAAATATGAAGCAAATATCTCGAAGCAAACTGGTACTTTACTTGAAAGGTAATCGCAACCAGTGTAGGTAAAGTACCACTTCCGGTTAACCGATTTTGACGAAATTTTGATAGAAATCTACAAACTGTGAATAATATCGGTGTACCAAATTTCGAAGTCCTAGCTTGATTAGTTTTTGAGTAAATTTGCTTACAGACATTACATACATACATACATACATACATACATACATACATACATACATACATACACACACACAGACATAATTCGAAAAATGGTATTTTCCGACTCAGGGAGGTCTAAAACGTCAAGATCTATCGAAATCTCGAAGTTGAAATTTTTGACGATTCCAATACTTCCCTTATACGAAGTATGCGGGAAAGTAAAAAGAAGAATGAATTTAACACCTAAAAAGAACATTCATATATGGGCACACTTAACATCAATACCCTTGTATATGGGAGCTTTGCGTGATCCTAGATGGTCCAGACGCAAAATAATAAATAATAATAATAATAATTAATTAGTGGATACATTCTGTTATTATACATATAAATCTTCCTTTTCACTCACACTATCTATTTAAAAAAACCCATCAAAATCCGTTGCGTAATTTTAAAGATTGAAGTGTTTATAGGGACAGAGAAATCGACTTTATTAATACACTTTTTAATACACTTTACTTAACTCACACTGTCAGGTTGTCCTTGTGTTGTTTGTCCGCGGCATTTTATAATCGATATTTCAACAACTTCCCGTCATTCAATCAACTTGAAATTTTGCATACGTGCTTGCTCCTGCTAATAATACACGAATCAATTGAAAAATCCACTGAATTATTTATCTATTAGTGGTAATTAATTAACTAAACTTTTATATGCGGAATATGGAATAGTTCACTATTTCAATCATAGATGGCGATAGCAGTTCTACTAAAAAGTATAAAATAAATTTAAGTAAAAAGAAATCTTTTTAAAAAACACACTTAACTTAAAATTGCACTAAAAAGTAAAAAATAAAATCACTGTTAAGTGTGTGCGCTCAAATTATAATAACACCGTAAAACATTTGCTTCCACTATTGGGCGCACACACTTTACAGTGATTTTATTTTTTAAAAAAACACACTTTACTTAAAATTGCACTAAAAAGTAAAAAATAAAATCACTGTTAAGTGTGTGCGCTCAAATTATAATAACACCGTAAAACATTTGCTTCCACTATTGGGCGCACACACTTTACAGTGATTTTATTTTTTACTTTTTATTGCAATTTTAAGTAAAGTGTGTTTTTTTAAAAAGATTTATTTTTACTTAAATTTATTTTATACTATATAAAGATATAGAACTCATTTTAATTAGTAATTTTAAATTTACGACGCTAATCATGACTTTTATAAGAGAGAGAGACATAGCTCCTGTTCAAATATTACTCTTGAGTTTTGGGATATTCTCTACTTGATAAATTGATAACTCTTAAAAACTATCTTGATATAATTTATGGTTTCTTGAATATTTCTATTTATAAATTTAATTTAATTTTTCTAATGCTCCTCCATAATCAGTTTGTGTAACATTTTCCGATTATATATATAACATTTAATAATAATATATTAATTCTTATTATATTCAAACTATACATAAAATATTCTGTTTTTCCCACGTTATTTTATAATAAAGACATTTTTTAATATTTATCATTTTTATTATAATATTATTTGAGATTTTTTTTCAAAAAGATTTTTAAATCCCTATCAAAAATTCAAAAACCAACAAGTAAATAAATTAAATAAAAGTAGAAACAACAATAAATAAAACAAAACAAAACAAAAATTCTATACCATTCAACTTTTTTTTTATTTAGTTTAAAAGTTAATAAAAACAAAAATAAAATAAATTTATTGACTAAATTATAAAAAAAAGCCATTTGTAAGTGAGATGCCATCTCCATTGGGAATTAACATCTTACATCAAATCAACAAAAACAACAACAATAAACATAGTCGTTTTACATGTTTTAATAAAAACTTATTTTATTCAATATTCATGATATTCTGAAACATTCAATAGTCATCATGTTGTAATATCTTTCATAATTTTATATTACATTTTAAACTGTCACTTCATAAAAATTAGCTGGAGTGTCTCCACTCGAGTATCTCGCAATTTGAATTGGATTAAATAACATAATATATTATATTTAAATTAAATATAATTAATTATAAATTCAAATTAATAAATAATATTTATTAAACCAGCGCATGTTTGTCTTTTTGTTGATGGCACCACGTCACGTGTTGGCGCGTGAGATTTGCAGTGTTAAAAAATTAATTCTGGTACTTTCAGCGATTCAATCAAGCTGAAATTCTATATATAGCAGTTTTATTCAATTTTTAATCTTGTGAAAAATTATCAAACATATATCTTTATTTTTACGGTCACTTTAGAGGAAAAAAAATCAAAACGTAGGTAATGACCCTCTTCCGGTTGAGCTACATTTCTCAATAGTTGATAGAAAACTACGAATTTTGAATAATGCCCGTATACCAAATTTCATTATTCTAACTCAAACCGTTTTTGCGAGATAGTAAAAATTACACTTTATATTTTTGTTATTTTTTACAGAGTAGTTTAGTAGTAGTTTGCAAAGTATTAATTTTATATTCAATGTCGGAAAATATTTCACTTAAAATATAGTAGTAATTAATAACTGAGAAATTAAACTAAAAATAAAAACCAAGATAATATAATTTAGTCTTTTTAATTCAAGTTTTAAAAATATTTTTTGTTTTTACTTTATGTATCTATATAATTAAACGACTACGCAATCCTAATCTCCTTCTAAATGGCTTCATGGATAGTTCGGGTATCATTAGATATTAGAACCTTCATGTCCCAAGGATAATTTATAAGGTTGAAAATTTCAAAAAAGTTGATCCGTTCCAAAAGTTATGGGCAAAAAACCGACCCAACCCGTGTGCCGTCTCTGGTAACTGAGTTAAGAAGTTGACACTCAAAATAAAAATAATTTTAGAAATTTCCATTTAAAGAATGTTTATAATATATTTTTTTTATTTTAAGTTCTAATATTCTATAATATTAAAAGTAAAATTAAATGAAATTGAATATTTTTCCTAATTGATTAATATATTTTCTAAAACAAAACAAGTTATATTTTTTATATTTAAAATTTAATTTAATTATTTAATTTAAATTTAAATTTTGAAAAATTGTGCAATTTGCAAATTTGAGTGAAAACGAGAGATCCAAATGAGAGAAAACGTCGATTGACTAAAGAAAGAAGGGCACGATGTTTATCTCGGAAAAAAAGTAAAATACGTCTATATTTTTGTTGATTATATTGAATTGCTATTTTCTTTATACTCATATTTTATTTTTGTTTATTTATTTCTTGACATATTTTGTTACTTTGTACTCGTTGTAAATATCACTAAAAAGTAGTAAAAAAATTTATAAGGTAGCTCACACATTTTATTTAATTTTATGAAACATTTTTTTTAACTAAGATGTCCTATGATGATATAAATTAAACATTGGTTATTAAACCATGTTCATTTTTCTGAGGACATCTATACAGAAATTTTCATAAAATAAAAGAACGAGTTGTCATTATTAATATGGTATATAAACAATTTAAAAGTCGAAAAAATAAGATATGCTACGGTTTGAGCTAGAATAATGAAATTTGGTATACTGGCATTATTCAAAATTCGTAGTTTTCTATCAACTATTGAGAAATGTAGCTCAAACGGAAGAGGGTCATTACCTACAACGTTTTGATTTTTTTTCTTCAAGTGACCGTAAAAATAAAGCTATAGGTTTAATAGTTTTTCACATGATTAAAAATTGCATAAAACTGCTATATATAGAATTTCAGCTTGATTGAATCGCTGAAAGTACCAGAATTAATTTTTTAACACTGCAAATCTCACGCGCCAACACGTGCCATGGTGCCATCAACAAAGAGCCAAACACGCGCTGGTTTAATAAATATTATTTATTAATTTTAATTTATAATTTATAATTAATAAAAATTAATTTAAATATGAAATATGTGTTAATTAATTCAATTCAAATTGCGAGATAATCGAGTGGAGACACTCCACCTTATTTTAAAATAAAATATATATATATAAGATTATTCATTAAATGGATAATTCTCTTGTTAATTCTATTCTATATAAGATATATAGAATCTATATATTTTTAGCCATCATTCTCAATTTATAGTGATTTCTAAGAAAAAAAGGAAATCATTTTGATAAATATAAATTTTTCCACACTTGGGCATCCCAATTGAATAATAATAATAAAACAATTATTAATTATAATTAATATGAGTAAAATTCACTCAAAAACATTTCATAAAAATGAGTGAGTGTCTAATTCCCGTGTTCCTTCAGAGGCTGGAAGTATTTCCCATATTGTTTATTGATATAGAATATAAATCCAGCATTGAAGGAGAAGGAACACGGCACGGACACTCGACCCGTCCTTTGTTTCTCGTTCTTTATAACCCATTAAGCTATCCAAGCAGGATTTCTATCAATTAAATCTTTGATTAATCATTAATAAAAAATTATACTCTCTCTTTATGCCATTTATATTAATGAATAAACACCATATAGAATTCTTACAAAATATTAAATAAAATTAATTGGATAATTATTTAATTGTTTTTACAATAAATAAAAGAAATCATTTTTATTTTATTTTAAATTTAAGTATTTATTACTTTCAAAGAAAATTTAAAACATTTATATTTATATAAATTTATTTTCTTAAAATTTGTTCTAAAATAAACTACAATTAGAGAGGTTTTAGCTAATATAACTTTAACTAAAATATAAAGTTTCGTAATATTTAATGTTCAATATATTGGTGATTTGTTTATTTTTTTTTTAATCTATTTTTGATGTCGTACATAAAGACCTCATACTCATAATATTGTTCCGCTCATACCTTTCTTCCTAAACCCTCTGGCATCCCTTTTTTATGAAGTTTAAATAATAAAATAAAAGAGATATTTAGGCTAGTTAAATTCAATGCAAATGATGTCAGTTGCGCTTTTATTTTTATTGGTCTCCTTTATTTCCATTAATATTCACACAAAGGGCATTGGGAGATGAATGAATGACTGGAGAGGATGGGTATTTCACAATGGTTGAATATTCTTGTCATAACAATTTCTTTGATGTCTTTTTAATCAGACAAATAACTCCAATAGATGTCGATTAATGGAATCTATGGAATGGCGTCCTATTCGGAAACATTTTCCCAATTATTTTCGTATAGAAATTCTATATCATGGCTATATGATTGAACTACATTGAAATTGAATCGTCATTAAATGCATTTATAATTCTATTCTCACAATTAATCACGCTTTGTCAACAATTTAATATTTTAACTATATGTATGTATTCCCTTATTTTTATTTAAAAAATAAAAAACAAATCTCGGTTATATGCGAATACGTAGATAATAAAAATTTTTTTTGTATAATACTATAGAATCATGGATTTATTATAATTAACATTAAAGTTAATTACAATTTATATTATTATTATTAATTATAAATATTAAAAAAGGGTTAAACAATAATAAAAATATTGATATATTTTTGTTTTCAACAGATACTATTTCTGTGGATCTACGGAACTCGAAAGTTCTTGGCCGCAGCAACCACACTACTCCAAGTATCCCTATTCTGAGCCACAACCCTCTAATCCCTACCCTCTCCCATCTCTCTCACGTCCCTTCCTACATTATCCACCCACCGCGTCCTTGGTTTAATATATTTCTCGCTATTCTTTCCTCTCCCATTCTAGCCACGTGTCCTGCCCATCGCAGCCTTCTCGATTTTATAATTCTAACTATATCTGGGGGTGCATAGAGGTCATGCAATTCCTCATTATGCAGTCTCCGCCAATTCCCTGTGATCTCATCTTTCTTTGGCCCATAAATGTTGCGAAGAATCCTATTCTCAAATACTCTAAATCTACTCTCGTCTCCTAAGTTCATAGACCATGCCTCACACCCAATAATAAAATCAAGAATGTTGTGATCAGCAACACACGTAGCTAGAATCGATGTTGTTATACCAGAGATAAAAATATTTTTGTGGGGAGACCGATTAGGAAACGTCCAGTTGGAAGACCAAGAACTCGATGGGTGGACAATGTAGGAAAGGACCTAAGAGAGTTGGGAGAAAATGGTCTAGGATGGGTGTAGAAGCTCAGGTTAGGGACATTTGGAGAAACGTGGTTGCTGCGGCTGATAGTACAGAACTGTCCACAATTTGAAATGATAGTCTCTTTGTTTTCGAGTTACGGGCATTTTTTTGAAAAATTCTGTAAATTGCTACACTGCTTTAACTACAAATTATAATATTTTATAATACTAATTTTTATTACGGAATCCTAAATTAATACTTCTATCGTCACAATTTTGAAAATAACCAATAGTAGGTATCTTACTTTTTAAAGTACACCTTTTTAAACATCTTTTTATTTTGGACAGTCCTAAACTGTCCTAGATATCTCCTACTCATATTTTATTCTTAACTTTTGGGACCCCTTGTAGATCTCATATTTTTGTATTTTTTTTAATATAACCTGTATTTTCTATAAATACTATTACATTTTTTTAAAAAGTTTCAAATTTAAAGATTAATTTAAAATATTTTTTATTTGATGTTTCTCGCAGTTACATATACAAATATATTTCTTTAAAAGAAAATTTTACCTTTAATATAACGGCCCTCTCCCTCACTCTTTCTTTTTCTGTAAGAAAAAAACTTTATTACATTAACTCTGTACTCTTTTTTCCCCCACGATGGAAAGTTTACATCCTAAATAGGTAATTTTCAACCGAGAAACTTTTATTTCTATTTAATGTCCAAAAAAAGTTCATTCAATTCTTCATTAAACTTTTGCAATTCTGACAAATATTGTTAAAATAAAGTGATTATTACAAACTTTGACTAGAATATTGAATATGAAATTGTAATGAAAACTGGGATGTTTAATAATGTATGGATGAATGGGTGGTAAAGCGGTTCTGATGGGAGGGTGTATGTTAAATAGGGGGGTTGAATCAAGGTTAGGCAAAAACCAGTGTTACATAGCCAACGTTATATTCACTATTTCTTTAGTTAATTTTTTTAAAGGGATTAAATTTTGAAATTTAAACGACATCGTTAATTATGGCATATTTTATAACTTCCAGAGGCCATGTGCAATAAATTAATTATTTCACTAACATTTTATTTTTAATTAATTGTTAATAAGTAAATATAGTTATTTTCAACCCCTATTTCACACTTCTATTACCAATAATACCTGTTTGTTTTAGAATTCATATTTCTTTAAAAATTTGAAATGGAATATATTTTTCATTATAACGTTTATTTAGGACTAATCTTATGAAAATCAAATATTTGAATAATTCAAAGGAGTTCATTTATTCGATATGATGCTCATTTTGTATGAATTCCAATTATTATTAATTAAATAAGTTCTCTAGTGCAAGAACATTAAACAATTTTCACTTAACACCCCTTTTTTGTAATATTCTCTCAATATTAATTATTAAATTCGTTCATAGTATATTTAACTTTTATCACTTTTATTGTGTTAGAGTGTTAGTTATTTAAAATAAAATAAAAAGAATAATAATAAAGCCATATTAAAAATTCTCCATTTAAAATAACTTCTTCAAATTGAATCACAACTTCTCATTATAGAGAGCAAGTTTAATAAGTGGCATTTTAGAGAAAATTGCAAAAAAGTTAATTCAATGATGTAAAGTGGTATTCACGTTCTTTTAATTTTAACGAAGAGATTGAGTAACATCCCATATATCTTATATATGGATTCTCAGTATGTTCGATACTGAGATAATGCATAGAACTAAATGCGCCCAACGTTTTTCGTTGAATATGAAGCAATTCATCTCTAAACTTTGTCAGGCTTATAGAAAAATTATTTTATTCTTTTTAGTCCATTGGGAAAACCTTATTTTATAAATTTTTTTATATTTATATTATATTATACTTTTTGGTGCTATTTTAAAATGATAAATTTATTTAATATAACAAGAGAAATTGAAAAGATGAAGTTATACGAAAATTTACACAAAATGAATAAAACAAATAAATATATTAATCTTCCAAAATTGATTTTATGCATTTATGTTAAGTAAATGTTATTATTGAATAATAATTATTATATTATATTTATAAATAAATAATTTTTATTAATATGAGATTTTATAAATGTATATAAGTACATATATATAAATATTATATATTGTTTTCATAAAAAAAGGTTATTCTATTGTTTTGTTTCCTTTCTATCGGGGACATATACAATGTATAAAAAAAAAGATATTTTTTCTATACCATCTGAGGGGAAGAAACCCCTCCTCATTGGCGATACAACTGATTTATAAGAATTCATCATTAATTTTAATGCTATGAAATATTTTTAAATATGTTCAAAATGAAAATCTATTCTGAAATCAATATTTATGTTTCAAAATCCGTTGAAAAAAAATTAATCGGAGCAATACAAAAGCAATTAATCGCTAATTAATTACAATTAATTAATTATAATTCAAGTATATCTCTTCTATACCTTCTAGGGATCCATTGAAATATCTATAAAAATTTTCAAGTCTATTTCAATAAAACGTCGATGAAAAATCGATTTCAATTTGTCAAAAGAGCGGACAGACAAACAAAGAGACAGACGCCAAGTGAAGTTAAGAAAAACGTTATAAAAATTAAGAAATTGTTGTATAAATAAAAGAAAACTTAATATTTTGTAGAAAGTAGGTTTAAATTAGAATTACTCATTTAATAAATAATCTATTATAACAAAATGGGAATTCATATAAATATCAATTATATTTCTTTTTCCCAGTAGAAGAATCAATATTTAAATATAAAATAAAAAAAAATAATTTTTTTATTTATTATTAAAACAATTAAATAATTTTCTAATTGATTTTATTTAATATCTTGTAAAAATTTTATATCTTATTTATTCATTAATATAATTGTTATATAGAGAGAGTATATTTTTTTATTAATGATTAATCAAAGATTTAATTGATAGAAATCTTGATTGAATAGCTTGATGGTTTATAAAGAATCAGGAGTGAAGAAAGAATAGAGGGTCTGTCCGTGATCGTTCTCGTTTACATTGCTAGATATACTTTCTGTATCCATTCAAAAGATAAGGAACAATATCTAGTATGATTGGGCACGGGTCTACGACCCTCATTTTACAAAAATTTTAAGAAATTATCTAATAGCATAATAATATTTGATAATTTAAGGTATTTTGAAACCTGATTTTTTTATTTTTACCTTCTATTTGTTAAATAATAGTTTGTAACGGGCGAGACTTTTTATTTGTAAATAATAATTATTATGTTTAAACCTGGTGAATCCATCTCTTGGTTGTAGCTTAGGTCCTGTCCAGACATCCCTTTCATAAAATAAATACAATTGCCCTCCTAATTCGCTGATATATAGATTTTATCACTATATTTTTGACTTATTAATTAAATATTGTTTCACCTATATAAATATGATATATTAATAAATTATTAATTAAATAATATAATATTTTTCCTAAATTAAATTTACTCTTTAATATAAAATTTTTCTTAGTTAAATAATAGAAAATAATAAGTTGACCTGTGGTCAGGTCCGAACCGACCAACGGTTTGAAATAAATTAATTTCCAGCTACAGAAACAATTTCAAATAATTTTAATATATCTATTAATGTAATAAAAAACAGATAGGCATACATAAATAATAAATATAAACATTTTTAATTTTATTTTATTTATAATATATATGCGAGACCAGGCTGTGACGTCATGAATGGCTGGATGACGTCATATAATTTTAAATCAAGAAAAAACTATTAAATATGATTTTCCCGATGATAAAACCAATACAAAGTGCATGATTCGTGGAGATATATAAAAAAATCTCCTCATGTGAAATTTTGTGTGAAAATAACCCTTCCCTTCCTATCGTCGATCGCTAATACTACCACTTCCGGTTTCCGGATTTGCACCAAAAGTTGATCAATTCATCCCACTGATGCATTAAGTAAATATACCAAATTTCATCAAAATCGGTTGAGCCGTTCAGGCTGTACACATCACGGAAGGACGGACGGACGGACAGACATCATGCTAAAAATACTTTTTTCTGTTAAGAAAATGCATGATTCGTGGAGATGTAAAAATCTCCACATGTGAAATTTGGTGTGAAAACAATACCTCCCTTACTATCGTCGGTCGGTAAAAATGATCGATAATTGATTTAATATCTGAATTGTTGTTATTTGATTCTCATGAGCCTGATAACGGGCATTTAATGTACTTAATAAAAATGTTTGCTAGCATTATAAACTTAATGCTGAATATTATTGGATAAATGGATACGAGTGGATTTCACTTAATTTTTTTCTGCAAAGGTAGATATGTAGGGAAAGGAAATAAAATTTTTTTTTTTAATTATGCCATAGAAATAAATTGAGAATAAATAAAAAGAACAGTTCAAATAAATTACAAATACATGATTTATGATATCCTATTTAAATTTTATATCGATGGTTTATTTCAATAAAATTTCATATGATAATATTTTTTTTAAACAACTGATATCAAAACCAATCGATTAGCGCGTTTTATATGATAATTTTTTTTTACATAAATATCTAGCTCGTAAAATGAAAATATATTTTTATTAAATCTCCTTCGTGACCTTAAATGTCAAATTAATTTTTAATAGGTCTATATTATTTTTATACGTATATAATCACTCCAATGATTTTAATTTTAAAAGTGTATAAATGAAAAATAGGGTAATAAATTTATCAATTTTAATATTATAATTATATATATATTGTACATTTATTTTGATCTAATATTTTGCATTACCCACTTTCTTCCTCCCTCCCTTTTTATATCAATTTTATTTATAATTTTACTCAGTTCTATACAAATGTTATAATTTAATTTGAAATTTTTTTTATGAATTTTGATGAACTTAAAATTATCTTATACGTGAAAAAGTTCCAATGTAATTCCCATTTTAGAAATTATAAATTTATTAAAATTTCAATTATTTATAATAATTTTTACTATCTCGCCAGAGATAGTATTGCGATCACGAAAATTTTCGATGTTGAGATTTTGATGTTTTTATACGTTTTGAAGGTTCCTGAATCATTTTCACTAAGGTTGAGAAAAATGTCTGTGTGTGTGTATGTGTGTGTGTGTGTGTGTGTGTGTGTATGTGTATGTGTATGTATGTATGTATGTAGACAAGATTACGCAAAAACGGTTTGAGCTAGAATGATGCAATTTGGTACATGAGCATTATTCAAAATTCATAGTTTTCTATCAACTTTTGAGAAATGTAGCTCAACCGGAAGAGGGTCATTACCTACAACGTTATGATTTTTTTTCCTCTAAAGTGACCGTAAAAATAAAGATATATGTTTGATAATTTTTCACATGATTAATAATTGTATAAAATTGCTATATATAGAATTTCAGCTTGATTGAATCGCTGAAAGTACCAGAATTAATTTTTTAACACTGCAAATCTCACGCGCCAACACGTGCCATGGTGCCATCAATAAAAAACCAAACATTCACTGGTTTAATATTTATTATTTATAATTTATAATTAATTAAATTTAATTTAAATATAATATATTATGTTATTTAATCCAATTCAAATTGCGAGATAGTCGAGTGGAGACACTCCAGCTTATTTTTTTTGAAAACATTTCGATTTCTGATAAAAACCATTTACAATGGTTAATTCTCTTATGAAATAAATTAACAGATCACATAAATATAAAAAAAAAATTATATTCCCCACAGCAAAAAATAATAAGCCCAGAACATTTTTTTTTTTTTATTAATTTACTAATCTTTTTTTAATATTTTTATGTTTTGTACATTTATTAAACAAAATAATTATAAAATGAACAAATAAATAAAAAATTATTTTGTTTAAGTAACACCAAAGATTCTATTTCTAATTCTCAACAACCTTTCTTACTGTTATATAATAATGATAATAATGGTTTACTGTTATCAAATATTATGAATACGTAATAAAAATAATAACTAAGTTTCTTATATCATAAATTTTTGTATATTCCAGAATAAAAATAATGTCAATAGTACATATATCTGGAAAAATAGATGGATTTTGAATCTTTGGAGACTCGGTTTTATTTCTCTCCTTCCCCCCCCCTCAAAAAAAAAAAAAACGTTTTAAGGAACTATTAAGCCAATAGACAAATAATTATTTCTTTTTAATAAATAAAACATTTCAATAATTTTGATATAATAATCATAAAATATTTGATTAAAAAAGATAACTTTTTAGTTAAAAAAACATTTTCTACAAAGAGAAAGAAGGGTAAGACGCCACGCATTGTGGGTGGGTGTGAATGGCAAGACACTTAACTTCGTTGTCCGCTGGAATTTTTGGGACGAAGTCTATTCAGTCTTAGGGATCAAAATTGCAAAGCTTCTTGAAATAAAAAGTAGCGCTTTTGTTCAAGAAAATCAAGGTAAAGAGGTTGAGAGGTTTTACTGATCATAGAACACCTTTACTCATCTTAGGCGGCATCCGACTTTAGGTAGGTTGAAAAGGAAAATATTTAAAAATAATAAAATATATTAACCCTTTGCCGGTCCTATTTAAATTGCCTTTATTTTAATGGACACACAGCTATCCTAGCAAATTTATATTTGATTTATAATATATTTACGCATGTGATAACTTACCTACCTAATTTTGAACCTCCACAATTCGCTCCTGGTGATATTCCAAAAAACATCCTACATGGCACAATGAGAATGACGTCTATAACTTGAACGGCTCAACGAATTATCTGTTACCATAAATATATATATATTTATTTATATAGTCTTACCGTTTCTCCCATTATAGGTTATATTTCTCACTTAGATCTTTTTTATACTATTTTATTCAATATAGTTTTTATTAAAGTATAAATTATATGAAATTTGCAAGGTTCGATCCCTCCACTTCAAGTTCGACACATTAGACACAACTACGGTATTCATTGCAATCAATATTAGTATATAAATATATTTATGTTACATCCAAATAAAATATACGATTAAATTAAGAGTGGTATAATAATTTCACTTTACCATTCAGAATGAAATTTTCTAAATGTGTTGCAATTATTGATTTTTATTTTTAAAGAGGATAAAAGAAGAATCAAAAGGTTACAAAAAATTATATTGTCTAGGTTGTTTTTGGGTTGCTTATCGGTTTCCTTGTCTCATGTGGTTCGGAATCCTCACTTGGCATTCCATTTCCATCACCCAGAGAGCTAGAGGTTGTGCGTGAGGAATTAAGGATGGAGATAGACCCCTTCTTGTCCCGTTTACGGTCTACAAAAATCGTTTCCGTCCCATGAGATTGTTTGTAGTTGAAATCAAGAGAATCCATTAAGATTGCGAGTGCTTAAATCCCTATCTAGAATTAAATCCAGATTACAATCTTAATTTATAATCAAGAAATACTTCGGTAAACTACATAATGTAGCTAATTGAAAATATTCTAATATTTTTGTTATACTTTTGTAAGTAATTCGGATTTTAATGTACGATAAATCATTTTGTAAGTAATTTTGCTATTACCCTAATCAATTAAATTAATTAATTTTTTTATTAATATTAAGTATAAGTGAATACATTTAGATTTGATAATAAAGAAGAAATAGGATAAAATTTTGATTTCTTTACATTTTGATTTCATAATATATAAGTAAACATTGAAAACTCATTATTTATTAAAATCAACTTTAACAATGATATATGTGTCAGGATTGAACTAATCATTCAGTAAAAGCCTAAACTAATCTCTTTTATTTCGCATTTTTCCACCATACATATTTATATTAAATCTCGAGCTTGCCAGATAAATTTAATAAGATGCATAGAAATCAAACTAATATTTTCTAATTTATATATATTTATATACTTAAATATGATTAATATTTAATAACAGCAAATAATATCAACAAAAAACAAACGAAACCTTAAGGTTTAAAATAAGAATGCAATTATTATGCAGTAAACAGATTATTTTATCAAAATGATAATCAAGGAATATCAAAATTAATATCTATAAAACTATTACTTCATCGATTTTATGGTCGAGTGTCGAGAATATTTAAAAATAGGATGTTTCAAAAAGAAATACAAACAAAAAGATTAAATTACAAGGGGTTGTATAATAAGAAATTACATGTATTAAATCGAAAGTGAACTGAAGAGAGGAGGTAACAACATGGAAAATGAATGCGACAATGTTGGGCAAACATCAAAGCTAAAAGAGAAGGCACAAACGACAAGAAGTAGAAGGAATTACATGCATTCTATACCTCAAATATAATGACAATCATTAATTTAAGAAGGTTCTATACCTCCAATATAATGATAATCATTAATTTAAGAAAGTAGAGATTCAAATGGGTAAGGGAAATTGATGAGAATTATGTTTATAGTAAAACCAATTGGGAAATGTCTGTTGGGAAGATCACTCTAGGCAGAACACGGTGATCAAACATAAGTAAATTATTAGAATAAAGGGATAGAATGAAAAAAGCATAGAAAAAAAAGAAGGGATGTGGTTTTGGCTACTAAGTACTCAATAGCGCCACAGAGTTAGAAAGATAAATAGAAAAATTGGTAAGTTAATTTATTGGTTTACTTCTTAATAGATTGGAAATCAAACACGTCATAACACTCATGTTTCTTACTAGGTATCAGATTTTAGTTTATAACTCTAATATGATAATAATAATCGTGTTAATAGAAAGCGTCTCAATTTCATTACGGAAGTAAAAAAAAAGATGCAGTATATACCTTTGCTAAATTCTTGGGAAAAATTTAAAATTTGACGAAGACATATGACAGGAGTTTATTAGGCGACAATGACTGTTACAAATAAAATAATACAAATTCACACAATGCCGCTTTCCATTGTATAAAATTATTTTCCATGAAAAAAAGTAATTAAGGTCGGATACTTTTCTAACCGTCCTTTTATTTAAACTATTCAGTAAATATATTTCTCCTTTGTTGTCTGTAATAATATAATATGAATTATATTGATTATTAATTTTAATAAATTAATTGATTCGTCTTCAGTTTGTACACTATTATTTAGATTAATATAATAATAATGATTTAATCTCTTAATCCCTTCTTTAGATAAATTACTTGAAAGACGACTCTTGTTTGAGCTAGGAAGGGGATTTGGGGGGGCTAGGAGGGAGCAGACAATATGTTACAGACGAGAGCAACCCACAAGGGGTACTTTAATCTGCTACTCATGTACGATTTTGAGACGTTGTCGTTCTGTTGCTACATGGCTACATGACTCCACCCCCCCTCCCTATAACCCTTCCATGCACTCTCTCTAGGTGCGTATCTTTCAGTGTGGGAGTGTAAAATGGTTATGTCGTGGGTGTAATCTCAAACGAAATGAGCAAGGCGGATTCCTCTTCTTCTCTTTCGCTCTCTTGGGGAGGTCACATACCCATTTATTCCCTATGCTGTGTCATCAACGGGAGGAAGCATGTCAAAAACCCTCCGACACCACTTGGCCTTTTCTTCAACCCTACACCATCCTAAACTCATTCGTTCAATTCCACCACACTCTTGAATTTAAATCTTTTATCTTCTTTCATTTTCCAACCTGTTCAATGGTTTATGACATTTTAAATCTCTCTTGTGTTAGTATCTGATAAAATGGTTTAAATCGAGTTGCTTAAGGGGGCCAACGACTGAAGCCGTTAACTTACTATTAAGTATTTTTTTTTTTATTTCATTCAGTAAGATTCCTCCCTTTCTCTTTGATTAGGCTTCATTTTACTATTACAATTACTATTATAAGAAAATACATTTATTTTTAATATATTGATTTTTTATTTAACTAACAAATGCGGAATACAGGTTTATAATTAGAATCATTAAAGATTGTTATTTTCCAAGTTAAAAAGAATAAATATCTCCTTTCATATAATAATTATTTCTATTATAATTTCAAATTCCTCCGATGTTTTAGATTTTTTTAAGTCTTAAGTTTCTTTTTACCACTTTAGGCGTTTTTATTTTATTAAATTTTAATTCTTTTTAACTCGTCTAGATCTATTATTTAATGATAAGATTAGAATTCTGATTCTCTAATTCTTTTGCTCAAAATAATACCTCTGTATATACTTATATAGTCTAGAGCAGAAGTTCTCAAACTGTGTTACATCGACCACTGGTCACACCTTATAACCTGATTGTGGTACCTACAGTTACTTTTTGTAACGAAATCATTTTAGTGTTTGCTGAACTTTTTGAAGTAAGTTTCTGTGGTACCAACTTCCCAGAGTTTTGGAATTATGGTTTCGAGATTTATATATTTTTTATACACTTTTTATTGACTTCACATTTCTGTCTGTCTGTAATGTGTAAAATTTGTAATTGGATTTTAACCCACTTCTAGTTGAGAGATTTGAAACGTATATTGAAAGTAAATGACACTGCAATAATCAAAAAGAAATATTTGGAATTTTTCAAAAATACGGATTATTAAAATTTGTGAACATAAGTATGAGTACATAAGTGAACATAAGTAGTAGGTAAAGAATTTAATATTATTATATGGGCCCCACACTACTATTTTTTTGGGCATATGTGAAGGATAATATTCAAGGTTTAAATAATATTTTATTTTCTATTTTTTTGATTAAAAATGTATATATAAAAAAATTGTTTTTATCAATTTATTGTTCAAATATATTTGAGATTTTGTAACAGAATTTAAAGTATATAATTAAAAGAAACCATTTTTATTTATCTTAAAGTGTGTTAATTTGAATGAAAGGGCAGTGAACGATATATTCCAGTTATTATATTTAATTTGACGTTTGTTAATCATTAATAATTAATGTCTCCCGATTTTCAAAGAATGGTCTGCCTAATTGAAGCTGAATCAATTGAATTATGTTCCGTTTTTGTTTCACGTAAAAGCTTTAATGATTGATATTTTTTTGCCAGTGTTGAATTGATTGATTTCACCATATATATATGACGTGAGTTTTATGAAGATTAATTAGATCGATCATTCTTTAATACAATACAAAAAACGAGCGAAATGAACAACTCACAACCTTTCACTCTTGCTTCGGAAACCATCCTCTTAGAATATTGATTTTCACTTTTTATTTAATGGTTCAAATTCATGACTTAAATAACCATAATTATGATCAATGTGAAATTATAAACATTAACATTTAATTGACATGATTCAATTACCATTAGTTTTTATTTCATTTTAATAATCTATTTATATCTCACAATTGAAATAAATGATTAAATGATATATATATATATATTGTTTTTAAACAATTTAATGAAAAAAATAAAAATTAATTTAACAGTAACATTGATATAATATTTATATATATTTAATATCTATTATAATGAAACTTTTGTAATTTAACCATTAAAAATTCAAAAAACAAACAAATGAAATAATTTCGTTTTTTAAAAAGAAATGTTGACGTTTTGGTCCCATATCTCAACCCTCTTTAGGGCTTTGATTTTATTATTTTTTTGTATATTTTTAATTGTATTTTATTTTATTTGCAATTATTTATTTATCTAAATTGTCACTGCTAGTTTAATGTTCATGGACTAAAAACTAACAGAACCAATGACTATTAGTGCTTAGGCGATTCGCCTTGGAGAACCAAAATCGGAAAGAAATAATAACAAATTAAATTAATCAAAATATCCGATGCTAACATATGGACCTGCAAAGGAAAGATTAGGTTCACTTTTTTATAAATAAAAGAAAAATGTTCGTTGCCACGTTATAATATTTAATGAAAAGAAAATTAATATAAAGTAAAAATAAAATGAAATTAAATATAAAAATAAAAAGAAATAATAACTCAACACAGTTTACCAAGCACGTGGTTAACAAAAAAATGGCGAATTCACAGCCAAAAGCCAAAAGCGTGTCAACGATATCAAAGTCCAAAAAGCAAGTTCATTACAAGAAGTCTAAAAAGCAAGTGCAGAGAACGCCTCTCCGAAGCTCTTTGCAGAAGACCATCAACAAAAGGGAGCAAGTTGATTGACTGTAAGGGGTCATGTGACCCCTTCATAGAGTCAAAACAGATCTTGAACAGACCGACCACGTATGTGAATATAAATATACAAAAAAAATATGTATAAAAGAAAAAAACTTATAAAAATTATATAAAAATAAATTGATATTAAAATAAATAAATCTAAATCAGGGAGAGGCTTTAACAAAAAGTAATAATAATAAAATTGGTTTACACAAAAATATTATCTTTTATTAGAAATTGTATTTTTTTTTTGTCTTTTCTTTGTAAACTATATTTACAATTTTTCACCTGTCTTTTTTTTAATTTCGATTTATATCCATTTGAGCCCGGGTAATATATTTATTTGTGACCTGAATTCATTTGGACGTCCCATTTTCTAAAGCCAAAATGATTTTCTTTCCACTAGTCTGCAGAGATAGACATACCACTAAGAGCAAAACGAGCTCCAAAATAAAACACATACATTGCGTTTGGCTTAGTTGAAATAGCCAGAGTTGGTGTGAAAGCAAAAAAGAAAAAGAAAAGAAAAGAAAAAAAAAAAACAGGGAAGTGTAATAAAAATAAAAAAAAAGAAACAAATTCCTAAATAAAAAGGGATAAAAAAGTCTTTTTCCTGAGGAGGGTGGATCATAGATCTTTGTGTTGCTGCCCTCAAGAGAGACGTTTACTAAATGTTGCAGATTCCAAGCAACGATGAAACGATGAAGAATGCCCTCCAATTTCTGGACTAATAACGGAGTACAATCAATCGATGCTACAATGGCGGCAAGAGAATAGGAAAAAATTCAATAATCAACAAAAATGTTAACTTGTATAATATACATGGAGGAATATTATTATTTTATGTATTATTATTTGTTAACATTTTTTAATAAACCATAAAAAATATTGCATTAAGTGCTGATTTGTATTATTTCAAATAAATAATAATTATTCAGCTACTAAATATATGTGTTATGAATAAATTTGATCAGATTCATATAATGCATATAATGCAAATAATGCAAAAGGCATAGCGTTCTCTCAAAAATATGGAACTATAGATAATAAAAATATAAAATATTGTTTTGGATATAAAGTTTAAAAATACATATACGAGGACAAGTCAATAAATTCGTGACTTTTTGAATGAAACCCATATTTTTGGATAAAAAATTATTTTATTTTTCAATGTAGTGCCCTTTGAGCTCTAAATTCGTACACTTCGTCCAACGTTTCTTCTCTCAATTTTTTTTATCCCTTCCAAAAAAATCTCTTTCCGCCGTGCCATTTCTTCAGGTTTGGAACAAAAAATAGTCACTCGGGGCTAAATCCGGAGAATACGGCGGATGAGGGAGCAATTCGTTTCTCAATTCATCGATTTCAAACAAGCTGGTTCAAATTTCGACCCGAATCAGCCGATAGTTGCCTATTAACTATTTTTTTATAGTAAACCACAATCACTTGAATCTTCTTTCAATTAATTCATTTTTCATATTTTAATGAAAAATAATTTTTTTTTTTAATATTAAAGAAAATAAGGAAATATATATAAGTATATATAATTTATTTAATTATGTAACATATACTAGTATATGACATAATTGAATAATACAAAAAATATAAATAAATAAAAAAGAATTATATATAAAACACTTGAAATACTTTTATCATGTCCTATTCATCACAATCTCTTCTTTCCACCACTTTTAAAGAAACCAGGGTGGAGTACTAAAGCAACATCATAATTTAATAAAAAAATGATAAATAAATAAAATTATCTACCCTCCATCAAACTTTATCATACCAGAGAATAATGGTGAAAAATAAATCGGATGAATTAACACTCATTATATACATGCATATTTATGCGATTATTATTTATTAATCATTTTCACGCTTTTATATTAAAATTTTTGAAATCTATTGAGATATGAATAATATTTTAATTTGACAAAATTTGAAATCTCGCTTATTAAATATAAAATATATTTTTTTGGCTATTCCCAAGCGGATATAACAATTAAACCGTATTATTTATATTTTTTTTATTTTAACAATTTTATATATATATACAATTTGTTGAATTCAGATTAATTTTCATATATTACTTATTTTTGTAATTATTTCTTCCTCCATGCTATGATACTTTGCAGTGGCTAAAATTCATCATTCTTTTCCCTCTACAAAAAAAAAAAAAAAAGAAAAAAAAGTACTGAGAAGAGAATCTAATGGGCAACCTGGTCTTTTACGAGAAAGCCCCATAATCATAATAATAATCATAATGAGTGCCTGAAAAAGAAAGTGTATGTGAGAAAGAGGGTTTTTTCATTAGCCATCTCATTAATAAAACTTGAATAGTAAAATGAAAAAAGAGCTCCGAAAATTGCATCGGTCTTCTTTTTCCATACTTGTCATCATTTGAATGAACGCTGTCCGTTGCATGTTAATGATATTATATAATATATATATATATATATATATATATATATCTTTATCTTTATCTTTATATATATATTATATATATTAATATAAATATATATCCATAGATATAATAAATCTCTCATTGGGAGATTTATAAGAGTGAAAAGGTGAGATACAATTTTTAATGCTGAACCAACATTTTGTTATGAGTAGGAAGAAAAAATCAAGGTTCCGAGACGAAAAAAAGGAATTTATTTTACAAATATTTATAATTCTAAAAATATATTTGCAATGAACAATGAAGTTACAGTTAATGATAAATATCTCTTTAAAAAATCAATTCGGAATTTCAAACACCTTTATTCAATTTCTTTATATTATCAATTTAACCTCATTTTATTTTTTATATTTATCTAATTTTACAATTAAAATGTAGGCAGAAATTTCGAGTTGATAAATCTTATATATAAAATTCTCGTGTCACAAAACTTTGAAAAAATACTCCTCCGAAACGGCTGGACCGATTCTTATGAAATTTTTTATGTATATTCAGTAGGTCTCATGGCATGTCAGACTTCCTTTATAAAACCGCTAATTGGTAAGGTGTGTCCAGGAGGTGCTAATTAAGTAAAAATAGTTTAGTTACAATGCTAGATCATAGAGGCGCTGGTGGCGATAATATGACATCTATATAAATTCTAATAGGGAACTTGCCAACAGGAATTGTTCATAGGTGGGCGGGCTAGGGCGTTATCTTATGACTTTGCACCCACAGTTCGAAACTCGCAAAGGTACATATTTTTTTTAAGTATTATATATTTTTTTTACAAATTTATTAATTTTTATTATTTTAATATTTTATTAAATTATTTTATTTTATTAAATTAAATTTTATTATTAAATTTTATTTTATTAAATTATTAATTATGTCAATTAATTTTTTGTGCATAAATAAACATATATAAAAAACTATATAATTAATTGAAATATTGTAAATATTAGAAAAATAAAAATAAAAATATAAATATTAAAAACATCTTTTTTATTCTATTCTTTGCGCTGCTAAATGACATGTTTATATCAAATTTTTAAAAATTTAATTTCTGCGGTTATTGATTAGATATTAATAAAATTTATAGTCTAAGAACAGAAATGAAAAATTCTAAAGTCACTTTTGGATTCTAGAGGACATGAAACGCGAATATACGCAAAAAAATTTAAATTTTTAGCAATGTGCAGATAAAAATATTTTTATATATATATTGATATTTACAATATCTTAATTGATCTTATTGGCCTTTTAAACTTTGAAAACATTCACATTACGGCTATAATTTAATACTATTAATTTTTAAGATTATGTGAGTAAATCATTTAATTAAGAAAATTTGATCTCATAATTGGATTTTCACGTAAGATTTTAATATATATTTTTTAATATTATTTATTTTATAGTAGTTTACTGTTATGCTAATTTCTTTATATTTTATTTTTATTTTGTTTACTTTGTTTTTTTTTAAATAAATTAATAACATTTAAAGTAGCATAAAAAAAAATTAATCCAGGCAGGAAAAGTGATGGGGTTTGAAATTAATTAATTTGATAATTAGTATCAGAGAGAATAATATTTGCAAAGAATTTAGATCGAGGTTGCAATCGGGAAATTATTATCAAAGGGGATCAAAATTATTAAATTATTAATTGTATTATATGGGTGGGAGGCATGGTCTATAACCCTGGGAGATGAGAGTAGATTCAGAGTATTTGAGAATAGGATTCTTCCCCGCATTTATTGGCCAAAGAAAGATGAGGACACCGGGGAATGGCGGAGACTGCATAACAAGGAATTGCATGACCTCTATTCATCTCTAGATATAGTTAGGGTTATAAAAGCGAGAAGGCTGGGATCGGCAGGGCACATGGCTTGAATGGGAGAGGAAAAATATATTGGTGGGGAGTTTGATTGGAAAACGTCCGTTTGGAAGACCAATTGTGAACAGGGTGGGCAATGTAGGAAGGAACGTGAGAGAGATGGGACAGGATAGGAGTTATAGCTCAGAATAGGGACACTCGGGGGGGTACAGGGGAGCAGCTAGTATATATATATATATACTTATATTATCTACTAGCTGCTCCGAGCGCCTTCCAGGCGCTCTTCACACCTAGACGGGAGCACCGCCCCCTGTACCCCCGAGTGATACATAGTATTTGGTTGAAAAAGTCTGTATGTAAAAGGTTTTCATCCATTTTGTTTCAATCAGTATAAGTAGATAAGACATATATTTGTTTTCTTGGAAAATATATTTTAATTTAATCAGTAAATTAATTATATATTATTATTGTATATGTTATATTTATCTAAAACTGTGTCTCTACAGTTTTCGAAAGTTCTTAGCCGCAGCATCCACTTTTCTCTAAGAGTCCCTATCCTGAGCTACAACCAAATCCTACCCTGTCCCATCTCTCCCATGTCCTTTCCTTCATTGTCCACCCACCTTGATCTTTGGTCTTCCACCGGATGTTTCCCAATATTTGTGGCTCTTTATTTTACATATATATGTATAAAACATGATAACGATTAAAACGAATGTTTAATAATAATGACGAAGTAAACGCCTATTATAATAATAGCAGACCCGGAAAAGCTTCGCTTTTGCATGTGTTTCTGTATACATACTACGTATATGATAACTGAACACTTAATAATAATAATAATGTATTAAATGAATATAATTGAAATTTTAGTTTTAATTGCACTTTTTTTTGGTTTTATTTATTTTTATTGAAATTATTACAAATAATAATAATATACCGTTTAATACGTGAAAATAATAATAATAATATTAATAATAATTTATTAAATTAATATAATTGAAATTTTATTTTTATTATTACATTTTTATTTTTATTTTTTACCGACCGACGATAGTAAGGGAGGTATTGTTTTCACACCAAATTTCACATGTGGAGATTTTTACATATCTCCACGAATATTTCTTAATTTAAAATTATATGACGTCACCCAGCCATTCATGACGTCACAGCCTGGTCTTACATATATATTACAAATAAAATAAAATTAAAAATATTTATGTTATGCCCATATCTGTTTTTTTATTACATTAATAGATATATTAAAATTATTTGAAATTGTTTCTGTAGCTGGAAATTAATTTACTTCAAACCGTCGGTCGGTTCGGACCTGGCCACAGGTCAACTTATTTTGTTAATAATTTATTTTTATTTTTTATTTTTTTTGTTAATAATTATTACATTTTTATTTGTTCGAAAATTATTTCTACTTTATTAATTGTTAATAGTTATTACATTTTAATTAACAGTTTTCGGAATAAGTATATTCTCTTATTTTATAGAGATTTTTATTGTTTGTCTCAAAAGTCTACCTACAATATTTCATTACCATTGTATGATTCAAAATAAAATTCAAAATTTTTAATAGGACATGACATGATCTTAGTATTTTTCTCATCCCAGAATATTTGCTAATATTACATGTTGGAGTTCCAAATAGCTGCATATTTAATGGCAATTTCAATGCTGAATATACTTTTAAATAAAAATTAAAAAAATTTGAAGTAAATGGAATTATTATACTTAATAAATCTATATATAAATTAATATATATTCAAACAATAATTGAAACAGTATAAATAAAACGATTCAATATTTTACTTACATTGTGATTTATATTTATATTTTTATTACAACTGTTATTATGGATATGTTATTTTTGACAGTTTAAAAAAAATTAAAAATATTTGAATGTTTAAGTTTTTATGTAGCGCCATCTGTCGATAGTTTGGTGACGCTACAGACTTTTACCAAAATATTACTAATTAAATTAATTTTGGATAAATTAATTTTGGATTTAACTACACTAAAACATTCCCTGGGATGCCCACAACAATCCCTGAAAGTTTCACCGTAATCGGACGGGTAGTTTTTGAGTATTTGACAGACACACACACACAGACACACAGACATTGCCTTATATATATATAGATATATTGATTAAAAATTAAATAATAAAAGCGTAGTGAGAAGGGAGGAAGAAGATAGAAAATTGTTGAAATTGAAGTGGCTCAAGATAAGTATATTTGCAAATTATTTCATAGATAAATAAAATACAAAAATTAAGAAATTGTCGAAAAAATAAAAGAAAACTTAACATTTTATAGAAAGTAGGTTTAAATTAGAATTTTACTCATTTAATAAATAATATATTATAACAAAATGGGAATTTATATAAATTTCAATTATATTTCTTTTCAAAGTAGAAGAATCAATATTTAAATATAAAATAAAAAAAATAATATTTTTTATTTATTATTAAAACAATTAAATAATTTTCCAATTGATTTTATTTAATATCTTGTAAAAATTCTAAATCTTATTTATTCATTAATATAATTGTCATATAGAGAGAGTATAATTTTTTATTAATGATGAATCAAAGATTTAATTGATAGAAATCTTGATTGGATAGCTTGATGGTTTATAAAGAATGAGAAGCGAAGGAAGAATCGAGGGTGGTCCGTGGTCGGTCTCGCTTAAAGTGCTTGCCTTATCAACTGTATTCACAAACAATACAGTTGGCATTTCTAGCACATTGATTGACACGGGCTCTTATTCTCATTTTACAAAAATTTGAAGAAATTTTCTGATAGCCTGATATAATATTTGATAATTTGAGGTACTTTGAAACCTGAATTATTTATTTTTAACTACTATTAGTTAAATAATAGTTCAATTATTTTACAATCACTCATTTAAGAAATAATTTGGTATTATAAGAAGAAAATGGGTATTTCTAGAAATATCGATATTTTATTTTTAATATTTTTAAAATAATTTCTTTATGAGTAATAAATTAAAAAAATACTATTTTTATTTATTTATATTATTATTTCATTCATTAAAAAATCTCTCACTTGGTTTTGTTTAATTTCTTGTAAAAATTTCATTTCAAATTAATAAATTAATACAAATGACTTTTTTTAAGGTATTCTAATAAATTAAACTGATAGGAATGTCGTTAAGATAGCCTGTTGGTTTATTAATAGTGAAAAGGAAGGAAAGTCTCTGAAGTCCGATCTGTGTTCATATTTATAATTCTAAAAATATATTTACAATGAACGAATGATGTTACAGTTAATGATAAATATCTCTTTAAGTTTATCAGTTTACAGTCCACAGTTTATAGTTAAGAGTTTATTCAGTCTTTTGTACATCGCCAGAAGTATTCAAGAAAAGAAGAAGTTACGATTTCATTTATCTTTACACTGTATTTTTATCTTGTTCATCTACATCAGGGGTCTGCAACCTTTTTCGGATGGCGGGCCATTTTCAAAATAATTTTTTTTATGCGGGCCGCACATACAAATGTAACTTACATAGTGCTTATATATCATATACAAGTCTAAATATTATTAAAAGATTATAGAAAAAAGTACTTTTTATTGACAACATTTTACAATTCTTAAAAAAAAAAACATACGATTCCAATTACATACTTATAAATATAATTAAATAATATAATAATGAAATAAATATTATAATAAAAAAACAAGAATGTTAGAAAACAAAAATAATACAGTTTGTAACAGGAAAAAAGAAAATACAATTTCAATTACAAAAATACATTATTATGTGAATAAAAAATATCTTTCATTTTATTCATTCATTAAGGTTCAATGCGATGTTTGTTCTTGAATATTGTTGGATAATCCATTTACGTCCGATTGTGTTTGGGATCCTGAGATCCTCAACAAGTTTTGTAAATTTGTACTTCTGTTCGTATACATCAGGGATGGGCAAACTTTTTTAGGATGCGGTCTACTTCTAATTTTTTTACAATAAGTCGGTCCACCAGATATTTATTAAAATAATAATAATAAACAATGTGGTATAAATGTACATAGGTAACTAAAAAAATAGAATAAGAAAGGAACTTAGGTATATATTTTCAAACAAAATTTAAAGATTATAAAAGTATAAAAATATCAAGTTCATAAGAAATATTCTGATTCGAATTATTATTTAAGATAAAGTCATGTGAAATTGTCCGCATTAGAAGATTTACACTGCATATCCTCTGCTAATTTAGTAAATCTTGGTGTATAATTACTAACTGCCAGTCTTGTACTGCATTCGAGGTGATTGTCTGTAAGACGGGAGCGATATTTTGATTTAATTATATTCATCGTAGAAAATGCAGATTCACATAGGTAGGTAGAGCCAAAGAACGATGTTAAATTTAATGCGAGACCTTTTAAATTAGGATACTTAACTTCGTCCATTAAATTCCAAAAAATATTTGTAGGATCTGAATTATGTGCTTTTAAAATTATGTCATTTTGAAGAAGAAGAACTTCATCTTCCTCAATAGTTATAGAAAACAATTCGTTTATATTTTTGGTTATTTCTTCCCCGAGTAATGGAATTTTTTATATGCTAAGGAGTAGTTTAAGTAAAAAAGGCAATGAGTAAAGGCGATCACTTTAAAATGACTCGGCGGTCCACCAGTCGATCGCGATCGACTTAATGCCCATCTCTGGTATACATTATTGCCACCGGTCACATTTCGGCACGTTCACGCTCACACTCTGTTGATTTTTTCAAAATTATATTAATGCTTTGGCGGGCCGCACAAAAAGTCGAAAAGGGCCGCATGCGGCCCGCGGGCCGCAGGTTGCCGACCCATGATCTACATTCAATAAAACGATATTTTTGCAACCATTTAAACAGAACAGATATTTTTTGCTAAACAACCCCTAGACAACGAAATTCCCTACATATATATATATATATTGATTCAAAATTAAATTAAAAAGCGTAGTGAGAAGGGAGGAAGAAGATAGAAAATTGTTGAAATTGAAGTGGCTCAAGATAAGTATAGTTGCAGGAATGCGGTTTTTGTTGTCAAGAATTTTTGAGTTCAGTAGCGACACAGAGATTGAAAAATAGATATCCAAATTTGTTTATAAACTAAAATAGGTGTAATCATAATGTTAAATTATTTCATAGATAAATAAAATACAATAATTAAGAAATTGTCGAAAAAATAAAAGAAAACTTGACATTTTATAGAAAGTAGGTTTAAATTAGAATTTTACTCATTTAATAAATAATATATTATAACAAAATGAGAATTTATATAAATTTCAATTATATTACTTTTTCCCAGTAGAAGAATCAATATTTAAATATAAAATAAAAAAAAATAATTTTTTTTATTTATTATTAAAACATTTAAATAATTTTCCAATTGGTTTTATTTAATATCTTGTAAAAATTCTAAATCTTATTTATTCATTAATATAATTGTCATATAGAGAGAGTATAATTTTTTATTAATGATTAATCAAAGATTTAATTGATAGAAATCTTGATTGGATAGCTTGATGGTTTATAAAGAATCAGAGAGTGATGAAAGAATCGAGATTCTGTCCATGTCCGTTCTCGTTTAAAATGCTAGAATTGCTATCTGTATTCACAAACAATACAGGTGGCTTTTCTAGTACATTGATTGACATGGGCTCAAGAGTTTCATTTTCCAAAAATTTTAATAAATTTTCTGATAGCCTGAAATAATATTTGATAATTCGAGGTACTTTGAAACCTGAATTATTTATTTTTAACTACTATTAGTTAAATAATAGTTCAATTATTTTACAATCACTCATTTAAGAAATAATTTGGTATTATAAGAAGAAAATGGGTATTTCTAGAAATATCGATATTTTATTTTTAATATTTTTAATATAATTTCTTTAAGAATAATAAATTAAATAATACTATTTCACACCAAATTTCACATGTGGAGATTTTTACATATCTCCACGAATCATGCATTTTCTTAACAGAAAAAAGTATTTTTAGCATGTCTGTCCGTCAGTCCGTCCGTCAGTATAGATATGTACAGCTTGAATGGCTCAACGGATTTTGATGAAATTTGGTATATTTACTTAATGCATCAGTATGATGAATTGATCAACTTTTAGTGCAAATCCGGAAACCGGAAGTGGTAGTATTAGCAATCGACGATAGGAAGGGAAGGGTTATTTTCACACCAAATTTCACATGAGGAGATTTTTTATATATCACCACGAATCATCTCTCATGCACTTTGTATTGGTTTTATCCTCGAGAAAAATCATCTTTATTAGTTTTTTCTTAATTTAAAATTATATGACGTCATCCAGCCATTCATGACGGAATTTCAAACACCTTTATTGAATTTCTTTATATTATCAATTTAACCTCATTTTATTTTTTATATTTATCTAATTTTACAATGAAAATGTAGGCAGAAATTTCGAGTTGATAAATATATATATATACTTATATTATATATATATTGATTAAAAATTAAATAAAAAAAGCGTAGTGAGAAGGGAGGAAAAAGATAGAAAATTGTTGAAATTGAAGTGGCTCAAGATAAGAATAGTTGCAGGAATGCGGTTTTTGTTGTCAAGAATTTTTGAGTCCAGTAGCGACACAGATTGAAAAATAGATATCCAAATTTGTTTATAAACTAAAATAGGTGTAATCACATAATGTTAAATTATTTCATAGATAAATAAAATACAAAAATTAAGAAATTGTCGAAAAAATAAAAGAAAACTTAACATTTTATAGAAAGTAGGTTTAAATTAGAATTTTACTCATTTAATAAATAATATATTATAACAAAATGGGAATTTATATAAATTTCAATTATATTTCTTTTCAAAGTAGAAGAATCAATATTTAAATATAAAATAAAAAAAATAATATTTTTTATTTATTATTAAAACAATTAAATAATTTTCCAATTGATTTTATTTAATATCTTGTAAAAATTCTATATCTTATTTATTCATTAATATAATTGTCATATAGAGAGAGTATAATTATTTATTAATGATTAATCAAAGATTTAATTGATAGAAATCTTGATTGGGTAGCTTGATGGTTTATAAAGAATCAGGAGTGAAGAAAGAATCGAGGGTCGTCCCCGGTCGGTCTCGCTTAAAGTGCTTGACTTATCAACTGTATTCACAAATAATACAGTTGGCATTTCTAGCACATTGATTGACGGGGGCTCTTATTCTCATTTTACAAAAATTTGAAGAAATTTTCTGATAGCCTGATATAATATTTGATAATTCGAGGTACTTTGAAACCTGAATTATTTATTTTTAACTTCTATTAGTTAAATAATAGTTCAATTATTTTACAATCACTCATTTAAGAAATAATTTTGTATTATAAGAAAATGGGTATTTTTCTAGAAATATCGATATTTTATTTTTAATTTTTTTAAAATAATTTCTTTAAGAGTAATAAATTAAAAAAAAACTATTTTTATTTATTTATATTATTATTTCATTCATTAAAAAATCTCTCACTTGGTTTTGTTTAATTTCTTGTAAAAATTTCATTTCAAATTAATAAATTAATACAAATGACTTAAAGAGGGTAGATAATTTTTTTTAAGATATTCTAATGAATTAAACTAATAGGAATGTCGTTTAGATCAGACGTTGCCAAAGTGGTGGTCCGCGGACCACTAGTGGTCCGCGAGAAAATTTCGGTGGTCCGCAGAAAAATGTGGAATATACTTACTCATCATGTTAAGTTATGTTTGAAGATGCATTAGAACATGATTCAATTCATAACAATACGTGATAAGTTATAAAAACTCAATGTTTTCAGGTTGAATAATATTTCGTAAATTCAAAATTACCGCCGTGTATAGTGTGCCACTACAGTTGGAAATAGCTCTAGCTCAGGGATGTCCAACCCGCGGCCCGCGGGCCGCATTGCGGCCCACTCAAAGTTTTGATGCGGCCCACTATCGACTAAGTTTTGAGACATTCACTAGCTAGGCTTAACATATTCTGGTAATTTTGCGGCCCAGTTAAATATTTAAGTATGCGATGTGGCCCATTAAATTAAAAGGTTGGACATCCCTGCTCTAGCTTCATTATGTTTTGTCTTATTCTTGCCTCGTTTCGCACTCTTCTAATGTTTCAGTCTTCTGTTTGTCGCATATGTATATCAGTTGAGAGGATTAAAGGTGGCTTACGGAGTTCAATACAAAGTATATTCAATATATTAGTTGGGTTATTAGGGACGTTTTTGTGTATTTTCTTTTATATATTTATATATTAAAACAGGTATGATCTTAAATCTTAACCATGTACATATTTTCTTTTATTTGATATTTATTGGGATAAAATGAGTTTGACTTGTCTAAATTTCTTTTTATTTTATTTTAGATTCAAATAAATTAAACCCATAATGAGTGAAAAAAAGTAAAAGAATATTTTGCATTTCTTTAGTAATGCAAAAGGTAATGAGAACGATAATAATAACATTAATAATACTTCACCTAACCGTGAACTGATCAATAAATCAGACCCTCCACAGTCTTCATCAGGCACCATTAGGAAACACGTTGGAACGGGAGGTGAAGAGAAGAAAAAACACAAAGTTTCAAGAAAATATCATCCCTACTACTTAAAATTTGGATTCATTGAAGAACCTGACAATGAGCTGGATCCACAACCTCTCTGTGTTGTATGTTCTGAAAGCCTATCTAACGATGCATTAAAACCTTCAAAACTTGAAAGACACTTGAATTCAAAACACTCGGATTTAGCAAAAAAACCTCTAGAATATTTTAAAAGAATGCATGAAAATATGCAAAAGCAAGTTATTGCTTTAAGAAAAATGACCATGGAAGATAAATCATTACTTAAGGCTTCCTATCTCATAGCAAATCAGATCGCGAAATGCAAAAAGCCGTACACGATTGGAGAAGAATTAATTAAGCCATGCATGTTAAAAGCCTGTGAACAGATTTTGGGAATGCAAGCTGTTCAGAAATTGAAAGTAATTCCTATGTCTATTAATACTATTAAGCGCAGATTCGAAGATATGGCCGAAGACTTTGAAAATCAGATAATAAAAATGGTGAAAAATTCATCATTTTATTCAATCCAACTTGACGAATCTACGGACATTACAAACAAAGCACTTCTTCTTTGTTTTGTGAGGGTTGAGTGTGAAGGAGAGATACATGAAGAACTACTTTGTTCGCTTAATTTGCCGGGTAGAACAACCAGCCCTGAGATTTTTCAAGCACCTGATAGTTATTTTCGGGAACATGAAATTGATTGGAAAAAATGTATTGGCATCTGCACAGATGGTGCCGCAAATATGACTGGACATCTTTCAGGAATTGTTGTAAAGGTGAAGAATGTTGGTCACCCAGACATTTTATCTACACACTGCATTATACATCGAGAACAACTTGCAGCGAAAAAAATGTCCCCGGAACTAAACGAAGTATTATCAAATGTCATTGAAATTATAAAGGAAATTCGACACAAAGCACTCAATTCTCGAATATTTCAGGCACTTTGCGAAGAAATGGGTTCCGAGTATACTCATCTTCTTCGTCATGCTGAGGTGAGATGGCTGTCGAGGGGCAAAATATTGACCCGACTATTCGCCTTGCGGGAAGAAGTCAAATTATTTTTCCAGCAAGAAAATAATCCGAAATTGCAAAAATGCTTGTCCGACAATGAATGGCTAGCAAACCTTGCATACCTGGCAGATATTTTTTCCCTGTTAAATGAACTAAACATATCTTTGCAGGGACAACTTAAGGACGTGTTCACCCTACGGAATAAAATGGATGCATTTCAAAAGAAAATATTACTGTGGCAAACGCGGTTGGTTGAAGACGATCTGCAAATGTTTCCTAATTTTGATGAATACATGAAGGAGAATGATGTTAACCAGCAAGTGGTAACCCTAGTAAAAAAGCACTTGGAATCACTTACAGAATCTTTTGCTCGTTATTATCCAAAGAATGAAGATCCCAGACATGGTAATTTGTGGATACTAGATCCGTTTGCAGCGAACATTCAGGATAGTAAGTTAAGCATGCATCTAAAAGAAAGCCTCATCGACCTATCTTCCGACGAAACTCTCAAACTTAAATTTTATTCATCCTCTTCAAGAACTCAGTTTTGGCTTTCCATAAAAAGTGAATACCCTTTGCTTAGTGAACAGGCGATGAAAATTCTGATTCAATTCTCCACAACTTATTTATGTGAAAAGGCCTTTTCATCTGTCACAGTCATCAAAACACGGTACCGATCTCGGCTTGAAATAAATGCAGTTCTCCGTCTTGCAGTAACAACATTGGATCCAAATATCCATAATCTTATTTCAAGTAAGCAGGAACATCCATCACACTAGGAATGTATAACGCTAAAAGTTTGATATATTTAATTGTTTTGTTTGTATAATTTTTTTTATTTTGTTTATTTTATTATGGTTTATTAATAAAGCTTTTATAACTTGGTTACTATTAATAGTTTCATTTTATTAACTAGGTACATTTTATGTGTTCTTTGATCACAATTTTTATTTATAAATATATTTAACACTTAAAAAATCCTATTAGTGGTCCGCGGGATTTAAATTATGAATTAACTGGTCCCTGAGGTCAAAAAGTTTGGCAACCGCTGGTTTAGATAGCCTGTTGGTTTATTAATAGTGAAAAGGAAGGAAAGTCTCTGAAGTCCGATCTGTGTTCATTCAATGTACTTCATTTATTCCCTGTATCTACAACCGATATAGTAGAACAATATAGTTCACGAATGAACACGGGCCAATGACTTCGTATCATTTTTATAAAAAAATTTTCTGTTAATTTATTAAATATATTATATTTACCTATCATCCTCATCTTTCTTTGGCCCAAGCTTAAATACTGGGAAGAATCCTATTCTAAAATACTCTGAATCTACTCTCATCTGGTCCCAATTGATCTGTCCATAACTAACTTTCTCCTCAATTTCTTACTTTTTATTTACCACCTTCAAGACAAATTTGAAGATCAAAATTTGAAAATGTTTATCCGGATCGATTGAGTCTTAATTATGCTTTACTAAAGTCTACAAATAATTTCTAAACAGCAATATTGATTTCGCGCTTTTTTCTAATATCTGTCATAATGTAAATATCTTTAATGTTGAGCGATTTGGCCTGAACCCGTAACGATATCTCCTAATATTTCCTCCGCCTATGGTTCGTAAGTATTGTATATGTTATAATAGAGTATAATATTTCTCAATCAGTTTAATTATTTTGATATTTTATTTTCATTGCTTGATTTTTATTGAATATTTTTAATTATATTTTTAGTATACGGGCATTATTCAAAATTTGTAGTTTTCTATCAACTATTGAGAAATGTAGCTTATTCGAAAGAGGACCATTACCAACCACGTTTTCAATTTTTACCGACCGACGATAGTAAGGGAGGTTTTCACACCAAATTTCACATGTGGAGATTTTTACATATCTCCACGAATCATGCATTTTCTTAACAGAAAAAAGTATTTTTAGCATGATGTCTGTCCGTCCGTCCGTCTGTCTGTCCGTCCGTATAGATGTGTACAGCCTGAACGGCTGAACGGATTTTGATGAAATTTGGTATATTTACTTAATGCCTCAGTGGGATGAATTGATCAACTTTTGGTGCAAATCCGGAAACCGGAAGTGGTAGTATTAGCGATCGACGATAGGAAGTGAAGGGTTATTTTCATACCAAATTTCACATGAGGAGATTTTTTACATATCATCACGAATCATTCACTTTGCATTGGTTTTATACTCGAGAAAAATCATCTTTATTAGTTTTTTCTTAATTAAAATTATATGACGTCACCCAGCCATTCATGATGTCACAGCCTGGTCTTACATATATATTATAAATAAAATAAAATTAAAAATATTTATGTTATATCCATATTTTTTTTATTACATTAATAGATATATTAAAATTATTTGAAATTGTTTCTATAGCTGGAAATTAATTTATTTCAAACCGTCGGTCGGTTCGGACCTGGCCACAGGTCAACTTATTTCCTCTAAACTGACCGTAAAAATAAAGATATATGTTTGATAGTTTTTTACATGATTAAAAATTGTATAAAACTACTATATATAGAATTTCAGCTTGATTGAATCGCTGAAAGTACCAGAATTATTTTTTTAACACTGGAAATCAAGCACCAACACGTGACGAGGTGCCATCAACAAAGAGCCAAACATACTCTGGTATAATTTTAATATTATTTATTCTGCCGTATAAAATAGACAATAGACAAAACGAAAAGTCAAACAAAATCTATCGATTTATTATACGGCAGGGTTTAACATTAAAAACCCAATCAATGACTCTTTTGCCAAAATTTTCAGGGGTCAAAATGAAATTTTTAAGAGTTAACTTAATTTCAAAAGTAATGGGGATTGAAGTAAACGAAAAAAACTGGGTGTGAATTTCTGACCAAAGTTTTGACGAGTACTGAATGTTAGGACATGCAAATTCGGCGACTTCCGTGTATCCACTTTAATTCGATATTTTGTCAATGTTTCAAAATTCACTCAAAGAAAATACTTTTAATAGTAGACCAAAAAAATATATTAATGTCAAGTTAGGTTATAAAAAGTAATTAGAAAAAAATTAAAAATTAAATTATTAAAAAATCTTTTTGATTTCAATTTGAATTTAAAACTTTAAATTATTTACTCTCACTACATAATTAACTAACTAGCAATTCAAAGATTCACTAGTAAAGAATTAATTATTTTGGGGTAAGCCTGAAGCATTTATTTCTTCAAATTTACTATATGATAATGAATGGTCAGTGTCTAAAGTTTATTTTCCAAAAGAATTTCAATTATACAAACGATGGAGAATAGAATTGAAAATTAAGAAAGACTAAGTTTTATTGTCATTTAAAAGAATCATTGCATTCGGTTTTCACACACACACACATTTCAAAAAGAGGAAATAAAAGAATATAATTTTATAGTAACGAAAATGTGTTTTACAGTTCAGGAAATAACATTTTTAAATTATAAATGTAGAGTATTTTTCAAAAACAAATTCATTTATTAAAATTAATTCATTAATTCAAAAATACTATTATAATTATAAAACTACTATTATATATAAAAATGTGGCTTTTACACAAAACTATTTTCAATATAATTAAATAGTAAAATAATAACATTTTATAAGTAATAATTTTTTAATTTGAATACCAAAATAAATAATTAAAATTAATTATATTATAAAAAAGCATTTAAATTTAATTTAAATGCATTGGTAATAATTAAAAAAATAAATAGTCAGATCATGATGAAATTTGGTATCTGAATTTTTTACATATTTTTAAATCTATATACAAAATAGGAAGCAAATATCTCGAAGCAAACTGGTACTTTACTTGAAAGGTAAACGCAAACAGTGTAGGTAAAGTACCACTTTCGGTTAACCGATTTTGACGAAATTTTGATAGAAATCTACAAACTGTGAATAATATCGGTGTACCAAATTTCGAAGTCCTAGCTTGATTAGTTTTTGAGTAAATTTGCTTACAGACATTACATACATACATACATAGATACATACATACATACATACACACACACAGACATAATTCGAAAAATGATATTTTCCGACTCAGGGAGGTCTAAAACGTCAAGATATATCGAAATCTCGAAGTCGAAATTTTTGACGATTCCAATACTTCCCTTATACGAAGTATGCGGGAAAGTAAAAAGCTAGAGTGTCTCCACTCGACTATCTCGCAATTTGAATTGGATTAAATAACATATATTATTTATAAATTAAAATTAATAAATAATATTTATGAAACCAGCTCTTTGTTGATGGTAACACGCCACATGCTGGCGCGTGATTTGCAGTGTTAAAAATTTAATTCCGGTATTTTCAGCGATTCAATCAAGCTGAAATTATATATATAGCAGTTTTATACAATTTTTCAGCATTTTAGGTACATTTCTCAAAAGTTGATAGAAAACTACAAATGTTGAATAATGCCCGTGTACCAAATTTCAATATTCTAACTCAAACCGTTTTTGCGTAATCTTGCCTACATACACACATACACACACACACACACACACACACACACACACACACACACACACACACACACACACACACACACACACACACACACACACACACACACACACACACACACATACACACATACAGACATTTTTCTCAAATTTAGTACAAATGTTTCAGGGACCTTCAAAACGTATAAAATCATCAAAATCTCGACATCGAAAATTTTTGTGATCACAATATAATGACGAGAGAGTAAATAATTATATTATCATTGTAAGGATTGGTTGCTGAGGCTAAGAACTTTTCAGTTCAATAATAATAACATAGAGATAAATATTTATAAATTAAAAATACAATATTAATGCAATTACCCATTTAAATATCTATATATTTAATACGATAGTGTCCGTCTGTACGCAAAAAACTCCAGAGCCTAAACTACAAGGAGTAAGGTAACCAAATTTTTCTGAGGTGAAGGGTACCTCAAATGATGAAAAATAAAAAAGAAATTAGAATCTTAGGTAACTCCTGAGCTGAGCTGCGGGTGTTCCATTTTCCAGAAATATATATAAAGGAGAGTATTTGTAATGTATGTAATTTGTTTACTTTTTTGTTGTCATAGAAACAGATATATATATATAATTAGAACCTCTCTCTCTCCCTCTGTTTAAAATTTTAAAAAATTTCTTAAGCCAGGTAAATGAATTGGACTGGAAGAGGAGACATGTAATTAGAGAAATTGGGCAAAAATCAACCGAAATGTAATTAAACAAAAAAATTCAAGAATTATGATACGGATACGACTTATATACAATTAACATACAAAATGTAGAATTTGAAAAAGTATAAATATTTAAATACTTAAGATCTCTAATCACGAAGGATAATAATATTCGAAAAGAATTTAAATCGACGTTGTAATTGTGTAACGCCTGTTATTATGCAGTAAAGGGGCTTATCTCATCAAAGAGGATCAAAATTAAAATATATAAAACAATTATTTTTCATGTTGATCGATGAAAACACCAAACCGGGACAAACGGTATACCTTTATTTTTAGAACTAAATTGAAAAAATTTTGAAAAAATAATTACGAAATGTCCTAAATATTGAAAAAACAGTAGGGTGTCCCGAAGACTCTTTTGGGACAGAGCACCTAAAGACGGGACGTTTGGTCACCCTATCGATGACTCTGGGAGACGAGAGTAGATTTGGAGTATTTGTGAGATTAATATTGTTCGCAGCATTTATAGGCCAAAAGAAGATGAGGTCACAGAGGGATGGCGGAGATGGCATAACGAGAAATAATGTCCAGATATAGTTAAGGTTATAAAATCAAGAAGGCTGGGATGGGAAGGGGACGTGGTTGGAATTGGAGAAACTAGAAATTGGGAGAAACCGATTGGGAAACATCCGGTGGAAGACCAAGGACCAAGGTGGGTGGACAATGAAGGAAGGGACATGGGATGATAATTAACAAACAAGTGCATCTAAACTTGGCATTGGGATGGATTTGAACCCTTTTTTAGGCAAACAAATAACTCCTCCTTTTTAACAGGTATGTTTTGGATTAGATATATTTTACAAGAAAACAAATACATGTCTTATCTACTTATACTGATTGAAACAAAATGGATGAAAATCTTTTACATACAGACTTTCAACCAAATACTATGTATCACTCGGGGGTACAGGGGGCGGAGCCCCCGTCTAGGTGTGAAGAGCGCCGAAGGCGCTCGGAGCAGCTAGTTATAATTAAATATATATAAAAAGATCAACCGATATAATATGTTTTGTGTCTTGTGATCAAAGATGTTAATGCATTCAGTTTAAGATATGTAGCAATTTTAAATATTGAATTATATATTATTAAAATATTATTTAATCTTAATTTAAAATTAATTTGATTTCATAAATATAAATTTAAATTTCAAAAAAAAAGATTATTATGTATTTAGATATGATTGTTTCATTTTTTAAGTAGTAAGTAAAGTTCCCTTCCATTGATAAACTAAAACACCATATAAGTCGCTTTTATTTTTTAATCTAATTTGAAATCCTGATAATTTTGTTGAGACATACTTTTGTTAAGAGATCGTATTTAGTTTAATTATTCAAAAAAAGAATAATTGAATAATAATAATTTATTTGTAAAATTTTGGAAATTTTGATAATTTTGAATGGTTAATATGCAGATCAGTTAATTTTTACAAAATAAATAATTTGGTTTTCTTAAGAAATTGTAAATTAATCAATAATAATGTTCAGAACATTTAAATAATAAGGATACTACTAATAATACCCACCTAATTTTAACTAAATAACTATATAATGTAGATTTGAACAAAAAAAAACAAAAAACAAAATTTATATGAAAAGAAAAAGAACAATATCGAGTTAAATGACCTGAGGGTTGTTTTTCAAAGAGCAAAATGCGAGCACGTGAAAGGCATTGGAAATCCAATCATTCTCTATTTATAATATATCGATATAAAATTTTTTCTAAAAGTGAATTTCAATTTCTTATGTTCAAATATTAATATATACATACATATATATATATATATATATATATTAATATTTTGGAAAAATGAATCCTTTGTCAAATAGAAGACAATATCCTATTGTCTTTTAATCTATTTATATATATATATATATATATCTACATAGATCTACAAAAAATACAAAAACAAAGTCAGAAAAAAATCATCGCTTTTATCTATGATAACAAAAATGATAATATTATTAATAATCTCTTTTTGATTAAATTATTATTTCATTCTCTCTCTATTTTTGACCGTAAACATTTAGCCAGAGAAACAAAAATTGGGTTCCTATGTATGGTGACTTGTTAAACTAAATCAAAAGTAATTTATGTAAGCTATTTTATTGTGGCAGAAACATTTTTATTAAATTTTACCAATCAAGAATCAGTATTTATTTCATTAGGATATTTTTTCTTTTTTGAGATTTTCTATAAATTGAAATTCTATAATCTGAAATTTAATCCTTGAATAAGTCTTTTCCCATTAAGAAATGATTTAAAATCAATTTCTTTATTAAGTTTTTTTTTATTTTTTTAAAAAAAACAATTAACAAAAAATTAGTTGATATCGGTCCACTGAACTTGGGGGTCGGAGCTCCCCAAGTTCATATTTATTTAAAATTAAAGAATTTTAAATAAATCAAAATGTTTCCAGCATACATCTCACCAAAACTATAATAAAAGTATCTCTAAATACAAATAAATAAGTTATATATACTTATGTTTTTTTAGAAATCTGTCTAATATTCATGTCACCTGATTGGAACAACCACTTCATTTATTATTATTGTTTAATGTTAATCTGACGGATTCAGATTACATGCCTGCATTGCCTTTATTTATTTAACATTTGGTTGAATTTATATTATTAAAATCCTATTAATATTATTATTTGCAAAAACAACAACAAAAAAATAAAAATAAATACAGATTATGCTATTTTCATTTATTTCAATTTATTAAAAGATTAAAGTAAATTTAAAAAAAAATATTTTATAATCAATCAGTAAAAATCACTATTGTAAGATATGTTTATTTAAAATAGCCAAATTCAAGAAAAATGAAAAATAATTAAAAATTCCATAGATTGTTTCTCTAAATAAATAAATAAATAACAAATATTTAATCGCCTTTGAGGATTATACAATTGAAAGAATCACAACATTTAATTAAAAACAATTCCACTTTATGGAATTTTGCTTTGAATGATTAAATTTTTCAAATAGTTATCTATTTATCCAATATCTCAAAGAACATGAAAAAAGAAGTTTGGTTGTGTTGCATTTTTATTTAATTAATTTTAGTTACTCACCAGATATGTTGAATGAATACCACATTTGTAGACTCTTTTTCAACAATGGATTGGAAACAAGTGAGGGTTTGCGTCATCACCCGGTTTAAGACTAGATCTTAACTCATCTTTCCATTTGATGGAATAATGTACTGACCATCCTGAATTCTTTATCTTTATTCTACATAAGAAAAATATATTAGGTCAGTGCAAAAGTTCGTGCGGAGTTTCAATAGATGGAGTTACAAGCATTGTAGTTTTGTCATGAATACTTCCTTCTACATATTATATAACGTTATAAAGGTGACGTCTTCAGCTTTTATAAAAAAAAAATCATTTCTTTCCATACAAACTGCTTCGAGAAATATCACTTTTAAAATACGTATCGATAAGGTGCATTTACAGCATGTTATGCTTTACCAGTTTCGGAAGGGAATAAATTACGTTGCCGCAGCCGTAAAAAAACATTCAGAATGTTTATCAGGATCAAGCACCAGCTAAACGAACTGGAAACTGTCAGGTGAGCATGGTGATGCAATGCCAAGGTCCAGTTTGCACCCGATGAAGGAGATGTTCTCTGTTTGGCATAATCTATTTGGCGAAACGATTGATTCGGACAAGTACTGTCGCCATTTAACCATTCTGAATCGAAAAATAAAAGAGAAACGTCCGATTTTGTCAAATCGCAAGGGAGTTGTCTTTCATCACGACAACGCCAGACCACACGTTTCGAAAAAGACGCTGCTCAAACTGAAGAACCTGAAATGGGATGTCTTAACACATCCACCGTATTCTCCTAATATCGCACCATCTGTCTATCACTTGTTCCAGTCATTGCAAAATTATTAAAATGGAGGCCTTAAAAAACGGCGTCTCTTCGTTCTTCGAATCTAAACCGCGCAGTTTTTATGATTGAGGCATCCGTATATTGTCAGAACGTTGGGAAAAGATTATAGAAAACGATGGAGAGTATATTATTGATTGAATAAAGATTTTTGTTTGCTTAATCACTGCGTGACTTTTACTCACAAACTCCGCACGAACCTTTGCACTCACTCAATAATTTCTAGATCTAGACTGGTTTCACGATATAAGTAATGCATGTATTTATTTTTTATTATATTGGTCATCCTGATCTTAGCCTCTTTAGCACATTTTAGACACCCATTATTTTTATTACCGACCGACGATAGTAAGGGAGGTATTGTTTCACACCAAATTTCACATGTGGAGATTTTTACATATCTCCACGAATCATGCATTTTCTTAAACGAAAAAAGTATTTTTAGCATGATGTCTGTCCATAGATGTGTACAGCTTGAACGGCTCGAGGGATTTTGATGAAATTTGCTATATTTGCTTAATGTATCAGTATGATGAATTGATCAACTTTTGGTGCAAATCGGGAAACCAGAAGTGGTAGTATTGCCAATCGACGATAGGAAGGAAAGGGTTATTTTCACACCAAATTTCACACGAGGAGATTTTTTTATATATCTCCACAAATCATGCACTTTGTATTGGTTTTATCCTCGGGAAAATCATCTTCATTAGTTTTTTCTTAATTTAAAATTACATGACGTCACCCAGCCTTTCATGACGTCACAGCCTGGTATATATTACAAATAAAATAAAATTAAAAATATTTATGTTATATCCATATCTGTTTTTATTGCATTAATAGATACATTTAAATTATTTGAAATTGTTTCTGTAGCTGGAAATTAATTTACTTCAAACCGTCGGTCGGTTCTGCGCCTGGCCACAGGCATTGGCGTACCTAGAACTTATGCCGACCGGGGCGATCTCCAGTTTGCCGCCCTTTTTATTATAAGTCAATCAAATAGTGGTTTTTATAAATTAATACACATAAATAAATTATTAAGTTATTTAATCAATATTAATTAATACACAGAGCAAATTTTTTTACACATATTTGTATGTACTCGTAAACATATTAATATAATATTTACTCTTCTAGCTTTCATACTAGAAAAATCTTGTATAATGCTCCCAAAATTTATATTTATATTTTTTCCGCCGGCCCTGCTTTTCAAAAGAAAAATCGATGATTTAAAAAAATATTGGTATATCACTTCAAAGTAATCATATAAACTTTTCAAAAGAAATGACATTTATAAACTGATATCAAAAAATTTTAGTAAGGAAAAATTGCCTAACAAAATCGTAAAGATGCGTTTACGAATTCAACGAATTTTAATGAATACAATAAAATAAAATTATTATCCTGTTCTTGGAATTAGAATTCATAATTTACACTAAAATGCATTTATTACACCGAGGAATAATATTCGAAATCATATAGTTAATCATAATTTATATAAATCAAATAGTAAACTTATATAAATCATTATAATGTTTATTATTCAAGAAAGAAAAAAAATAAATATGAAATGAATAAGTTGCTTTTTACAACTAAAACTAAATATAAAAAATGCCGCCCCAAGATGAGTGCCGCCCGGTGCGGATCGCACCCCCCCCCCCCTAGGTTCGCTACTGGCCACAGGTCATCTTATTTCATTTATTAATTTGAAATTAATTTGAATTTTTTAATATGTCTTGATTTGATATCTATCCCTTAAACCCTCTTTTATATGGATAAATATTATATTAAATAGAATTTCTTCTAATCTATAAATAAATTTACAAACAGTTTATTTTATTAAACTTCTACCAACTTCATCTAATATTTTCTTTGATTTTTGATTTCATAATCACATCAAAGAATGAAAATAAAAATGATTTTTACATTTTTTTAAATTTTATTTCTGTTAACTCATAAACAATAAATATTAAAATCCAAACCTCTTTCCCTTTTATAAATTCCTTTTCAATTCATTTATTTAACTCCCTCAATTAACATTTTATAATATAATTTATTATATATTTAACCATATAGATATATCAACTTAAATTATCGTTAAATAAAGTCTTATCTTTCTTTTGAAAAAAAAAATTATTGCTTTTCCAAATACAAATGTTAACCTGTTCTTTCTATCTTTCTATTATTCCCCCTTATCCCACCCCCACAGCAACCCATTGAACTTAGCGATCCACAATTGGGAAAAAGAAGAATACAAATGGCATTGTCAGCGGGTAAGAATAGAATAAAAATCAGAAACGGGAAAGGAGAAGAAGTAAAAGAAGGAAGAAGAAGAAAAAGAAGAAATGGTTACTAGTGAAATGCACGAGAGGTTATCTTTAATTCGGCCTCCAAGTTTATTCGCGCCTGGAAAACTCTCAAAAGTCCACACGGAAACGAACCTGGGTCTCTCGAGCTTCTTTTGACGCTCCTTAAGGACATAGGGTCGTCCTACTTGCTATTACACCTCAACCCTTCCACAAAACGTCTTCTTTAACTATTAGAAGGAAACAAGAGGAGAAAATAAAACGAAGAGAAATAGCGAAAGGAATTAAAAAAGGATTCTAATTTTGTTTTTCATATATATATATATATATTACACATGTAGAAATTTGAAATTTTCCAGATAAATTTTTTTGAAAATCCTTCTCTTAAATTATAAAATCTTCTTAGCATATATAAATATATAATTCAGTTAAATTTTTCATATCTTTTATAGAATAGAAGTATATTTATAATTTATTTTCACTTCATATTCACTTTAATAAAAACCCCTTCTAATTAATGAAAAAAAAAAAACAAAAACAAAAAAATTTGAAGAAATGATAATTAATGAATGGTTGTTATTGTTGTTGAGTATGTTGGTTTGTTAGTTTCGTTGACAGTTGGTTGTTTTACCGTGATAATTGATCTTCAACATGGAAATGAATTAAAAAAGAATATCCCATCAAATAACCTTCTTTGATGTTTAAATTCCCAGCCAACTTTTAATGACTCCCTTGAATTGTATCATTGAATGTTGTTTATTTATAATAGATGCACTATCAACACTCAAAGATAAGAACATATCATTAATAGCTGTATATCTAAACATTTCAGAAATAAATAAAGTAGAAAATACAAATACAAATACAACAAACTCAAAAGCAATCTGTGCTTGTATAATTATTTTTATAAACATATTTTTTTAAAAATAAATGCGAACTCCATAAGTTTTTTTTTTAGGATATTATCCAATTGAAAAGCTTATTTGAACCATTTTTATATTTTGCAATTGAACGTGTGTGTTTGTGCTTATTATTCTAAAAAGGTTAATGCCATAGAATTGTTTTTGCATACTATTTAATTTTTTCTAAATTTATTTTGTATCTTCATAAAATATAAATGTATTATTATATTTATTTCTATATATATTAAAAGCACAACCATTGTCTCTTTGACATGAAAAATAATGAAAAGACTAGAAACTACACAAAGATCCCTTGTGAGAAGCATCTTAGGAGTAAATATAAGCTGTGACTAGGCACAGAACCGACTAACGATTTGAAATAAATTAATTTCCAAACAACATTATATATATATATATAAAGTATCAAAAAAAATATTTTTAAAACTCGAATCTAAATTATATTATCTTGGTTTTTATTGTTAGAATAATTACTCAATTATTAATTACTACTTCATTTTAAGTGAAATATTTTCCGACAATGAATATAAAATTAATACTTTGTAAACTACAACTTCTTGTTTCCGGTTATACACCAAAAGTTGATGAATTCATGGTACTAAATAAAGTAAATATACCAAATTTTATCAAAATCCGTTTAGCCGTTCAAGATATACACGTCTATACAAACACACAATGGACAGATATCATGCTAAAAATACTTTTTTTTGTTAAATAAAAATGCATGATTCGCGCGCGTGTAAAAATTTCCACATTTGTTGTGAAAACAATACCTTCCCTTCCTATCGTCGGTCGATAAAAAGGAAAGATCAGGTCAGAATCCAAGACATGATAGACAAACAAAAATATTAATTTATATATGGACAAGCCGAAACAAAATAAAATATTGTTGAGCCTGTCGGATCACCTGTGCCACTAGTGAAGGAGTTAAAAAGAATTCTCAAATGGGTTGGAAATAAAATTTAATTAATTAGAAAGGAACCCTGAAATAAATTTCACCAGAGTGCAGTACGTTTGACTATTAGTGCTTAGGCGATTCGCCTTGGAGAACCAAGATCGGAAAGATATAATAACAAATTAAATTAATCAAAATATCTGATGCTAACATATGAGTCTGCAAAGGAAAAATTAGATTCACTTTTTTACAAATAAAAGAAAAAGGTTCGTTGCCACGTTATAATATTTAATGAAAAGAAATTTAATATAAAGTAAAAATAAAAAGTGAAATTGATATAAAAATTAAAGGAGATAATCCTTAGAATTTACAAATTAAATATAAAAATAAAAAGGAATAAATGCTAGCTAATGCTCAGCTAAAACAAAACAAGTTTACAAAAAAAAATAACAATAATAATAACTCAGCACGTGGTCAACAACAAATGTATAAAAATGGCGAATTCACAGCTAAAAAGCCAAAACAATAGCAAGTCCAAATAGCAAGTGAGAGTCACCTCTCCGAAGCAGAGGGCATAAGCCCTTAGCCCAAAACTTACCAAGGTGATTGGCTATAAGGGATCACGTGATCCTTTTTGCATAGTTAACTTAGCTACTAAACAGTCCGACCACGTGTTTGTATATAAATATACCAAAAAATATATATAAAAGAAAAAACTTATAAGAATTATATAAAAATAAATTGATATTAAAATAAATAAATCTAAATCAGGGAGAGGCTTTAACAATATATTATATAAAGACTATGAAATGTAAGTGGGCAGGACATCTAGGTAGGACATGAGATGATATATGGCGTCCACTTGACAAGAAGAGAAGAGGAAGACAACTGTTAAGGTGGACAGACGACATAATGAAGACAGCAGGGTGTTGAATAGACAAGAATAGACAAACAAAGGACAATTTAGGATAATGCCCGGAAGGGCCTTGATTCCACCTTTAATATTTTTATATATTGTATAATATGTATATAATAATAATAATGATAACATATAAAATGTAATTATAAACCAATAAAAGGCTTAAATAAATATTAAAATAAATACATTTGAAAGGGTTAGGGTTTATACTCGGTTGCAGTTAAAAAAGCGTAATTTCTAAAATATTTCTTTTTATATTTTTATTTATTATTATTCTTTATTTTTATAAACATTTTAAAAGATCAATTATATTAATCAACTCATTATTTTAAAATATTTTTATTTATAATCTTTACCGGTTATATATATTATATTGTATTATATTATATATATTGTCGTATATTGGAGGGTTTAGGTAAGGTATTTTATTCGAAAAATTGGGTTGAAAATCAGATTAAATTAATTTGGTAGCACTGGTTAAATTTAGAATAATAAATGGTTTTTGAATCCGCGAAGGTTGATTAGGGAATGATAAAATTGAATAGGTTCAGATTAAAAATGCATATATAAAACTATAACTAAAAATTATGTATTTAATAAACTAAAAGAATTTATATTACAAAAATAGACAACAAGTAATTATATGAAATTGAATGGTACCGTAAAAATAGAAATATAAATTAAATGGAATTTAATTTATATTTAGCAATTGCAAATTATTTAAATATGGTCGACCACTTATCTGTTATTGTAATTAATAATGAGTTAGGGGAACACTGGGACTTCAAGTAAGATGATTCTTGGATATTTTCCTCAAGGTATTATGTCGTCTTAACTTGGCAGGCACAATTCCTCGCTCCACTCGACGATCCTTGTAGTTGTTCTTACTTGGTCTGATGAAGTCACCTCCCTTACACTCAATCCAAGAATGATCAAAAAATGTTTAAAAATGTAGATGGTCATCATCCCCTACTATGTCACTTGGCAAAATTGTCCACCCCTCACTCCCTCTTGGGTAACGAAGAGGTATATCATCTGGGTACCTGATGGAATGCATTTCCCTGTTTTTTTTTAAACAATAATTCTAGAAAGTTATCTTTTATATACTCTCTGCCATGTGTTCAAACAAATAACTTTCTAGATTTCCGTATCATAATATATGTATATAAAAAATGCATTTTTATATTTATATATTACAATATATAATTTGAATTTATAATATTTAAAAAAAATAATTTAAAGAGGTTTTATATTAATGAAAAAAAAAGAAACGTATAAAAAAAATTATAAAAACAAAATGATGAAAAAGTGTCATTTAAACTTTTGTTATTAAGCAATTAAGGTTTTTTTTTATTTTTATTATTAACAAAAAATATTAAAATAAAAAATAGTTATTCAAACTTTAACTTCATTTCCAAGTGTCAAATAATAATGTTCACATTAACATTTGTAATTAGAAATCCCTACCACCTTCATTATTTATTTATTACAATGATATAATTGGAGTAGAAAATACAAAATAATAATAAGAGAAAGATAAAACTAATTAATATCCTTTTTTCACTAGGCATTTAAAATAATATTGGTCAATACCTATCATTTTGTGATTTTTAATTATTCGATCAATTGATTACAAGAAATAAAATCTCACTCATATTGAACTTTTATCAAAGATAAGTTTATTCTCAATAAAATGTATTTTCAAGTTTTATAAAATTTCCTTCTTTATATATTGATCCTTTTATAATAATATAAGGCTTTAGGCATTTTGATGTTAAAATATCCCCTCCCTTTTAATTCATTGAAATATATTCCATAACTCTGTAAAATTCAATGATTTTGAAACTGAATACATCAGTTAATAAATCATGAAATTTTCAATAGGAAACCATATTTCCATACCAAACATGTATAACATAAATTTATTAACCAAAATCAATTTACTTTATTATTTAACTTATATCTAACAAAAGCCAAAAAAAAAGAGTACAAAAAGAAATGAAACATATTAAAGGAACCATTTAAAGTATATCTTTTATTATACTAGGTTAGTGAATAAATTAAAAAAAAAATACGGAATGTAAATAGCTTTTGATGTATGTTGGTAGGTTTTATATGGATTTATTTATTTATTTTATTTTATTAAACCCCCTAACTAAAAAGTTGTGTCCTTTTTATCACTTGAAACGCAAACAACATTGCCAAGAGATTTTTTTTTTTTTTCACTCTTTTTATTCATTCATTTTCTACTTCAAATTATTCGCTTTGATTTGGAACATCTTTAACCGAGCATATAATTGTTTTGCAAGAAGATTTGTACGAAAATGAGAAAGGTCTTTTGATGATAATACTCTCACCATTTCACCCATACTAAATTTATTCTAACAAAGCTAAATACTGAATCAACCACTGTCATTGAAAGGGATTTTACACTTAAAAACATTTGATATATATTAACAGACCAGAAAATAAATGTTTAAACCAATATGAAGAAATCTCCATATTAAGATGATAGTTATGATATATTACAGGGGTGGCCACACTTGGTGATACTTAGAGCCATATTGGAAAATCGAAAATGTTTAAAAGCTAAATCGGAAAACCAATTACCTTTTTTACCGACCGACGATGGTAAGGGAGGTATGTTTTCACACCAAATTTCACATATGGAGATTTTTACATATCTCCACGAATCATGCATTTTGTTAACAGAAAAAAGTATTTTTAGCATGATGTCTGTCCGTCCGTCCGTATATATATGTGTACAGCTTGAACAACTCAACGGATTTTGATAAAATTTGGTATATTTACTTAATGCATCAGTATGATGAATTCATAACTTTTGGTGTTTTGGAAGTGGTAAGTACTAATTTTATATTCATTGTCCCAAAATATTTCACTTAAAATATAGTATTAATTAATTATTGAGTAATTAAACTAAAAATAAAAACCAAGATAATATAATTAGTTGGTTTACTGAATGCAACAGAATGATGAATTGATCAACTTTTAGTGTATATCCGAAAACCAGAAGTGGTAGTATTACCGATCGACGATAGGAAGGGAAGGGTTATTTTCACACCAAATTTCATATGAGGAGATTTTTTTACATATCTCCACAAATCATGCACTTTGTTTTAGTTTTATCCTCTGAAAAAATCATCTTTATTAGTTTTTTCTTAATTCAAAATTATATGACGTCACCCATCCCTTCATGACGTCACAGTCAGCTCCTAATTATATATTAAAAATAAAATAAAATTAAAAATATTTATGTTATATCCAAAACTGTTTTTTATTCCATTAATAGATACATTTAAATTATTTGAAATTGTTTCTGTAGCTGGAAATTAATTGATTTCAAATCGTCGGTAGGTTCTGTGCCTGGCCACAGGTCAACTTATTTTTTTCTTAGAGCCATATTGCAAAATCGAAAATGTTACCTTTTTTTGTGTCATTTTTTAATTGAGCCACAATAAAAACGAAAAGAGCGACATGTGGCTCGCGAGCCACGATTTGGCCACCGTGGATATATTATATCTATATTTATCTTATAAATATTCAAATTATATTTAAATATTTGTTTAAATGAATTTAGTTTCAAAAAAATACCATGATTTATTATATTTTTTTTATTTTACATCTAAGAAATACATAAATTCAACACAAGAACATGTAAAGGTATTATGAACAAAATATCTTATATATTATATAATTATATATTATTATATTTGGCTGTTTGTGAGAATGGATGAATGTCCAACGCGTTTCACGTAAAATCTACTAAATGGATTTTATTGAAACTTTACAATAATATAGCTTATACATTAATGTTACATATCGGCTATAGTAGATTAATAATTACTTAAATATTAATTATAAATTAATCAAAACAATATATTTTTCAATATAAAGAAATTAACAACTATATGTTAGACAGCGTTTTAATTATATTTTTAATTTAATTTCGAGATAAAATTAAAAATAAAATATAAGGTATGTATTATTATGTATATAATTAGATAGTTTTTAAGACATTTCATTTATTTGTGTTTATTTAAAATATATGAAATATTTTAATTATTATTTTTTTATTTTAAATTCCTTTTTTTCGCGCTTCTTTTTGATATCGCTTTCATTTTCAACACAGAGTGCATAAATGATTTCTTGGTTATATAAAAATTAAAATATGATTTTTTAGACAAATGATATAAATGAGATGTTTTAAATTTTTGTCTTTTTTAAATTGAGTACTTTTTCAAATTTTGATCTATAAATTTGTCTTGAAGGTGGTAAATAAAAAGCAAGAAATTGAGGAGAAAGTTAGTTATGGACAGACCATAAGTGGCGATCAGAACAGCTAGTATACAATAAAGAAATAGATGCATATTATGACGGGATTAATGAAAGATAGGTGTTGGGGATATTATGAGGGATAAGTAGAGAAGATGGATCGATTGTCTTAAATCAAACCGTCAGCCCATTAAGTCGTTAGGTTTAAGTCTTCTTAGTCTTCTGGTAAGTCCTTGTGTGTCAGTAAGTTGTCTCGCTTTGTCGTTAACATGATTTTGAAGTCTGTTGAGGTAACGTATGCTATTTAACAGCACCTTCTCCACCACAGTTCTCACATTGAGATCTCCATGGATTATCTTATTAGATATGTACCATGGAGCGTTGGCCCTCAGTGTTTTGTTTTGGAATTTCTGAATTATGGACACATTATCTTAGAAATATTCAAATTCTATTTAATTATTTGTTTAAATGGATTTAGTTTCAAAAAATAAAATGAATTATTTTCATTTTTCAAACCCTTTATTAACATTCTAGAAAGAAGTATTTTAACACTTAAGATAAGTTATTAAGTTATTGCTCATTTATTTATATTTTAATGATTTAAGTGAAATTAAATCTATCTGGAAAGTGATTTTTAAATATATTTCAAATGGTATAGTCTTGAGTTAAGTAATTTGAGGACGAGAATTCAATATTTTTAAAGTTAAAAAATCATATATATTAATATATTTTAAATAATAAAATTTAATATAATGATTCGTCTACGAGGGTCAACCTGTTTACTTTTCAACATAATCGCTGTGAACATTGAGACATTTGTCGTATCTTTGGACTAGCTTACCAATACCCTCTTCATAAAATGTTGCCGCCAATGAGTTGAAGTGGGCTATGACTTTGTTGTGACTGTCATTTTGTTACGGGTGTGTCATATCGAATCCAGGTCTCGTCTCCGGGTACAATTGATTTCAAAAAATATCCCCTTCATTGTCAAAACGGTCAAGGAATGTCCAAGCAGTCACAACATTTTCGGTACTCAGCGAGCACAATTGTTTTTGTAACCTATGTTTTCTAGAAGGCAGCTAGTCAATTCTAGCATAGCAATTTTCTACACAAGAAGTCGGCGTTCGATTCCAACTAAAAACAAATTTTTCTAATAAATTCAATTTAACAACTGTCTCCGGCTCTAAGAACTGTCAGTTCCTGGTTCTATACATGCGGAAGGCAACGGGAAACCACCGCATTAACATATGGGCAGCCTTTAAGGTTATCCTAGTCATGATGATGGCCAAATTCTGAAGGGAGACGGCACCTTAAGAAGAAGAAGAAGAAGAAGTTTTCTGTAACAATGGAGTACAGAGATGACCCCGAAACCTCAGGAAAGTTTATGGACAACTCACTTACAGTAAACAGTCACAACAATGTATATACATTACATTTGTCTCTAATATATGACCTATTGGAGGTTGAAAAAAATGCACCAATTGAAATGTGCTTATATTCCATAAAACAGCAGCACCTAGTGACTTTTACATTATTTTGAAGATATATATTCTCTAACATTCCGGACAATAGAATAAATTGTCGCCTCTATAAAATTTATTGCATTCATAAGCAAAATGTGGGCCCGGACAAATGTCCGATTGGACGCCCTTTGGAGTGGGCTTTGTCGAGAGTCGTTTGAAAAATCACATTTTTTAAAGAATTTGTTTTTATTTTACGAGGACCTCTTAGATTTCAGGCAAGTGCATTTAGTTTTTTATTTGTCACAATCAAATAAAGTTTCCCCATTTTCTGAAATTGGATAAAATCGAAGTGCGTGTAATTGTACAACAATACGTGTGAGTAATTCGAGTTGATACATCTTAAAAACGTTTAAATTTATTTAAAAACAATTATGCGGGGATTCTTTGACGAGGCTGAAATTTTTAAAACAATTAATGTGCTTTTTCTTAAGTGAAGTCTGTACGTGAAAATAAAAATCCAATCGATAAATAAATAAATAAATAAATAAAAAAGGCCAAACAAAAAAATAATACCAGTATTTAAAATAAATAATTTAAAGTACAAAATATTGTGTTTAAACTATCTACTAGTAATATTCTAAATTTAAATTTTATTTTTAAATCTACAATGTTTATGATAAATTGCTTTCGCAATTTAATACAATAAAATTAGTTTGGGAAGTTAATCAATATGGATTGTTTACCAATGTTTGTTTAAATTACACTAAAGTAAAACTTAAGTAATCTTGGTGATGAATTATTTATTAACATTGTGTTTTCATAATTTCACAAAATAATACACTTTTGAATGAAACTAAATAAAAGAAAAAAAAATTTTTTTTTTTTTTTTTGGTAAGATTTGGAAGTATTTCTAAATTGCATTCTTGAGTTCATTTCGAAAAAGTCTTATCACTGGTGATTCGCTTTAAAGAATATATAACCAATCCCATCCATTTTCCTCGATTGTCTCGATTGCTGGATTATCGAATACTCATCGAAATAAAAAAGAAAATAAAATTGACTCGCCATTAAACGGGACAATCAAATAAACATAAAAAATATTTAATTTAATAGGAATTGGCAAACTCTCGAATACATTTAAATAAGAAAAAAAAAACACAATCAATCGATTTCGAATTGATTAATAAAATCAATATGAATTGAATTAGTCTTAAAGATTAGAGAAACTAATTCAATTGAATTATTTTTCTTTCTTAAAAGATTATCAAATCTCTAATGGAATTATATAAATTAATTTTATGAGTAATGTTCATAAAAGTAAAGGATTTTTTATGACACTTAAAGTTGAGATACTAAAGTGATATAAAAATTTAAAAAAAAATGATCATAAATGGTAAGATAATATCATTCACAAACCCTGAGACATTTAATCCTTCAATAAAATTAAAATGAATTAAATAAAGTATATGGGAAACATTAAAAATTTCTTTCTTTTCATTAGAAAATTAGATTTTATTGTATTTACTACATCACACCTGTGGAGAAGATGCTTTCTGTGGTAGTTTTGTTATATTGGAATGATTTTGGTCTTTAAAAAAATTATATCACGAGAATTTGTGATATATAAATTTTTTTTTATCCCGTAACATAAGAAAGGGTTTATTTTATATTTTTACTATCTCGCCAGAGATAGTATTGCGATCACGAGATTTTGATGTTTTTATACGTTTTGAAGGAACCTGAATCATTTTCACTAAGGTTGAGAAAAATGTCTGTGTGTGAATGTTACGCATAAAACGGTTTGAGATAGAATGATGAAATTTGGTACATACATTATAATATTGTTTATAAATAATCGAGACGAATAATAAAATTCTATTTTAGAAATGCTCGGCGGGCCGCAGAAAAACATTTAAAGGGCCGCGGGTTGCTCATCCCTGTTCTATATGAAAATTCAAATCAGGTTATAAATTATGATAGAGATAAGCTGAAATCTATCTAATTATCATTACCTCCTCCCATAAATTTATCTTAATTGGATAATTAACATCACATTCTTGTCTTTCATGAAAATTAATTTATAAATCAGTTCAGGTAAACTTAATCCGAAAAAATCATGAATTATTGGATAAATAATATCAATATTTGTTTATATAAAAACAGACAAATTAATAACTGAAAAAACAAATATCCCAGAATGATATTCTATTTATTTATCTATCTCTGTCGTTCTAAGGAACTTTCTCGGCCGCAGTAACCACATTTCTCCAAGTGTCCCTGTCCTTAGCCATAACCATCCAACTTCTACCCTCTCCTATCTCTCTCAAGTCCCTTTCACATTATCCACCCACCGCGACCTTAGTCTTCCAAGCGGAAATTTCCCAACCGGTCTCTCTACCAATATATTTTTCGCCATTCTTTCCTCTCCCACGTGCCCTGCCTATGGCAACTTTCTCGATTTTATAACCCTAACTATGTATGGAGATGCATACAGGTCATGCAATTTGAGAATGTTATTTAAAACTAAAATTTCATCTCTTGCGATCACGAAAATTTTCGATGTTGAGATTTTGATGATTTTATACGTTTTGAAGGTTCATGAATCATTTTCACTAAGGTTGAGAAAAATGTCTGTGTGTTTGTATGTATGTAACCAAGATTACGCAATAACGGTTCGAGCTAGAATGATGAAATTCGGTACATGAGCATTATTCAAAATTCGTAGTTTTCTATCAACAGAAATGTAGCTCAACCGGAAGAAGGTCATTACTTACAACGTTTTGATTACTTTTTCCTCTAAATTGACCTTAAAAATAAAGATATATGTTTGATAATTTTTCACATGATTAATAATTGTATAAAACTGCTATATATATATAAAATTTCAGCTTGATTGAATCGCTGAAAGTACCAGAATTAATTTTTTAACACTGCAAATCTTACGCGCCAACACGTGACGTAGTGCCGTCAACAAAGAGCCAAACATGCGCTGGTTCAATAACTATTATTTATTAATTTTAATTTATAATTTAATTAATTTAATTTAATTTAAATTAATATATGTTATTTAATCCAATTCAAATTTGCGAGATAGTCGAGTGGAGACACTCCAGATTTTTGAAGTGAAAACTTCTTTAGCGGCGTTTGTGGGATGGGGAAAAAGCATAGAACTCGAGTGAGAATGACCGACCCGACACCGCGAGATATACGCATGCGCAATACGCCAGAATGTTCAACACTACTACTTCTGATATCGGCGATATGTGTATATGTCGTTGCCACTCTGGTGATAGTTCATCATTATGAGGTTGCCGTTTATATTTCTCCGGATAAGTCATTACGTGCTATACACGACTTTTTGAATGAAAATTTATTTATATATTCTCATGACGCATCTGCATTGCTTCAAAAAAAAAAAAAAAATTGGAAAAACATTTGATGATTTGCCAATGATTTTGAGTGGAGATTTCAACATAAACTTTGCAGACGATAAAAATATATCATTAATTGAATTTTTAAATAATGGATTTGGTTTAAAAATGTCAAATGATCGCAATCTAAGTACTACGAAATATAAAACTACAATAGATGCAATCTTTACAAGACATTTACATAGATTTCAATCAAAATTGTTCTTTTCTTACTTTAGCTACCATAAACCTATTGTATCAGTTTTACAAATTGATGATGATGGCCGTCAACATGGTGAAAGTATTGTTGAAACTGTAGATGAAAGTTAATTTTTCAAAAGTATAAAATGTTTTTAAATATTGCAATAAAAGCATATTATATTGTAATATAAATTATAGATGTAAAAATTTTGTACTGAAAAGAAATAAAAGAATATTATATTTTAATATATAAATGATGTTATTTTCTATTCATACACATCGTATTTTTAATATTTTTGTAATAATAATCAGTTTGCTGAAAAAAATAATTAAGAATTTTAAAATATATATATACGTATATAAAATTCATTTTTCTCGTGAAGCTGTTACGCAGAAGTTTTCACTTCTGTCGGCCAGTCCCACGACTGCCATTTTAAAGGTTGTATAGATAGATCAACATCGATTTGTATTCGGTCTTATTTACATAAGTAAATATTTTAATTTTCTTAATTAAATCAATTAGTAAAGAGTGTCAATAAATATCTTAATCAAAACATTACAATAATCCAAGATGATTAAAAATATATTATATTTATATTTATATATTCATATATATTCGCTATTATTATAATTATTATTATTAATATTATTTTTTAAACATAATCTATTTTTTCAAATGATATATATATTTAAAATAAATATGTATAACTTTCTTAATTCATATAAAAAATTTAATAAATATGATAAAATGACATTAATTGAATGAAAATATTAACTTTTATGATAAATTAGATAATTTAAATTGAGATTAAAATTAATATAAGGTTTATATATTTTAATAATCCAGCTAATTGATAAAGCATGACATGAACAGTGTCTTCGAATTGAAATTGAAATAGTCATCAAATAAATTCTTATTAAATGTTTTATAATAAATATTAATTTATGGTTTATTCAATAAATATATACATTGTATATATATAAATAATAATTATTATTTAATTATAAGATAAAAATACCAGAAGAGAGTATAATCATAATAAATCAATATACTCAATCAATTTACTAATTCAAATTTAAGAATATTAATATTATTAAAACAGTTAGTAAAGTATATATTTTTAAACTTCTGAGCGGCTGCTGGATAATCCAGGTACTTTAAATATAAAAATATTAAATTTGGAAACTAGTGCAGCAGGTTGCCTAAATGACAGGGGCTCTTCCTAGCCAGCCGTTCGAGTGGTAGTCAGTCTATCGGTGTTGGTGTGTGAGTGCGCACGCATAGCCAGGGGGAGCTCGGCGACCGGAGCTGTTCCTGTCAAAATTCAACCTCGGGGTGAGGTTTATTATCATTTATTATAACTCGATAACCAATTACAACCCTCTCAACTCCTCCACACAATTATCATTGTAAAATTATTAGAAAATAATTTTTCATTCTTTTCATTTAATTATATACGTATAATATAACTTCCATATGTATTTATTCTATTTAATATTAATTTAAAATATTTTTTTTAATTTAAATAAATAACAAAAAAATAAAATTATATAGTTCTATATAAACTTATAAAAATCTTTTTTCAATATATTACATAAGAATAAATTTTTTTTATTTATCTTTTATATTTTTTCCTGGGATAATCTAAATAATAATATAATGTATTTTTATATTTATTCGAGATTATTCTGATGCATGACACTTTTTAAGCATTTTTATATAATTTGAATAAACCATAAATTAATGTTCATTATAAAACATTTAATTTGAATTCATCTGATGCCTATTTCAATTCGAAGTCACTGTTCATTTTTTTATCAATTGGCTTGATTATTAAAATATTTAATTAATTATAAGTTTTTAATTAATTAAATATCATTTAAATTATTTAAATCATACTAAAAATAATTATATTAATTTATTCCATAAATTAGTTCAAACTTATTTAATACTAGCTGCTCAGAGCTCCTTCGTCGCTCTTCACATCTAGACGGGGGCTCCGCCCCCTGTACCCCCCGAGTGGTACATAGTATTTGGTTGAAAGTACTAAAAGGTTTTCATCCATTTTGTTTCAAACAATGTATAACATAAAACATTCATTTCTTATTGTGTGATTATTTAAAATATATTTTAATTTATTTAGTAAATTAATTATATATATTATTATTGAATATGTTATATCTATCTACTCGAAAGTTCTTGGCAGCTACAACCACATTTCTCCAAGTGTCCCCGGTGACCTCATCTTTCTTTGGCCAATAAATGCTGGAAAGAATAATCTGAATCTACTCTCATCTCCCAGGGTCATAGACCATGCGTGGCTCAACGGTACTCGAAAGTTCTTGGCAGCTACAACCACTTTTCTCCAAGTGTCCTTATCCTGAGCCTCTGTTCCATCTCTCGTACGTCATTCCCTGATGTACTCATCTTTCTTTGGCCCATAAATGCTGGGGAGAATCCTATTCTCTTAATCCACTCTCATCTCCAAAGATCATAGACCATGTCTAACACTCATATAATACAACAGACAAAATAATTGTTTTATATATTTTAATTTTCATTCCCTTTTATAATAATTTTGATGAGATAAGCCTCTTTACTGCATGATAACAGGCGTTTTCCGATTGCAACTTCGATTTCAATTCTTCTCAAATATTATTATCCTTCGTGATTACATTCAATTTTTCTACATATTCAAATTCTACATTTTGTATGTTAATACTGCTCCTGTTTGTTTCTAAATATATTTATTTATCATTATTAATTTCAAACCTCATCTCTTTTCCTACCTCGATTAATTTTTCCTCGCTATCTGTAATTGCAATTGCCGAATCTCCTATTATATTTAAGTCGTCTGGGTCACCTAATATTTTACAATTGATTTCCACATCTTACTCTTTCTTTACTACCTTCAAGATAAATTTTAAGATCAAAATTTGAAAAAGTTTATCCGGATCTATTGAGTCATGCGTATGTTTTACTAAAGTCTACAAATAATTAGTGAACAGAAATATTGAATTCGCGGTTTTTTTCCTAATATCTGTCATAATGAAAATATCTTAATTAATGTTGATCGATTTGGCATGAACCCGCAATGATATCGTCTAATATTTCCTCCGCCTATAGTTTATAAGTATTGTATATGTTATAATAGAGTATAATATTTCTTGATCATTTCATTTCGATATTTTAATTTCATTGTTTGATTTTTATTGAATATTTTTAATTATAATAAAATTAGAGAAAATGCAAAGTTAGAGACTTGAGACAATTTATAAAAATTAATTTATAAAAATTAACGGTATAAAAGTATTGATAAAACTAAAGATAAATTAACAATATATACATTCATTAATAGTATTAATTTAAATTAATGGATTTATTTGATTTTTTATTATTAAGTTCATTTATTAATTTTTTTAGATCATAGTTAATTCCCTCCCTTAAAATAAAAGAAGTACCTATTCAAATATGGAAAGAATAAATACAAAATAATTTAAGTTAAATATGATTTAAATATTTTATTATATTAATTAAAATGAGAACTTTTAGAATAAATTATTTAATTGAAATGATATTTGAATATTAGAATTTAAAATAAAAAGTTAAAATTTATAATAATTCTTTGATTGCTAGTTATATACATTGTGTAAAATGACTCCGCCAGTCAGTGGGCCACGCCTGGCTCTTGAATGAACAACATGGAGAACTATATATAAACTTTAAATCTCTCTCTCTCCCGCTCACACACACTCTCACCTCTCTCCTCATCCCCTCCACCTCTCATTTCTTAGTTATTTCAATTTCCACAAATTGTCTAATTTTTAAAATATTCACTAATTTACTTTCTATTTTTATTCTTTAATCCTTAAATAATATATTTTCTATTTTATGTTAAAATGTAAATAACTTACATTTTAACATATTAAACTATGACAGCAAAAAAGTAAACGAATTACATACATACATACATACAAACAGTCTCCTTTATATATATAGATTTTAATAGAAATTAAGATTTAATTGTTTTTATCTATTGAAATGATTTTATCTATTTAAATGAATCAATTTAAAGAGAGATTATTATATAAAAATATATAGTATGCTATAAATATATATTCCAAAATCTAATAATTAAGTCACCCTGAAATAAATATTTTGATTTTAATATTTCTAAATACTATTTATTAATTTATCTTAATTAATAAAAAATACATAAATTGAATTTCCTCATGAGACTTAAACAGTTTGATTCGCCTTTCAAAGTCATGTGGATATTTTTCAAGTTCAAAAACATATATCAGTATATACCATATATATATATATATATATATATATATATATATATATTGTTAGTACTAAATGAGGTTAAAAACTAATTTGTTTAAAAATAAAAATATATTAAGAAAATTATTATATTTTATATCATAATAAATTGGAATAAATTGCCTAATTTTCGAATAGTTTCTATAAGTATTCATTTTAATTGTATTAAAATTTAATTAAAATTAAAAACAATGATAAATCATTCAAAATAATAAATTAAATCCGTACTAAATTTTCATTGAGAAAACAATTATAAAAAAAACTTATTTCACATTTTTTTTTAAATTACATCTAAATAATATAATTACGAATTTTCTTAATTGAAAAAAATGGTAAATTTTATGCGCAATTTATTCTAAAATGAGGATGTCCAGACCCTTCTCTTATGATTGTCAATATCGAAGAGAGGGAGAAATTTTATATCAGGGGTGAGCAACCTTTTTAACCCACGGACCAATTTAAATTTTAAAATTTTGTGGCGGACCGCACTTTACAATTTACAAAGCTTTATATATATACTAATAAACATTATAATATTGTTTATAAATAATCGAGACGAATAATAAAATTCTATTTTAGAAATGCTCGGCGGGCCTCAGAAAAACATTTAAAGGGCCGCGGGTTGCTCATCCCTGTTCTATATGAAAATTCAAATCAGTTATTTTGTTTAAATAGTTTCATTTGTGAAATATAAAAAAGTAATTAAAATAACAAAAATATAAAACAAAAAAGATATAATTAAATTCAATTGAGCCAAATGTTAATATATTATTAATTTATTTTATATGTTCCAGTGGTGGACCATGTTAAAAGAAATTTCCATTAAAAAACACTATTATTCTGTAATAAAAGTGAGAATAACAACAAAACAAGTGCTAACATATTGTACAACTATTTTTAATTATCACTACAACACAAAAATTCAGTTAATTTATATTTAAATATTTTTTTTTAATTTTTTTCAAATCGTATTTTTTGTACTAGTAGTGGGTCAAAAGAAAATCGAAAGTTTATTTTATTTTTTATAATTTTTACCGACCGACAATAGTAAGGGAGGTATTGTTTTCACACCAAATTTCACATGTGGATATTTTTACATATCTCCACGAATCAAACATTTTCTTAACAGAAAAAAGTATTTTTAGCATGATGTCTGTCCGTCCGTCCGTATACATGTGTACAGCTTGAACGGCTCAACGGATTTTGATGAAATTTGGTATATTTACTTAATGCATCACACAGTATTAAAAATTGATCAACTTTTGGTGCAAATCCGGAAACCGGAAGTGGTAGTATTAGCGATCGACGATAGGAAGGAAAGGGTTATTTTCACACCAAATTTCACTCGATAAGTTTTTTTTTATATAATTCACTTTGTATTGGTTTTATCCTCGAGAAAAATCATCTTTATTAGTTTTTATTTTTAGATTGTCTTACATTATTTACATAATACTTATTTTGAAATAATATTTATTTGACTAACTGACTAGGAAAAGGCTATATATATAAAGAAAACCTAGTTTATATTTTGGTGGGGAATGTGGGGAAATATTTATAGGGAGAGAGTGGATAGTTTATTGATTTATGTACGTTTTTTTTACGTTTGATATGATGAATTAATGGAATTCCATTATCATCCTGGATGTAATCTTTTCTGTCTAGGTAGTTATATATAAGTATATAAATGTCTTATATATTAATATATTTATAAAGTATTGTTCATTCTGAAAGTTTGAACTAAAGGGTGTTTTTTTTTCAAGCTCTAGAACTTTAAGTTGCCATTACTGTTCAAGTTGACGACCGATATAACAGCTGTCAAGTGATTTATTCTCAGTTTAGTTTGGCAATTCCTCATGAATAGACTCACGCCTGAACAACGCTTGCAAATAGTGCTATTTTATTCCGAAAATAATAGTTCTGTGCGGAATACGTATCGTGGACTACGTCCATTTTATCGTCGACAAAATCGTCCATCAGAGCAGTTAATTCGATTAACCATGGAACGTTTTCGCACCACGTTTACTCTTATTGATAACTCGCATCCCCAGAGACGCCGTACGCTGCGTACAGAAGAAATTGCTGGTCAATGGTGATGTCATGTGTCAATGGTCAATGTCAATGGTGATCGGTTTAGAGCCATGATTACTAACTTTTTCATTCCTGAATTGAACAACCATGATGTCCAGGAGCTGTAGTTCCAACAAGACGGCGCAACATGTCACACAGATCGTGCCACAATCGATTTATGGAAATATATGTTTGGTGACCGCCTAATTTCACGTTTTGGACCTGTGAATTGGCCTCCAAGATCTTGTGATTTAACACCGCTAGACTACTTTTTGTGGGGCTATGTAAAGTCATTGGCCTATGTGGATAAGCCACAAACGCTTGTCCATTTGGAAGACAATATTCGCCGTGTTATTGCCGATGTACGGCCTCAAATGTTGGAAAAAGTTATCGAAAATTGGACGTCCAGATTGGACTACATCCGAGCCAGCCGTGGCGGCCCTATGCCAGAAATCATATAAAATGTAATGCCACAAGATTATCTTTCGTATAAATAAAATTCATGTCAATCGAATAATCCATCGTTGATTTATTGCAATTTAAAGTTCTATACCTCTAAACCCTTTATATAATACTATTAGAGGTTATCTGAGGTATATGAGTATAATGATTCCTAATTAGTTTTATGAAGAAATTGTATATTTGGTTAATCATTGCTTCCATTGTAGCATCATTTATGTTGAAGAAAATATTACATCTATATGTGATGATAGGGCGGATTTTAATCCTGGGGTTAAGGAATTTGTTATATATTAATGCTTTAGGTTTTATAAATGATATCTTTGCTTTCGATAATAGAATGTGTATATAGTATAGATAATTATCCAGTTATAACCCTAAAATTTCACTAGGGGTTTGTTTGGAAACTAATACAGTTAACCAACATCCTATAAAGCTTCCTTTTATTAATAATAAATTAATAAAAATATTATTTGAATGTGTAATTACATCTAGTCTGGAATTTACAGGCTTCTCCATGGAGACGCGCAATTCAAATCAAGCTATTCCTACCAGTGTTATTTAAAAAGAAAAGAAAATTAAATTTCTGATAATGATTAACATATATTAACTACTATATATATAATATAAACATATATGTATAATAAATTCACCTCCTTAATTTGGTTTATTGAATTTAATTGAATAATTTAATTAATTGAATTTAATTAAAATAGTTTATATTATTAATAATAATATAATTGTAAATTGTAATGTAATACTATACATATAAATAAATTATTTGATTGGAATTGTTAATTTATTATATAAAAAGGAATTGTTAGAGAAACAGTATAATTTATTAAAATTGTGGATATAACAACTTAAGAATTGATTTCTTTTTACAGGTAAATCTTGTAATATTGTAAATAAATATGTAATTAAATTATATTAAAAATGTAAATAAAATTCTTTTTACAGAAAGGAAAGTGATTAAGTGATACCCAATTCTATACTTCTTATATACGTATTTCGTTTGAGTGAAAATTTTTGGTTTTTTAAGAGATTTGAGCTTGACGTTTCGGTACCAAATTTGGCATCAAGGTCAAGAGTATTTTTAAGAATGAATTGTTTTTGTATTTAGCTGTGGCACGAGTTTGACCTCTTTAGTGCCAATGATTTTTCAGAACTTCACCACTTTAATATTCAAATAAGCAAAAATAATTTAATTAATATATTTTTAAATACACAAACAATTCGTTATGTATAGTAAAAAAAAACAATAGATCTATTCCAAATTGAATTAATAATTAATAATGACTTGAGGAAAACAAAGTTTATTTTTTTATATATATCTTCATTCTTATATTAATTAAAAATATCTTTTTATTTATTGTTTACAGAGAACTACGGGCAGAGTGGCATTCAGGCGTTTCGTGAACTGGCAGAAAGACGTGATGTCTGTATCGCGAAGGAGCATTCCGTGCTTAGTAATGCACCGGATGAAGAATTTGATAAGGTGTTGACGAAATTGGATGAAGATAAAAATGCACGTGTCGTAATCTGTTTTTGTGAAGGGATGACAGTCCGGGGTTTGCTTGGCGCCTCCAGACGTCTCAATCTCACTGACAGATTTCTTTTTATTGGAAGGTAAACCTTTTCAAATTTATTTCTTCAATGCAATCTTTTTTTCTTTTTCTTTTTCTATTGAACTTTCTGTTAGAATATGTATATATGAATAAAAAAAATAACTTATTTTTATTATAGAAATAATTTACAATGAATAAGATCATGATAATAAATATAAATTTTATGAATTTAATATAAAAATTTTAAATTTTAAACGATTTAGAAAATAATTGATTTTTTTTTTAATTAAAAATTTATTAACTCTAATATTGGTTTTGATTAATTCGCTCAATAAAAATTGGTTTACTATACATTTCAAATCCTCCATGTTTTATTTATATAACCATTATATAGAAATAAGATTAGAAATAAAATTAAAGATTTAAATTTAAAATTGCATTATAATTTGATATAGAAAATGTTTAGTAAAATAAACTTGCATAGGATAAAGTATACAGTCGTTGGCCCCGAAGCACTCATTGGCCCCCTATCACTAAAACACAAATAATAAGAGATTTTTATTTTAAAAATTGCACTATTAACTATGGTTATGTAATCGTTTGTTGAATGGTTGTATAATCACTATAGAATACCTAGGCCAATAACTATAACAGGGACCAATAACTGTATCTTTTAGCATTTTTTTTAAAAAGTGCTTATTGAAAAAGGCATGAGAAAAAGATATTTTTTTTATTCATTAAAATGCTCATAGTATTTATGTTCTGCAAACCTAATTTGACCCAGATTGTTCCGCAATTTGCCCAGATATGCATTAAAAACTGCTAGGAATTGCTTAAGGGGGCCAACGACTGTATGCTTTACCCTTCATAAATTTTGCAAAATTGTAAGACTGCGCGGCTAAACTGGTATATACATATTTGAAATCAAATAATATCTCCAATATATATGGGAAAGGGGATGTTGGTCTTGCGCTGCAGCAGTGTGATCTCTTGAGCGCCTACAGAGTTAATATTGTTCGCCTGCAGCGCCATCTCTGATTGGTTTCTAAGATTAAGAAAAAAAATTCTTCAATTAAGTCATTTCTGGGACTGTGACATCCCCTTGGTTCCCTAGTTCACAGCTCTACCATTAAGGAAATTATTAATTTAGGATAATACATTTCGTGTATCTTTTGAGTTTTTAAAATTTCGAAAAATGAATATTTTATTTAATATTATTAATTATAATTTAATCAATTAAAAAAAAATTAAACATAATTTATTATTTATTACAAAAAAAAATTAATTATTTCCTTTATTAAAAAAGTATTGTGTATTGTAGATCACCAATTTATTTTTAATTTTAATTTGATAATATGAAAATTTCTTATTTCTTATTATACATAATTATTATACATTGTATAAATATTATTTTTATATTTTAATATAAATTGAAATTATCCTATTGAAGTAATTTATGCTCCATGATTCATTCAAGTACCTTTTCCATAAATTCTTCCTTAACGATAATAATAATTATAATAATAATAATAATTTAATCTTATATTAGAAGAGAATAGAGATTGATACACTGAGGGTATGAAAGGGTGTGAATCTATCTCCCTGGTGCCAAATTGATAAGGTGTTTAACCAACGAGAGGTGGAAGGGGTTGGATGGATGGCGCACGCGGCGCGGTTAGGGTGATTAAAGCTGCATTGAGTGCGAGTTAATTAACTTGGTTCTGACATAATCGACGTTCTTGTTGCCCTCATAAATCTTAACCCTCATTTCCCTAAAGGGACTGAACATCTCCCATCTTTTCTTTTAAGTGAATTTTTCACCATCTGGAAAATAGGAAGAATTAAATTCATTAATTTCTTTTGTGTAGTCGTTTACTACAATAGTAACTATATATAAGTAAATATAATTCCAAATGTAATATAAATTTTAATCTCCCTTGCGATTACAAATATTCCTCGAATAAATATGTCTACGGGTTTTTTTATTTACGATTTATTTATTTATTTTCAGTCATTAACCATTTTACCAATTACATATCTATTTATTACGATTTTTATTCTATATTATTTTTCATATTAATAAATTAAATGTATAATACATGGCGAGGATCGATCCCTTGATCTCAAGTTCGCCAGACCAGAACTACAAGTTAGTTTAGTTTTAGTTTAAAAAAGTATGATTATTAATCCATTTATAATTTTTATAACTACAAGTCTACCCTCTTATCATTTCAATAATTTTAATTCATACAAATTTTGGTTTTACATAAATAACTTTAAAAAAAATATTCTCCTTTCAAAGGAGGAGCTTGTCTCATATTTATACATTAAATCACCCAGTTTTTGAATTACTTCCTAGTCTGATATAATCGTGTCAATCAATTTAAGGGAATATTCCAATCACTCTAATATACTTATACTTCTAATATTCAAGGGCAGGTTAATAAGTCCGTGACTTTTTGAATTTGAAATGGCAACACTGCTCCTGTCAGCAAGGAACTATCAGCTGTTCTGTCGAAATTTAAACCAGCTGGGTCTTTTAGTTTTTGTTTGACATCCATTAATAGCATACTACCTCCTAATTTGAGAAGAAAATGGAAAAAGTTAATTTTCATGAAAATCCAAGAATTGGAACACGAATTGCTCCCTCCTCGTTCTATTCTCCGGATTTAGCCCCGAGATTTGAACCCAACGATGAAATCATCTCACAAATAAATACCTATGCCCTCCACAAATTTTATTTTTTTGGAAGGGATAAAAAATTGGAGAAATGTTGGAGGAAGTGAATAGAGCTCAAAAGAGACTACGTTGAAAAATAAAATGATTTTTTTATCAAAAAACCTGTTTCATTCTAAAAGTCACGTACTTATTGACCTTCCCTCGCACCCCTAATATACTTATATACATTTAAACTTCTTAAGTACTAAAAACTATCGAGTTTTATTAATTATCTCTTATAATTCTATTAATTAATATAGACATAGTATACAAAATTATTCCCTAGAATCAATTTTTTTTTTATTTTATTTAAAAGAAAACTAATTTTTAATTCTTTTCAAGTAAATTTATTTAATTTTATTTTAAACATTTTAATTTATTTTTATTATATATTGTTTATGTTTTTTTTTTAAAAAAATAAATTTAAAATAAATGAAAATAGAAAAATGATTGGGTGATTTCCAAGTTCAAAAATTGATATTTTTTCCAAATGTTTTTTGTTTATTCATTCATATAAAAGAAATTGAGAGGAAAAGCAAAAAAAAAAAATTATTGATATCTAAAAAAGAAAATATAAAAATAACAAGAAATATGGAATTTTTTCAAGGAAAAATTCAAAACATTTATTTTAATATTGTGTCTGATGTATTTTATTGGAAAAAAAAGAAAAAAAACATAAGCAGAAAATGAAAATGTATAACTTTCGATTTATTTTATTTGTAATAAACCTACTTATATTATATTTTAATATATCAAAATAATATATGGGTATATTACATAAATTATATTCTTTTTAAACTAAAAATTAAAATATTTCTATTTATTGATTTACTTTTTAAATTCAATATTAATTTGTAATTTTTTTTAAATATTAACAAATTAGAGAAATGACAAATATCAATTGAAAAATTCATTCAAGTAATAAAACAACAACAATAATTAGAACCTATTAGAAAAATCAAATTTTACTTTTTAGAATATTATCGGAGGAATTGTACGATAAATTCTTATTGCGATCACGTTGTATTATAATTTATTAAAACATTTATTTAAAATAATAATTTTAGTGAATTATAATTATTTTTATTTGCATTTTGATTAAATAAACATGTCAAGCAGTTTAAAAGTTTGTAGATTTTGTATTTATTAAATTTAATTTGAAAGTTCTTGACAACAATAGCCACATTCTTTAATTAACCCTGAGCCACCTCCATCTAATTCTTATTCTTTCCCAATTTCTTCTTTTATATTATCAACCCACCTGTTGAACTCTTGTTTTTCTTATAAACAAACCTCTTCCCAGCCTTTCTTTACCCATTCGAACCCCCTTCAATGCTAATGGTTAAGGATCTCGAGCATTTAGAGGTCCGTTATTTAATTTCTCATTATTTAATCTATGTCATTCACTTAAAATTTATTTCTGAATTCAATTTCCAATTACTCTTAATCGATTCTCGTCTTCTAAAGTCATGGATCATGCCTCAATTTCATTTAAAATTAGTATTTTTATAACTTTTAATCTTGATTTTTTGATTTAATAAGCCTCTCTTTACTGCATAAAAGGACTTTACAATCTTTTTTTATTTTTTAAGTGTTTAATTTTATTATCAACAAAAGTTGATTATTATCAGATAAACTTTATATATTATATTAACCAGCTGTTTAAATTAAATAGTTATTAGGATTCTTCTTCTGTTCATTGATCCATTTTTATACCTTAATATAACATTCACTTTATTAAATTCTTTAGATTCATTTTATCTTAATATTTTTCTTTCATTTGTGTTAGAAATAAAGTTTTACAATGAATATAAATTAAAAACAAAAAGTAAAAATAAAATAATCAATTTGTTCCAAAAGCTATTTTCTCAGAACATAAGTTGATTATCCTATGGTCGTTTATCATCGTATTGAACTCAATGGTAAATCTTGCTAGCGATAAAGCTTCATTTTACGGGCCCTTCGGGGGTCGTCTAATCTTAATAGGTCACTAACTCATTCACAACGACACTCTTTTGGATTTACAGTCTATAATGAACCCAACTCCCCAACAATCCACTCCTATTACACACCTATCTTCAATGTCTATATTTTATTGGATTATAGATTATATGTACATATATTAATAATTTACATGCATAGATATATTTCAAAAAGCCATTAGTAAAAATGACAAATAAATTATATTTCTTTTCATTTTTTGAAAGCATTTGTATTATTTTATTTCTCTATTCTATACAAAAATTTAAAGTGATAGAAAAAAAAACAAAATGTATTAATAAGATAACTTCATTTAAGAAACTTTACTTACGCATATGTACGCATATGATTAAATTCATTAATCTAATAATTACACCGAATATTTTATTTCAATTGAATTTTAGTATGTCGATGAAATATTCCTTCAAAATTATTTTCAAATCTGAAGTAAAATAAAAATTTATAGGCTATGTTGTATTTGAGGAATGGATAGCTAGATTTGATATATGCACTTCCAACGAGATTCTTGTGAACTTTTTAATGTCTATAACCTTTTACTATCAATCATTCTTCTTTTTGTTGGTTTCCAAAATAAAATAGTTATTTAAGAAAAGATTGCAACAAATTTCTCTTTCATTCTGTTGTTTTTTTTTAGCAGCGATCTGTATTTATAAAATTAAACAGAATATTAATCTGGTTCTGATAATAGTGTCTGTGATTATTCCTCTAAATGGAAATAGTTCACAGATGGCGCGCATGTCACATTTAACCATACCCACCCATAGGGCGCAGTCCAAAATTGGTACAAAACGAAAAGGCTAAGCTCCGTCTTTTTTTCACTTCTTTAACCTAGGTAGAATTTACCGACTTTTTCTACCTCCAAAGCATAAATAAATAGTAAAGCAACGACAGTTGAACCCATTAATTTTTGAAAAAATTAAAAATAATTAAATTACTAAAACATTATATACCATAAAATAAACAAATACTAAATATATAATTCATAGAGATAAAAATAAGATTATATTAATATATGTATTATATATTAAATATTTTTTGTCTTTGTACCAATTTTGGACTGCACCCATAATAAATAGTAAAGAAAAAAATTATCTAATCTTGATCTTCAGTTAATAACTAGGGTGACCCAGCCAGTAGTTGAACAAATAAAGCCAGTTTACCACGGATCCTGTTGTAAGTTCTATACTGTTAGCCGTAAAACTAAACTAATGGATTTTTAACAAAGCTTTATTATTGTAGTTATTAAAATAAATATTAAACAGTGCTTAACTGAAAAATAAAAAGCAAAAAAAAAAATTCACAACATTTTTTATGATTTTATCCCAGTGGTTGAACATACATGTCCAGTTTTTGAACGCTCGATATTCCAGTAATTGAACACCCGTTATTTCATAGTTTTTTTTTATTTTAAGTTTAGGTACACATCCAAAACGACTTAACAAATATCTAGGCCTATAGCTTGAGCACTCATAACACAATACACGGCTGATTCACATTCCAAACATTGCTCAATGTTTAAATTATAATAATAATAATAACAATAATACATATATTTATTTATTTATTTATTTCAAACAAACACCAATCGGCAATATACACATAAGATACAAAATTAAATATATTTTTAAAATTTTTTAAACTTTTGATACGAAATTGCTTTGGGAGTCGAGTCCCGTTACTGCATACAGATTCCTGGTTTTACTTTACTTTACTTTAGGCGAGTCCGTTTGTCTTGAAAGTGTTGCTTGGATTGCACTAACATTCAATGCTGAAGGTGAGGCATCAAAATTATGATTAATTTCGGGCTCTTTTTCAATACACTCAGACAAAAGGCCATTTGTCTGAGTTTCATTAAGACATTTGATCCAAAGCCTTTTCCAAAACTGAAACAGTTCACGGGCCTCAATATTACCCTCCCACTCTTCCCCTGCACTTTTCTAAATTCTTCAGGCCTACCCTTGGGGAAAGGGATTCATGGTATAAAAGGGATTGAACATTCACAGTCTGGTGATCTTTGATGGCGGGCACCGTTTCATCACTGTTCAATTACTGGAATTTGTGCATTTTAACAGTGCCATTAGTTGAACAGTCAGTTTAGAGCTCTAAGAAATAAAAAATATCTATACCTTAATATCATGCTTCAAAATGTAGTCCTTTAGCTTTAATTTAAGACCAATTCGGTAAAAATATCTCTAAAAATGACTAGGATGCACGTGGATTACTTTTACTTACCGTATTTTCAGTAGACTAGTCGTGAATGCAAAAACAAGCATTTCATTTGAGAAAAAAAATAATATCTCTGAGTACTTAAGTCACGTGCAGCAGACGATAGGTGTTTCAGTTGTGACAACATAACAACTTAAAAATAAAATAAAATTTCACGTTCCAAGCATGTTTCCTCTTGAGATTTTGGCGGATTTTTGGTAATTTGTTCAACTACTGGAAGGGGTTCAACTACTGGCTGGGTCACCCTACTATTGATTTTTCTAAAAATAAAAATAATTTAATTGTTAATTTGTAAATAATTAATTATTTTTTATAATTAATTCATTATTATCTGTAGGTGAACTAATGCACTGAATGTGTTTTGGATGTAATTGTTTTAGTGATGGCTGGGCAGATAGAACGGATGTGACAGAAGGATACGAGCGAGAAGCGTGGGGGAGTCTCACTGTGAGGATTCATTCCCAATATGTCAAACATGGTTTCGATTCCTATTATCTGAAACTCAATCCGTTTACTAATCATCGTAATCCCTGGTTTAAAGAGTTCTGGCAATCGAGATTTAACTGCACTATACCTGAAGGTAAGGATTTTTATTTTCATAATTAATTAATTAGAAATCATATATTAATTGAAATAATTAATATTATAATTATTTGATTCTATTTATTTTATTTTGAAAATTTTGTATTCTGGTCAATAATTTGAAATTTTTATTTTAATGGGTTCTGATTTAAAAATATACTTAAGAGGTAATGGCCGGTGTCCTCTTTAGAAAAATTAGCTAGAGTGTCGCCACTCGACTATCTCTTTGTTGATGACACCACGTCACGTGTTGGCGCGTGAGATTTGCAGTGTTAAAAAATTAATTCTGGTAATTTCAGCGAATCAATCAAACTGAAATTATATATATAGCAGTTTTATACAATTATTAATCATGTGAAAAATTATCAAACACATATCTTTATTTTTACGGTCAATTTAGAGGAAAAAAAAATCAAAACGTTGTAAGTAATGACCCTCTTTCGGTTGAGCTACATTTCTCAAAAGTTGATAGAAAACTATGAATTTTGAATAATGCCCATGTACCGAATTTCATCATTCTAGCTCAAACCGTTATTGCGTAATCTTGGTTACATACATACAAACACACAGACATTTTTCTCAACCTTAGTGAAAATGATTCAGGAACCTTCAAAACGTATAAAAACATCAAAATCTCAATATCGAAAATTTTCGTGATCTCAATACTACCTCTTACGAGATAGTAATTATGAAGAGATGAAATTTTAATTTTAAATAACATTCTCTCAAATTGCATGACCTGTACCTCTCCACACATAGTTATGGTTATAAAATCGAGAAAGTTGCGATGGGCAGGGCACATGGAAGAGGAAAGAATGGCGAAAAATATATTGATAGAGAGACCGGTTGGGAAACTTCCGCTTGGAAGACCAAGCGGTGGGTGGATAATGTAAAAAGGGACTTGAGAGAGATGGGAGAGGGTAGAAGTTGGATGGTTATGGCTAAGGACAGGGACACTTGGAGAAATGTGGTTACTGCGGCCGAGAAAGTTCCTTAGAACGACAGAGATTGATAAATAAATAGAATATCATTCTGGGATATTTGTTTTTTCAGTTATTAATTTGTCTGTTTTTATATAAACAAATATTGATATTATTTATCCAATAATTCATGATTTTTTCGGATTAAGTTTACCTGAACTGATTTATAAATTAATTTTCATGAAAGACAAGAATGTGATGTTAATTATCCAATAAAGATAAATTTATGGGAGGAGGTAATGATAATTAGATAGATTTCAGCTTATCTCTATCATAATTTATAACCTCTCTTCGGAATCAATGATAAAAGGGTGTATGAAGGGGGTAGGGGGGGGGGGAGGAGAGTGAAAACCCTCGAGAAAGCTACATTGATTCCAAACGCAGTATGTGATGTAATTTATAATTAATGTTGACTGTATTGGACAGAAAGACAATTAAAATACATATCTCATAAATATCATTTAGTTCTTTTATTTATTTAGGTTGAAAAGTATGTATACATGGATATTAAATACATTTATCACACAGTAACAAAATGTATTTAATTATCAAGGATTTAAAGTACATCAGAGAGCTGAGAGATTAAAATTTTTTAACTTGACAATTCGGATATTAATTATAGATTTTATGAACAAAGAATTTATAATTTATATAAACAAGTTCTTTATATCTAAGTATGGATATGTTGAAAAATATTTAAGAAGAATTTAATAATTTTAATCCCCGTTAATTTCCCTCTCGGTAAACATAAACCTCCGGACTTAGTTAAACATAAACAAATAAGCAAATGATTTCTTACAATAATTGAAAAAAAATTTGTGACTTATAAAAAATGTTTTTCTCTCAATTAAAAAAATAGTTTTTTAATTAAACTAACTACCAAACAAGTTTCTCTATGTGTATGTGTGTTTTTTAATTAATATTTCTCGTAAGCCCAATTTACACGGGCTTAGTACTTGCCATTAGTTCAGGGGTGGGCAAATACTTTTAAGCGCGGACCTTTTTCCGGCCCGATGAAAAAGTTGGCTCTTATTTTGATTTTTTGTTCAACATGTCTCTCTAAAAAAGTGTTTTCGAAATATGGTCCTCCGGCCCGGAAGGGATTTTGCAACTTTCATTTTGGCCCGCGCTTAAAAGTATTTTCCCACCCCTGAACTAATGGCAAGTACTAAGCCCGTGTAAATTGGGCTTTAGATATTTCGGCACTCTACTGGTTGAGAAACACTGTTGTATAAAATAGAATAAGTGGCAATTATTTTTTATTTTTAAAAACAAAACTGATTTATATACTAACTTACCAAGAAAAATTTAACTTAAAATGAAAAAAAGATTTTTTTTATTTTATTTATTTGAAATAAAATAAACTTTTAATTAATTGCCATTGCTCCTAAATTCATGAAATTCATGATTAAATATTTGAATTTCTGGAAAATATGTAAAATTTGAATAACTAACGAGGACAAGAAGAATATTTTTCAAATTTTCTATTATAGTGTACATTCATAAAGATTGTTCATAAGAATAAACCCCCCAAGGGTCTATGACAACCTGCAAGGGGTCTACGTCAACGAAAAAAAATTTGGGGGTAGTAGCTATTTACTTACATTATCCTATCTTATAATGTAGGCAAATACATTATTTATAAAAGTACCTATGAAGTAAAAAATTTATTATATATGGTTATAAAATTGTGTAAGTTGTAGGATGTATGTATTCACTTTGTGGTCGCAATACATTTGAACTTGTAAAAACTTGTATATGATGATATACGAGGGTGGGGTGAAAAGATTCCGGCCTGGCCAAGAAAAACGATGTTTTTCAAATATTTTTTGCTTTATTTTTCAACATTCAAGATAGCTAAGACCTGTACCATGTCAGCTGAACGTGTGCGAAATATTTTGCACAATCATTTGAATATGGAAAGCTGTGTTCAACGCGCGTGCCGCGTTTGCTAACGTTAGACCAAAAACTGCTTCTAAAAACCATTTCTACTGACAATTTGGCGCTCTAGGCGTAATCCAAACGAATTTTTGCGTCGATTCATAACTGTTGATGAGACTTAAATTAAATTAAATCAAATTTAATTAATTAAATTAATTAGAAGACCGTTATGAGAAATATTGGGTTGGCAACTAAGTCATTACCAATTTCATTCATAGATGACTTCAGTTGAATTTTTAGGTTTGCCGACGTAGTCCAAATTTAAAACACATTTTAGTATTTGATAGTTGGTAATTCAGCTGTCAATCAGTAAAAAAAGTTTTTTGATCGGTTCCGTAGTTTTCGTTTGACGTTCGTTGAAAAATAGAAGATCAAAAGGAACATTTTCGTCATATTTTGCTTTTTTATTTCCGCAAAGGGAAAGAAGCATCGCAAGCTCATAAAAATTTATAAGCTATTATCAGTCGTTTTGAAAATTGATCATTTTCATTATATTTCTTTAGCAAATCGCAGATGTTAATGCGTTGCGTTAATTGTGTTTCTTTCAGTTCGTGAGGAATCCATGTATCGAGTTTTTGAACATAGCCAAGTTGTTTTAAATGTTTTTCAATGCATGTATGCGATACCTGAAGCTTCTCTGCAATCTCACGTGTTGTATTGTGACGATCCGAATCGATTATTGCTTTGATTAGGTCGACATCAACTTCAACTGGACGACCAGAGTGTTTTTCATCTTTGAGTGAAAAATCCCCAGAACGAAATTTGGCAAACCAATTTTGACACTGCCGTTCCTTTAAGGATTCATCACCATAAACAGCTTATAATTTTTTAAGAGCTTGCGATGCGTCTTTCCCTTTGCGGAAATAAAAAAGCAAAATATGACGAAAATGTTCCTTTTGATCTTCCATTTTTCAACGAACGTCAAACGAAAACTACGGAACCCAACAAAAAACTTTTTTTGCTGATTGACAGCTGAATTACCAACTATCAAATACCAAAATGTGTTTTACATTTAGACTACGTCGGCAAACCTAAAAATACAAATGAAGTCATCTATGAATGAAATCAGCAATGACTTAGTTGCCAACCTAATAGATTAGTGTTGATGGAGATTATGTTGAAAAATATAGCAAAAGAATTTAAAAATATCGTTTTTCTTGGCCAGGCCGGAAACTTTTCACCCCACCCTCGTATCAGTATCATCTTGTTACAAGCACAAGTCAATTTTTGTCTCAAAGCTTCGCGAATTTGCTCTGACTTGTTCAATTCTTCACTCTATAAAATCCGAATATGAAACAAATTATTCGTTTCCTTAATCTTTAAAAAGAAAGTGCTAAAAAATATTTTAAAAAATATAAACTGGTAGTTTATGACACAAAAACTGGACATCATTAGCCGAGAAAATTTAAGATTAAATCTTACAAAATTGACGCCAAATGTTGATAATATATTATTATAAAGCATCAGATTCATCCTTCCCACTAAAAAATATTACTTATTGTTTAGTTTATTTTATGTTACGTATATTTTATATAACAGATACAAAATTTTATTTTGTGTAGTTTTAATTTAAATTCAATTAATAGATGTATAACATGTGTTTTTAACACTAAATTTCACTACAGTTAGAAATTTACAATAAATCAATATCAGATAAGTAGAGAGTCTGCCCAAAACCAAAAAACATGGCAAGGGGTCTATGACAGAAACAAGTTTGGGAACCTCTGATCTAGATATAGTATATATATATATATATCTAAGAATAAATAAATTGATAAAAACTTTATATATTTCATTTATTTCACTTTTAAAATCCAAGTGATGGCTTGTAAAAAAGAGTTACGTCAATAAAACGCGATGTGAATTGCTTATAATTCTAAGTCTCATTCCTTATTAATGTCACCCTTTGGAAAATGTTATAGAACGAAGTGGGGGTGTCACGTCCGACACGAATTCTACGAGGCAAGACGAAACCACCGCCGGATCCCGGAAACTCTGCATAGGTGAGCATTTCCTTCCATTTCACTATGTCAGTTTGTCTCTCACTCTTCTTTCTCGGTTTTGCTTGCTTTACTCTTACTTTACTTATCCAACAGTTCAAGAATTCATTACACTATTTCTTATAAAAAACGAAGAAAAAAAAGTAGATGGATAAAGAAATTCCATTCTCCTTTCTCAAAGTAAATAACAATTTAGATAGTATAATAATATTTGAAATATTATTTAAAATCTTTATCAAAAAGAATTTCGGAATTTATCAATCCAAAAAGAAATCTTGAAATATTAATTTCTGTTTTAATGCAATTATACTAATATTTGCTTTATTAAAAATAATTTATACTAAAATATAATAATATGAAAAGAATTTTATATTAAAATATATGTATATTTTATTGATATAAGAATTGCAAAAATTTCAAACAATTTCTTTAACTTAAACTTATAAGGAAAATGATGTAAGATAAATTAATGAGGTTAAAATCTTTTTTATTTTATAACGTTGATCTTAGTTTCTTTAGATATTCAAAAACTTCACGAAAATGAAGATAAAGATTGAAAGGACTCACTGTACTGATCGTACATCACCTCTAGTCAGCTTTGGCCCATCACGGCATTTGCGTGAGATTTTTCCCTTCTAGAAAAATTAATGTATAAAATTCATAAATATAACGTTGTAACTGTAACAACAGGGCATTTGCGTGAGATTTTAACCTTCCAGAAAAATTTAAATTTTTTTTTTGCTATATTTTTCAACATAATCTCCATCAACACTGATACATTTCTCATAACGGTGTTCTAATTAATTTAATTAATTATTTAAATTTGATTTAATTTAATTTAAGTCTCATCAACAGTTATGAATCGACGCAAAAATCGTTTGGATTACGCCTACAGCGCCAAAGTGTCGTTAGAAATGGTTTTTCGAAGCAATTTTTGGTCTAACGTTAGGAAATGCGGCACCCACGTTGCACACAGCTTTCCATATTCAAATGTTTTTGCAAAATATTTCGCACACATTCAGCTGACATCGTACAGGTCTCAATTATCTTGAATTTTGAAAAATAAAACAAAAAAAAAATTTAAAAACTTCGTTTTCCTTGGTCAGGTCGGAAACTTTTCAGACCAATCAACGAAACTGTTAAATGTGAAATTAATTTTATGATGAGGATTAGAGAATTTAGTGTAATCTCAAACAATTTGTATTCTCAGAAGGACAATTTTATTATTTTCTATTTAAATAATTTAGACCTGTTATAGTAATATTATTTTATGAATCTTGTCAAACTTTGAAGACACCACCTCCACTGTCAAAGCTCAGAGGTATTTTCTTAATATTACCTAGACACTATTAATATTACTACTCTAGTTAAAGGTATCTCTATAAAGTAATTAAGATGGAATTTAATGATTAATCATAGAGTTACCAGTTGATAATTGTTCCTGTTCTATTAATTATCAAACTTGTTTTTCCAGGGGTGGCGAAAAGTGAATTGGAGGGGAATTTCGGGGGTGATAAGATTGCAAACTCACACTCTTTAAAGAAGATAGATGCTTTTAATAATCTTTTAAGTGGAAGAAAATGGTTAAAGAGGATCTCATTGGTTGGCATATAATAGCCACCCTTTTATATAATATGTATAATAAAGTTTGAAACCCCTTGAAATGTTACAGACTGCCCCTTTCCTTTCACTCCACGTCCATTTGTTCATTATAATCGAGTATAAAAACAATAAAAAAAAAGACGTGAAATATTTATTATCTTTTATTATACCCTTTTTTATACTAGGAAAAAATAATCCAATTAAATGGAAATATTCCTAATAAAAACAGATGTCAGTTTACATTTGTTACCAAAAACTGTTTTTTTCATCTAAAGACATGAAAAATACATGGATCTTTTATATATTTCGTATAATATGTATAATAAATATTTCTGAAAGAGGAAATTTTTGTGAATTAAAATCATTAATAATAAGTTGACCTGTGGCCAGGTCCGAACCGACCGACGGTTTGAAGTAAATTAATTTCCAGTTACAGAAACAATTTCAAATAATTTTAAGATATTTATTGATGTAATAAAAAACAGATATGGATACATAAATAATAAATATAAACATTTTTAATTTTATTTTATTTATAATATATATGCAAGACCAGGCTGTGACGTCATGAATGACTGGATGACGTCATATAATTTTAAATCAAGAAAAAACTAATAAATATGATTTTTCTCGAGGATAAAACCAATACAAAGTGCATGATTCGTGGTGATATATAAAAAAATCTCCTTTGGTGTAAAAATAACCCTTTCCTTCCTATCGTCGATCGCTAATAGTACCACTTCCGGTTTCCGGATTTGCACCAAAAGTTGATCAATTCATCCCACTGATGCATTAAGTAAATATACCAAATTTCATCAAAATCGGTTGAGCCGTTCAGGCTGTACACATCTATACGGACGGACGGACAGACAGACATCATGCTAAAAATACTTTTTTCTGTTAAGAAAATGCATGATTCGTGGAGATATGTAAAAATCTCCACATGTGAAATTTGGTATGAAAACAATACCTCCCTTACTATCGTCGGTCGGTAAAAATTGTTTCAATAAAGGTTGTTTTCTCTCAATAGAAATTAAACAAATACGATTTTAATATATTTGGGCAAGTAGATATTTCTTTGAATTTTTTTATTCAATAAATAATTCTTGTTTGATAAATAAGTGTTCTCGTTCCCAAACTTATTTGGCCAACCGCCCCCTTTCCATAAAAAAATTTACTCAGCGTCCCCTTGGAAATTATTATTTTTTTTAATTTTAATAACAATTAGACAGAAAGATAAATGTACCTATTTGCAAAATATTATAAATTAAGGTGAAAATTAGAATCATTGAATTTATGTATCTATATATTGATCTCAGAATAGAAAAGTAATATACAAGTAATTATCCCTAAATCCATCTGTGTCCATTACCGCCCCCCTGGATCGCTCCAGCGCCCACGAGGGGGCAGTAGCGCCCACTTTGGGAATCACTGTCCTACATTTTCGTTTTTCTAATTCTAGTTAATAAGTTTTCTCAAGGTCATTAAAATTGGTGTTTTCTCGAAATTCACGAGGTTAGGTTTTTAAAATTCGACAATAGGCGATATCTGATCATAATTAATAGATGCAGTGTTGCATTATACGCGGGAAATTAAAAAATATTCTAATATTTAAAACAAATAATACAATTCAATTTAACGATAAAATGTTGAATATATAATTTAGAAGAATGATTATAACTTTAGAAAAAAATTCAATAGATAAGGTTTAATTAAATTGTTTAATAAAAATTGATAAAGACAATTACAGTAGCCGCATTTGAATTGTCAATAATTATAGAATTAATAATTTAATTAATAACAAAATTATTAACATAATATTATTTATTTTAAATGATTTTGTAGAAAAGAACCAATATATTCTATTTTTCAGTTTATTTAGAAAAAGAGTCAATTGGTGTTTGTTATTCTTTGTTGATGATTTATGACAGAATTGTTTATGCTATTAATTAGTCGATTAATTATTCTATTTCATCAGGAAATATTAAATAAATAAAATAGCAAAATTACCTCTATGATAAAGATTTGAAGGCTTAATCCTCATCAATGTTGTGGTCAATTCTAGAATTGAATTGGGAGGATGAATTGATTATTTCATTAAAACTATATATTGCACAAAATCAGTCGACCACAATACTATTGTAATTTCTGAAAATTGAAAAATGAGCTTCAATTATTCTCTCTTCTCCCACCGAGTGTTAGATTATATTTCCATTGCAACCAAATGGAAAAATATGATTCATTAATATTGGATGATCCAAAGAAACGTATACACACTTTGCATGATTATATGACATTCAGGTTTAGATTCATTATATATTAAAAGTACAAATTAATAAGTTGACCTGTGGCCAGGTCCGAACCGACCGACGGTTTGAAGTAAATTAATTTCCAGTTACAGAAACAATTTCAAATAATTTTAAGATATTTATTGATGTAATAAAAAACAGATATGGATACATAAATAATAAATATAAACATTTTTAATTTTATTTTATTTATAATATATATGTAAGACCAGACTGTGACGTCATGAATGGCTGGATGACGTCATATAATTTTAAATTAAGAATAAACTAATAAAGATGATTTTTCTCGAGGATAAAACCAATAAAAAGTGCATGATTCGTGGTGATTTGTAAAAAATCTCCTCATGTGAATTTAAAATTTTAGGTAAATATAATATATTTAATAAAATAACAGAAATTTTTTTTATAAAAATGATACGAAGTCATTGGCCCTTGTTCATTCGTGAACTATATTGTTCTACTATATCGGTTGTAGATACAGGGAATAAATGAAGTACATTGAATGAACAGAGATCGGACTTCAAAGACTTTCCTTCCTTTTCACTATTAATAAACCAACAGGCTATCTAAACGACATTGCTATCAGTTTAATTCATAAGAATACCTTAAAAAAAATTATATACCCTCTTTAATTTATTTGTATTAATTTATTAATTTGAAATGAAATTTTTACAAGAAATTAAACAAAACCAAGTGAGAGATTTTTTAATGAATGAAATAATAATATAAATAAATAAAAATAGTATTTTTTAATTTATTATTCTTAAAGAAATTATATTAAAAATATTAAAAATAAAATATCGATATTTCTAGAAATACCCATTTTCTTCTTATAATACAAAATTATTTCTTAAATGAGTGATTGTAAAATAATTGAACTATTATTTAACTAATAGTAGTTAAAAATAAATAATTCAGGTTTCAAAGTACCTCGAATTATCAAATATTATATCAGGCTATCAGAAAATTTCTTCAAATTTTTGTAAAATGAGATTCTTGAGCCCGTGACAATCAATGTACTAGAAAAGCCACCTGTATTGTTTGTGAATACAGATAGCAATTCTAGCACTTTAAACGAGAATGATCACGGACAGACTCTCGATTCTTTCATCACTCTCTGATTCTTTATAAACCATCAAGCTATCCAATCAATATTTTTATCAATTAAATCTTTGATTAATCATTAATAAATAATTATACTCTCTCTATATGACAATTATATTAGTGAATAAATAAGATTTAGAATTTTTACAAGATATTAAAAAAATCAATTGGAAAATTATTTAATTGTTTTAATAATAAATAAAAAATATTATTTTTTTTATTTTATATTTAAGTATTTATTTCTCTAAAACAGGGATGGGCAAACTTTTTTAGGATGCGGTCTACTTCTAATTTTTTTACAATAAGTCGGTCCACCAGATATTTATTAAAATAATAATAATAAACAATGTGGTATAAATGTACATAGGTAACTAAAAAAATAGAATAAGAAAGGAACTTAGGTATATATTTTCAAACAAAATTTAAAGATTATAAAAGTATAAAAATATCAAGTTCATAAGAAATATTCTGATTCGAATTATTATTTAAGATAAAGTCATGTGAAATTGTCCGCATTAGAAGATTTACACTGCATATCCTCTGCTAATTTAGTAAATCTTGGTGTATAATTACTAACTGCCAGTCTTGTACTGCATTCGAGGTGATTGTCTGTAAGACGGGAGCGATATTTTGATTTATTTATATTCATCGTAGAAAATGCAGATTCACATAGGTAGGTAGAACCAAAGATCGATGTTAAATTTAATGCGAGACCTTTTAAATTAGGATACTTAACTTCGTCCATTAAATTCCAAAAAATATTTGTAGGATCTGAATTATGTGCTTTTAAAATTATGTCATTTTGAAGAAGAAGAACTTCATCTTCCTCAATAGTTATAGAAAACAATTCGTTTATATTTTTGGTTATTTCTTCCCCGAGTAATGGAATTTTTTATATGCTAAGGAGTAGTTTAAGTAAAAAAGGCAATGAGTAAAGGCGATCACTTTAAAATGACTCGGCGGTCCACCAGTCGATCGCGATCGACTTAATGCCCATCTCTGCTCTAAAAGTAAATGAAATATAATTGAAATTTATATAAATTCCCATTTTGTTATAATAGATTATTTATTAAATGAGTAAAATTCTAATTTAAACCTACTTTCTATAAAATGTTAAGTTTTCTTTTATTTTTTCGACAATTTTTTAATTTTTGTATTTTATTTATATATGAAATAATTTAACATTATGATTACACCTATTTTAGTTTATAAACAAATTTGGATATCTATTTTTCAATCTGTGTCGTTACTGAACTCAAAAATTCTTGACTACAATAACCGCATTCCTGCAACTATTCTTTTCTTGAGCCACTTCAATTTCAACAATTTTCTATCTTCTTCCTCCCTTCCCACTACGCTTTTTTTATTTAATTTTTAATCAATATATATATATATATATATATATATATATATATATTTATCAACTCGAAATTTCTGCCTACATTTTAAATGTAAAATTAGATAAATATAAAAAATAAAGATGTTTGAAATTCCGAATTGATTTTTTAAAGATATATTTATCATTAACTGTAACATCATTCGTTCATTGTAAATATATTTTTAGAATTATAAATATGAACACAGATCGGACTTCAGAGACTTTCCTTCCTTTCCACTATTAATAAACCAACAGGCTATCTTAACGACATTCCTATCAGTTTAATTCATTAGAATACCTTAAAAAAAATTATCTACCCTCTTTAAGTCATTTGTATTAATTTATTAATTTGAAATGAAATTTTTACAAGAAATTAAACAAAACCAAGTGAGAGATTTTTTATTGAATGAAATAATAATATAAATAAATAAAAATAGTATCTTTTAATTTATTATTCTTAAAGAAATTATTTTAAAAATATTAAAAATAAAATATCGATATTTCTAGAATATACCCATTTTCTTCTTATAATACAAAATTATTTCTTAAATGAGTGATTGTAAAATAATTGAACTATTATTTAACTAATAGTAGTTAAAAATAAATAATTCAGGTTTCAAAGTACCTCGAATTATCAAATATTATATCAGGCTATCAGAAAATTTCTTAAAATTTTTGTAAAATGAGAATAAGAGCCCGTGTCAATCAATGTGCTAGAAATGACAACTGTATTATTTGTGAATACAGTTAGCAAGGCAAGCACTTTAAGCGAGACCGGCCACGGACCACCCTCGATTCTTTCTTCACTCCTGATTCTTTATAAACCATCAAGCTATCCAATCACGATTTCTATCAATTAAATCTTTGATTAATCATTAATAAAAATTATACTCTCTCTATATGACAATTATATTAGTGAATAAATAAGACATAGAATTTTTACAAGATATTAAATAAAATCAATTGGAAAATTATTTAATTGTTTTAATAATAAATAAAAAAATATTTTTTTTTAATTTTATATTTAAGTATTTATTTCTCTAAAAGAAAATGAAATATAATTGAAATTTATATAAATTTCCATTTTCTTAAAATAGATTATTTATTAAATGAGTAAAATTCAAATTTAAACCTACTTTCTATAAAATGTTAAGTTTTCTTTTATTTTTTCGACAATTTCTTAATTTTTGTATTTTATTTATCTATGAAATAATTTAACATTATGATTAGACCTATTTTAGTTTATAAACAAATTTGGATCGCCTATTTTGGATATCTATTTTTCAATCTGTGTCGCTACTGAACTCAAAAATTCTTGACTACAATAACCGCATTCCTGCAACTATTCTTTTCTTGAGCCACTTCAATTTCAACAATTTTCTATCTTTTTCCTCCCTTCTCACTACGCTTTTTTTATTTAATTTTTAATCAATATATATATAATATAAGTATATATATATATTTATCAACTCGAAATTTCTGCCTACATTTTCATTGTAAAATTAGATAAATATAAAAAATAAAATGAGGTTAAATTGATAATATAAAGAAATTGATTAAAGGTGTTTGAAATTCCGTCATGAATGGCTGGATGACGTCATATAATTTTAAATTAAGAAAAAACTAATAAAGATGATTTTTCTCGAGGATAAAACCAATACAAAGTGCATGAGAAATGATTCGTGGTGATATATAAAAAATCTCCTCATGTGAAAATAACCCTTCCCTTCCTATCGTCGATTGCTACTACTACCACTTCCGGTTTCTGGATTTGCACTAAAAGTTGATCAATTCATCATACTGATGCATTAAGTAAATATACCAAATTTCATCAAAATCCGTTGAGCCGTTCAAACTGTACATATCTATACGGACGGACGGACGGACGGACGGACAGACATGCTAAAAATACTTTTTTCTGTTAAGAAAATTGATGTTACGTGGAGATATGTAAAAATCTCCACATGTGAAATTTGGTGTGAAAACAATACCTCCCTTACTATCGTCGGCGGTAAAAAAGACAGATTAAGATTTTGTTTACTCAGTGCAAATGTTCAAATTGATGTCTATTTTGATACAAACTTTGTTGTTCGCGATTCCAGCATTTAACTTGTCCTTTGTTGTCGGTTTTGACAGACAAATAAGAGGAGATCCCACTCAAATTAGAAATGACAATTTTCTGCATCAAGTGTATATACATTTTTTTGGATACCTTGTACAGTTAAAAAGAGCGACATAATGAATATTTAACAAAAGAAGCAATTAAACGACCATGCTCTTCAATTTCTATTAAATAAAAAAAATAATTATTATTCTTTATAAATTAAATTGATATAAAAGATATAACAAAATTATAATTGAATTATAAATAAATATCATAATTGAATAAAAATATCATTTTGAGAAGCAAAATTAAGTCAATTCTATTACAAAAAAAAAATATATATAAAAAAAAAATAATAAATGAATTCAATATTTTTATTAACCTTTAAGTGATTTTAGATTTTTTTAAAAAAATTATTTTTTCGTAATAATTGAATAAATTCAATAAAATATGAACAGTTTGATATATTTTCTTTATAATAAAGTATTCCCTTTTTAATAATAAATTTTTATTTATTTAATTTATTAAAAATAAATAATATTAAGCTGCCTGATGGAAGAGAGAGATTTATTTTTGTTTATTTATTTTTTTTATTTTGATCGTTTTATTAAAATTTCTTTTATTTCAAAATAAATATTATGAAATATATTAATATTTTATAAATAAATTAAAATAAAATAAACTAAAAATAGAATTATATGCTTTATGTTCTATTAGGCAATCTTTGATATCTATTTAATTTATTTATTATTATAAATGTTGTTAACCCAGAAAAAATTCTCTACCTTAAATGAAATATATGTTATATATATTTATATGCTATATATCAGGTGTGGTCAAACTTTTAGCTTTTATGGGCTACTTTTTCAATAAAATATAGTCTGCGGTCTACTATGGATATGGACAAATAATTTTAAAATTTTAGAAGATAATTAACGTAGTCATTATATCTCCTATTTAAATTGCAAACCTCCACTTTTGGTCAAAAATTACATTTTCAGACTATTATAAAGAGAAAAACATCTTACATTGGCTATGTAACACCGCTATTATGCACCTATTTAATTGAAATCAAGTGACAAGCAAAAAATTTATGCGTTTTAAGAAAGTTGTGCAAAATATGCTGAAATCATCCCTCAATCAAGAATTAATTGTAAATTTATTTATTCCTATTAATTTAAATGAAGTTTAATAAATTTTAGAAACGATTCTTTATTTCAATTGAATTTATTTTTATTTATTTATCTAATATAATAATATAATTATCTATTTATTATGTAATAAATAAATATTTGCTTTATTATTTCAATTCTATTACATTTGGTTGTTCTCTTTCAATTTGATTGAGCGAATAAGTATGAATTGAAATGTTGAATCTTGACACAATCGTTTTTATTTCAATTGAATTTATTTTTATATATTTATTTTATATAATAATATACTTATCTATTTATTATGTAATAAATAAATATATTTTATATATATATATATATTATTTTTGATCAACGAATAAAAAAATTAAAATATATAATATGTTTGTAATAAAGTGCTAAAAAATTATATATTATTAATTATATAGTCAAATACTAAAATATAGAAAGGTTAAATCAATAATATATTTATATATGTTCTTAGATATATGAAAGATATGGTAGTTTTAATTATTATAATAATATTAATAAAAAAAAATTGTAAATGGAAGGGCTGTTATTTTTCATTTAAATTTATAACTTCAATTAAAATAAATACTTCATTTTGGAATGGATATGATATGAGAGGAGGGGGAGGTAGAGGCGAAATTTGGGTAGAGTAGAGCAGTCTAGGATTAAACGGTGTTTTGAGAAAGGGAAGCCCTCGGATATAAATTATCGGGATAAGAAAAATATAAATATATGGTATATTAAAGATGTAATAACATATAGGATGATTATGATCTAAAATTATTTTTTAATAAATTTAAAAATAATATCCCGGGTAGCGAGTAGATTCTTTTCTATAAACCCAGTATAAAAGAATTCTATTTCAGGGATTGGCGTCCCTGCCCTCACGTGAGCTCATGATTTCTTCTAATCCCTCTTCTACCTGGAGGAATCATGTCCTTTACCAAATGACGCCTTTCCATCCATTCTCTTACTCTTACTCTCCCCCCCCCCCTCCCTTGATCATTTAAAAAATCAAATTTATTTGGATGAAGGAGAATACCTAGCATAGCTTCATTAAAAAGAAAAAAAAATTGAAATCTTGTCTCTTATAGGAGAAGGGGGTTAATTCAAATATATCCAGATTACGTCAACCCTTCGACTAGCAAAACCCCGTTTATTCACGAGTGAGACATGTCTTATGTGCCTCTGAGAGGACCCACCACTCCTACGCTTCATACTAGTAAAAATTTGGAACTCATATTTATTGAACTCTTTGGAGAATTAGCAGAAACACTTCTATTCAATTGGATTCAGTTTATACAAATTAATAACAAAATTTCATAAAAAATGAATAAAATTAAAAAGATACAACAGAATTTTCACCAGATTTTCAATAAAATTGATTTTTAGTGAAATATAAATTAAAATTATAATTAATTTTTATTTGGTATCATGTTTACACTTGAAATAAACATTTTCTGATAACAATATATAAAACGCATATCAAAATACTCGTTATTCAATGTAGATTCATTTTCACTAGCATTATATAATTTTATGATGCTTCCTTAATTAAATATTAATTATTGAATTTTGACAGATGCAATGTGATTTCGGCTGCCATGTTGAATGACGTAGTTCTTTTGATTAATTATATTAAATGATTATTCTTAGCATATATCTTCTCTCAATACAAGATTATTTTTGAATCTTGTATTTCTTGTATTATAACTATTTCCATGATCATTTTTTTTGTTTAATCAATATTTAATGAATAAAGTCTTTGCCATGTATTGCTTATGGGCTGAATTTTCGTAGCCTTCAAGTGAATTTCTTTCCTATCTTTTTACTAGTTGATTAGACAGTCGCACCGGTTTGGACTATGACTAGTAATTCTTTTGTCTGAGTTCAAATCTTTCAATTTGTTTATTTTTTATAATTTTATTCTTTAGATTTTTTATAATATAATTATAAATGTTAATATAATATTTATAAATTAATTATTATGAATATTAATTAATTTTATTAGTATTATATTAATTAATTAATTCCTTAGATAATAAAAATACAAAAGAAAATTAAAATATATATATACATATACATTAATATTTATTTATTTATTTTATCTTATTTTTTCAAATCATCCCTTTTTAGATTTCAAATCGATTCTATCACTAATTTTGAAAATATTACCTTTCTTATTATAATATCTAGTCAATCATTTATTAAAAAAATTGTAAATGGAAGGGCTGTTATTTTTTATTTAAATTTATAACTTCAATTAAAATAAATACTTCATTTTGGAATGGATATGAGAGGAGGGGAGGTAGAGGCGAAATTTGAGTAGAGTAGTCTAGGACTAAACGGTGTTTTGAGAAATGGAAGCCCTTGGATAAAATGTATATAAATTATTGGGATAAGAAAAATATAAATATATGGTATATAAAAGATGTAATAACATATAGGATGATTATGATCTCAAATTATTTTTTTAATAAATTTAAAAATAATATCCTGGGTAACGGGTAGATTCTTTTCCATAATCCTAGTAGAAAAAAATTCTATGATATTTCAGGGATTGGCGTTCCTGTCCTCACGTGAGCTCACGATTTTTTCTGCCTTCCCTCTCCCATGGAAAAATCATGTCCTTTACCTTTTAACTTTGGCTTCGCGGGCTACTTTTAAAGCCTTTGCGGACGACGTGTTGGCCACCCCTGCTATATATAGTATATAGAGGGTGTCTCTAAATGAATATCGGAGTTTTAACGCTTTATAATATTTAGTATATTAAACTTATAATGATAAATGATATGCCAAATGAAAGAGCAACTAAAACAGTTTTACCACGAACCTTATAAATGTGAGCTCCATTTATCACACGGCACATATCAAGTCTATAATCGAGTTATTCCCAATCAGTAATCAGTGTGTTTTCACTAATTATTGCAATAGCTGCTACACTCCTCTTTCTTAATTTAGGGAAGTCTACTGGTAACGGAGGCACATACACGCGATCCTTGATGTCCCAAAAGTAGAAATCACATGGCGTCAGGTCGGGTGGACGTGGAGGTCATGCATGAGGGGAATTCAACCAATTATTTTTCACCATAATTCAGGTTACAATTGTGGGATGGACCAAAAAGAAACCAATACCCACGACGAAATTTTTATTTGTTTGTTTGTTTCATTTAAATATATGAATTGAAATGTTGATTTATGACATAATTTTTAATAATATAAAAAAATAATTAATTTAAATTTTTTAATAGTACATTAAAGTTATATATAAGTTATATATTTTCATATACATTAAAGTATAAATTATTAGTTACACTGATAAAATTTTAAAATGTTAGAAATAGTCACAGATCAGTTTACTTTTCCTAAAACCACTTTTTTGACCGTTCAATTTGCTCAATATGAGATTTCTTAAAATATTCTTTGAAATAATTATTTATATTAATATATATATTATATTATTTATATTAACTAATAATTTTTCTTCTAACCTAAATTTTTATATGAATTATATGTTTCTCTAAATTGAAGTAATATAAAAATATTATTTTAAAAAGAAAGTTAAATATAAATTCAATTATAATTCTGGATTATTTACTGATTTTAGACATTATTATTATATTATTATTCTTTTATATTCTTAAATTATTATTTAATATTTTTTCGTTGGTTATACATATATTATTAAATTGCAATGGAAACGGCTACAAGAATTCCTTTTAAGATATTCAACGAGTGACTTATTACCCAGAAATTGTTCAACTTGGTTAAACTTTTTCTGATAATGGTTTTATCGGATTATTTAGTAATTTGATCCCACCATAAATTCAATAACTTATGCAACAATTTAACACAAGGGAGAATGATAATATCTATTATAATCAGTTTATATGTTATTATTAGTTTTAAATAAAAAACTATTAATTTAGGAGAAATAGCTTATTTTTGAAAATTATATAACGGAAAGGTGGTTGTAAATTACTATAAACAAAATATATAAATTAATCTTATACATATTTTAATGAAAGATTATCGAATTTCGTTCATAAAAGTAATAAAAAAAAATTTATTTTTAATTTATGGAAATTAAAATAAATGATGATGAGAGATGAGCTAGAAATGGCCTTTAAGCAGTATTTTCCTATAAAATATAAAAAGTATAGATGGATAGAGAGATAGAAATAAGCGGTTTGTTCTTTACTCGCTAGGCAAGCATAAATGAGAATCCGCTGCGGTTAGTGGTTTTCAACTTTGATCTCCCCCACCCTCTCTCTCTCTCTCTTTCACACACACATAGAATGTTATGTGTAGATTAGAAATTTATTTAGACAAACAGTAAGGGTCGCAAGTTAATCTTTTGCTTAATTTTATAATCTGCCATTTTTATCCACATTATTGACATAAGTTATGTGCTTACCTTCCTACTAGGATAGTAGGTAGTTAAAAGGTAACAATAAAAGGCGAATTTTATAAAGAAGGAAATAGAAGTTTTATTTGTGAACTTGTTACAAAATCATACAAGGCCGAAAAGGTGTGTGTTGAGTTTCTTAAAACTAAAACTAAGAACTAAAGACTAGCAATTGAATCGTCTGCAATTTCTGCTCTCCATATATATATTACTTGACTAGGGGGCGGGGGAGCTGAGGGGACACATGGAGGTTCGTAGAAGGGGCTGTGGGAAGAAAGTGTCTAGGTGGGTGATTTAAGACATTCATCTGGACGACACTTAGCCGTCTTTGGGTCATGACGTTAATTGTTAACAGATATTAAATTAATTAGGTTGGTTGACATTTCTTGGGCTTTGTTCATCCCTATAATAACTTAAATCTAAAGAAAGGGTTAGGATGGACCATCCTTTGACCAGATGTTAGGTCGGGTCAGAATACACTAAATTACGAAGTTGATTGACAGATAGTGGATCCTGTCAATCCCTATAATAACTTATTCTAGTTATGTGAGCACAAGTAGCCGTGGGAACATGACACATATTGGATTAATTCTATTAAATTTTATTAGTTTTATTTAATAGTTTTATTTTATAGTACCTGGAACACCCAAAAAATATAAAACTATTTAAAAAATATTGATATACAATTCTTTAATTATTTATTACAATTATTAATTGTTACATCATTGGATCAATCTGATTAATATAAATGGAACTTGGGGTCCTCAATAATAATAAATAATATTAATAAAATTTAAATAATATATTTTAGTGAAAAAATATAAAATTATAAAACTATCTAAAAATTAATTAATAACAGAACAATGAATAAATATAAATTAGTAATTTAATAAAAAATAAATGCAAAAATAGATAAAAAAAAAACATTTAATTAACTAATAAAAATTTATAAGAATTAACAAAAAAATTAAACTTAAAAATTGTTTTTAAAATATATCATAAATAAACTTATAATGTTTGCAAGAGAAATAAGATAAATTTTAGATTTTATTTGTTAAAGATTAATAAATATATTTCGTAATTTGATTCTAAAATATTTTATTAAAATAAATATTTTTAATTTCATTTCAAAATTAAATAAAATTTTTTTTATATATTTTAAATATAAAAAAATATTAATACATTTTCAATTAAAAAAGAATAATATGATGCAAAAATGGATGACGTATTTAAATTTAAATTAAGCAAAAACTAATGAAAATGATTTTTCTATAGGCTGAAACCAATACAGATCGATTTGTGTTTATAAATATTATCTATGGTGTTCATTGGAATATTAACCTAAAAATATATTAGATAGAAAATAAATAAATTAATTATATTTGAATTTTATCATAAATTTAATTTTAGATATTTTCTAAATTTGTATTACCTATAATATTAGTATAATACATAAGATCATATATGTATAATACGTATATATTCAAAAATAAATTTAAAAAAAACGTATATCAGTAAAAAATAAGTTGACCTGTGGCCAGGTCCGAACCGACCGACTGTTTGAAATAAATTAATTTCCAGCTACAGAAACAATTTCAAATAATTTTAATATATCTATTAATGTAATAAAAACAGATATGGATACATAAATATAAACATTTTTAATTTTATTTTATTTATAATATATATGCAAGACCAGGCTGTGACGTCATGAATGGCTGGATGACGTCATATAATTTTAATCAAGAAAAAACTAATAAATATGATTTTTCTCGAGGATAAAACCAATACAAAGTGCATGATTCGTGGTGATATATAAAAAAATCTCCTTTGGTGTGAAAATAACCCTTTCCTTCCTATAGTCGATCGCTAATACTACCACTTCCGGTTTCCGGAATTGCACCAAAAGTTGATCAATTCATCCCACTGATGCCTTAAGTAAATATACCAAATTTCATCAAAATCGGTTGAGCCGTTCAGGCTGTACACATCTATACGGACGGACGGACGGACAGACATCATGCTAAAAATACTTTTTTCTGTTTAGAAAATGCATGATTCGTGGAGATATGTAAAATTCTCCACATGTGAAATTTGGTGTGAAAACAATACCTCCCTTACTATCGTCGGTCGGTAAAAATAAAAACATATTAAAAAGTAAAAAGAGGGAATATATATATATATATATATATATATATATTTTCTTTTTTCTATTGATTGACAATATTTTTTTCTCCTTTGGAATCTTAGAGTGTGTGTAGATGATCACATAGGAAATGTCAAAAATGTCAAAAAGCTTACGTAATCCCGAATTTCTTGGCTCTTATTCCCTCAACACTCATTTCCTATATTTCTCACTTCGACAACTTCATTCGCCATATCACAGTGGATCAAAAAAAAAAAAGTTTATAGCTTTCCTATACTTATCTAAGTTTAACCATTTTATATTTACTCTTCAAACTTTAAAAAATAATATTAGAAATATGTATTTAAATATTTAAAAATTTAGAAAAGTTTAAATAGTTAATTTATATAGATCAAAAGAAAGATAATAATATTCGGGAAGAATTTAAATTAAAGTTGCCAATCGATTAGAGGAGGGATTTCCAAAGTGGGTTCTACCACCCCCTCGTGGATGCTACTTGGGAGAAAATTGTATTATCTTACTTTTCAGAGTTCAAATTTTTTAATATCAAACCTCCATGTTTTTAATTGTCTATATATAATTTATTATATTTTACGAAAAAATATAAAAATTATAACTTTCTATTTAATTGCTTTTAAAATTTAAATAAAATTAATTTTCAGGTGATGCTGAGTAATATTTTTTATATTTAATATTTTAATATTTAATAGTGCTATATTTACAAATTTTATTCTTCTATGAATTATTATTATGGTTAATTTTTCCTACAATTTTTGACATTTCATGGTATGGAGGGGGCCATATTTACACACCCCTCTAATACAGATCAATTGAAATTAGGATGCTTAGGCGCATTAATGGAAAAAAATAGTTCAGTTCACACTTAACATTTCTTAAACTCTAAGCATATTCAAACATATAATCATAGAATTTGAGGAGTTTGTGATGAGCAGAACAGGTGTCTCGAAATGCTTAAGGAAAAATTAATGATAAGTTTGTGGTTATGGAAAAATCCATTGGGAAACGATCAATGTGCAGTGAATATAAAATATGATATTAGAAAATTGAGAGAAGATAATGTTGGAAGGAGGTAGCTCGGGATATATGCAGGGCGGTCCTAAGATATTCGGCGCCCGTGGGCTTCTAAAATTTTGCGCCCCTTTTTTATAAGAAATTACACAGAATGGTTAGAAAAACAGATATGTATTTTGAATATCCATGATTAAAATCTTTAAAGTGATGTCACTCCGGGTTGGAGGCGACTATAAAACTACTACTTAGCAATAAGAAAAAATATATAAACGAATAAAAAATGTCGCCCCAGAAGGCTTGCGCCCTAGGGCTATAGCCCAATTAGCCCTGTGGTTAGGGTGGCCCTGGATATATGTATAGTTTGACGGATATGGTTGGAAGAATAATTTTTGATAGGATTAATGTCACAAAGAGATATATAAATGATAAGGTATATTGTAAATACTAGGGTAGGTCTAGTCCGTGACTTTTTAAATTTCCTGTCTTTTAAATGAAATGGCAACATTGCTCCTGTCAACAGGCAACCATCAGCTGACTCCTGTCGAAATTTGAACCAGCTGAGTCTTTTAGGTTTTGTTTGACATCAGTAACTACCTTGTGATTTGAGTAGAAAATGAAAAAAAGTGAATTTCCATGAAAATCCATAAAACCATGAATTGGGATACGAATTGTTCCCTCATCCACCCTATTCTTCGGATTTAGCTCCCAGTGACTCTTTCTTTCTCGTAACATTATTATTTACTAAATAGATTAAATATTATAGATTTGTAGGTATTTCCTTTATCTATGATTTTCTCAGAAAATAAATATCTAGTATCTTCCTGAAAATTTTTAAAATTATTATAAAAAGTCTACAAAAATTTCTCTTTCTCTCTTTTATTTTTTGTTTTTATTTTTATTGATTTCTTACAAATATGGATTAATTAATATAGAATGAAGTAGAAGTAGCAGTAATAGGTGTATATACCTTAATGTCCTTTTCCTAAATACTTTGTTAGTTTTTAAAAGTAAAAATATCAATAGATGTTTATTTCTCAAAAGTTTTCTTGGTTCGAAACTATAAAATATTACAATTTGATAAGCGATTTGTAAAATCATGTAATTTTTTAACGAATAATGATGTCCATTTAAAGTACTTCAATTTGAACTATATATAGAAAAGTTTACCAGATGGTTCTTCAATAAAAGAATGGAATAAATTCATCAACGCTCAGGTCAATTTTCTTTTTGCTTCATTTCATTTGGATTTGTTAAGATCAAGTCAAAATCAGCCAACGGTTAAGTTCATTAATGTTTAATTGAACCTCTTCAGATACTTTCTAATTCGTTGTTTTTTTTTTTTTTTTTTTATTCTATTTTTCACTAAACTTCCTTTTATTTTCAATTAATCTAAGAGTTTTCGAATGTAAGAAAAAAAAAGTTGTATTTTTCGTGCCAAGTTCCAATTAGTCAGGAAAGATGGGTTGCAGATGACACCCCGGGTTCTTTTTCATTTCGAGTGACATGCGACACGATTATTTATGACAGGCGATGCAAATCAGGGTCAAAAGTCGCCCCACTCTTCTTGTTTACATATGCAAGTTTTGTTCCATCTCTTCCCACTTGCAACCCTTTGTGATTGATGTCTATTATCATCTTGAATGAGTTTGAAACCACAAAAAGTCAGAAATCACCAAAAAAGAGTGACATTCACTTTCCATCATAGGGTAAATGATATATTGTTATCAAGTTTTCTATTATATATATATATATATATATATATATCTTTAGCTTTACACATAAATACACTCCATGTTCAATTAGAAAGTTTCTGAAGAAGAAGAAGATATATTTATTATACAATATGTATCAAGTTTGTTTAAAACAGGAAATTATTTCAAACAAGGTGAGGAAAGGGATTCATATAACGTATCTCTTTTTAAAATTAATTATAAAATTTTTTCCAAGTTTCATAAATATACATATATTAATATACTTGATATATTACAGACATGATATAGACAAAGTTTGAATTAACATGAAATTTAACTCGTGTAAATTTAAAAAAAAAATTGTTAAAAAAAGTGGAGGGGGTAATAATTAAATTATTGGAAATAATTTTGGATTTATTAAATTATATATTTATAAAGTTATATTTATTTATTTTTATTTATATTTATTAAATTAAATCAAAATTTAATTTAATGGGATTTAAAAGTAAATTTTTTTTTTAATTTCTAAGTAGAACCAAGAAGGTATAGTTGTTAAGTATATTGTAAAAATTAGTAAAAAAAAAGCAAAATTTCTAAAGCTTATAAACATAACAACGTGTGTAATGTTGTAAATTACAAATTTTAGATCTGGAGTGTCTTCATTCGATTATCTTGCAATTTTAAATTGGATTAAATATATTATATTTAAATTAAATTTAATTAATTAAATTATAAATTAAAATTAATAAATATATATTAAACTAGCGCGTGTTTGGCTCTTTGTTGATGGCACCACGTCACGTGTTGGCGCGTGAGATTTGCATTGTTAAAAAATTAATTCCGATACTTTCAATCAAACTGAAATTCTATATATAGCAGTTTTATACAATTTCTAATCATGTGAAAAACTATCAAACATATACCTTTATTTTTACGGTCAGTTTAGAGGAAAAAAATTAAAACGTGGTAGGTAATGACCCTTTTCCCGATGAGCCACATTTCTCAAAAGTTTATAGAATACTATCTCTGTCGAGATAGTAAAAATTGGGTTCAAATCCTGTTTAGGGATTAAAAAGGTACCAAGCACTAAATATTTTTGGCATGATAAACACAATTTTTAAAAAAAATTTAAGGGTATAGCCTTGTTTTGGAGAATTTGAGGTCGAAAGATCGCGAACAGTTCATATGATTTATAAGAATCCGAAGTAAAAAACAATTCAGAATAAAATTTTAAAAATAAAATCAAACTTATTTTTTAATGACTTAAAAAATTCTATAATAAAATTATATTATTAGTTCAATCTTAATATTTTATATATTTATTTTTACAGTGTTTTATTTAACTTGCTTGGTTGTCTGTATGGTTCAAATCTAGTAACGCATTTTTAATACAGTTGCAGTTGACCAATCGAACTAAAACGTTGCACACTTTTCAGATTTGGATGACAATACATGAATATTAAATAAATTTTTCATTTTCTTAATTAATTAATTAATTTTTTAATTAATCCTTCTGTATAATTCAAATCTGGTAACTCATTTTTAATTAAAAATGGTGACAAAATTAAAAATTAAATGCAAGCGTTTTATTTGAGAGATTTATTTGAAAAATTATTTTCTAGTTTTTAGTGCATTTATAAATAAAACACTGTAACTTAATTTTTTATAATTATTTATTTTTTAGAACTTCGTTAAAAAAATATTATATGGATATAATATATATTATATAATTTCAAAAATATACATTTTTAAAGTATAATGTTATTTAGGATTTTTTTATAATAAATTAGTTTTACAAACCAAAAAATTAATCAAATATTAATTTTTTGTTTTGTTTTATTGGTTTTAGGAACCAAAGTCTTTTTTGTTTATACATTTATTTTGATTTATAATATACATTCTATATTTATATTATGAATTTTTGAAAACTTGGTGAGATTTGAACTTACCAAGTTCGTAGATCATATGTATGGCATTGCTTACCTACACTCTCGATCTTCAGTTTTAATTGTTAATTATTTATCTATTTATCTAGTATTTTTTGAATGTAGCATTGGCAAAGAGAATGGATGACATAAAAAATAAAATAATAAATTTGAGCTTTTCTTTTAATAAAAAAAAACCTAGACGTGTTAGTTGTTTTTTTTTAACGACCCTGTGATTTTTATCTTTTCCTTCTTTTGCTTTGACCCTCAACGTCTATAAACGTATTTTCGTTTTAATAGCCTCTGTATTGTTTTGGTTTTTTTAGGTAATGAAACTCTCGGCGATCGTTATAAACAAGATCCGAAATTATCGTTTATAATAAAGGCTATTTATACGATGGCACATGGTTTGCATAACATGCAACAGGACCTTTGTCGCCCGGGTGTTGTTGGCCTTTGCCCTGAATTATTCCCCTTCAATGGCTCTCTTTTTAAGGTATTTTATTTCATTTTTTTTCCTACACATTATCACCTAAATATTCATAAATAAAAAGTTTCAATACACATCATTAAAAAATAAATTAAATGTATAAATATAAATATCAAATGTATCGGTCATTACAATTTTATTCTAAAATGAACAAAAAACTGTTTTCAAATTTTCGAATTCAAATTTTGTTTAATTGAAGAAAGTTGTAATGATATTTTATTTTTATAAAATCATATTTATTATTTGGCATCTTTTTTTACCGACCGACGATAGTAAGGGAGGTATTGTTTTTGTATATTTTTATAAATATAGATATTGCATTTTATAATTTTAAGATGGTATCTTCCTTAAATTAAATTAATTAAAAAAAAGGAATGTGTGTTAATTTTTAATTAAGATATATAGTTATTGAATAAATTGTTTTTAATTAATTTAACTCAATGTTTTAAAAAAATCCATGGATTTTCAAATGATAATTCAATATGTAGATCATATTACAAAAAAGCATTTAATTGTTATGCAAATTTTATTTGATAACCACTTCAGAAACAAATTTATTAATTAATAAATTAGCAAATATGAAGGAAAGAAAGAAACAATTTTTTTTTTAATATTTAAATCATTTTTATATCATAAATGCAATCAATACAACATACAAAAAAGTAACGGATTCGGGGAACTCCGTTACTTTCCCAGTCCTGCCCGTACTTAAAAAAATATAGGTATTAATCTATTTAGTAAGGTTATTGAATAATTTTGTGTATATAAATAAAAGTGCATTCATCGAAAAAAAAGTATAATGGAAGTAATTCCTATAAGTAATTATATTATAATTATTAAAACATATAGTAAATATATTGAAATTAACAAAATCAGAGTTACATCAGTTTGCACCAGTATTTGCATCCTATTGAGAAACTTAGAGCACTATTTTGTAATTTGAAAGTACGTTTTAATAAATAAATAAGTTTTCAAACTATGACAGTATGTTTGTTACTGTTTGGTGGTGATTGCTTATTAAATTTAATGGTTATAAATACTAATAAGTTTGTTTAGGTTTCTACATAGGATTAGTTTGCTATACAAAATATAATATTTATTTATTATTATTGTTATTTATTTATTTATTTATTTATTATTGTTATTTATTTATTTATTTATTTATTATTGTTATTTATTTATTTATTTATTATTGTTATTTATTTATTTATTTATTATTATTGTTATTTATTTATTTACTTATTTATTATTATTGTTATTTATTTATTTATTTATTTATTATTAAATTGTCTTTTTTGTTTTGTTGTTATTATTTTCTTCTTAGTTTATTGTTGTTATTATTATATTCTAGTCATGTTAAATGGGGACCCCTTTACAGTCCCTTTTTGAATCGTGATATTTTTTATTATTTATTCAAATATTTATTTATTTATTGTATATTGTATTTATTGAATGAGTATTTATTGAATATATTGTTTTTTATATAAAAGGAAAATTCATTCTTTCCTAATGATCTACCCGGGGGCGTTGAGTCTGACACAATGGAATCGGTCAGAATTCAGTAAACTTCTATATTTTTAATAATAAAAATGACAAAATTTTGTATAGTGTCAAATTAGAAAAATGAAAAGTGTTCAGACGATTATTTTGTCACTGGTGCAACACATGGTTTAGAATTTCCCTAATAACTAAATAAAAAAATCATTTTATTTATTTTAGTTTTAGAATATTGAAATAATAAACATTGAATAAAATTAATTTAACTTTTTTAAATGTAATTATAATTGAATTTGATCTAAAACTATGTATACAATATTAAAATAGATTTTCTTTTTATGTAAAATTAGTTTCTCTTAAAAATACCTTGAGTAACGTTTATTTTATTTTCGAATTATATTCTCTCTCTCTTTCGAGAGGTATCATTAAAAGTAAACAACAGCAACAGCATGGATCGATACCACCGCTCCATTAATTATATATTTGTGAAAAGTATTATTTTAATGGGTGAATGTTAGAAAGGCTTTCCAATTTAATTGTTTTACAGAGCTACTTGTTGAATGTCACCTTTTCTTATGGAGATGAAGAAGAAATTGTAGAATTTGATCGTCGAGGCGACCCTCCTGGAAGGTAGGTACGTATTTCCTATCCAGTCCAACATGTTCAATATTTATTTTTATTTATTTATATATTTATTTTTATTAATTTTACAATAATACAAGAAATACATGAAATAATCTAAATAACCTTGCATTCCAACGATATTTTCATTTTGTAGTAGCCCCTGAAAGATATTTAGCTAAATACCATAATCTTTCTAACATTTAAATTTGTACAAGCAATTCTATTGAAGTGAAAAGAATAATTGTGGCAGTTTTGCTTTTATATATCAAAAAAAAAAAAAAAACAATTTTCATGTTCGCTCCACTCCAATCAAATTTAATGGAGATACTCGAGTGACTAGAATTGAATTGAATTGATATAGTCGAACAATTATTATTTATAAACATTTTTATTTAATAACTTTTTATTTTATTTAATATATATTTATATATAATAAATAAATATATATCTTATATTTGGCTATGTTTGTGAGAATGGATGGATGTCCAACGCGTTTCACGTAAAATCTACTAAATGGATTTTATTGAAACTTTACAATAATATAGCTTATACATTAATGTTACATATCGGCTATAGTAGATTAATAATTACTTAAATATTAATTATAAATTAATCAAAATAATATTTTTTTCATTCTAAAGAAGTTATCAACTATATGTTAGACAGAGTTTTAATTATATTTTTAATTTAATTTGGAAATAAAATTAAAAATAAAATATAAGGTATGATTTATTATGTATATAATTCGATAGTTTTTAAGACATTTCTCATTTATTTGTGTTTCTTTAAAATGTTTGAAATTTTTTAATTTATTATTTTTTTTTCAATTTATAAATAACAAATAATTAATATAATATTTTATTTTAAATATCATTTCAATTAAATAATTTATTCTAAAAGTTCTCATTTTAATTAATTTAATAGAATATTTAGATCATATTTAACTTAAATTATTTTTTATTTATTCTTTCTAAATATTTGAAATTTTCTTCTATTCTATTTAAAAGTAAAGGGTATAAATTTTATCAATGTCTAATATAAAAAAAAACAGAAATTATTATACAATGATTATGAATACAAAAATATTTTCAAAACGTCAATTAAAATGTCTAAATTATATTATTTTTGTTTTTGTTTCAATTATTAATTATAACTATATTTTAAGTGCAAAAATGATTTCTTGGTTATATAAAAATTAAAATATGATTTTTTAGACAAATGATATAATCGAGATGTTTTAAATTTTTGTCATTTTTAAATTGAGTATTTTTTTTAAATTTGTTTTAAATCAAAACTATTGGATTCTATTATAATTTTTTATTAATAGGTTTCTTTTTTTATTTTTAATTTTTAATAAATATGATATGATATTAATAAAAAATAATATTAAATTGTATATAAATTTAAAAATTAGAATATTTGAATTTGTTTAAATTTTAACACATGTAATCAATCATATGCATAAATAATAGATGTATTTTGAAAATCAACTTGGTATTAAATTCAGAAAAAAATACTGATATATAGAATATATAGAGTATTCGAAGGGACGTAAGAGAGATGGGAGAGGGTAGGATTTGGATGGATGTGGCTCAGAATAGGGACACTTGGAGAAATGTGGTTGTTGCGGCCAAAAACTCTCGAGTACCGTTGAGCCACAGAGACAGATAGATATAACATATACAATAATAATATATATAATTAATTTACTGATTAAATTAAAATATATTTTAAATAAGAACACAAAAAGAAATGAATGTTTTATGTAATATACTGATTGAAACAAACTGGATGAAAACCTTTTAATTACTTTCAACCAAATACTAAATACCACTCGGGGGTACGGAGGCGATCTTAACACCTAGTATATATATATATTTTCTTTCCATCTTCTGCTTTTGATTATTTATATAGAATATTATAAAATAATAAAATGATTGACTAAATAATTATTTTTATGGTAAATTAATTTCAATTAGTTATATATATAATATAAAAAACCCATTAATCATCATTATCAATTTTTTTCATTAATCGGTTCATTATTGAAAGATTGATTTATTTGTTATTGAAAATTCAATATAACAAAGATTAATTTATAGTATATATATATCATGTCTGACATCATTCCTATTAATTTTTCTTTTACTCTTATTATTAATATTAATTATTCAAAAATTATATCAATGTGCTGAAAAGTAATGTCATTTTTACATCAAATTCACATGTTTAAGTATTTATTTTAATCAATCACACTTGATATCATCAACCTTTAAGTTATTTAATATTCAATGCTGTTTTGATAAAAAAAACCCTAGGTTTTAAAAGTATTATATAGCTGGACATGATATTTTGGACTTCATTCATATTTACGAAAATTTTTATTCTCAGAAAATGTTATATCGATAATTTGAATTTCGATGACGCAATATTTGGTAAATATGGCGGGTGAACCTCCGACTTGCATTCATTAATACATATTACGGAAGGTTGTACGGATTTACTTTCGATTGCATTGTATCTATGTTATTGTCCACTTTCCTAAACTCTAAAAAATCAAAATTATCTGATTTAATTTTAAATAAGTTGACCTGTGGCCAGGTCCGAACCGACCGACGGTTTGAAATAAATTAATTTCCAGCTACAGAAACAATTTCAAATAATTTTCATATATCTATTAATGTAATAAAAAACAGATATGGATACATAAATAATAAATATAAACATTTTTAATTTTATTTTATTTATAATATATATGCAAGACCAGGCTGTGACGTCATGAATGGCTGGATGACGTCATATAATTTTAAATCAAGAAAAAACTAATAAATATGATTTTTCTCGAGGATAAAACCAATACAAAGTGCAAGATTCGTGGTGATATATAAAAAAATCTCTTTTGGTGTGAAAATAACCCTTTCCTTCCTATCGTCGATCGGTAATACTACCACTTCCGGTTTCCGGAATTGCACCAAAAGTTGATCAATTCATCCCACTGATGCATTAAATAAATATACCAAATTTCATCAAAATCGGTTGAGCCGTTCAGGCTGTACACATCTATACGGACGGACAGACGGACGGACAGACGGACAGACGGACGGACAGACATCATGCTAAAAATACTTTTTTCTGTTAAGAAAATGCATGATTCGTGGAGATATGTAAAAATCTCCACATGTGAAATTTGGTGTGAAAACAATACCTCCCTTACTATCGTCGGTCGGTAAAAATCATCTTTGTCATTTAGAAATTCATTGCATCTGGAACATTATATGTGACAACAGTCGTGTTACTAACATTGCAAAACTGGAAACTTTACAAACTTAAAAAAACATACAATATGTATCTGTATATGGATATGTAAATATTCCTCCTGTCATTTCATTGACCATTTCTTAAATTTCAATAGAAAGAGATTCGGATTACGAGTAAATAAGTCACACAAACCTTAAATTGCCATTCTTACGATTTTGAAGTTCATAATGGGTTGATAAATAATAGATATCCTCATTCACAAAAATGTCTTTCTAGTTCATCACTTGATTATATAAAAGATGAGATTGTGAAAAGTATAAATTATGAAAAATAAATACCAAAATAACAGAAAAAACTACGATAAATAAAATCGATTTAAATTTAAATAATATACAATATATAAATATAATATAAAAAAAGGTTTCTGTCTGCACATTGCTCGGAATTTAAAATTTTTTGCATATCTTCGCGTTTCATGACCTTAGTAAATTTAGAATTTTTCATGTATAACCAGAAATTCTGACGTTATGGACTCAAAATTGACTAAACCGATTTCGATCAAATTACATCATAATATTCTTACATATTTCAATTTTAACATAGGCTATTCATTTTATTAATACACAACAAATAAATGTTTTATGTTATATACTGATTGAAACAAAATGGATGAAAACCTTTGATAAATAAACTTTCAACCAAATACTATGTAATACTTCGGGAGTACAGGGGGCAGAGACCCTGTCTAGGTGTGAAGAACGCCGAAGCGGTCTGAGCAGCTAGTTACAACTATATTTTAAGTGCAAAAATGTATTATTGGTTATATAAAAATTTTAAATATGATTTTTTAGACAATGATATAAACGAATTGTTTTAAATTTTTGCCTTTTTTTAAATTTAGTATTTTTTTAAAAATTTGTTTTAAATCCAAATTATTATATTCTATTATAATTTCTTATTAATAAGTTTCTTTTTTTTATTTTTCATTTTTAATAAATTATCTTTTTTGATGTGATATTATAACAAATAATATTAAATTTTATACAAACTTAAAAAATAAAATATCAAAATGAAATGATTATGAAATATTATACTAACATTTAAAATAAAATTTATTATTTGATTATTGATTATCTCATCAAAACTATTATCAAAGTGGATAAAAATTGAAATATATAAATATTATAATTATTTTGCCTGTTGTATTATGGGTGTCAGGCATGGTCGGCGCCCCTGTGAGACGAAAGTAGTTTTAGATTTTTTGAGATTAGGATTCTTCGAAGCATTTATGGACCAAAGAAAGATGAGGTCACCAAGGGATGTCGGGGACTGCATAACGGGAAATTTCATGACCGTTATAAAATCGAGAAGGCTGGGATGAGCAGGGCACGTGGCTAGAATGGGAGAGGAAAGAATGGCGAAAAATGTATTTGTGGAGAGAGATGGAACACCGCGTAGGTGTTAGTTAACTCAGGACAGGGACACTTGGAGAAATGTAGTGTAAATCTTTTGAGTACCGTAGAGCCACGGAGATATATAGATATAACATATTCAATATCAATATACTCGTATAATTAATTTACTGATTAAATTAAAATATATTTTAAATAAGAACATAAAGAGAAGTGAATGTTTTAATATACTAATTGAAACAAAATGGATGAAAACCTTTGATATTCATTCAAATACCATGTATCACTTCGAGGGTACAGGGGGCAGAGCCGAAGGCGGTCTGAGGAGCTAGTTTTTAATAAATAACCCTATTTATCTAACAAAAGTGGTATTTTAAACATTTCTAATATCAAAAGTAAATAAATATAAGAAATTAATTTATAATAGAAAATAAAATTTGAATGTATGAATAATTGAAATTTTACTTTCAGATATAATATCATGAATTTTCAACGACTGGAGAATGGCTCTTATGAGTATGTCCATGTAGGAGACTGGAATAATGGTACATTTCGATGGCCGGAGAAAATTCAATACGGTCAAGTAGCGCCGAAGGGTGAATCAGTCGAGTCAGTTTGCTCAAGACCATGTCAACTTGGATATTATAAGGTAAACAAGGAATCAACAAACCAATTTTGTTACTTACCTTTATTTATCATAAATACACAATTAGAACTTTGAAAATTGTTTTTATCAGAAATGTGTGTGTGTAATGAAATTATTTTTGAATTTAGATTAATAAAATAATAATAATAAAATAATTTTTTTTTAAACAAAAATATGGACACACAGTAATCACTTCGACAAATATTAATTTTAACTTTTATGCTAAGTTTAGCTATTAATTAATATTCACGTATTCGTCTGCATAATATTTATTATTGATTGCTTATATATGAGTGGAGGGTGCGAAAATCAAATCAATGATAAAGCATCTTGCATTGAAATTAACATATATATATATTAATATACATAAAATTAAAGTGGTTTATATATACGGTTTTATAACCCGCATTTAACTTTTCAATTAGTATACAATTTAAGAAATAATATTTAGAAAATATATAAGTACAAATATAATTAATTTTTAAACCTAAATTAATTATTATTTTAAATATTAGAAAGATAATTTTAAATTAAGGAACTTAGACAAGGATTATATGAAATAATAACGAGAGGAGGTAAGGGATAACTTTTATATAAAATTTTTAATTTGTAATTTAGAAACTGTATGAAAAATAAATATATCAATTCATTCAAAATTGATGAATATTTTGGTATATTAATTTTTTTTTACACTTTATTAAATTGGGTAAATTTTGTTTAGAAAAATAAAATTATTGGAATCCTATAAATAAAGTTCTCTTATAAATAACTTGAAGTTAAATATATAAATTTAAATTTGTTCAGTTGTTTCATGATTGTTTATTAAATTTAATTGAAATTTATATTTTATTTATTATTTATTAATTATTTATATATTTATATATTATTATAGTTTTTTGAGAGTAAAGGGATTGTAATCCCAATTGAGACTTATAGATATACAGTTTTTGACATATCTCCACGTTTCAAGTAATGCTGTTTAAAAAAAAATGATTTTCCCGTTGAGGAATATGTTTGTGTGTGTTCAAACGGTAAAACCGATTATAACCAAATTTTATATTTATTCTTTTATTGGGTTGCTAACGACCTTTTGCAACATTTTCGCTTAAATTCATTCATAAATATCAAAAAAGTAAAATAGTCATATTTTCTAATCTATAAAAAAATATAAAAAAATTTTATATGTAACAATTTATAGAGAATTTTATTCTACTAATTTCTTCTCATCTGAAAAATTTTGTCAAACTTTAAATATTTAAAATAAATAGTATTAAAAAAGTAAAATGTCTATATTTCTTAAAATATCAAAAATATAAAAAAATTTATTTGAAATAATTTTTAGAGAATTAAGATTCCCCTCCTCCAACTATCAAATCACTTTGCTTTGAATCACTCAATTAATTTTACTTATTTAATAACTTTTGGTTTTTAAAATACTATTTTATAAATACCTATTTATTCATTTTTCTTCCCCTTACAGCCCCAATTTCATTTATTTCACATTAATAATTACTTATTAAATAAAAATTAATAATTAATAAATCGATTGAAAAGTCATATGGGGCCTACCACATAATTCAACTGGTTATTATCATTATTATTATATTGTGAATTTATATTTTATCCTCCTTCATTATAATTTATTTATTTTCTTAATCATTTATTATTTACTTTTAATTATTTATTTATTTATCCTATTTATATTCAATGAAGAACGTTTTTTTTTAATATTCCTGTAAGGTCTCTGATATATTATTGTGGTATAACTTGTGTTTATCTATTTATTTAGTTACTGGTTAAAGTGAATGTCTCGATTTCGGTGTTAAAATAATGATATTGATCAAGGTACAGATTATTGTTTGTCTGGCTGTGCCTCATCAATGATGGCACTATTTGCTTTGAAAGGATCCTTTCGATTGATTGGTTAAGAATAATTTAAGATGATGGTCGATGAGGGATGTGTAATTTTGAAAGTAAAACTGACTATTTAATCATATCGAATTGCTTATGTCGTCATACCATATAAACGAAAATTCGTTTACAAACTTTTAATTATATACCTACAATGACAAAGTTACAATACTGAAAAATCATCACTTTTTATTAAGTAGTTGATTTTGTAATTAATAATATATATATTAGAAAGGGGACTGATATTGATTCAAGGATCACACTTCTTTTATTGATGTTTCTGAAATTTTCTAAATTGTGATTTTATTCTATATATATATGGGAGTTGAAATTGAGGTCAAGGGATGTTGGCGACAAGGGTGTTTCAACCTCTTCACTCCACTTCCTTGTCCCTGGATGTAAATGCAACCGTAGCCCTTCCTCTGGGCCCACGGGATGCCCGAACCCCTGATCAGGCCTTGGTGTCGGCCAGGAAAAAGTCTCCCATTCTCTTCTCCTCCCACAACCGATGCTTCAGTTGGGGCGGGATTAATATATGAATTGGAATGCGAACCCCCGCAAGGGACTCTATTAGTTTGGGACAATTCGTTTTGGATGCTAGTTAGATGCTTGATTTTTCGATTGCTTGGCTATGATGATGAGAGTGTGTGTATTTGCCTATGTATATTTATTGTAAATAAAGCATTTTATAGAAAAACCCAAACAAGAAGTGTTGTTACTCTATCAAGATAATATACCCCTAGACAACGATCCAACCCCTCCCTAACCACTACATATATATAGAAATTTTCCTATATATATATACGATATATATTGCATATTCTCTCCCATTTGTTAATAATAAAATAAAATAATCTTTTAGAACAGGGGTCGGCAACCTGGTGACGCGAAGCCATTTTCAAGTGCCCGCATTCAAATTACTAAGTATTAAATTATTACTAAGAACAAAAAAGGTAAAATGTTTTTGCGATCAGGCTCTTAAACATTTTCGATTTTTCAATATGGCTCTAAGTATCACCAAGTGTGCCTACTCTTGTTATATTATTTCAGAAATGTGCTCGACTATTGAAAAAGGTTTCCGACCCCTCTTCTAGAAGACTGTATCACCTTTTGGATGGTCCGAGGAACCATATTATTAACTATTTAATATTTATTATATTTCGAAAATACAAGAACTACGATTTGCTCACTGAAAAATTCTAAACAAAATAATTTTGTAAAATCCTATCAATGTACACACTAAGATAATATATTAAACTCAGTTATTTTTTACTTTATCATAATTAAAAATATATCAAAATCTCCACTATGAATAATTATTATTTAATATCGAAATAAAGTATATATCATTATTTTTATAAAACTTTTCATAAATTTAATAAGTTTCATTTTCGTTGACACCGCTATTGTTTATTTGCTCAATTTATATTTTAAACAAAGTTTTTCTTTGGCCTAAATTAAAATATTGTTTCAAAAGAAAATTTATTTGATTTCATTTTGACAGAATTTTTTATAAATGTCTATTTTCTTGAGAGAGATGTAAGGGGGAGAGGCACAATGAAAATGTCTTCTTGACAATATCAACTTAAGTAATTTTTTTAAATAAAAGAGAAAAAAAAGGAAAAAAAAAGTTATAACTGAAAGAAATGATGATCGCTTCATTAAATGTTTTTTTTATTCTCTCCTTTGTACACATAAACGAGTTTTTGTAATTTATATAATTTGTAAAATATATTCTCATTTCCTCTTTAAAATAATTTTCTACTATATATATATTATTTCAAATGTTTTATTATAAAAATACAAAAAAAAAAAACGTTCATTTTAAACGAATCAAATTAAATTTTTAAATATTCCAACCATAAAATGATAAAAACTCATTTTTATTTAATAAATTAATTATTCTACATTAAAAATGTTCATTAATTAGAATTTTAAATATGAACAATTGTTTAATATTAAAAGTATATATTAATCAATATTTATTATATTATTAAGTAATACATTTATTTTTTGAACTACTAATTATTTAAATACTAATTATTTAGTTTCAATACTTTCAATTCTTTGCAAACAATATACTTAAAATATTTATTATCAAATAATTATATAAATAAATTTATTAGAATTACAATATAGTAAGCTCGGCATAAAGTCAATTAACTGGAAATAATGGTAATAGTATGAAGTTTTCAGATAAAATATGTAAATTAATTTTAGGAACTGAATATGAATTATATTGTTCTAACAACACTGCACTTTCGCTTTATTCATTTATTATCTCGGATCCTGTATTTTAAACAAATTGGAAAACGATCCGTAAGTAAAGAACGAGCTAGTTAAACAGACTTAAGATAGCCGAGGGATAGATATGATGGAGGCAGCTCAGGATAAACATGCTTGGAGGAATATTGTTGCTGTAGCCAAAGAGAAAGGAAGATTGATTTTACATATAATTATTTGGTATATATACTATGGCCCCTACATCTCGCAGAATTTGATGAAACTTCGCCAGTTGATTCTTTGATTAATTCTAAGAAACCTTTTTCCTTAGGCAATTCTTGGGGAAACTTCTAGTTTTCGAGATAAAAAGGATTAAAGATTGGATATAAATCCATTGATTCCCATTTAGCTACCATGTCTTGTCAGTTTGACCAGCAGAGGGCACGGCTAATTTTCGGTTTTTCAGTTCGGATTGTATATAGTATATAGAAAAATTAAAAAATTAATTAATTAAATAATTTCCCTATATCCAAACCGAACAGAAAAAACCAAAAATTAGTGAATATGTGAATAATTAGTGAATTAGTCAATGAAAATTTCTTAATGGTTGCACATTTCGACATTCATAACCATCTAATGGATATCCAATCTTTAATCCTTTTTATCTCGAAAACTAGAAGTTTCCCCAAGAATTGCCTAAGGAAAAAGTTTCTTAGAATTAATCAAAGAATCAACTGGCGAAGTTTCATCAAATTCTGCGAGGTGTAGGGGCCATAGTATATATACCAATTATTTTATTATTATTAAAAATAAAAAGAAGGCGCCACTTGGTAGGAGGCAGCATCCCTGGCTCACATTCCCGGGTTAAATTCCCAAGCCTGACAAGACAATTTCTCTAGCTGGAGTCTATGGGATGGAGTTAACCCAGCCTCCGGGATCAAAATTAGGAATGCTACTTGATAGCGCCTCGGATCAAGAAAATCAAAATAAAGGTTGATAGGACCCGTTCTTCTGATCATTGATATAATATAACCGACTTGATAGACATTGTCCTTCCGTATGTAAAATAGTCCGAGGTTTTTTTTTTATAAATTAAAAATCATTTGTCTTAATAAATGTATATTTTCGTGTCTGTATATATTTACAGTTGTGCGTGAAGGAATATATAAATAATTAATATGGTTACATAATTAATAAACAAAAGGATGGATGAGCAAAAACGAACAGTGTAAACAGCTTAAAAAGCTGTGGAAAAATTTAATTTGTATTAATGATTACTAATTACTAAATTCGTATTTGAAAAATTTTCTAAGCCTTCTGTTATGATTAATTGTAGGATATTTTGTTAAATTCATATAATCTAACCCTCCTTAGAAAAATTAAAAAAATAATTAAATTCTCCTAATACTTAAATATTAAATGGAAATATATAGTTTTTATATTGTATAAATTATAATATTTAATGTTGGAAAATCAAGAAATGATGATTAAATATCATTTATTTTAAAATAAAGGTATTATAAATATATAATTTTTTCATTAATATAGTAGTAAAATTAAATCACAAGTGAAAGTAAGGAAATCATTTATTTTTTTGATTCGTTAGTCATATATAATTTATATATATATATATATTAATAATTAAATAATTAAGTGAACTGTTAAAACAAAATGAATTATTATTTGTAAAATTTTCCAGAATTTCCAGACTGGTGGCCAGGAGAAGCGATGTTGCTGGGTGTGCGTTCCCTGTGACAGAAACGAATATTTAAAGAATGAGTCATGCGAACCCTGTCCGAGTGGGTCCTGGCCAAATCAAAATAAAACAGGTGGGTAAACCATCAAATCCTACTTAGTGTAGATGACAAAAATATCGACTTTATAAAAACTTCAATTTCTAAATAAAAATTGAAAAATAATAAACAAAGTTCTTAAAGTTCTCTATCTATCTTTATAATCTTATTACATTCATATATGTATATAAACTTATATATTTTTCAATCTCTTGAAAACAGCTTTAGTAATAATTTTGAAAATCTCGGACTTTTGACATGGGAAATTAAATTACATAGATTGTATTTTTATACAAAATCATTTAAATTGTTGTTTTTTACTATCTCGCCAGAGATAGTATTGCGATCACGAAAATTTTAGATGTTGAGATTTTGATGTTTTTATACGTTTTGAAGGTTCCTGAATCATTTTCACTAAGGTTGAGAAAAATGTCTGTGTGTGTGTGTGTGTGTATGTGTGTGTGTATGTAGACAAGATCACGCAAAAACGGTTTGAGCTAGAATGATGAAATTTGGTACATGGACATTATTCAAAATTCATGGTTTTCTATCAACTTTTGAGAAATGTAGCTCAACCGGAAGAGGCTCATTACCTACAACGTTTTGATTTTTTTTCCTCTAAAGTGACCGTAAAAATAAAAATATATGTTTGATAATTTTTTACATGATTAATAATTGTATAAAACTGCTATATATAGAATTTCAGCTTGATTGAATTGCTGAAAGTACCAGAATTAATTTTTTAACACTGCAAATCTCACGCGCCAACACGTGCCATGGTGCCATCAATAAAAAGCCAAACATGCGCTGGTTTAATATTTATTATTTATAATTTATAATTAATTGAATTTAATTTAAATATAATATATTATGTTATTTAATCCAATTCAAATTGCGAGATAGTCGAGTGGAGACACTCCAGCTAATTTTTAATTAAAGTTATTAATTTACATAAATAAAAAACAATTTGAAAGTAGATTATTAATCTGACTTTGGAAATCATATAATAATTACATATATAGAAATATTTTAAAATATAATATATTATATTTATCAAGATTTATGTACGAAAATGTACTAAATTAATTGAAGTAGATGAAAAATATTAATATGTTATGTAAATAAAAATTATCTAAAAATATAAAACTTAATAACAATGATAAAAATTCATGTTATTTGATATGTATATACGAGGATGGGGTGAAAAGTTTCCGGCCTGACCAAGAATTTTCAACGAATAAGATTTTACTGCACCTGCGCTTGTAACAAGATGATACTGGTATATGATTATGTGAAGTTTTTTACAAGTTCAAAATGTATTGCGACAACAAAACGAATACCTACATCCTATAGCTTACACAATTTTATAGACATATATAATAAATATTTTACTTTATAGGTACTATAAAAAATATAAGAATTATAAGATTGTATAATGTAATAGGTACTATCAGTATATGTTGAGATCCACTATCGTGGACCCGCATTTTCATTTCATGAACCCCCAAATTTTTTTTTCGGTGATGTAGACCCCTGGAAGTCGATATAGACCACTTTGGGAATCATTGATATAAATATATAATAATATAAAGTTTTTTTTAAATAATGATTTAAACGAACTAAATAGAAACTAAAGTTTAAATGCATTTTCATAATTAATTGTTATTATTATAATTAAATGTATAACATTTAATTCATAAAGTATATAATTATCTTAGAATTTATTAATTTTTAGTTAATTAATGTCAATTATTCAATTAATTTGGTATTTAGAATTAGTGGTAGTAAAATTTATTTATAATCAGTGATTTTAAAAGATAATGAAATACCAAGTTATAATGTAATAGTATGAACTATAATATTCATATTATACAAACTATCTTAATTCCAATATCTATTTAGTACTCAAAGGGTTTAGGATCCTTGAAAAACAGTTTTTGAAAGATTAGAAGATATATTTAAAACTATATGCTTTCTAAAAATTTGAAAAATTAAATATTTATATTTTAAACTTAACAGCATCCCCTATATATATATAATATATATATATACCCTCCAAAAGAAACTGAACTTTTTAAAAAAATAGTACCACTAATGCCATTAGTTGTAATATTTTACCCGAAGATGGCTTAGTCCCTCATTGACAACTGGTATAAATTTCATGACATTTGGATGCATACAACAAAAGTTATTGCGTTTCAAATGTCAGTGTGTTTTATACATCGATTGGAAAATGAGTTTCAAACAAAGAGCTGCAATTGATTTTGTGTTAAACTTGGTAAAACTTTTACTGAAACGCACCAAATGCTAGAAAATGCATATAGTGATGATTGCCTATCCCGTACGCAAGTTTACGAGTGGTTCGGGCTATTCAAATCGGGTAGAGAGACGCTGGATGATGACGAAAGATCAGGCAGTCCCAGAACCGGATTTTTACGATTCAAAAGGAATTATCCACAAAGAATTTGTTTCACCCGGCCAAACAGTCACTGGAAAGTTTTACTTGGGCGTCATGAAGCGTTTGCTGACAAGAATTCGTCGTATTGGGCCAGAATATCGAGAAATCGGCAGTTGGACTCTTTTGCACGATAATGCACCATCACATCGTTCGCGATTTGTAACTGAATTTTTGGTCAAAAATCACGTTATTCCTTTGCATCATTCGCCCTATTCACCAGATCTGGCTCCGTGCGACTTCTATCTGTTCCCTAAACTGTATTTGGCGATGAAAGGAAAGTGGCATGGATCGATTGAAGCCATTGAGAAGGCGACTACCGACGTCCTAAAGACCATTCCAATAAAGGACATGGAGAAGTCGTTTGACAATTTGTGTATCGATGCAGAGAAGGGGAATACATTGATTAATAAAAATGATTTGTTCCAAAATGTACATTGGTTTTTTTTGTTTTTTTAAAAAGTTCGATTTCTTTTGGAATGGAGGGTGTATATTTCGAGGGTAAGAATTTGATCTTCCATTGTATCTATTTTTGGAAATTTATTTAATAATTGTAATAAAAAATTAAGATAATAATATAATTAAAAATTAAGATAATAATAATATTATAAATATATATTAAATATTTTTTAAAATACTCATTCCCAGGTATTTTTAATTAAAATAAGATCATTTGAATGTTTGTTGTTATAGGATGTTATGCGATTCCTGAAGAGTTCGTCCAATGGACGGATACTCAAGCAATCGTGGCAATCGCCTTCTCTTGCTTGGGATTTGTTTCCACTGCATTCGCCGGTGCTGTGTTTGTACGATACAACAACACTCCCGTCGTTAAGTCTTCCACTCGCGAGTTAAGTTATCTCATTCTAGCTGGGATGATGTTATCCCATGCTGCTACTTTTCCTATTCTGGCTCGACCATCCAGACTCAGTTGCTCATTGAGTCGTCTTCTACCCGGACTAAGTTTTGCGATGATTTATGCATCACTTTTAACAAAAACCAATCGAATTGCAAGAATTTTGGCGGGCAGCAAAAAACGATTTCCAACACGCAAACCAAGATTTATGTCTGCTACATCTCAGGTAAATTGTTATCTTACTTTATTATTATATCATTTATGCCTAAACGTTATTTGTACTTTATTCCTTTATCCTAGAATGTTTAAAGATAAAATATATTAATTAGTAATAGATAATTGAGAAATCAAGAGGTAAAGTTAAAGTATATCCTGAAAAGATATTAAATAAGTAGATTAATCGACAAAAAGATTGAAAAATAGAATAGACAATAAACAATTATAACATAATTTTTAAGTAGAAAATAATTATTTTTTCTAAAAAATAATAATTAATAATAGAAAAAATTAAAAAAAATAGTAAAAATATATAGTAATAATTAGAAAGATTAGATTTTGACGGGTTTAACGAGTAGTCTCTTCTCTATGATCCCAATAGAAAAGATTTCTACTTCAGGGAGTAGAGCTCCGAAGAATCCTGGGCAATCCTCAGTTGGCCTCGGGCTGTAGTCCAGTGCGCACGTGTACCGGTCTCAGAATTGCCCAAGATTCTTCGGAGCTCTACAGCAACGCAGTGAGTACAAAACCACCCAACCTATCAACCCAAAATCCCGATATTAACCCTTGGTCACACAGACTAAGACCCAGAATCCCAAAAATACTCCCACCTAAATAATCTCTTGAAAATGGCGCCAAAATGGGTGCCGAAACGTCGAGAAAACAATCTCACAAAAATACGTGATTATATCCCTGATAAATCTGATAATAATAATAACATTCGCGAAAACCTAAACCAACATATATATTATAAATATATATATATATATATATATATATATATATTAATATTGTTTTAATTTATTTATTCCTTTTTTTCAGGTGGTGATCACTAGTTTGTTGATAAGTCTGGAGGCTGGGGTCGCTGGTGCCATGCTCTTCCTCGAACCAGCTGGTCCAGCACATCTCTTTCCACAATTGGACCGTGTAGTTCTCGCCTGCAACACGACACCACTTGGGGTGGTCACTCCACTTGCGTTCGATTTTTTATTAATTGCCCTTTGTACACTTTACGCGCTTAAAACACGAAACGTTCCTGAAAATTTTAATGAAGCTAAATTTATCGGTTTTGCAATGTATACTACCTGTGTCATTTGGATTGCATTTGTTCCCATTTATTTTGGAAGTGATTCAAAGGTAAATGAGAAAAGGAACAAAATTAAATTAAATTAATTCATCTCAATTTCATTTTTCTTTAACTTAATATTTTAAATTGTTATTTATAAAGATCTTATTTTTTTAATTAATATTTTTTTTATTTATTATATAGAAAAATCTAGAGTGTCTCTCCACTCGACTATCTCGCAAATTTGAATTGGATTTGACATATATTATATTTAAATTAAATTTAATTAATTAAATTATAAATTAAAATTAATAAATAATATTTATTAATGTTTGTCTCTTTGTTAATGGCACCACGTCATGTGATTGCCAGTCAACGAGTTAAAAAATTAATTCCGGTACTTTCAGCAATTCAATCAAGCTGAAATTCTATATATAGCAGTTTTATATAATTTTTAAACATCTGAAAAACTATCAAATATATTTTTATTTTTATGGTAACTTTAGAGGAAAAAAAATGAAAGCATGGTAGGTAGGTGATCGCAATACTATCGCAATACTATCTTTGGCGATATATTAAAAATGTAATTTATTTTTATTCTTAAAATTTAAGTTTAGGGTTGTTAGAACAAATATGGTGCTAAATCAGACGAACACGGGGATTATGAATCGATATGGGTTGAGTTTTTAGTAAAATATGTTCTGAAAACCAATATTTGTATTATCGGAGTGTAAAAATCAAGAATAGTGTATTCATTTTTCTGACCCCTTGTGGCGAATACTTAAACTATCATGTAATCTTATAATCTTTGTTTCTTTCTTGTTTATCCCGACACACATCGAAATTATTACTTATTATCTTATTTTTCTATATTTCCTAATCCCTAGCAACGTAATTTCTAGTTTTTAACTCTAAATTAATAATAATTAATTAATAATCATATTGAAATAACATAAATATAAATTTAATTAATTATTCTTAAAAAAGTTTCTTTATTTTTAATTTTAATTATCAAATTATTTTTTATGCGTATTCATCTGCCCAATTAGGATTCAAAAATTGTTCACTTAACATTTATCTTAAAACTAAACATTTTTCTTTTAATATTGAAAGAGAATAACTTCTATAAATCCGCCTAAAATATACTTACAAAGTTACTAGTCTTTATAATTAATTAAAATGTCACTGAATGATTTACTTATGTAATTATTTTAATTAAAAATTCTTTAAGATTAATGACAATGCCATTTTAATTGACTATAAAATGAAATTAACAAAGCTTTTTTTATGTAAGAAGTAGCGGTTAATGTTTCAACACCAAATATTACTATATATATGTATAATGGGAAGTTTAATTTGGATACACTTCAAAATTTAATCTAAAGATATTTATTTTGTGATATCAACAAATTTATCATTATGAAAAATGTATTACTGTTTAAATCAATTTTATATTATACATTTTAGCGTTAATAAATTAACTATTATTTATACTGAATTTTTTTCTAAAAAAAAGATTATATAGTTTTATTTAATTATAATTTTTTTTATTAATTATTCAAAAAAGAATCACTGAGTAGATTTTTTTATATACTTACTTTGAATTTATCATAAAATTATAAAAATATTCTCTAAAGATAGAAATTAAAAAAAAAATCAATTAGAGAATGAACCTTATAAATAGCATGTATATATATTATAATATTAATATATCAAATAATATATATATATATATATATATATCTTATCTTATTATGCTAGCTAAAATTGTACATATATATCTTGTCTTCTTGTCTTATATATAAAATTCTCGTGTCACAAAACTTTGAAATGATACTCCTCCGAAACGGCTGGACCGATTCTTATGAAATTTTTTATGCATATTCAGTAGATCTCAGGGCATGTCAGACTTCTTTTATAAAACCGCTAATTGCTAGGGTGTGTCCAGGGGTGCTAATTAATTAAAAATAGTTTAGTTACCATACTAGATCATAGAGGCGCTGGTGGCGATAATTTGACATTTGCTCAGAATTTAAAAATTATTGTAATATTTCACTTTTTATTTTAAATTCTAATATTCAAATATCAATTCAATTATATTAAATTATGAAAGCTTTGGTGGTTGTTTTTATTTATAACGGAATTTTGTAAATTAAACCACATATTGATATTTGCTACTTCTGCAATCGAAACGTTGTGTATATTTTTGTATTTTTTTAATAAATTTACAATTACAAATATCAATATGTGGTTTAATTTACAAAATTCCGTTATCAATTCAATTAAATAATTTATTCTAAAAGTTCTTATTTTAATTTATTTAATAAAATATTTAGATCATATATAACTTAATTTTTATTTATTCTTTCTATATATTTGAATATTTCTTCTTTTCTATTTGAAAGTGAAAGGTTAAAAAAACAGAATAAATTATTTTTAATGTTTTATGAATACAAAATTATTTTCAAAACGTAAATTAAAATAACTAAATTATATTATTTTTGATTTTGTATCAATTATTATTACAAATATATTTTAAGTGCAAAAATGATTTCTTGGTTAATTAAAATATGTTTTTTAGACAAATGATATAAACGAGATGTTTTAAATTTATGTCTTTTTTATATTGAGTATTTTTTTAAAATTAAAATTTGTTTTAAATCAAAATTATTGTATTCAATTATATTTTTTTATTAATAGGCTTCTTTTTTTATTTTTAATTTTTAATAAATTCTCTTTTTTGATATGATATTAATAAAAAATAATATTAAATTATATATAACGTAAGAGAGATGGGACAAGGGCTCAGGATAGGGACACTTGGAGAAATGTGGTTCCTGCGGCCAAGAACTTTCGAGTTCTTTAGAGTCACAGAGATAGATAGATATAACATATACAATAATAATATATACAATTAATTTAGTGATTAAATTAAAATATATTTTAAATAAGAACACAAAAAGAAATGAATGTTTTATGTAATATACTGATTGAAACAAAATGGATGAAAACCTTTTACTACTCTTAACCAAATACTATGTACCACTCGGGGGGTACAGGGGGCGGAGCCCCCGTCTAGGTGTGGAGAGCGCCGAAGGCGCTCGGAGCAGCTAGTATATATATATATTTGAAAACAATCTCACAAAAATACGTGATTATATCCCTGATAAATTTGATAGTAATATATTTGTTTGTATATATGTAAATGGGTTCTCAAAAACCGCTTTAACGATTTTTTTGAAATTCACATCAGAGATAGTATCTATTTTAAATTTTAAAAAACGGAGTGTTAAGAAATTAAGATGCCTTATGCAACATGGATGGGTAAATAAATTGGACTCCCTATCTCCCTGAGAAATTCCCATTAAAAATGTTTATAATATTTTAGTTTATTAAATCAAACTATTATTTTTTATTTAAATATTTTTAATGTTAATACAATAATTTTTATTTTATAATCTATAAAATAATTTAATTATTTTAAAAAACGGCGGCCTTCAATTACAATTTTTTTACTCTCTACTGACTGTTCATTTCATAACTGAAAATATTGTCGAATAGAAATAGACGATATTACTTGGATTAATCTTATTATGTTAGCTAAAATTGTTTGTTTGTATTATTGAGGACCCCAGTTCAATTCATTTTAATCAGAACATTTAATAATTGTAATAAACAATTAAAGAATTGTATATCAATATTTTTTAAAGGGTCGAGCGAGAGCTCGGTGTCCAGGTATTAATATTACCAGCCAAACCCAATAATAATGAATCATTTTTGTTTAACTTAAGTACCGAGCCGAGGCTCGGGGTCCCGGTACTATATATATATACAGACAAAAAGGATGAGCCATAGGGTGGGGGTAGCGTTTAATTTCCGGGCCTGGTTAGAGAATTTCTCTAGCTGGGGTCTATGAGACGGAGTAAATACAAAATTGGGAAGCTACTTAATAAAATGTAGCGCCTCCGATCAAGAAAATCAAGGTAAAGGTTGATAGGACACGTTCTACTGATCATAGGACACCTCATTGATATAATCGACTTGCATAGTACATACAAAAGTCAGGTATTTTTCTATATACAGACTAAATAAAGATAGATATAAGGAATTTCGGACTTATTGTTAATAAGAATTGAAGGATATGAAGATAGATAAAAGTAGGCATTTTTGTTGAGAGCTAAGCTATTGAATTTTAACAGGTTTTTATAACAAAATGAAAGAGTTTTAAAAAGGAATTTTTCAAATCACAAAAAGATTTAAAATAATCTTATTTAGTTCTTATTGAAATTTTATTCTTTTTTAAATATTTATAATTCAATAAAATGTTATATTTATATAATTTTATTGAATAATACATTTTTATATTTCAATATTTACTAACAAATACATATATTTTATATATATATTATGTATGTTCATTAGATTACGTGAAAATTTCTTATATAAATATATATAAAATTTAATTTAAATTCATTTTTATCACACTAATTTATTTCAATATTATAAAATTAAAAAGAAATCAAACTGACATTAAGTTTTCTGTACGATTTATTTCATAGCCATATGGCAAATATAGGTTTGTAAGTTTTTTAAACTTTTTAAAATATTTTCTTTTAAATGGAAATTTGTTCCATTTGCTTAGAAAAAAAGTGTCTAATGTCTTTAAATTTCTAGTTTTTATGGCTTTTACAATTCTGTAAACATTTTCACAAACATCCATTAAATGACATTTTGTTAAAGAGTTACAATGTTTATAAAATCGTATATAATCTTTGCCTCTCCAAACGCAACCTTGAAGATAAAGTTGTTGAATTTTGAAATAAGGGGAATTCTTTGTTTGAAGTAATTGAATATTAAAACAATTCTTCAAAGATAAAGTAAATAAATGTGGAAAATAATTGATTATTTCTGCAATATTTATATCATGCACATTTGTTAATATAATAATAAGTAAATTATTGTTCATGGAATTGAAAAGAAATCGCTGAAATATTTCATAACTGATCCCATATTGAAAATCTATTTCAAACGTTTTTAATTTTGGAAAATGGATATTTTCATCAACAATAAATGTTCCAAAATCTCGAATATTAACATGCTCCAAATTTGGACAATATTTACATATTAGATTGATCCCTTCTTTATTTATATTATCAATAACAATTTCTCTTAAATTTAAAGATTGAATCCTAGGAATGTTTTCTTCAATATTTTTATTGAGGTATTTAACATGTATTTCAAATTCGGGCACATCAAGTATTTTCAAATTTGGAAAAGCTAACAAAAAATAATGGAAAGTGTTATTGAAAAAAAATGCATGCTCAATTGAAATTTTTTGCATCATCCTGTGCGGTTTTAATTTTTTTATTTTACGTTCAAATATAATTGGACAATTTACCAAAATTATCTCTTGTAGAAGTGGGCAGCAAGTTACAATATGTATAAATAATGATTCATGCATTGAACCATTACAAATTCTTAAAATGCGTAAATTTTTTAGATTTTTAATCATTTCCCTAAATTGTTTCTTATAATCAAATTGTGCAGAATGGTAATGTAATTTCAAAAATTGTAGATTCACACATTTGGAGAGTGCTTCTAAAAGACTTGGCTCATAATAATCTCCTACGAAAATACGGAACTCTTTTGTTCTATTGTTCAAACAATGAAACCAACCACTTCTTGTTAAATCCAAACAATAATATGGGTTTAGATTAATAATTTTATGTATAATTTCATCAAAAATCATTGAAGGCAATCTTTTTTCAAATATTTGTATATACTGTTCCACTTCTGAGTCCGATTTGGTGGTTGAATTAATAAAAGCTTCTAATCTTTTTTGAACATAATTTTGAGTTATTGTGCGTAGTTTTAATACCTGTAAAAAAAAATTTAATATTTATTAATCATATGAAACTATAATATATTTATTACTTCTTTAAAAGGAATTGATTTTTTAAGATTTTGATTTATTATTTTGTATCACTAAAATAAATTTAAAAATAAAATTTCAAGTAAATTATCTTAATTAATTTAATACAGTGGAAAATATTATTTATTTTATTAAAATACCACATTAATTAAATTAAATTTGAAAAAATGAGCCACAACTATCCAACCTCTACCCTCCCCCATCTCTCTCACGTCCCTTCCTACACTGTCCACTCACCTCGTCCTTGGTCTTCCAAAAGGACGTTTCCCAGTCGGTCTCCCCACCAATATATTTTCTTGTCATTCTTTCCTCTCCCATTCTAGCCACCTGCCCTGCCCATCATAGCCTTCTCGATTTGATAACCCTAACTATGTCTGGAGAGTCACAGAGGTCATGCAATTCCTCAATATGTACCCTCCGCCATTCCCCGGTGACCTCATCATTCTTTGGCTCATAAACGCTCTACGAAGAATCCTATTCTCAAATACTCTAAATCTACTCTCGTCTCCCAGGGTCATAGACCATGCCCACACTCATATAACACAAAAAATAATTGTTAATAATATTAGCCTAAATAATTTAAAACCGTGAAAAATATTATTTATTCTATTAAAATTTATTATAAAACCACATATATTAACTTAAGATTACTAAGATAAATTAAAAAAAAAGAATTAAGTAAATAATATCAGTCTAAATGACTTAAAACTGTGGAAAATATTATTTATTTCATTAAAATTGATTAAAATGCTATATATAATAAAGATAACTAAATTAAATTTTTAAAAATTCACAACAAATTAAAAAATTATATTAATTATGTAAAACACCATAAACCCTTTATTTAAATATACTAGAGAGCTCAAAACAGAAAATTATCATTTACAAAAATATATTCGTACAGAATCGTTTTTGTGATCAACATTAACATTACATCGCTTTAATTATTTAATAAAATAATAAAATCAAGTTTAAAATTTTTGTTTATTTACCTTGTCGTATTTCATCGTGAAACGACTCGTCATATACTATGAAATGTTTAGTTATACCTTATATTTGTCACTTTCTCTGAACATAATAGAAGACTGATCACTCTTTTAAAAAGGAAAGCATTATATATATATATATATATATATATATATATATATATATAAACCTTTTCCAAGACTATATTGTAAACATCTTTTAAAATAAAATAAAAATCTAAAATTATTTGTTTGTAACTATGGACTCAAAATATCTATTTAAAAAATTTTCTATTTCTCGGGTGGTCAAGTTGAAATTTTGTTTTGTTTTAAACAAATCTTTTGTTTGAATAAAAAAAGTTTTTGTATTTTTTTCAACTTTCTACTTTGAAACATTTTTTAATATTTTCTTAAAAGTATTTATTTTTATATTATTATAAATAATTTTATAAATTATTTTTTATTATATATTTATTATATATAAAAATAAATGATAACTAAAAATAAAATCAAATAATAAAAACATAAGAATTTATAAATAAATATAAGATAAATAAATAAATTTTAAATTAATAAACCAACTATATTTATATATATATGTATATATTCGGCACCGGGTTGCAGAAAAATTGTAAAAATATAAATAATTTTCTTTTATATATTATTACAGTGGTTTTAGATATATAGTCACAAGGAATAGTTGCGAAGTGGTTTAGTGGTTAGCACGACACTTTTTTACATACATATTAAATATTTGAACATAAATACAGCTAAACTACTGAGATTATCCAATACTTTTCTAATTAAAGAATTTATTTCGATTTACTAAAAATTTAATCGATCCAAATATTTGCCAATTCTTTTATATATATATATATATATATAAATATACTTATATAAAACAAATTTAATATAATCTATAAGTGGAAATAAAAATTAAACTGTTTTTTTCTATTTTCTTTAAATTGTTTTTTCTTTATACTTAAAATCTGAAATTTATTCATTTGGAACCTAACATAAAATCTCTGTGCAGCAAGCCTCAAGCGCAAGGATCTCACTAAATTAAAATATTAAATTATTATAGAAAAATCTTTATTATTATTTTGAATTTGATTTTTAGTTTTTTATTATGTTTTGAAAATTTACTTACTTTCGTTAACAGTGATTTCTTCCTTAAACCTATCATTTAAGTTTCTTATTTGAACAATTCAATTTTTCCCATCTCGCCAGAGATAGTATTGCGATCACGAAAATTTTCGATGTCGAGATTTTGATGTTTATATACGTTTCGATGGTCCCTGAGTCATTTTCACTAAAGTTGTGTGTAGACAAGATGACGCAAAAACGGTTTGAGCTAGAATAATAAAATTTGGTACACGGGCATTATTCAAAATCCGTAGTTTTCTATCAACTTTAAAGAAATGTAGCTCATCCGGAACCTACCATGTGTTTTCATTTTTTTTCCTCTAAACTGACCGTAAAAATAAAGATATATTCTTTTTCACATGATTAAAAATTGTATAAAATTGCTATATATAGAATATCAGCTTGATTGAATAGCTGAAAGTACCGGAATTAATTTTTTAACAATGCAAATCACGCGCCATCACGTGACGAGGTGCCTTCAACAAAGAGCCAAACACGCGCTTGTTTAATATATATTGATTAATTTTAATTTATAATTCATAATTAATTAATTTTTATTTTAAATATAATATATAATAATTAATCCAATTCGAATTTGCGAGATAGTCGAGTGGACACTCCAGATTTTTTAATAATAATAATATTATTAAAAAACAGATATGGATATAACATAAATATTTTTAATTTTATTTTATTTATAATATATATGTAAGACCAGGCTGTGACGTCATGAATGGCTGGATGACGTCATATAATTTTAAATTAAGAAAAAAACTAATAAGATGATTTTTCTCGAAGATAAAACCAATACAAAGTGCATGATTCGTGGTGATATGTAAAAAATTTCCTCATGTGTAATTTAGTGTGAAAATAACCCTTCCCTTCCTAACGTCGATTGCTAATTCTACCACTTCCTGTTTCCGGATATACACCAAAAGTTGATCAATTCATCATATTGATGCATTAAGTATATCAATATACCAAATTTCATCAAAATCCGTTGAGCCGTTCAAGCTGTACACATCTATACGGATGGACGGAAGGACGGACAGACATCGTGCTAAAAATTCTTTTTTTCTGTTAAGAAAATGCATGATTCATGGAGATATGTAAAAATCTCACCATGTGAAATTTGGTGTGAAAACATACCTCCCTTACTATCGTCGGTCGGTAAAAATTATGTATATGTTATACATAGGAGGGCATAAGAATTTTAGGTCTTAGGTGGGGGGGGGGCATGCATAAAAAAGGTTGGGAAACAATGTTCTAAATAGTAACTGGAAATTTGTATATATATATCCCTCTCTTCAAAAAATAAATTCAAAAAATTTAATAATATATATCTTTATTTAAATTTTTCATTTAGTTCAATATCTATTTATAATATTATACATTTATAATTTTGCGTTGAATTAAAATAATATGATATTTAATTTATTTTTATTTTATATATTTTTAGGTGATCACCATGTGTATGTGCGTTACACTTAGTGCCATGGTTACACTTGTCTTCCTCTTTATGCCAAAAATTTATATTATACTTGTACGACCTGAACGAAACGATCGAGCCCATTTCACTACGAGTAAATCAATTCGATGTCATATCGGATCTCGAGTGGCATCTGCGATCAGCGCTAAAAGTCAAAGTTCATATTCTGGCTCGGAAAGTCCTCGGTAAGTTCTCTCATTCTCATCTATTTCTTAAAATTTTATAACAAAATATTCAAACAAAAACAACTTGGAGTTATACATTCTAACTGGGAGGGTTAATTCTTATTGACCAGTGGTCTATCATAATTGATAACCCTCTTCTCATTATTTTCATCATTTATATTTTTGTCATTAATTTTAAAGAATCTAATTTATTTTTAAAAAATATTTTTTTTTCATGATAATTATAAATTCAATTTTTAAATAATATAAATTAAAATCGTTAATTTCGAACAAATTCTTTTTTTTTTCTTTTTAATTAAACTTTAAAGTAATTTTCGTTAGTATCTGATTAATTTGAAATAATATTTTAGGGCCGGTTTGATACATCTTCAACATAAAGCAAACGATTCGTCATCTGGATTCAACACAAAAACTGCATGGAGAGGGTATCCAGGAAATCATCTTTCCAGCCAAGGTAGGAATACCTACAACAATGTTTTTTTTTTCAAAGTTCAACTAAAGAAATGTTTTATTAATAAGTCACAGGGAATATTTTCAGAATTTGAATTGGATTAGAATTTTTGCATTAATCATTTTTAAAAAAAATAATCCTTACTTATAGGTCAGAGGTCGCCAAACCTTTTTGATCATCGACCCTTATATAATTTTTCGAAATCTCCATAGACCCCCATTAAGGTAATTTTCAGATAATTACAATAAAACTATCAAATAACCTTAATATTTAATAAATCAGAAACAATAAGTAAAGTAGCTACAGATTTTTTACCCTTTTTTCACCCGAGTAAATATATATAACTTTATTATTTTGTTTTCTATAAATAAAATGATCTTAAGTCAATTATAAAAAAATTTTTAAATTTTATATACGCAGTTAGGTATGTGTGATATGCGTATTAAGAACTGTTTTTCCTTCGAGTCCCAATCGACCCTCATTCGACCCAGTCCAGTGGTGTATTGGGAGGGGAACGCGGGGGGAACGTCGTTCCCTTACCTTTTTTCAGAACCGGAACGCGTTCCAGTACTTTTTCATGACTCGATAACTCCCACTTAAATCTTCTGTTACTCTTTTTTTGTGTTCGTTAATATTTTTTGTATAGTAACAATAAGAAAAAATAAAAACTTATATGGAAAAAATAGTTTGCTGAAAATAGGACTTTTTTTTGCTCCCACTATGCTTTCCCTTACTTCTTATTTTACCAATACATCACTGCTTGGGTCAAATCGACCCCTACTGTTTTTAAATAGACCCCTGGGGTCTATATAGACCAGTGCTTCTCAAACTTTTTGAAGTCACAATTTTTTTTTTTAGTTTAGATTGCTTAAATTTAAAATTATAAATTTCTATATGCAAATTTTACTAGTCAATACTAATGTTTACAATATACTTATTTAATTATTATAATTTATGTGTCACATTTTTCGATATTCCACGGCCCTCTAGTGGGCCGCGGTCCATCACTTTGAGAAGCCCTGATATAGACCACTTTGGCGACCTCTGTTGGAAAAAATTCTATTCTATTTTATTGAATATTTATACATAATTATTTATTTATTTTATATAATAATATATTCTTCATGGAGAAATAAAATATTTCTCTCAGAAAAAGTGATCATTAGTCAAATTCAATTGATATAAGAAGAAGAAATAAATATTCATATATTTTTATTTATTTCAAAAGTAATCCGATTCTTCGTAACAATTTGAATTTTACAATTACAATTTGAAATGCGCGCCGACTCCCGGCATGCCTTCGGCGTCAATACACCATCATTGTTATACCGTGGGGTAGGCAGTTTAATATCTTACCTAGGATGTAATTATTATAATCCGTATTATTATATTATTAATATTAATTAATATTAATAATCTATAAATGATAGATGTTTACATGTTATTATTATTATCCGATTTTAGCTCACTTTCTCAGCAAATTGCTGGAAAACTTTCACCCATCCCTTTAGATCAGGGATGTCGAACTCGCGGCCCGCGGGCCGCATTGCGGCCCACTCAATGTTTTGATGCGGCCCACTATCGACTCATTTTGGAGTTAAATTTTAAAGAATTCACAGACCGGCAAGCGACCTATAACTTCGAGGCTATAAAAAAAAGGCTGCAACATTCAAAAACAAAAAAACCACCTTTATCCCCAAAAATCTCCATAAGTTTTGAGACATTCACTAGCTAGGATTAACATATTCTGGTAATTTTGCGGTCCAGTTAAATATTTAGGTTTGCGATGTGGCCCATTAAATTAAAAGGTTGGACATCCCTGCTTTAGATGTTGTATGGGATTGGGCTCGGAAGGTGTGGAGAGGGAATTCACCCTAACCCACAAGGATAACTTCAGCTCTCTCAGCTCATTATTATTATTATTATTATTATAGTGTTTTCATTGATATTTTAATGAATTCATTTTACAAATAGATCAATTAAAATAATTTCATGGAATATAAGATCATTAGTAAAAGAGATTAAAAAAATCAACAATATATATTTAAAATTATTATTTTTCTTATAAACAAATAACAGTATTCCTATGGGTAATTACTTTTATTTTAAAAATTTTAGTTATTTATTTTATTTAATTTTATAACAAAATTGACAATGAAAATTTAAAAAAAAAATGAAAGAATCATTAAAATCAATGCAAGATTAATGAAAGAATTTACCAAATTTATTAAGGCTCAATCGTAATTACAATATTCACAACTTCAAATGACTATCTCATTAATTCTTTATTTTCATGAATTAATGAGTTCGAAAGGACCTTTGAAAGTTCCGAAGAGATAATTGCTAAAGATGATGCTTTCTTAGATGAAAATGCAAAGGTATGATTAATTTTATAAAAATTAGATAGATTCTTTTACACGTTTTACAAATACAATTATTCCAGGAAAATCATCAGAAATCACATTAAAAGGAATTTTAAAAAGTATATATAAAAATGTTGGTCATCATTCTTCAAAATTTATTCCAAGTCTTCCTAATATCTACAAAAAAGAAAATGATATTCAAACGAATCCTTTGTGAAATGACTGAATTTTCCTTTCTTTGAGTTCTCTTCTCCACAAAAATAAAATCATGAAACATCAATCACATTACAGAGAGATCAGGGCTAGTAAAATGAGAGAATTAAAAGCTAAATTTTACTTTACGGGCCTTTTTTCTAACACGTGTTTTTAAATTGATATAAAAATATAAAACATATCCCTTTCCTGTTTGAGCCAGTCTGAAGCGCGGAACATGGCGGAAACACTTAATTTAGTGAAAATTCATATGATTTGCAATAGTGATAATTTGGTTCAACAGTTGCAAGATTGGCAATTAATACCAACTGAACCGACATACAAGTGTCCCAAATGTGATGGCCCACTTAAATTAACAAGTGATACAACCAGGGCCGTCCTAAGATTTTCGGCGCCCGTGGGCTCCTAAAATTTTGCGCCCCTTTTCATAAGAAATTACACAGAAAAAATGGTTAGTAAAAATATATAAACCAATAAAAAATGCCGCCCCCAGAAGGCTTGCGCCCTAGGGCTATAGCCCAATTAGCCCTGTGGTTAGGGCGGCCCTGGATACAACAAAAGTTTAAGTTTTCGGTTTTTTAAATTCGGTTTATTTTATTTTAGAAATAGTTTTATCCATACTAAAGCTATTTAAAGACTTTTTCGGTTTTTTAAATTCGGTTTATTTTATTTTAGAAATAGTTTTATTCATACCAAAGTCATTTAAACGCTTTTTCGCTTGTGATTTTGATTAGTTCCGCGCATTAATTTCAATAAATAATCATTTTTTTGAACATTATTTTGTGTTATTATTCATTTTTTTTAATTTTTAAAAAAGGCCCGTAAAGTAAAATTTGACCGAATTAAAATTAGGAACATGGAATGTGCGTAGCTTATATAAACCGGGGGCATTCCAAAACTTAGTAATGGAAATTAAAAAATATGATTTAGATATAATCGCCTTACAGGAAATGAGGTGGGTGGGATAAGGAAGGATTGATGCTGGACACTATATTTGCTTATACAGAGGATCTGAAAGGCATCAACTGGGAACGGGCTTTATTATTAGAAAACCAGTAGCCACCGCAATTAAAAATATAGAATTCATAAATGATAGGATATCCATTTTAGTACTCAAGGGCAAAATTTATAATATGACGTTGATAAATGTGCATGCACCTACAGAGGATAAAGAGGGGGGGAATTAAAGATAAATTTTATGAGGAATTAGAAGCCTTTGAATTGTTCTAACTGGATTTATATTATCTAAACGACAAGGGGTTAACATAGAAATATGATAAGTTGGTTTGAAGCTTTCGTTTACAGTCAACACAATCTTTTATATATCTGGCAATATGTCCACGCATATTATTCCAATAATATCTTTGGGATATTTTTGAATATGTACCTTCAGCTCCATAATGATCAGCTCTAGGTTCATCATGAAATTCTTTTAATATATTATCCCTTTCTTGTATAGGCATGACCAATTGTGCATCTTCTCTATCAGAGGCGGGCGAATATCTATATAGGAGAACTTGGTCCATCAAATAGCCTTTATCAGACCAATTAACATAATTGAGACATTTGTCAGTAGCTTCTAGTTAATTAATAATAGTTAATAATTCGTTATACTTTTAACTGTGTTTCCCTGATTTCTTGAGGGATGGTGTGAGGAAACTCCACATAAATGTGATTATATTGAAAATAATTAATTTGATTATTTATATCGTTAGTTGAACGAGAAAGTAGGTTCGCAACAGCATTTGTACGGCCAGGGATATAGTTTATTTTTATTTTATAGGCCTGAATTTCTAAAGCCCATCTTGCAAGACGTCTGGGGTCTTTAAATTCATTAACCAGCTGAGAGGCTGATGATCAGTACAAACAATAATTTCAAAGTTTTCAATATATCGTCTAAATTTTTTCAAAGCCCATACCAATGCAAGAGCTTCTTTCTCAGTAGTGGTGTAATTTATTTCGGCCGGAAGAAGAGTTCTACTGGCGAATTCTTTTTCTTCTTGAAGTAAAACTGCTCCTAAAGCGTAGTTATTTGCATCAGTTTTGATAATGAATGGTTTAGTATGATCAGCTGATACTAAAATTAGTGAAGAGGTGAGAAATTTCTTTAAGTTTAAGAAAGAATTATTATCTTGCCCTTTCAACTCCTATTTTCCTTACGTCCCTTACAACATTGTCCGCCCATCGCGGACGCCTTGGTCTTTGAATCTGTCTCCCCACAAATAGACTTTTCGTCAGTCTTTCCTCTTCCATTCTTACCACAAGTCTTGATCATCGCAACCTTCTCGATTTTATGGTCCTATCTATGTTTTATGATCCTTACTATCCTAGGGATGCATAGAGGTGACACAAGTCTATAAATTTTGGAGATTCCCATTTTCAAAGGATCTAAAAAATATAAAGATAAAACAAAAAATTGTATGAACCAACAAATTAATTACAATAGCTTTCATAATATTAGTAGAAATTTTTTTTAAAGAAAATTAAAATTCAACAAATACAGATGCTTATATGCCGAAAAATGTTGAAATTTGAAAAATTTGTGATGGTGTAGCCGAAATTAATAATGAATGACTTTCAAAAATCTAAAATAGAAAAAAAAAATCTTCTGTGCCCAATATATGATGTTTCCTTCTTCTTCTCACTGTCAGGCTATTGTCCAGTAGAGCTACAGCCGATTTATTTGTGTGATCCTCCAATTTTTTTATGTTTACGGAATTGATTAAAAATGACCTCTCTGATGGACGGCACTTCGAGATCCTTATGTAGACTCTCATTTGTTATTTACCATGAGGCATTCGCGATTCCTCTAAGGATTCTTGATTGTACTCTTAGGATGATGCTCAAGTTAGATTCACTTGAAGAACCCCATATTTGGCAGCCATACATTCATATTGGCTTAAGAATTGTCTTATAAATCATTACTTTGTTTTTCAGAGCAAGCTGAGATTTACTACCAATCAGCCAGTTGATTGACTTTCAGGCTTTCCGTGTTTCAAAATCATAATAATTTGTGCAAATTTTCATTGGGAAGGAGCACTTACAGTTAAACAGTACATTGTCAAGGTTTTGGAAAATTTGTTGTTCCTTATGCTCCCTTTATTGGGAACAATTTCCTTCTCCCTCAGGACAATACACATCGAATTCAAAGAAACTTACCTCTTTTAACAATGGGAATTGCGAATCTCCACATTCTATCTCTCTTCATCCCAATTCATTGTTTAATTTTATGATTAAATACAACTAATTTTCCATAAATTTTATGTTGAGAATTAGGATTCTATTTCTGTTATGTGAATTTTATCATTTTTTCATTTTTTTTGAATATCTCTTTTTATTATTTTTAAAGGGTAAAATCAATTCGTTTCCCTCCAAAATTTCTTACTAATCTTGGATGTTGAAAATTTCCTTTCGGACGATAACAACACATTTGATGATATTGATGAATTCTGAAATTAAAAAAAATTACTCTACTAAATTTGCATACTTTTAAATATAAGTTCAAATATTCTTTTGTAAATAATTTACGACTTGAAATGTGGAAATATTGTAATAAAATTCAATTTCAAAAATATAAAAAGAAAAAATTTGTCAATAAACAAGTACAATTATTTTTCATAATATTAGGTAGTTTTTTTGTATAGGACTAATTCTTTTCATTCTTGCGTTAAAGAAAAATTGGCAGGCTGTAGTTCTACTTCAGCGGTTTTTTTCTTTTTAGAAACTATCTTATCTTATTATGCTAGCTAAAATTGTATATATCTATCTATCTATATTTCTATATATATTGGTTCTCAAAAACCGCTCTAACGATTTTTTTCAAATTCACACTAGATATAGTATTTATAAAGAAAAATTAAATTTTATTGATCATATCTCTTGAAACATACAGCTTCATTATTTATTTCTTAATTAAAAAATTAAAAAAGTTCGAAGGATCGAAACTCGCCGCGTGCATTTTTTACTTTCCCGCATACTTCGTATAAGGGAAGTATTGACTGAAAATTTCGACTTCGAGATTTCGATAGATCTTGACGTTTTAGACCTCCCTGAGTCGGAAAATACCATTTTTCGAATTATGTCTGTGTGTGTGTATGTATGTATGTATGTATGTATGTATGTATGTATGTATGTATGTATGTTCGTATGTATGTATGTATGTATGTATGTATGTATGTATGTATGTAATGTCTGTAAGCAAATTTACTCAAAAACTAATCTATTTTCGTGATTTATTTATTCATTGTTTTTTTATTAATTAAGTTTTAGATAGTTTTATAATTTTTAATATTTTTTCAATAAAATATATTATTTAATACATTTAATAATTGTAATAAATAATTAAAGAATTGTATATCAATATTTTTTAAAGGGTAGAGCGAGAGCTCGGTGTCTCAGGTATTAATATTACCAGCCAAATCCAATAATAATGAATCATTTTTTTTAACTTAAGTACCGAGCCGAGGCTCGGGGTCCCGGTACTAAGAAGTAATAGTGTTAACTATACAAACACCAAGAAGTTAGAATCATTGATACAATGTTTAACTTCCTACTATAATTCAATTAATAATTAGATAAGTACAAAATAAAAAATATTAATTTACTCTAACCAGATGAAATATTAGTTATGTGTTTACCTTACCCGCTGGGATAGTGGGTAATTAAAAGGTAAAATAAAGGGCAAGATTTGATAAAAGAAAGAAAAATATATTTATTTGTGAACTAATTACAAGATACAATCATTAAAGGACCGAAAGGGAAGATGGTATCATGGATCACTAACGACTATGAACATCTCTACTCGACTGTTATTTAAATAGAGGGGTAGGTGATGTCGTGAGGGTAGTTCCAGGGGGTGTAAAACACATGAGGCACACCTGTGGAGAAATTATTCCTTCTTTCTAAAGGTCAAGTTTCCAGACTAATTTATTACATATATAAATTTCGAATTATTTTATTAAATGTAAAATTATTAAATTTCTTAAAAATTGTATTATTTTATAGATATGCTTAAGTTTTTGTTATTAGTTTATTTAAATAAAATGAAAAATATTTTTTCTTTTAAATTTTCAAATTAGGACAGTTTAATCTGATCAGTGCTGTCATCTACTAATCGTTTTCAATAATTTTATGTCATTTATACAAAAATATTTATCATTTTTCTATTTTTATTTAATTATTTTTAAGTCATTTTGCCATCAATATGTTAACAATTAAAGAAATACAAAATACAATATTATCTAAATTAATAAAATTGTGTAGTACTAATATTAGAAAAACAATTTGTTTAGTGCCGCCATCTACTAATTTGTTTTTAATAACTTAATTAATTATTTAATTTAATTTATTTAATTTTTTTAACCTATTCCTTACAACCAAAGACCATAAACAACACAACAACATAAACTAATATATATAAATAATATTTTCTTAATTTTTTGAAATTAACAAAATTATTTAATTTATATTCAATTTTTTCCATTTTAATAATAAATAGCAATCTAATGATGTTAAATTTAATTTCTAAACTAGTTTTTTCATCTAAATTTTCTTCAGGATTGATATTAATTTCACGATTTTCAATATTCAAGTTTATATGATTGAATTTTGTATCTAACAAAGATGCTGATGGTCTATCTGTGCTGATTTTGTAAAACTAATATCAACAAAAAAAAACCCACATGTTAACACAATAATAGATAATAATATTAATTAATAAATTTTAAAAAATGTAATAAAAAAGAAGATTTTTAAAATTTTTCTCTTATTGCAAGCATTATATAGCCCATTTGTTTGTCTGCTTAGTGCCGCCATCTACTAATCGTTCTTTATAAATAACTAGCTGCTCAGACCGCCTTCGTATGGTTTGTGTCTTTGGCGTGCTTTGGCGTTCTTCACATCTAGACGGGGGTTCTAATAAATCTTATCTTATTATGCTAGCTAAAATTGTATATATGTATTTATCTATATATCATGGTTCTCAAAAACCGCTCTAACGATTTTTTTCAAATTCACACTAGATATAGTATTTATAAAGAAAAATTAAGTTTTATTGATGATATCTCTTGAAACATACAGCTTCATTATTAATTTCTTAATTGAAAATTATATATTATATGGAAAACGTCAAAATTTTTAATACTGCCTGCTAAGACAGTAAAAAAATGACAATTTTTTATCTAAATACATATAGTCCAGCGGTTGGACTGATGTTTTAACGAGTGGATTTCGTCGGTTCGAAACTCGCCGGGTGAATCGTTATTTAAAAATGAAAATAATGATTTTGTTATTTTTTTTTCTTTTTATCTATTGTTTACTTTTTAATAAATTACTATTCTATATTTATTTATTCATTGTTCTTTTATTAATAAAGTTTTAGATAGTTTTATAAGTTTTAATATTTTTTCAATAAAATATTATTCAATATATTTATTAATATTATTTTATTTATTATTATTGAGTACCCGAAGTTCCATTCATTTTAATCAGATTGATGCAATGATGCAACAGTTAATAATTGTAATATTGTAATAAATTTCTATCTTGAAAATTGTTACATATTATTCAGGATATTTTAAAAACTATTTCTTTCTTTAATTAATATTCATTTTTTCTATAAGTCAGATATATTTCCAAATATTAAATAATTTTTGAAGTGAAAACTTCTTTAGCGGCGTTGAGCACTTTTGCGGGATGGGGAAAAAGTATAGAACTCGCGTGATCGTGACCAACACCATGAAACCATCTGCTTTCAAATTTCTTATAACAGAGCGCGAAATTTGAATTGTCATTAGAACTGTTTTATAAATTATCTCTAACATATAAATATATATTTATTATGTAAAGTTCATTTCATATATACATATATAATCAAAATTATACGAAATGAACTTCACATAATAAATATATATTTTATGTTAGAGATAAGAATTATAAAACAGTTCGTATTGCAATATTTTAAACAAAGTTGTGTATTTATATATATATAAATATAAGTTACAAATTTGTTTAAAATATATGTTTAAAATAATATATAAGTTATATATATATACATGCATATGAAATTCATCTTTCTCGTGAAATAGCGCGAATTTCGTCTGTTTTAAAATTTCTTACGCAGAAGTTTTCACTTCTGTCGGCCAGTCCCACGACTGCCAATTTTGCTTTTTTAATTCCGAAAAGCTGCAAAGCACGTTTTTTTGTCTTTAGTTTGTTTTATAACCACTTGGGGCGCTAAACAGTTTTTCAAAAAAACACTATAGAAAAAAAATATATGTACCTATATATTATATATTTATGTATTATTGAGGAGCACAAGTTCATTAATTTTAATCAGATTGATGCAAATGTGTAACATTTAATAATTGTAATAAATAATTAAAGAATTGTGTATCAATATTTTTTAAAGGGTAGAGCGAGAGCTCGGTGTCCCAGGTATTAATATTACCAGCCAAATCCAATAATAATGAATCATTTTTTTTAACTTAAGTACCGAGCCGAGGCTCGGGGTCCCGGTACTATGCCTTATGACCCCTTTCATATCAATAAGTTAAAATCGCATCATAATTCACAAAAAAAACTTAATCTGATAAATTTAAGTCAGCAATATGAAATTTAAATAGAAATTACGAAAAAAGCAAAACCAAAAGACAGTATTGTTATATAAATAATGATATAAAGATATATAATTAAAAGATTTATATCATTGTAAACATATATTGCCTGAAAGGACATAACATATAAGTTTTCATAAGGATCCGATGTAATACATAGTATTTGGTTGAAAGTTTATATATAAAGGTTTTCATCCATTTTGTTTCAATGAGTATATTACATAAAACATTCATTTGTTTTTGTGTTTTTATTTAATTTAATCAATAAATTAATTATATATATATTATTATTTTATATGTTATATCTATCTGTGTGGCTCCATACTGCTTGAAAGTTCTTGATCGCAACAACCACATTTCTCCAAGTGTTGCTTCCTAAATTGTCCACCCATATTAAAAACTTACGTGAAAATCCAATTATGAGATTAAAATTAAAATTATTTATTCATATAATCTTAAAAATTAAAAGAGGTAATATAGTCGCAATGTGAATGTTTTCAGTGTATTAAATAAAAGGCCAATATGATCAATTGAAATATTGTAAATATTAGAAAATTAAAAATAAAAATATAAATATTATAAACATTCTTTGTATTGTATTCTTTCCGCTGCTGAATGACAACATATACATATCAAATTTTAAAAAATTAATTTCTAAAGTTATTGATTAATAAAATTTATAGCCTATGTTCAAATAGAAATATTCAAGATTATTGTAATGTAATCTATTCGTTAATAAAAAAAAAGATCTTAAAATATTATATAATTAATTATTTTGCAACTTTTTTGAAATCATCAAAATCATTTAATTTATATTTGAATTTTCCATTTTTACTAAAATATAAAATTTATTTCAAGACTCGTATGATTTTATGTAAATTTTCATCAGGATTGATATTCATCTCACTCATTTATAATATTGAAATTTTAATGATTGGATTTTGAATTTAGTAAAAGTAATTTTTCTATATAGTTAAATATTACATTCAGTACTTTAAGAATAAAGTTTTAAACTTTTGAACATAATTAATACTTTCCGTTATATTCAAATCATTTATTTTCTAATTATTAAACAGATTATTTCTGGGTTTGTCCTATTTTAAAAATTATATAAACAAAATAACTGTTGTTCACTCTTTTAGTGAAATAAAAGAAAGAAACAAGGTACTTTTAATAAATATATACCAATTTTATTTTATTCAATACTTTATTTATTTATTTTTTTTTATTTCAATTTAAATTCATTTTTAATTTAACACCTTTTAAATATTCTTAAAGTTTAAATGGAGTTTTTCCATTCGATCAAAGATCAACTTAATAAAATAAGTAACTCTATCCTCTCTCAACAAGGCTCGCCAGGCACTATCTTTTTTTAAACATTCCCCATTGATGAGAGTGGCTATATCAATTACACAATCATCGGTTTGTTGGGCCAAAACTTGGTGGGTGAATGCAAAAATTACCCCATAAAGAAATGTATCATTAAAATCACTCATGAAATTTTCTTTTGTAAATTCATCAACAGGATAGCCCATCATATTGAATACATTATGGAAACTCTCTATGTAGATTTGTATCAAATTATCTATATGGTTGCTTATAACATCCAAATTAGTTGAGACAAAGAGATAATGTTGAAGATCGAGGGCAGTGCAGCCCCATTGGCACATTTGAAAGTCAACCAAAGCGATTTCATCTGGTTCAAAACTATTTTCTGGATAATGAAAAAGTAAATTATTACTCCAACATTCTCCATGAATTAATCCTTGTACTTTGCCGAATTTCGAGCTACGAAATTTATATATTAATTTTGCAGCTTGATCAGAAAGGTTTAACACATCTTTTTCATATTGGTTATATCTAAAACAAAAAAAAAAAACAAAAAAATAACGATGATTATCAATTGTTTAATTTATTTCTATTTTATTAAAGTATATATTATGTGGGTAAATAATGTTCAGAACTTATTTTAAAAAAAAGTGGGGTTTTGAGTTGGTGTGTCGGAAATAAAAAAAAAAGCATTTTTTTTTATCTCTTTGGGTCTTTAATCATTTTGTCAGTTAAATATCTTTTCTTTTTACTTTTATATTTATGTACAGTGGTATCTTGAGATAAGGATGCCCTAAAATACGAATGTTTTGACATACAATATGAAGTATTCTAAAATTTATACTTCGACATACAACGAAAATTTGAGATAATTGCCTTGATGATGAGCTTTTAGATGAATTTAAATTTTTTTAAAATTGTATATCTCTGTCACCCAATACAACATCTAACCTTCAGTCCATGGATCAACAAGTTATCACCAATTTTAAGAAACTTTTGATGAAGCATCTTTTCAAGCGTTGTTGCGAAGTTACCCAAAATACGAACCTGAGGGAATTTTGGAAGAATCATTACAACATTGTGATCTATCTTAAGTTTATAGATATTGCCTGGCAAGGTGTTACTAAAAGAACATTGAACTCCGCTTGGAGAACATTATTCCCCGATGTTGTTTTAAAACGATTCGAACCTATTGAGGAGAAAATGGTATCCATTGGTCGCTCTCTGGGCCTAAAGGTAGATGAAACATAGGTTGCTGATCTCATTGAGGAGTATGTTGTGAACTCATGATGGATGAGGTGAAGAAGTTACAAGATTTCCCATTGGGGTAATGATGGAACTCAGCAGTGAGGAGGAGGAGGTCAAGCTGGAGAAACTTACTTCAGGTGAAATTAGTGATATCCTTGACAAGTGGCAGGAAGTGTGTGATTTTGTGGAAAATAGACACCCAGAGAAATTGTTTACAGGGAGAGTGAGTGCCTTATTTAATGATAGAACAATAAATTAATGCTATTAATATACATAATAAATACATTAATAAACATTATATGTGTTATTACTCGTTTATCTATATACAATTTGTCTTTATTATATGTAATTTAAGTTAATAGTTTTGAGCTAGTTTCATGAGCCACCGGTGGTAGTGTTAAAATACGATTTTTTTGCCATACGACAATGATCACAGAACGAATTAAATTCGTATTTCAAGGTACCACTGTATTTAATTTTATATTATTTTTTTTTGTTTTACTTCGCCAGACCAGGGCTCCCCTTGGCATTTAAAGCACTTCAATAACATTGTTTTTTTTTAAATTTAGATTTTTTAATTTTATAATAAAAAAATATTTTTTTAATTTAAAGAAAACATATTACTAGGCAATTGGGTATTAATTCAGAGAATAAATAAATAAACATACAGAAAAATTAATTAATTAAAACATCCATGCCATTTAGTGACAAGTATCATTACAAGTTGTTTTATTACATTTAAATTATTTTTTTTTTTTTTGATTTATTTATTTATTTATTTTTCTTAATTTATTATTACTTAATTTGTTTATGTTTGTTGATTTTATTTTTAATTGGGTAATCTAATTGGCGTACTGGAGGCTTATACATTTGTTATGCTTACCCTTTCCAAGTCTTCAATTCATATGCAAATGCTGTTAAGGTATTTTTATAAAATTGTCTCAAAAACTGTGATTTTTCTAGATCAATGAATAGACTAGTAAATCCATATTCAAAGTCTACCGTGCGGTTTCTATTAACAATAATCGAGGAGGCATGTATTCTGCCCAAAGCTCTCATAACTTGACGACTATGATCGACATTCACTCTTTTAGATCGATCTTTATTGATAAATCCATACTGGCTTAAATGATCTAAGATTACCGTATGTTCAGGAGATCCTTTATAATATCTAAAAACAACAACAAATTATGACATTTATATTTCCAAATTGTTTTTTTTTTTTGTTAACAATTCAATTTTAAAATTTAATTCACATTAGAATTTTTTGGTAATTTCGCTTTCATAACCATTTCAATTTTGATTATAATTATAGAAAGTCTTAAAATATTACCCTATTAATCGTAAAAAAAAGTAATTTTATCTAAAATTACTATTAATAAATGAACCCTAATTTCTTTATTATCAAAAATAAAATTTGCGGAAAAGACTTAAGAAAGTTAAAAAACGATTTATTTTTAAATAAATAAATAATTTTTTATAGATATTAAATTTTTAAAGCTTTGGTGGTTGTTTTTATTGATAATGGAATTTTATAAATAAAACCACATATTGATATTTCATTGTAAATTTAATAAGTTGACCTGTGGCCAGGTCCGAACCGACCGACGGTTTGAAGTAAATTAATTAGCAGCTACAGAAACAATTTCAAATAATTTTAATATATCTATTAATGTAATAAAAAAAAGATATGGATACATAAATAATAAATTTAAACATTTTTAATTTATTTTATTTATAATATATATGCAAGACCAGGCTGTGACGTCATGAATGGCTGGATGACGTCATATAATTTTAAATCAAGAAAAAACTAATAAATATGATTTTCCTGAGGATAAAACCAATACAAAGTGCATGATTCGTGGTGATATATAAAAAAATCTCCTCGTGTGAAATTTGGTGTGAAAATAACCCTTCCCTTCCTATCGTCGATCGCTAATACTACCACTTCCGGTTTCCGGATTTGCACCAAAAGTTGATCAATTCATCCCACTGATGCATTAAGTAAATATACCAAATTTCATCAAAATCCGTTGAGCCGTTCAGGCTGTACACATCTGTACGGACGGACGGACAGTCATCATGCTAAAAATACTTTTTTCTGTTAAGAAAATGCATGATTCGTGGAGATATGTAAAAATCTCCACATGTGAAATTTGGTGTGAAAACAATACCTCCCTTACTATCGTCGGTCGGTAATAAAAAACACAAAAAATACACGTTTCGATTGCTCCTTCTGCTACTTCTGCAATCAAAACGTTGTGTATTTTTTGTGTTTTTTAATAAATTTAAAATAAAATATCAATATGTGGTTTTATTTACAAATAATTTTTGTTCTATACTTAAATTTGCATTTAAAATTTAATCTCAATTATTTTAAACAGAGAGGATTAGGGTTTATGGAAATTTTTTATAAAATTTAATTCCATTGAAAAGTGTATTTATTAATCATTTATCAATTATGGTAATTAACTAAAATTAAGATTTTATTGTTGTTAATTGATTTTTGATACAATAATCAATTGATAAGTAAAATTGATAGGTTAAATGGAAATTGCAAAATACAAAAATACTTTTGTTTAAATTGAAACAACTAAAAAAAACAAACTTTTTTTTTAAAGCTACTAACCCATTATAGGATATATTTGTGTAAAATAAATATTGAAAACAAATAGATAGTCATAATTATTAATGACAGAATCATTTCGGTCATAGATTCTTAAAATCTATAATTTATTGATTCAATAAATTACTAAATTGATTTTTTTTTACCTTGCAGTAATTATTCCTTTGAGATTGTTGTCTGGGACCTCAGTTAAAATATCTTTAATTTGGGGCCAACCAACTTCATACAATTTTCTTTCACGTCTGTATATTTCTAAAATGGATGAATTTATCTTATTATTATTTGGTGTAATATATTTAATGAACAATTTAAGTTCTTGTTTTTCAGTGTCTGGATCTTCAACTCGTCTCTTTATTGTTACTTTAGCTAAACATGGAATAGTCCCATAATTTTCATTTGATTTTATTGCTGGACTTCGCTCTATTTGATTAATATGTAATTTAATATTATTCATTTCATTTTGAAGAATCGGTTCTAGCAATTTAATATTAATCCATTGAAGTTTGTCTAAAAATAAAAAAAAAAATATTTATCAATTCAATATAACATATTTAAGATGTTTTAAAATAAATATGATTTTCTTATAGGAATCATTCGCAATTTGAATGATCTATTTTGATTTAGTTAATCAAATATACCAGGGGTGGCCACACTTGGTGGTACTTAGAGCCATATTTTTTTTTTTTTTTTTTTTTAGAGCCATATTGCAAAATCGAAAATGTTACCTTTTTTGTGCAATGACTTTAAATTTTTTAATTGAGTCACAATAAACTCGAAAAGAGCCAGATGTGGCTCGCGAGCCACTGTTTGGCCACCGTGGAAATATACTAATCGGTTTCGGTCTTTGTCTGTCTGTCTAATGTGACGTACTCAGTCTGTCGATAGCCATTTTGTGAACTATTGGCTTATATTTTTATTTATCTATTTATTTATTATTATTATTATTATTCTTATATAAATTTCAATTTTTCTTTAAAATATTTTGATAAAAAAATTATAAATTTATAAATGAATAATATATAGCAGGGGTGGAAACACTTATGGATACTTAGAGCTAGATTTAAAAATCGAAAATGTTTAAGAGTCCAATCTGAAAAAAAATTTACTTTGGGGGAAGGGAGGGGGTTCGTAGTCACACAGAAGCCAAAATTACAAATACGTGAGCGATTAAAATACCTAATTATACGAATACGCCCCGCATACAATAGCTCTGCTGTTGTTATTGTAATAAAGTAGACGGATGTGAGATAGATCGGATACATTTTAAAACAAAAGTTTTTAAAATTTGCAGAAATAACAAAATTTTAAATTTCCTTTTAAAAATTATATGTAAATAAATATGTGTCATGACGTAGCCTTTTTCCAGTTTAATATATGTAAATTCTAAATTCAGATTCCTTTAAATTTTTTAATGGATATAATTAGTATATATTAGTATACATTTTTATATTTTCTCCTTAAGTAGTAAACACATTCTAAATTATATAAAACACATTAATAAATTAAATAATTAAAAAATGAATGTGTACTTTATATATTGAGGTAATTAACTTATCAAATTATTTTAATGAATTATAAATTTACAAATGTTATAAATATTTTTTACAATTAAATTTGATTAAAAATTAAATTGTTTAAGGTTTTATTTATCAATCTGATTAATATTTCAACTTACTATTAAATTAAGAATAATCATTATTATAAAACAGGATTATTATATTTTCTAGTAATTTTATAAAACAGATATTTAAAGATAGTTATTATTAAATATATCAGTATATCAAAATATATAATTTTCGTCGTATGTATGTTTGTGATGTCTGTAACGTTATGTAGTTACAAATTCAGTTTAAACTTAAATTGCAAACACCGTTTGCAACGGGTTCGTCTAGTATTAAATAAAAATACTTAACATTTATTAACTAAATATTAATTCTAATTAATTCAAAAAATAGACTTTTAGATGTAATATACTATATAAAAACTTTTATTAAAATTATATATCAATGATTAAAAAAAATTAATACTTCTTTATAAAATAAAGGAAATAATTATTCTATATCTTATATAATCATTTGAATTAATATCCGGTTTCAATAAATGTCCAAATCCAACAACATAATGATTAACAACATTATGCATATTTATATTAATAATATTACTATTAACATAAATGTGTATAAATATTAATTATTTGGTAATTATTCATTCTAGTTATTATGACATGGATTTGTATAAAACTTTACCAATGTGTTCCTTTTTTAATTCCAAATAAACTTTCCTTTTGTAATTTTTGTGGGTCGCTTCTAGTTTAAGAAATAAAAAGGATTAAAGTTTGCCAGATTGGCATATTATGTACGTCAAAATATGCAGCCATTTAGTAATGTTTCATTGACTAATTCACTAATTATTCACTTATTCCTAATTTTCGAATTTGTTTTCGGTTATTAATTACTTATTTAATCTTCTTATATCTAAACCGAATTTATAAAAACTGAAAATTAGTGGGGCCCCTCTGGTAATCAAATATGGTAGCTAAATATAATATCAATGGGTTTATATGCAAACTTTAATCCTTTTTATCTCTTAAACTAGAAGCGACCCGCAAACATTGCATAAGAAATGTTTATTTGAAATTAAAAAAGGAATCTACTGGTAAAGTTTGATCCAAATCCATGTCATAATAACTCGATTGAATAATTACCAATTATTTGATTTTTAAAAATAATTCTCTTTGATATTCATTTAACTATCCTGAGGTAGATAAGAAAATGGCCATGAAGTTAGCAACATAATAATAAAAATGAAAAATTATCTTTTTGAAGACACTAAAAATATTATTTATATTTTTATAAAAAATTTAACTTATTATACTAAATATAATTGTATATTTCAGGGATTCTTAACCCGGGGGGGGGGGGGGGGGACATGAGAGTATAAAAAAGATATATTATTTTAAAAAATTGTTTAAGCGACTGAAAGATAAACACACATTCACTTAGAATAAGTCTTGTTTTGGCTCTAATTGTTAGTTAAAAATAATTTTAAAACAGAATCCAAAAAAACTCAATGAATATACATTATTGTTATATACATTTTAGTGTAAGCGAGGAGAGGAGGGGGGCGATGAAAATTATGATTAAAAACTGGGCCCTAATTACTTTTATTTACTATAACTTTCTGATCTTGATATTTGTCAACAGATATATGATTTTTTTAGAACAATTTAACAAATATTGTTTGTTAATTGCTAAAATTATTATTAATATTTTTATATTCATTTACGAACATGATGAACAACGCAGGGCTTTTAATAAATAATAAATTCTTATAAAATATTTTTTTGTAAAAAGATAATTTCTCTGTTTTTGAAAAAAGAAATGGATTGATATTTTTAGCTACAGAGGATTTATAAAATAAGAATAGTATAGAAAGGAAGAGAGAGATATTAATTATAATCACTACAAGGAATTTATTAATATTTGCAGAAAAGCAGTTAGATGCTTAAAACAATATATTATAAAAAATAAATATTATAAAAAATAATTCAAATTTTTTTCTAATTTATTTTGTAATGTAATATTAAGAAAATGGTAATAAAAATCTTACCTTCTTCAAATACACAATTTTCTTCATAAGTAAATCCCATAAATTCGCTGGTATCAATTTCAGGGAGTTGTAACTCTGGATCCACTTCCATCTCAATATTTGGAAAAGCTTCAGCCATTTTTAACTCACAATTATCCACTCAATAGTTATGGTTACAATTACACCACACAATTGAATCTATTCTCTTCAATTTTTTTTTTTTCAAAAATAAATTTCCAATCACTCCTCTTTGTCACCTTTGTACTCCCCCTCTACTATTTTTCTATTCCATTAATTAATTTCTTTTTCTGTTTACATTCTATTTTTTGAAAAAATGAAGTTCATTGATTTTATATGTAACAGGATATTTAAATTAAATTCATCGAATGTATTCTTATTTTTAGTTTAATAGATAATTTCTATATATATATACACGAATCAAAATATTCTAATATTAATCCATTATATTTTTTTAAAATTATATTTCTATCCTTTTATAATTCATTTTTCTAATAAACTAAAATTCTAAAAACCAAAGTAAATATATATTTAGAAGTTTTTTCAAGTTATTTATTAATTAACTCAGGATTCAATATTGTCTTTTCTTCTCTTGGGGTGTGATTATACACTTTTTTATTTTAATATTTTTTTAATTTTAAATGTTAATTTATTATTATAAATTAAATGATTGGGACATTTTTGAATACTGACTATGAAATAAACTATTTTTATTTAAATTCATTCTAATAATTATAAATTTCTTTTTTTGACTTGTTAATAATAAAATTATTATATTTTCTCAAAAAAACTTTTGTAATATCCTTTAAACATTTTATTAATTTAAATTCTTTTAAAATTCGCATTCATTTATAGATTAAATTCAATAACTAACTATTTATGTATGTATAAAACATTTACTGAAAAGTAATTAAGTTAAAATAAATAATTAATTAATCTCCAAAATTTTTAGTTAAAATGGTAAATGGTTGTCTTTGGTTTTTTTTAAAAAAATTATATTCTTTAAAAATTGCAACGTATTTAGAGTAAGGTTGGGCAAAAATCCGGGTCAAAGGTTCGCATCCTCATTTGAAAACTACTGGTAGCCTTGGCGTAGTTCTAAATAATTATGTTAGCTAGGAATAGAAGATGCATCAAAATTCATTAGAATGTTGGAAGCTATTTGTATACAATGATCTAAATTACATTTTTGTCACTCTCTATCTAATATTTATGGATTTTCTCATGATTGTAACTTTTACTAGAATGCACATTTTATTTTGGACTTTTTGATTGTAAACTGATTCCATTAAATAAATCTTTTTCTTGTCTTAAGTAAACAATTTTTTTTTTGTGCCACTTGGATGCAAATACTTAAATAGGGGAAAGGTTCGAAATGGATCTTTGTCCTTCAAATTAATGAAACAAAAGTTAGAAAAAGGTAATATCAGGCAGCATACTATAAAATGATAATTTAAAAAAATTAAAAAATAAGCTTTTATTCAAGAACAAACTTAAAAGTTGAAAACAATTTTTAATACACACATGTAAAGTGATTAATAAAAAATAGATATATAGATAAAATTAATTAATAATTTTATATTTAGATTTATTTGGACATTGGACTAGTATTAGTGTGGTGTTCCTTATAGATAGCATATATGAATACTGTTAAAATTATGAAATGATTAGAGAAAATAAATGTTATTATTAGAGAAATTGTCAGTCAGGTGCGTCTATTTTTTATTGTTAAATAAAATGTATTATTTTTTTTTTATAATGATGAATTTGGTTAATTTTCTTCAATGGTGAAAAGCGGTCGTTTATGAAAATAGCCTGAGCGCCAAGATATTTTGACCTACGATTGAATGTATAAAGAAAACAAACTTATGCCTATAGTATTTCTAATTATCTCTTTTTTCACTTTGATTTGAGACGGTTGTTCACTGTAGAAGCAATCGTGGTTGGTTCACCGAGTGGGGCAAAGGTCCGCAAGTGGAAGATTTTGTTTAAATACCTCTACTACTTTTATGTTTCTTATTTGTAAACTTATAAAAATCATTTAAGACGGTTAAAATATCAGGTTTTCAGGTGATGTTTCAACCTATATTGAATCTCTCTCTCTCTTTCAAATGAAGGTCAAAAAACAATCCCAAACAAATCTTTGCAACACTTTGCTCTCTCTTTCTCTCTCTCTCTCTCTCTCTCTCTCTCTATATATATATATATATATGAAAAGTTAATACCGGGTAGCTTTCGGAACACATTTGTAGCCAGTTTTGACTGGACATTTTGGGATTTTAAGTTTTTGACCAAGAATTATAGTCGGCATTTTCTGTTGAATGGATGGGTAATATTTGACTTACTTGAGACTTCGAATTCAAATAATATATAAAATAATAACATAAGTTATTAGTATATTATTAGTATATTTGAAAAACAATTAGTGAAAGAATCCCCTTTGATTAGCCTGGTCCAGTACTTTCTGAATAAATTCCCTGACAGAAGGGTTATCATTGACTAACCCTCTCCACTGGCTCTTATCCCTAAGTGCCGTACCATCAATCAGACTTAAAAAAGGCATCGGCTGCCCATATGGCAATTGAGTAACCACTTGAACGATACATGCAGTCAAAACTCCAAATAAATATGCCTCTTCTAAATCCGCCAATAATGCGTTCCGTGGAAATAGATTTGTGGATACTTGCATTTGTGTCAACGTCAAATGCACTTCATTTAAATAATAATCCATTAAAAGATTGAAATCATTGATTACAATATCAATTTGAGCGGAAGAGTAGAGAAAGAAGAGCAGGTCTTGTGCTGGTGAACCAGCTTTCCAGAATTGATAATCGATAAAACACACTGAATCAGGATTGGAGGAATTTTCTGGATAATGGAAAAGAATATTTTCCAGCCACAAATCACCATGATTTATAACTTCTAGTTGTGAAGTACCGGAGAATAACAAATATTTCATTCTTTCAGAAGCTGTTTTAGACAATTTTCTAAGTTTACTTTCATAATGTTCATACCTATAAAAAACAAATAAAATTATAGATTAATATTTAGAATATATTTTTCTTAAATGTAAAGATAGGGCTCTTTAATAAAACATGAGTTTAAAATATTAAAACTCTAATATTTAATATTCTCTAATAATATTATAATAACAATATAAGTATTATTTGAAAAGTTGACGAAATGAAGCACAAATGGCAGCAGAAGTTGGAATAAAAAAAAATAAAATAAAAAATTTATAAGGAACTCGGAGCTCAGCATCCAAGAACGCTTCTTATCGTATATTACAGGAATATCCCGGACTATTCGAGGCACTAAATACATGCAAAACCAAATAATTGATTCCAAAAATACACAAATTTTACTCAATATAATGTCCAACGCCAGGGCCAGCCTAACTACAGGGCTAATTGGGCTATAGCCCTAGGGCGCATGCCTTCTGGGGGCGGCATTTTTTATTGGTTTATATATTTTTTCTTATTGTTAAGTAGTAGTTTTATAGTAGCCTGCAACTCGGAGTGACATCACTTCAAAGATTTTAATCATGCACATTCAAAATAGATATCTATTTTTCTTATTCATTATATCCGTATAAGCATTGAATAAATAATTTTAATAAGAATCCTAACAGCAGCGATAATTGTGCAGTTTGAGAATGTTGACATATAACATTTTTAACACAAATAGACTTTTGTGTTTTAGTTTATTATATTGGTCTAATTATAATAAATTTACAATTTCTAGTTTGGACACTTTTGTATACCTTTCTCGCTCCTACCAACCATTCTGTGTAATTACTTATGAAAAGGGGCGCAAAATTTTAGGAGCTTACGGGTGCCGAAAATCTTAGGACTGCCCTGTCAAACTCAGTAATTATTAAATTATAAACAATTTGTACATACAAGTTTTAAAATTTACATGTTCTTCTCAACAAATTGTAAAGTATAAGTCTGTACTTTTTTCTTTTTAGGCTTCTTTGCTTCATACATTGCTTCGTAACAACGAAGGACTTATCATAATTATAAGTATGTACTCGAGGCACAAAAAATTCATGCAAAACCTGATAATTGATTCCAAAAATACACAAATTTTACTCAATATTATGTCAAACGCAGTAATTATTAAATTATAAACAATATGTACAAAAATTTTAATTCTCTTGAAGCTACTAGTGCTGCTAAAAGATAACTGAACTAAAACTTACGCTGTGCATGGCAATTGGAATAAATCTGCAAAGAGGGGAATTCCAATTGATAGTACGACGCAGGTATTCCAAGCTTCGTGTAATAACTGAATTTTCCCAACGTTAAAATTACACAAGAATAAACCATATACTTAGCGATTATAAGTCTAAACGACAAAAAAGTGTTTATATAAATAAATAAGTTAATACTTAACATTTTTTGAATTAAATTTAATAAAAAAAAAAATGTTTCTGAAAATTTAAAACCATACAATAGAGAATCCGGACTCAACGGAGTATTCCTGTACATAGATTTAAGAATGAAAAGCATTCGGTACTGATAGTCTCACTTAATTAACACAATTTGTATTAATCAGTGATATAACATTAATGTAGAATTTTTTTCATACTGTTATGATTTCACTCTTAAAAAATTAGATATTAATATAATTAATGAATTATTGCTATACATATTTCGATTAAATGATATATTTATAATTTGTAATTTAATATCATTTTCAAATATTAGAAAGTAATACTAGTTTTATTATATTAATATTTTAATAATTTTAATCTTTTTTTTTTCGTTTTTCTATTTTTTTGATTATTATTAAGTATACATTTTATGATATATATAAACTATATATTATTTAAACAAACTTACCCCTTCCAATGAACAACCTGATCTGCAACAACCTGAAGAGCAACATGATAAACATTATCGAAAAATCTATCTTTGCGTATTTCTTCTGGAATTTTTCTTGGAAATTTGTGATTTTCTTTTAGTTTAATGGACAAAGCATGAAAGCGAGCAAGCGTCTTCAGAGTGATTTTGCAATGAGATAAATCGAGACGATTTATTCGATTCGCATTTTTATATCCTATTTGTGTTAAATCCTTTAATGCTACCACGTTCGATGGACATCCATAATAATACCTATTTTTTTTTTTTTTTTTTATTAATGAATTTCACTAATAAACATAAAAATATTATAATATATAAAATAATATTAAAAATGAAGATTTAAATTCAATAGAAATATTATTTATATGTAAGTATATATTTCATAGACTTCAAAAATCCCACCTCTGAAATTCATTCAAAAAATGAGCTGTAGCCAGGCACAAAACCGACCGACGTTTTGAAATAAAGTAATTTCCAAACAACATTTATATATATATATATATATATATATATAAAGTATAATAAAAAAAAATTTTAAACTTGAATTAAAATGACTAAATTATATTATCTTGGTTTTTATTTTTAGTTTAATTACTCAATTATTAATTACTACTATATTTTAAGTGAAATATTTTCCGACAATGAATATAAAATTAATTCTTTGTAAACTACCACTTCCGATTTCCGGATATACATCAAAAGTTTATTAATTCATACTACTGATGCATTAAGTAAATATACTAAATTTTATCAAAATCCGTTCAAGCTATACACGTCTATGGCACACAATGGACGGAGGGACAGACGGACAGACATCATGCTAAAAATATGTTTTTCTATTAACAAAATGCATGATTCGTGGAGATATGTAAAAATCTCCACATGTGAAATTTAGTGTGAAAACAATACCCCCCTCCCCTTCTTAACATCGGTCGGTAAAAATATCTTTGTGCATGCACCAAACCTCATTGATTTAACCAGTTTTGATTGTTTTATATAAATATTTTAGACAAATGAAATTAGTAATTACTTACTTTGGAACAAAAGGATGCTGTTTGAGATCTGGCAAATAATGTTCATATTGAGGCCAAATTGTACTATAAAAGTTATTCTCATGTCGAAAAAGAAATAAAAATTTCTTCTTTTCTTCTTCAGGTAAATTAGGAAATAATTTAATAATTATTTTCTCTTCCTGTAATGAATTTGTATCATCGGTATAATAAATTCGAACACGGATTGGCATACTTGCAAAATAATCTTCCTCTACATTTCCTTTTTGTATATTTTTAATTTTAATATTCATATTATTATAATTCTTTTGAAAAATGTTTTCTACAAAATCATTAGTTAAAAATTTCATTCTGTCTGAAATTCAAAAATAATAAATAATTATAAAATGTTAAAATTAGATTAATATAATTCTACAGTAATAAACAAAACAAAGTTTAGGTGCTTTTTAAGAAATTAAATGGAAAACTTTCAAAGGGAAGGAAGAGTAAGATTAAAATTATAGATATAATAGATAATAAAAATTCAAATAGACCTAAGGATTTAAAACAAGAGAGTAAGAGCTTTTTTTTTTGAGAAATTCTCATAAAATTTTAAAAAAATATTGAATTTCGGTTTATTCTAATTTATAAGTAACTTTGAGCTAAACCTTTGAATATAAATATACAAATTAAAATAAAATAAATTATAAAGTAAATAAATAATTATTTAATATAATGTTTTGTTTTGTAAGAAAAATAGCCAGAATAACTATATGAAAACTATTTTTAAAATTATTATCTAGTTATTTTATCTCTAGTTATATACAAAATTTAAATACATTCAAAAATAGGTAAATACTTACTTTCGCTATCAGTGTTAAGTTTTTCTCTATTTTCGTTCATAATTATTGGTTAAAAAACTTTCTTCTCTATCTATCTGTGGGTGCATTGAAGAATTTGTACCCATTGCCGTTTTTCTTATATAATTTTTATAGCTAGATAAGTAATCACTGTCAGATAACATTAATCTTAAATAATTTGAACTTGGCTATCTCCCAGAATTGTCAATTTAAATCTAATGTTTATAATGGGAATAATTGTATTGACACAAATGAATGGAATTAAATAAAAGAAAATTATGCAAATTTTAATATGAATATTATATATTATCATTATTATTTAACGAATTAATATGTACAAAATTTAAATTAACGATAGGTATTAGTAATTAATTAAAATAAACTATAAATGAATTTAAACAAAAATTGAAATTATTCTTAAATGTATAAAAATTTATTTTAAAGAAATTCAAATATTAAAGAAAAATATAAATAAATTGAACAAATTATACAAACGGGAAACAAAAATAAATTGAATTATACTATAATAATTTATAAACTATTTTAGGAATTTTAAATTCGCTATTTGACAACTGTACGTCCGTCCGTCCGTCCGTCCTTATAGATGTGTCCAGCTTGAACGGCTCAATGGATTTTGATGAAATTTGGTATTTACATAATGCACATCAGTATGATGAATTGATCAACTTTTGGTGCAAATCCGGAAACCAGAAGTGGTAGTATTAGCGATCGACGATAGGAAGGGAAGGGTTATTTTCACTCAAAATTTCACATGAGGAGATTTTTTTACATATCTCCACAAATCATGCACTTTGTATTGATTTTATATCACCCAGCCCTTCATGACGTCACATCCAGCTCTTATATATTATAAATAAAATAAAATTAAAAATATTTATGTTATATCCATATCTGTTTTTATTGCATTAATAGATACATTAAAATTATTTGAAATTGTTTCTATAACTGGAAATTAATTTATTTCAAACCGTCGGTCGGTTCTGGGCCTGGCCACAGGTCAACTTATTTAAATACAATATATAAATAATCATCAACTATTTTAATGGATATAATATAATTTAAATTAATGTAAAACTTAGATTATTATTATTAAATGAATTTATTACCTTTTTAAATCAATTTCATTTTAATAATATGTAATTTATGATTAAATTTATTTTTAGAATTTGCTCTCAAAAAAATTCTTTGATATTCAAAAAAAAGAAAATAAAAACAGAAAAAATTAAATTTTTAAATAAAATTAATATAAAAATTTTAAAATACTAGTTGAAGAATTATAAGAAAATAAGTAAAAAATGAAAAGATTTAATTGGTGTATTCAAATAAATCTTTAAAAAAAAAATTTTTTATAAATTTTTTTCTTTATAAATACCCTCTGTATATGTATATGGAACCAAAGAAGTAATAGAAAATAGGTTCCAAAATTTCACTAATACTAAAAACAAAAGTTTAAAATTAACCTTTGTTTACAAAATATGAATGTATAGGAATCCAATGAATTTAGACGTTGTTGTACCAACGGGGTGTAATAATCCAGAAGTTCTGGGTTGTTCAGATTCTAGAACAACTATCGAAAATATTCCAGTATAGTTGGTTGCTAGACATTGTATTTTAGCTCTGATAAAATAAAATGATGTAGAGAGCCAGCGTCGTCTAGATTTTGTAAACATTTGATACTCTCTTTTTTTAAACAGTCATTTTCTGAAGGATTGACATGATTAATAACAGGTCTATAATTAACCATTATCATTTCCACTTACAAAATATTAAGGGATCATAATTGAGGAGTTCTTCATAGTTCTACTGATTACATATAAAATAATGTTGTATAAATATTTTTTTAAATAGGTTTTCACTCTTTTGGCCATTATATAAATTTAAAATAATTTATCAAAGTGTGTTGAATCTCGAAGGCGACAAAAATTAATATACGAGGGTGGTTTGAAAAGAAACTGGTGCGTATCGAAGTTATTTTCAGTTAGTAGCATCTCTTGGAAGAACATATACCAAGTTTCAGCCAGATCGGTTTATTTTTTCGTGTTTGGCGTTCGTTTGAATTGAGAGATTTTCAAAACATGCCCAAAAAAGAATTTCGTGTGTTCATTAAACAATATAAAAGACAAATCTCCTCATGAAACTAAAGAGAAGCTTGATAAACATTATGGTGACTCTACACCTTCTATAAGAACAATTTATAAGGGGTTTCAACATTTTCGTAGTGGCCAAATGCACACAAGTGACTATTACATATACATATTATTCATTGGACAGTTTGCAAACCGATAACGTACCAGTTCACACATCAGCAGTTGTGTATTAGCAAAACTGATGGAAGTAGGTTTGCAACTGGTTTTACATCCTCCTATTCTCCATATTTGGCTTCTAGGAACTATTACTTGATATCTAATATGAAAAAAACAGATGCGGAAAAGATTTTACTCAAACGAATGATTGCAGAAACGAATGTCTATTTTACAGACTTGGACAAATCTTAATATTCGGAATAGATTAACAAACTATAGTATTGTTTAACGAAGTGTATTAGCCTTAAAAAGAGATTATGATTAAAAATAAAAACGATCTATGCTAAAAAATTAAGTAGTTTTCATTTTTCCACGGACTTTTCAAACCATCCTCATATGTATATGTGCCACGCAGAAGCCAAAGCGATTAACTCCACCTATAAACAAACAGAAAATGAGGCCAAAGTTCACAGTTTGTATTAAATTCAGGGTTATTGATTACAGAAAAATGTATATTGCATTGCAATATTAAGATTATCAAGTTCAATATTCACTTCATATGTTGCTGATTACATTACATTACATTATATTACAAGCAGAATTTTAAAAATGGGAGTTAATCGGTTTGGCTTCTGAGTGGCTCATATATTGATATATAATTTATTTTCAGTTATTTTTTTTTAAATACATTTAAATACATAATTATATACTTTAAAGAAAATCTTTTTAACATTTAAAAATCTAAAAGTATTTTAGTAGTCTTTTTATCTCTAACATTTATTTTTCAATATGGTCCTTGAATTGAGCATCATTCTTCTCACAGCCCTGATTATAGAAACTATTCTAAAATACAAATATACATATTTTTAGAATTCTATAAAAAAGGTAAAATAAAAGTCTTAACAGTTTTTTGTCTCTATATTGCCAAACATTGAACTTTTTATCTACGTGATCCCAAATTATCAGGTAGTGTTTCCACTATTTCATAACTGCTGCATGCATGTCGGTCTTGTTCCACCATTTGCAAAAAATCATCTTAGGAACTGATCAACCAAATCTTTGACATCAAAATTATCAAACAAATGACACATGGTTCCTTTGATCACTCACAACATTCTTAACGTACACTTTTCAAATTTTTCAACTTGTTTTTTGCCGTGTATTTTTAGTTTTTTTTTTTATAATAGTTAAGAAGCTAATTAAGTTAACATAGCGTATTTCTTCGGACAATTTTACTTATTTTCAAACTTTTTAGACAAGTAATAAGTAAGAAAATAATTCACAAATAATGTAAATTTAAATGTCACGTTTTAAGCACATGTTCACTTCAGACAATTGAATGAGTGTTGACCCATATATTAGCACTAACACTATTCAATGGTAAAAAAACTAGGGAGACTTTTTTTTACTAATACATATTATGCAATTTGAAAATTCAATTGATAATTATTATTATCGAGAAATGTTTTAATAGTTTCATGCACTGTCGAATCCATTGGTAAAAATAATTTAATAAGATTAGGACATTTTAAAATAAACTTTTTAATTTTTTCTAAATCGTGTCCCGTACAATTAAATACTATAACTGATTTGAGTAATTGTTCATTGACAGATAATGCTAATGTTAAATTATCAAATATTCTACGAGGTCCCGCATATTGGAAATTTGTTAAACTAAAACATCGTGCAATTAACATCTCACAATTATCATTAGGCCATTCACAAAACATAATTGATAAACTTTCAATTTTAGTATTTTTAAAATTATAATTAAATAAAAAATCATTAATTTTACACCAAAATAATGTCAAATTATTCAAATTGGGGCAGTGTTTGATAATGGTTTTTAACTTAATTCTTACATTTCTTAATGTAAGTGTTGTTAATTGAGGACCTACACATTTTATAACTGGGTGGATATCAAAAGTCAAATCTTGGGGCCTAATATTTAGAGTGCGCATTTTAGAAAATGAAGATATATGATCTAATTTAGTGTCATTGAAACTATAAAGGTTCCACTCTTCCAAATTTGGACAATATGTTGCCAATGCCTCCATTTCTTTTGGTTTATATAGATGAAGTATTATTTTAGTTAACTTCAATGACTCAATTTTAGGACAATCATCGAATAAATATTGATTAATTTGTCTAATAATTTGTGCACTATGAATATAATCAAAAAATCTCAAATTTGGAAATGTTAAGAAAAAATAATTGACAAGATTTGGCTTAATTGATAAAATATTGCATTTAATTTCTACTATTTTTTCGTGAGGTGGGATATATTTAATTCTATCATCAATTGTCATTTCACTATGTAATATTTGAATGTGTGGACAACTATTTAAAATAAATTTCAAATCATTTGTACCAAGTGCTATATTTACTAGTTCAAGGGTTTGAATATTTTCATATCGATGAATTAGGTCATGAAAATGTGTATGAAAGAGGAGTTGATTGGAACTAAAATCAATTTTGAATGATTTCATGTTGATGCATTTTTTCAATTTGCGAAATAAAAGTTGATAATCATTGGGGATTTTGGTGACTGCGAATGAATTTGTTCTACTATTCAGACAAAATTGATAATATATTTTTTCATCACAAGATTTTAAAAGTATTGATAAAATAGGATCAATAATACATGGGTGCAAATTTCTCTCTAAATACAAAATCATCTTTCGTTTTTTAGAAAGTGAATGATTGATAGATAATAGCAATTTAATTTTTTTTGTCAAGTAGTTTTCTAATGATTCTTTCAACGTAAGAGGCTGTTTGAGCGGTGGCATTCTCTGCAACAAAAATTTTTGTTATAAAAAAAAAATTAATCGTTGAAATATTATAATTAAAAAAAATATATTATATATTTTTATATACCATGATAGAATTAGTGTAAATTCTATATAATATTTATACAAGATTGAATATTTAAATAATTATTAGAATTAGTAGAATTTATTTTATTTTTAGATCCCCTTTATATTAGAATATATATATAACAGAAATTAACTTCAATACTAGTAGCACAAAACACAAATATATTCCAATAACATAATTTTTTACAATTTGAGGTTGTGAAAGATGTCAATTTAAATATTTAGCTTTAAAAAAAATTAGTTGCTTATACAGAAGAGTTGAACTAATTAAAGTTGCTTGTATAGAAGTTGCTTATATAGAACGTTCACCGTGCCCCACTCGACTAAGAAAATTACTAAGCTGGGTGAACCATGTTCTCACTTCAGCAAGAGAAAAATTTCCTTGTCAGTTCTGGAAGTTGAACCCGGCATCACGAGGATAAAAGTTAAGCGTGTTTCCCTCAGACTACGTGGTCTTATGAAATCATATAATATAATAAGTATTATTTATTTTATATATTTCATTGAGAAAATATATACATATATAGTAATTTATTTTTCAAAAACAAATTCTCCAACTAGCGATTATATATCAAAGCCAGCTTATTGAAGAAATAGAAAAAAAAAAAATTAAAATTTGGATAAATGAGAGTTTGGCTCTTAAATAAGAATAATATGTATTATAATTTAAGTGGCGTAGCGTAGATTTTTATCTCAAACCTTAAAGATTTTTAGATACTAAATAAAATATATTTAATTGTAAAATACGTAAATATTCAGTTATTATCCAAAAACGATATAATGACTTTAAGGATAATCAATAACATTGAATTTAAATATAAATATAGAGATATCTATTATTTATTGAAAAACATAAAAATATAGAAATTTCTTATTGTGAATTAAATTGTTTGTTCACTGAACAAAATCATATTTGACAATTTTATTTATTAATAGATTAAATAAACGTATTCATTTATTTAATTACATTAATTTTGATTTCATAATTTCATTTTATAACCTCCCATAATACATATATGTATTAGAAATAAAAATAAAAAAAGTTTTCAAAATTTCAATCAAAAATTCATCAATTTCAATCAAAATTAAGTATTATTCTCAGGAAATTTTTTTAAAGCATTAGAATCAGTCAATTCTAGTTCATTAATCTAATAACATTCACTACTAATGCTTTACACGAAAGTGCAGCAAGGACAAAAAATTTGAAAATGTTTTTGAATTATAAATTATTTTCCTATCTACTAAATATTTATCTTTTTAAATATCATAAATATTAATTCTGTTATAAAAATCTTTAAAATTTTGAATTTCGTTACAAATACATCGAATGTCAGAAACTGTCATGGCTGTTTTTTGACATTTGTAATAATAGATTTAAAAAAATGTGAGTGTCAAAGAATATAGAACATTTTATTAAACTGATTCAAATATATTTGATATTATAAAAAAATATAATTTTTTAATTATTATTTTTTTTTAATAATTAAATCATTAATATTAATTTTTAAATAAATTTGATTTTAATATAATAAAAGAATTTAAGTGAATTAAAAATGAACTAAATTAAATGTGTTTTTATGTATCAAAATATAATTATTTATTATTAATCTAATTTAAATCGTTTGTGAATTATATTTTTAATAGGAACAAGCATAACATTATAATGTTCGTTTGACGTGATTGTAAAGTTTAGTGATTATAACATCTATCTAACTTTTTTATATCATTCTATAAAATAAATTAATAAAATTGTTTTAAAATAATTTCTAATTATTATATGAAAAAAATTATTTAAAGTGTTAATAATAAAAAAATAAAATAAATGGAACTAAAGAGTATATAGAATGATCAGACAAATAGGTTAATGTTATTTGATAAATAACATATTAATATAATATTTTAGATTATATTAGATTAGTTAAATATTAATAAATACATTTCAATATATATTTATTATATATATATATATATATATATATATAAGACATATTACTTACTTTAAATATATTTGTTGTTTATCGAAATATATATATTTTTTATTTATTTAATAAAATAAATAATTCTCTGTAATTTATAAATGTATAAAATATATGATATATTTTTTATAAAATTATATGTTGTGAAGGAGCACTGGAAAGGAAACTCGAACTTTCAGGGCTTCAGGATAAATGATCAAGATTTGAAAATAGGCAGAGGGGTTGGAGGACTATTTTTTCAAAAAGGGACCAACCACAAGGCATGATTGGAACCAAACTTGGAGGGGGAAAGAGAGAGAGAGAGAGAGAATACAAATTAAACAAAAAAAAAATATATTTGAAAAAATATTCTCTAAAAACTATAATATCATTGGACATATACATATTTTATTTACATTAGTTAGACCGTCTTTATATTTTTGTTAAAATATTTTTTTTATTTACACCAGGTCTTTTTTTTTTTTTTGAGAAAATTTTCTTAATTTTTTCTTCTCCATTGAAAATAGAAATTTTAAAATAATTTTTTCTTAATATTCTAATAATTATAAATTTTAATTTATATATTAATACTGATATAATTAATAATAATATATTTTTATTTGATTGATTAAAATAAATTAATGGGCGTAATTTGTTTAATTTTAAGATTGATTTGTTATTTCCTATATTAATTAAAAAATTTAAATTTATTCAATAAGTTTTCTTGAATAAACGATTGACTAATAAATTTAGGGTAAATTTACTATATAAAATTTTTTTATATATATAAATTTAAATATAATTAAAAAATAAATAATTTATAATTATTTCGCATCAAATAGGGGATACTAATGTACCCTGTCATTAGGACCAAATATATATTAATAAAATAAATAATAATGAAATAAATAAAAATAAATAATTAATAAATAAAATCATTGAAAAGATAAATATAATAATAATAAATATCCGATTTATACACATTATATAAGTTTAAGAAAATTTAATTATTTTATTATTAAAATTAATATTTTATTTTCATCATTTTTATTTCATTAATAAAATATATAAATTTATACAAAAATAGGATATAATTGGGTAATAATATCTTTTTTTAACTATTTTGAAAAAAATTATATAATATTCTATATATTATTTATTTTTAATTTATAATTATTACATTAATCTGATTTAAAATAATTTATTATAAAATATTATTATCAAAAATACTGATTGTTTTATATTAATTTTTTTTTTGTTTTTAAAATTTTGTATAAATTAAGGCGACTCATTATATATATATATATATTATTTTTCTTGACGTATATTTTGGCTTACAATTAGTTAATACTTTTTTAATATTCACGATTAAAAATTTAAAAATTATTATTTATGGGCAAGTCGTTTTTGATTATTTAAAATATCCCTTTTTATCAGCCTCCAATAAAATTTGTTTCATTTCATTAATATACATTTCATTTTTGTACGGTTTTCTCCAAGCATGATCCGATTCCATTATATTTTGCGTGAATAACCATTGAATATTCACATCTCCAATATCATCTGGTTTAAGTGATAATTGTTTAAAACACAGCGGAATACTAAGACTAACTCTTTGCATTTTATCACAATCTTCTACAATTTTATCATAGGTAATTTGACTTGTATCTAGATTTAATTTTGTTAACCATCGTAATAATTCGTCAGTATAAAGCTGAAAAAAAATGAAAATTATAATATAATAAATTCATAAAAAAAATAAGATAAATATATAATTATTTATTTTTAATTTAGAAATTATAGTCAAGCATTAAACATTAAAAACAAATCTATAATTTCAAATTTAAATACTCAATCTAATTTTAAATTAATTTATTTATGTTTATTTTTTGACTTATGATGGTGACTTAAATGCGTAGAAAGTAAATAAATCCATTCATTTAACCGATTTGAGTGCCTAAATTTGAAATTATATTTTTATATTTTAATACTCCCACATTAAAAAGTAGCGCCTCCGATCAAGAAAATCAAGGTAAAGGTTGATAGGACCCGTTCTACTGATCATAGGACACCTAATTAATATAACCGACTTGTATAAGATATACAAAAGTCAGGGATTTGTAACATATATACAGGATGTTTCAAAAAGAAGTTTTCTAATTTTAAAATTCATCTAAATTTATTTAGAGAATGTGGATTTTACAAAGATATCGTGTATGTATCTTTTTTACCGGCTTATCTACCCGAGCTTAGAGCAAGAATTGAGACCATCACTGATTAAATTATATCTGCAATGCTAAACCGAGTTTGGGAAGAAATTGTCTACCAAAGGAATGTGTGCAGAATAACAAACAGAAGCCATATTGAACATGTTTAGTTTGATGTTTCTTTTTAAAACAAAACTAAACACAGCTCTATAGCTTCTCTAAATATATTTATTTGACTTTCCAAATTTATAAAAATCTTTTTGAAAACATATTGTTGAAAATTGACATTTCATTCTTATTTTTGAAAATTATTATGTACTTCTGAGGTTTGAGTTCGTTCTCATGTTGTGTAATTCATATACAATTTTAACCGATCTACAATATGTTTGAAAAAGATTTTTATAAATTTGGAAAGTCAAAAAATATATTTAGAGAAGCTATAGAGCTGTGTTTAGTATTGTTTTAAAAAGAAACATCAAACTACATAAGGTGAATCTAAAAAACCTAAAACTAGTTTGGAAGGAAAATGTGGTGAGGGGTACATTGCAATTGTTATAACAAAATCATTACCTTAATAAGGTGTTGGGTATGTTTTGCTCTATTTTCAGCTGTGAAACTTGTATAAAATAATTGAGTTATATCAATAGCTGCCGGAGCCCAATGAAAACCTTGAAAATCCACCATAATAACCTGATCTTTCTCCTCATTTATTAATATATTATTCAGCCAATAATCTCCATGAATTCCAGCGTAAAGATTCGCTTGATTCAATTCTCTAGATTTAAACAACCATTCTATAATGTTATCTTGAAAAAATTTGATTTTATCCGAAAAATGTTCAAAACCGGGCCATAAAAGAACCTCTTCCCTTATAACGTCGAGTGGTCTTACAAAATATGTACTAAGAATATGCGTATTCTCTGGGATGTAAAATATTTTTCCAGTGAATTTTTCTGGAAGAGTTGGATCTTCTTCATACAAAGCTAGAGACATCGAATGAAATTTAGCTAAGTATCTTATCACCAATTCCATTTGTGTTAATGTAAAACCAAGTTTACGATCGGCCATTTTCGCTGAAAAAATTTCCTCCAAAAAAAGTGCATCGTTTCTTTTACTTATATAATATTTCGGTGTAATTTTAGGTGTCAATCCAGTGCGTACTTTAAAGACTTTTGTTAAATTAGGTAAAGCCACTTCATAGAAATTTATTTCATTCTCTAAAATTTCCTTAGTTACTACCATTTTCATCACCAATGGCAGTGTTGACTCATTTTTTTTATTATCATCGTAAACAATTTTCAATCGGTAAATTTGTGATGAATAATTTTCGCCAGCTTTCACCAAATTTTCAATTTTATGACTTTTAACACAAATTTCATCAGAAAATCCATTTTCTTTTAAAAGAGTTTCTAAAAATTCATTTGTAACCCAAACAGTGGCAGCTAATTGTTCTAAAAAAAAAACATTTGAAAAATTGAATACTATGAATTAAAAAAAAAAAAAAAAAAAAAAAAAAAAAATTAAAATTTGAATACTATTATTAATAAAATTAATATACGGAGGGATGGAACCTTAAAAATTTTCTATTTAAACTATAACGAAAAAAATAAAATTAAATATTTTTTGAAATATATATCAGCTTAAAAATTTAGACATATATATTTAAATTTTAAATTGAATTAAGCTTCTTCCGTTTTTCTTCCAAAGCTAAATCCAAAATTCTAGAAATAGCTTATAAATAGATGTACAATTTTCAGGAAATTTAATTTTTTAATTATTGTTATAAAAACCTATACAATGGATAATTTTTAAAATCAAACATTTCATTATTAAACATCTCAGACTTAATTCAAATGATAAAATATTTAATGATTTAAAAAAAGATAATTCATAGTTCAATTGTCTAATTTCTAATAAAAAAAAAATAAATTAAAAATATTATAATCTCATTATATAAAATCAATTTAAAAAGGGTATTGATCTCAAATAATATTAATATTAAATCGATTAATAAAATTATATTTTTTTGAAAATTATTTTATATTATAGTTTTCCAAATTATTTATGAAATTTAATGCTGATTTGTGTAATTAATAATATATATTCTAAAAATATAATGAATATTTCGAAACATGTTTTTTTTTCAATTTTATCTATTAGCTGAGTTCATCTAAAACACTAAACAAAATGGAGTTTAAAATAAAAAATAACATTAAATCTATACAATATATATATTTTTTTAATTATTCTTTGTCAATTCAATATAATAAACTATCATACCTATAAATAAACATTTTTTTTTTTCATTAAGATTATTTTTTTCCTCAATCAAAGGTGGAAATATTTCAATAAACTATATATTAGGCAAACCGATTAACTCCAATTTTTAAAATTTTGCTTGTAATGTAATATACTGTAAAATATAATGTAATGTAAGGTGATGTGTAACTAATGAAGTGAATAATGAACTTGATAATCTTAATATTGCAATGCAATATACATTTTTCTGTAATCAATAAGCCTGAATTTTCTACAAGCTGTAAACTTTAGGCTTCATTTTCTCAGTTTCTTTAAATGTGGAGTTAATCGCTTTGACTTCTGAGTGGCACATATATAAGAAAGTATATAAAACATTTACATTAACATATTTACTTTATTTTTTCAGACTTTGGGACATCTGTTTGATTATATAATTATTTATTTATATATTTTATGATTTCTTCAAAGGATAGATTAGATCATTTCTAGATAACAATTTTGTTTATTTTTTTCTGTTACCTTCTAAACGTTTCAAATGCAAATGATAAGGAATGTAAAAAAATAACTCTCAATTTTACTATTCCTTTATGTATTAAGATACCTAGGACTCTGTATGTGTGTATTTCGGGTGACCACCCTATAGCTTGTTTAATTAAATTCAAAATTAATGTGAGCTTTATAAATCCCCCCAAAAAATTCACCTTAGGTTTGTTTTTCTTTAAAATCAGCTAAGATATTTAATATTGTTATAATTTAATTAAAATAAATATTAATAAAAAAAAGTCAATTTAAAAAATAATAGAAATATATTTTATTATTTAATTTACTGAATTATCTTATATTATTATTACTATTATTATATATTATTCTAAAGGTTATACAGATTATACAAATAGTTTTGCTCTAATAGATAATAATGAGGCTGAAAAAGGGTAGTACATTAATTAAAGCAGTTTTTATATTTTTTTTTTCTTTTAAAAATTACATAATAATTTTTAGAAATAAATCCAATACTCGAATCGAAGTTCAATATTCCAAAAATAAATAAAAATGATTGAAGGATTATTAAAAGAAAAATGTATATATAGTTATTTTTTATTTATTTATAATTATAATGAATAAATAAAAAAAAATATTAAATGAAAAATTGTTAGATAAAATCATTAAATAAATTATTAAAATAAAATTGATTTATATACCTGGTGTGAGCTCGGTACTTGCCATTGTGATTTCAAGAGAGGAAATTGATTGTAAAACACAATTAAAAGATATCCTTTATTTATGATTTAAAATCTAAGTGAAGACCGAATCTCCCTCCATCTGGCCTACTTATACTATCCAATTCCCCTCATTAGGAGTCAATTTTAGCCCAGGCTCGTTTGTAAGCCTTTGCCATCTGTTGTGAAAAATCAAAATTTATTTTACTCCTAGAAATATTAGAAAGAAAAAATAATTGTTATAATATAAGTTTGTATGATTGCACAACATTGCATTAATCTTGCTAAATATTTGTGTGGTGATTTTTATCAGGAATTATATATATATATATATATCAACATAGAGACATACTCAAGGTAAATGCAAATTCATTTTCAATTTATAATTAATTAATTCATTAATTAAATAATAATAATATTAATAATATATATTAACATATACATATATATATTTATATTATTATTATTATTATATTTTATTATTTATTTTGTGGTTTACCTTATAAAGTACAAGATATTATACAATGTTGATAATTTAAAGAAATTTAAATTTCTTCATCTTCTTTTAAATGACTTCTTTATTTGTTATTTTTAATTGAAAGTTGAGGTGATTTAAAATTAAATTGGAGAAAGATTACAATAAAACAGATAATATTAATATATGTTTGTATATGAAATCGGGCACTTTAAATTATGATTGAAATCTTGATACTTAAAAGTAATATTATATATATATATATATACATATATATAATCACGTTGAGACATGCGCATTTCACATCTATTGGATATTTCGTAATCAAATTAATTTCATTATTTCACTTTTAATTTCTGATCATAACTACACCACTACTTTTCAATTATTTTCTTTAACCATATTGAGTCAATAATTAGGTATATTTGATTAAATAAAAATAATTTTCAATGGAAAACTAAAAAAAATAAAATTATTATTATATTATCAACTTATCGAATTTTAATTATGATAAAAATTTTTACTTAGATAAGAAAATTTACGCTATAAGATAATTTTATATTATATTATTTTAATTAAAATATCAGGAGATAATTTTTTCTATTAGAATAAATTAAAAATTTAAATCAAATATTATCATAAATCAAATATTATCAAATATTATCATAAAGCAAAATTTAACCATTTTTTGTATCAAAAATTTGTTTAATTATTTTATATTCTTCATTAATCATTTTTTTATAAGTATGATATGAATTTATCAATAAATATTAATTGAATATTAATGAATTTGAATGTACTTATATATATATGTTTTTTATCAATTGGATTTAACGTAAATATACATGCTTACTGATTATAAACAAATACATTAATAAAATATATACTTGTTTACTACTCACTTAATGGAATTATTTTATTCCATATAAATAAATAGACAATACTATAATTTATTATGTACTATAAAAACAATATAGATAATAATTATATACATATATTATATTAGAATCACACTAAAGATTTAAAAAGCTTTATATTCTTTAAATCACAATTCATTTTATGAAGAATATACATTTTTTTCTAATTTCCTTATGATTCACAATATATTTATATAATTTCAATGTATTATTTAATTAAATTTTACTTTTATTGATTTGTCATTTTTATAATATATTTAGACAATTTTTATATCCGTTAAAAATGTCAATCTAATAAAAACTACCTTATTTAGTTATGTTTATTTTGTCATTTGACTTTATTTAAAATTTATAAATAATCAAAAATAAATACAAACAAATTTTCATTATTAATTTTTAAAATTTTTTAGATTTAAAAAAAAAATGTTAAAATTCTATTAAATTTGATATAAAAGATGGTTATACGAATTTAAATACAATTATACAACAATTGGTTGAATATAACGTCATTAATTCGCGAACTTAGACTCTTAATGTCTTTAGATATTCAATATTATTATTTTTAATATGATATAATATTTCTAATTATCAAAAATATTTCATTTATCATTTATTTTAGCTTCCAAATATGTAACAAACTTATTCGTTGTAATTATTTTACAGAAATATATTTTTCTTCGATTTAATTAATTTGAATTAAATTATTGAAATTTAAATATGTCGCTTCTTTACAACAAAATTAGTCACAAATAAATATGTTAAATAAAATATTAAATTGATGTTATACTGATAAATTAAAAAATAAATACTAGGGTGGGATGAAAAGTTTCCGTCCTGACCAAGAAAAACGATGTTTTTCAATTTTTTTTTTTTGTTTTATTTTTCAAAATTCAAGATATCTGAGACCTGTACGATGTTAGCTGAACGTGTGCGAAATATTTTGCAAAACCATTTGAATATGGAAAGCTGTGTGCAATGTGGGTGCCTTTCCTGCATGTGGGTGCATTTCCTAACATTAGATCAAAAATTGCTTTTAAAAACCATTTCTAAAGACAACTGTTGATGAGACTTAAATTAAATTAAATCAAATTTAATTAATTAAGTAAATTAATTAGAACACCGTTATGAGAAATAGATCAGTGTTGATGGAGATTATGTGAAAAATATAGCAAAAAAAAAATTTAAAAACATCGTTTTTCTTGGCCAGGTCGGAAACTTTTCATCCCACCCTCGTATAACGGTAACTAATAACGCTCTTCAATTCTAATGGCATATACAAATAAAGAAAATAATTTCTAAAATGGATATTCAATATATTTCCAAAAATATAGGAAATAGAATTAAAATTACTTATATAGTCTTCAAATAAATTGAGCGTTATTGCTATATAATAAATGAAAAAAAAACAATGTTAAAATTTAGTCAATGTTTTTGATGATACAATGATAGCCATTATTTAGAAAATCATAATACTCCATAAACTACTATATTATATTTAGTATATCTTCTATCTTCCAGTAGATATATAGTTTATTAACTTAGTATATTATTAGAACTGAAATGCTTCAAAAGTTCCAGTAATCTTTTTCGAAATTTTGGATTACTTCTAATTTTCTTTAATTCAGTATTTTGAGTATCTTCCATATTATCAAATGACGGTGCATCATCCGATTCAGCCATCATTGTTGGTAAATATGAACAGACAACACCCAATCCTAAACGTTGTTCCTCTTGAATATCTTGTAATATATTCTCCCTTGTATATTCACCAATATCTTCATTCAATAACTTTAACCATTTATGTAATTCTTCAATATAAATATTATGAATTTCATCAAGATGATTAAATATAGTTTCAGGTGAGAGACTGGTATAGATAAAGTAGACAATGTCAAATGCGAGAGGTCCCCAGTGGGTTATTTGAAAATCAAGCAGATACACTTCAACGGGTTTCTTTTCAGTATTGTCATACCGGAATAGCATATTGTTGACCCAAGAATCGCCTTGAGTTATCACTCTCAATTTACCACTGTTTTTTGCTAAAAGCAACCATTCTGTAGTTCCTACAATACGGATTTTGCCTGAATACTGCTCAAAATTTGGCCATGTGGTCATTTCTTTTAATAGTTCTTTCGTATTGGCTACCCACATTGTGTACATCATTTCTAAATTATCTTTCGAGTATATTGGTGCTTGTAATAGATGATGATCTTTTAAACTAGGATCTTTTCGAACTGCTGCAATGGACAGAGCATGAATTTGTGCTAAAGATTTCATTACCAACTCACCATGATAAAAATCCACTCCATTTCGTTTATCACCCAAACGAAATCCTGCTGGTGCAACATCTTCCATAATTAATAAATCCTTTCTTTTAGATTTGTAAACCACCGGGCCAAATTTTTCTAAATCTTTTCCGGTACGGTTTTTATATAAGGAATTATAAAGCGGCACCAGTTCTTGATAATAAGTAATTTCAGTTTGAAAAATGTCAAATTCAACAATTTTTTCTCTAATCCATTGACCTTGTGGAAGACTTTTGATAAATATTCTCTCTTCTCTTAATTTATCGTCATCACTTGTCCGCCATTTAAGCACCACCCGCCACGTTAAACTGGCATAATTCTCTCCTTTAGGCAGTGCATTTGAGTACTTCATGTCTATTATTTTAACATTTTTAATATTATAATGATTTTCCAAAACTTCTTCAAGTTCTTCTTTATTAAAACGAGGATCCATTATGACTGAAAAACAAAAAAAAAAAAATTGTAATTATTTTTTTAAAAAAGATTTTTAATACATAATTAATTCTTAATTAATAATGCTATTTTATACTAAGGTTGTCAAACTTAAGACTATCATAAGTCAAAATATGCTAGTTAAATTAGGTTTCCAAAAATAAACAAATGATTCAATGACGTATAAAATATTCAATATCCAATTTTTATTGTTTTCAATAACACGATGCAATATTGACCAATGTTATGTATTATTATGTAATATTTGTAGAACTATTTCTACTTTTATTATTCCTTATAAAGATTTTAGCCTTTGAAGAGAAGAGATCATTAGATTTCTTTTTTCCTACTTCCTTGTCAAGTTTTTACTTTACCCAATATGACCTTCCTATTGAACTTAAATTCGATAATGATTATTTTGAAGACTTTACTTGCTTAATTTTAAAAAAAAATTATCTAAAATATTTATATAATAATCGTACTTATTGAATTTTCTTAATTTATCTATTTTGTTTTTAGATTTTATTTGTTAAATATTAGTTGAATTTATATTATATTCCATTAAGATTCCGCTAAATATAGTATATTAATAATATATATATATATATATATATATATATATATATAATATATATAATAATAATAATATTAATATTATAATATATATAGTATATTATATTTAAATTTTGATTTTTTTTAAATCATTTTCAATGTTATTTTTCACATAAAGTATTATAAATAAATAATAAAACTTTTGAATAATAAATTTTAATCAATTTTAAAAAAATAGAATTACAGTGTTTTTAAGAAAATTATATAAATGATATTTAAATTACACTTTCTGTAATGTGGGTGTGTGTGTGTGTGAATTTTAATAAAAACATTATCTCAAGAAAACATTTAATTTAATTTAATATATATATTACACAAAACAGAGATATATGTGTGTGAGTCTAATAATATTGCTAGACATCACACAAACATATATTTTTACCGACCGACGATAGTAAGGGAGGTATTGTTTTCACACCAAATTTCACATGTGGAGATTTTTACATATCTCCACGAATCATGCATTTTCTAAACAGAAAAAAGTATTTTTAGCATGATGTCTGTCCGTCCGTCTGTCCGTCTGTCCGTCCGTATAGATGTGTACAGCCTGAACGGCTCAACCGATTTTGATTAAATTTGGAATATTTACTTAATGCATCAGTGGGATGAATTGATCAACTTTTGGTGTATATCCGGAAACCGGAAGTGGTAGTATTAGCGATCGACGATAGGAAGGAAAGGGTTATTTTCACACCAAATTTCACATGAGGAGATTTTTTTATATATCACCACGAATCATGCACTTTGTATTGGTTTTATCCTCGAGAAAAATCATATTTATTAGTTTTTACTTGATTTAAAATTATATGACGTCATCAAGCCATTCATGACGTCACAGTCTGGTCTTACATATATATTATAAATAAAATAAAATTAAAAATATTTATGTTATATTCATATTTGTTTTCTATTACATTAATAGATATATTAAAATTATTTGAAATTGTTTCTGTAGCTGGAAATTAATTTTTCAAACCGTCGGTCGGTTCGGACCTGGCCACAGGTCAACTTATTTTTTATTATATACAATAATTTAATATAAAATTTAAAATACTAATTTAAAATATAATTTTAAATTTTTCATAAAAAATATTTTTTTTGCAAAGATTTTATATTATTTTATTATTATTATTATTATTATTATTATTATTTTTCATAATAATTTATTTCATAATAAAAATTATTTGATAATAATATAATTATTATAAGTTATTATTAAATTATAATTTATATTATTATGTATTCTATGTGACTAATAAATTAAAATCCTTATTATAATTTATCTAATAATAATCACATCAAATATTCACAAAAAGTGTTAATAAATAAAATAAATTCACCTTGAATTTATGAATAGGTTGTTGTCTTAAATGTTTCTTACAAGCCAAACAATCTTGATCTACGCACAACTAAGATACGAGAACTACTAAAGATCCAATTGGATTTACGTTGAGTAAATGATGGACATATCCCCCCTCTCTAGCCCTTCTCTTCTGTTCCATTCGATAATGATACTCATTCTGAATCATTCCCCCCCTATAAAAAACAAAATTACTAAAACGATAAAAACAAAATTTTTCAAGGTCATTAGCATTCAATAATAAAAATAAATAATCCAATTGATAAAAGATATGTTGTATAATATGTATATATATATATATATATATATATATATATATTATACTGCTTTTCGATACTTTACAAAAATGATTCTTTAAGAACTACAAATCTTTCTTTGAGAATATTACTAGATAGTCTGGGAAAATTAATAAATTAAATGGATGTTTTTAATGAATATCCTCCTTTATAATCTTATAATCACTCGCCTTTATTTATTTATAAAAAATATCAATCGAAAACTCAAATTATCTTTTGGTATAAACATTTTTATAAGAATTTAAATGCTCTGTGTTGTTCATTCGATGAATATCTCAGTTCAAAGAACTTATCCATTCATGTTTGACAATGAATATAAAAATTGGAATATTAATTTTATCAATTCCCTCACAAAATTATTAAAATATATAAATTTTTATTTTTATTTCTAATAATCGAATATAATTTAAATTATTTACTGGCGCTTCCATTTTGTTAAAAAACATTCTTAATTTTTTGTATTTTTGTAATAATCTAATTTCCTTTTTCAATAGTTGGGCACATTTCTGAAATAATATAACAACAGGGGTGGGCCATGGTTCAGAGCATCATCAGCAATCATCTGAACATTTTGTTTTTGTTTTTTTTTAGAACCATATGAAAAAAAATCGAAAATGTTCAAAAGTTTGGCCCCAAAATCATCTTACCTTGTTTTTAGAACCATATTGAAAAAAAAAAAAATTTTCAAAATTTTCGGGCTCTTGAATTACCTTCGGGGGCACTTGGAATTGATTCTAATCCTTCGCGCCCCCAGATTGGAAAACGCTGCCCTAATGTGTAAATTTCATAAACATCAATTGCACAAATTTTAAGATCAGAAATATATATATATATATATATATATATATTTATATACAATTTTTTTAATAAGTTTCTTTCATTTTTCCATTATTTTAGATTTTTGAAATTGCCATTTTGGATTATTATAATAATTAAATATAATTAAACATGTATATATCATGGTCAAAAAGTTATATAACATACGACATTCAATTTAAATAATAATAGTGTCTACCACGGAAATTGAAATAATTCTTAGAAATCATCAATTTGATAAAATCTTTATAATTAAAGATATAAATAAAATAAACAAATAAATTATATTAAATTTCAATTATATTTATATATTTTTAAATATATCTAATTTTTATTATCTATATAAATAAAAAAAGATTTTTGTCTGCACATAGCTCAAAATTTAAAATTTTTTTGCATATCTTCGTGTTTGATGACCTCTAGAATCGAAAAGAGATTTCTGCAGTTATTGATTAGATATTAATTTTTCATGTCTGTCCGGAAATTCTGACGTTATAGACAGAAAATTGGCTTAACCGATTTCGATGACATTACATTACAATATTCTTGCATACCTTTATTTGAACATAGACTAAAAATTTTATTAATATCTAATCAATAACTGCAGAAATTGATTTTTAAAAATTTGATATGTACGCGTTGTCATTCAGCAGCGCAAAGAATACAATACAAAGAATGTTTATAATATTTATATTTTTATTTTTCTAATATTTACAATATTTCAATTGATCATAATGGCCTTTTATTTAACACACTGAAAACATTCACATTGCGACTATATTACCTCTTTTAGTTTTTAAGATTATATGAATAAATAATTTTAATTTTGTTCTCATAATTGGATTTTCATGTAATTTTTTAATATGGGTGGACAATGTAGGGAGGGACGTTAAAAAGATGGGGCAGGGTAGGTGTTAGATGGTTATGGCTCCAGATAGGGACACTTGGAGAAATGTGGTTGTTGCGGCCAAGAATGTTTTAGTGCCGTGGAGGCACAGAGATAGATAGATTTAACATATACAATAGTAATATATAATTAATTTATTAATTAAATTAAAATATATTTTAAATAAGAACACAAAAAAAATGAATGTTTTTTGTAATATACTGATTGAAACAAAATGAATGAAAACCTTTTAGATATAAACTTTCAACCAAATACTATGAAACTTATTATTATACTTCGAGGGTAGAGCCTCGTCTAGGTATATATATAAATAATTTCAGAGAAATATTAATAAAATAAAATATTGGATATTAGTAATATTAGTAATATTCGTTAAGATTATTGTTATATGTTTTAGTATTCGATTTCATGACTCATGTTATAACGTTTTTTTATTTAGTAAGTTTGTTAATTTATTCTTCTTCTTCTTCTTCTTCTATTATAGGCCTAAGGCCTGTTCTTCTTCACTATCCTCAGGTCTCTTGGGAAGAGGACGCCCAGCTGTCAGCCCATCTTTTCGGTGGTCTTCCTCTTGGTCTTCGTTTTTATTAATTATCTAAAATATAATATTAACAATTTTGGTGAACTTGGTGATGTATGAACCATCGCTCTCAAGTATACTAGTTCAACATTTTAATGTTTCTACAGAATTAAATATTATATTTGTTTATATATATATATATATATAATAAATAGAAAAATTATTAAAAATCAATATCCCATAATAATCCAAATAAAATGAAACTTTATAGAAATTATGAAAATTTTGAAAGACTTCCTAAAATTGTTTTTTTTTTAAATTTGTTCGAAATTATAAGATTTTATTATTTTTTCTTAATATTTATACCATTTAACAAATTTAATATTTTAAATTATTTTAATAAATTTAAAATTGCCTATTAAATTTTCAATCAATTTAAATATATAATATTTGAAATTTCTTTAGTTTATCAACTAACTTTTAGTTCGTTTATAAAATCTATGTCTGACTGTCGCCAAAAATTTTCTATTTTTTAAATTTTGATTTTGGATTTGAGAAGAGCTTAAAAAAGTGTAAATGTAAAGTGGTCTTGGTTTTTTAAAATTCGGTTGGGAAAATGGTCCAATCGGCGGTCAAAGTTGAAATTTTCAGCGCATAATTATAAATTAGCGATGTTTTCAGCGCATCTTCATCATATCATTATAATTATAATTATAATTTATATATATATTAAGATCATATAAATTGGAATTATTTATGCATTTTTGTGATAAATATGAATACAAGTTCGTTGATAGAGTATGCTTCCTAGCATTCCCAGATATTTTTGTAGTTACAATAAATAATCATTATTTTTACGTTTTATTTGATAATATTAACAATGAAATTTTTATTTGACTTCAATTTATATCAACCACTGTACATTAAATTTAGATCAATATAATTTATCTTCATTTTATTTATTTATGTAGTTTTGAAATATTTATTTGTCATTTTCTTTTTCATTATTAACATAAAATATTATGTTTTTCAAAATGTGTCAATAGTTCAAGAAATCTTTTTTTAAATTGAGGATTATTTTTGGTTTTCACTTCCTCGTTTATCTCATCTAAAGTATCATATTTGGGCGCATCTTCTGCTTCAGCCATCATCGATGGTAAATAACAACAGACAATAGCTAAACCTAATCTTCTTTCATCATCAATATCTTGTAGAATATTATCTCGTGTGTATTCTCCAATATCTTCCTTCAATAATTTTAACCAATAATGTAATTCATCAATATAAACATTGATCAGTTTTTCCAGATTACTGAAAGTTTCAGGAGATAAACTAGTGTATATGAAATAGACAAGGTCCAAAGCCAAAGGACCATAGTGGATCATTTGAAAATCAAGAAGACAAATTTCAACAGGTCTTTTGCTGTTTTTATCATAACGAAATAGCATATTATTCACCCAACAATCCCCTTGACACAATACTCGTAATTTTCCAGCCGATTTGAAATAATGAACCCATTCATCGGTATTGACAATACGAATTTGATTTATAAATTTCTTGAACTCAGGCCATGTTGTCATTTCATTGATTATATTTTTGGCAGTGCCCACCCAAACCGGGTACATCATTTTACTATTTTCCATCGAATAAAATGGTGCTTGAAACAATGGATGATCTTTTAGAGTGGGATCTTTGCGAAGTGCAGCAATGGATAAACCATGATTTCGTGCTATGGATTTCATTCCCAAAACACCATGATCAAAATCAATCCCGTTTCGTTTATCTCCCATTTGAAATCCAGCTGGTGAGATATCTTCCAAGATCACTAAATCATGTTTTTTACATTTATAAATTGTCGGGCCAAATTTTATTAAATCATTACCGGTACTTTTTTTATAAATTGAATTATAAATTGGCACTAACTCTTCATAATAAGCTGCTTCAGTTTCAAAAAATTTATTGCTCATCACTAGGTTGTTAAGATATTGTCCTTCCGGTGGAGTTTTCACAATCAATGCTTCTTCTCTTTGTTGATTCTCGGATTCCCAATGGACTTTGACTCTCCATGTACTACTGGCATAATTTTCGCCTTTTGCTACCGCCATTTTACTTGTCATGTCGATAATTTTAATGTTTTTACAGTTATAATGTTCCATCAAAACATTTTCGATCGTTTTTTTATCAATAAATGACATCATTTTTATATCTGAAAATAAATAATGAATTTAAATAAAGAAAATATTTATTAATATAATTATTATATAAATAAATAGGAATATCAATGGATTAGTGTTCACTAAATCCCTAACCGCGTGATTTCCAGATTCTTATGTTTATTTATAATTTTTTTTTTTTATTTATAATTTTTTTATTTAATTTTTGTTTTTTTTTTATATAAATTTTTAAAACTCTGGTTAAAAATTTTTCAATATCATTTTAATTTCATTTTAAATCAGCCAGTATATTTTTATTATTATTTAACCCTCTTAAAAATAATAATAATATTTGATGATGATGATGATTATTATTATTATTATTATTATTTTTATTTTTTTAAATTTCAAAAATATGTAGTTTTTGGTAAATTATTGGTTTTTGGGATCTATTCACATTTTATACATCCTTCATATTTATTTGAAATTAATTATTTTTACTTAAAATCTAATAATAAGTGAATTTGATCCCTTTCTGAGCTAAAATTCGGCAAGAAGATTTTTAACATTTTTAGATTAATAAATAATTTTTAAAAGAGCTTTAAAGATAAAACTCTTTGTAACAATGCAGAACATATTTAAATATTCAGTTACAAAGGTGGACAAGAGATAATAAAGAGATAATAAGAGAATAATTACGGAAACCGCCATTCATGATACTAAAATATCAATATAATCAAAAATAATATTGTTAAATACTGAAGATAAAAATTATTTTATTTACCAGATTTTTATTTTTAGAACCATTGTTTACTTTCATTATTAATTAAATAATATTTAATAAATAAAAGTTATTTCTTTCATAAGTGATTTCAAACTCTAATCCGAGGACACTTCAATAAGTAGGTGACTTTTTGAATTTCCCGTCTCTTAAAGAAATAGTAACAGCAGACAACTATCAGCTGACTCCTGTCGAAATTTGAGCAAGTTGGGTCTTTTAGTTTTTGTTTGACATCAATAAACATTGATAAATAACAGACTGCCCCGTGATTTGAGAATAAAATGGAAAAAAGTGAATTTCCATGAAAATCCATGAGTTGGGATACGAATTGCTTCCTCCTCTGCCCTATTCAGCCCCGAGGCACTATTTCTTGTTTCCAAATCTGAAGAAATGGCTAGGAGTAAAGAGATTTAATTCCAACTATGAAAAAATCTCATAATCAAATCTATTTTGATGCCATCGACAAATCTTATTTTTTGAAAGGGATAATAAAATTGGATAACTGTTAGACGAAGTATATAAAGCTCAAAGGAGACTCCGTTTTAAAATAAAATAATTTTTTATCCCAAACCCTGTGTTTTATTCAAAAAGTCACGGACTTAATAACCTTCCATCGTATATATTGCAAATTTTCTATGATTTTATTTTGATTATCTTTCTTTATCTATTCATTATATAATTATAAATAAATTTATAACATTATCTAAAAATATTTCTTAGTGAAATCTGCTTATTCTCTGCTTATCTTATGTATTATTTTACTATCATAGATATGTTCAAATAAATAAATAATTAATTATATTATTAATGATAAGTTTTTAAATATCCCTTTATATTTTATGAGAATATGGAATGTTTCCATTCCTATTTTATAATTTTAAAATATTATACATCCCATCACTCACTCATCTGATTTGAATCTTTGGGACATTTTTTCCTCAGTATGATAAACGTCAATTCGTCATCACCTCATATATAAATTAACTTTTTCGAGGATTATACTTAGGTATATCTTCTCTATTTAAGCCAGTTTTAAAAAATGTATTCCAAAAAGGTTATAAAATATCAAAAAACAAACAAACAAAAGATACAATACAATTAACATTTTAAAATAAGATGGCTGCCTTGTGGTTATACTACTGAAGACTGTAGTACTTGAGGATTCGAAATTTACCAAGATCATGTAATTTATAATTAAAAAAAAAATATTTACTAAAAGTATGAAAATATAATAATAATAAAAAATAAAAATATAAATAAAGTTTCCTGATGTAATTAGATAAAATACATACCAAAATACTTATTATGATAAGTTGATTCATTTTTACTAACATTATTTAATTTATCTTAGGTTTCTTTAATTATATGTTAATTAATTAATTTTTAATCAATCTGCCGCCATTTTAGCTGTCTATCTACCTCGAATGCAATTCTTTCATTCCGTTAAATTATGTAATCCCTGCTTCATTCCTTAATTTTAAATCTTTTTTAATCTTTTTTTTTATTTAATACCCATCATTATAAATTCTCCTGAATTAATCCATAATTTATGAATAAATAATAATTTGCAATGCCAATCAGATGGTTTTTGAGACCTTGAAGAGTATCCAAAGGATTATCTATGACATTTAACATATTAACATTTAAGTCAAAGTTTTGTTTCTTTTTTTTTGTAAATTTTACAAAAATAAAACATTAACATTAACATTGAAATATATGATTTTCTTAAAATTCTTGAAAAATCTATTAAAAGTTTATTGACAGAAAAAGTAAACGCCAACATGGCTGTGTTGTCGGGCAAAAAAACGTTTGAGGGGCATTGTCATTGCCCGTCAACTCGCATTTTCTTTTTTCAGTCACACTACATGAGAAATAAGTTTTTTCACAATATATAACAAAAAACAAATTTTTGTATTCATTATTGTTAACATCCATATTCGACCAGGCCTTACTGTGCCTATTGTTTAATAAAATTCTTCAACCCTTTAAAAATTTATATACTATAATTTTTAAAAATTAATGGAGGTTTATTCAAATTTCGAATTTAATTGATCATTAAAAAATAAATAAATAAATATATCATCAATATTTATTATATTAATATTTCATTAGAAAATTATATCAAAGAATATGTTTTTGTTTATAAGATAAGTATTTAAAATAAAATTCATTATAATAATTTCTGAAGAAACATGCTTGTTCATTCTTGTTGTTGTTGATAAACATTATAATTTCTTTCAGTTCATATTGGTAGACTTTGAGTTATAATTAACATAATAATAGTTTGTTATTGTTTTGAAATCGTTTTGTTATTTATTTTAAATTATATAATACATTAATTTCTCTTATCTACTATATACCATGAAAGTGGATTATAATTCATTTATTAAATATTAAACATTATACGGTGAGAATTATATATTCTACCTGAACGGTTATTTTATGACTGTGTTTAGTTCAACGGATCGTAAAAAATATTTTGAAGTTTTATCAGTTAACACACTATGAGCGGGGCGGGTATTTGTACCCGTTGCGGGGACTGCCACTTATAACCGGGGCGGGTATTTGCCACTTATATAATATATATTTTCCCTTGTGTCACTTAAAATTACTTATTTTAAACGATAACTGATATATATCCCTCATCTAAGTGGCAACGGGTATAAATACCCGCCCCGCTTATAAGTGGCAGTCCCCGCAACGGGTACAAATACCCGCCTCGCTCATAGTGTGTTAATATAGACCGGTTATAAAAAAAATCAAAATCTAAAATTCTTTGTTTTTTTTCCAATATATAATTAAATGTTCACAGCCTATTTCTCAAGGCCCATTAGTATCTCACAAAATAATAATTATATAAATACATATATCAAAACTTTTATATTTGACCTCCATTTGATAAAGAATTATTTCATTCTATAATTAGCGTTCTTAAATAAATATATAAATTAAAAACAATAAATTATTTATTTTATAATATAATTATACTTTACTTTTTTTTAATACTTATAATGTATACCAAAAATAGTAATAGTCATTAAAATGTAATATTTCATGTTGAAATTAGGAACAAAATATGTCATTTAAAAAAAAATATTTTTTTTTAATATTTTTTATATTTAGGATAATTTTTATATTATTTCACAGTTTAATGTTTAATATTGAATGAATTATTATTAACATTTATTTTATTAATATAAGAAAAAAATTAATGTGGTTATTAAATAAACTAAATTGTTATATTTTTTATTTTTATTTAAACAATTTGGAATAAACGATTAATTAATTTAAGAATCTGGTTATCAAATTAAATTTAACACGTTCCTGTCGGCTCCGTAATTTGTCTATTTATTTTATGTTGCGGCATGAGCCACCGGTGGTATATGCCGGCGGGAACTTTTAATTTATTTTGAGCTTTAATAATTTTAACAAAAAAATAATTTTGTTGTGTTCACAAAATTGTAGGTTAAAATAACATTATAAATTAAAATAAACAGTTACAAAATTTTATAATTAATTTTCAGAAATAAAAAAAATTTCTTATAAAAATATTAATATATTTTAAATTAAAATTTAAAGTAAATAAAGTAAATGAATCATTGTTAAACATTGATAATAGAAAGGGTGAATTAATCATGTTGAGAGAGAGAGACAATTGGTAGATAACTTACTTCACTTGTATGTATTATGCTTAATCATATACTCGTTAAAGGACAATTGACAATACACTTATCATTGGTGTCAATCTGCTCCAAGTATGATGTCGATCTTAATTGGCTGAATGATCATAACACTCTATTAGGAATAGCCATAATCAAGCAGTCAGTTAAAGGTTATGAAGGGGAGGAATGAAAGACCTTCTGGTCAGTTTATGTAATACCAAAATTTATTCAAGACGAGATGGAATTTTTATAATATAAATTAATTGATCTCATACAACTAATTCTTAATTAATATCTCAATTTACAAGTTCAAGGTTTCAAAATTCAGGTAGGATAAACTATTTGAATAATCTAATTGTTAAATATTTATAATTTCGCTTTACTATTTGGAACTGATCATACATTCATAATATTATGTAATGGAGTGGGAAGTAGAGACACATAAAAAGTATGAGAGATAGAGACATGAGATTATGCAAATTATGCATATAATTACATAAAGAATCATTTTTTCTCTAGTAATGATGAGGCACCAAGGGGACTGAGATTGAGATTAATTAATCGCTCAGTTTGAAAGATAAAGGATTAATATAAGATAATTTTCAAAAATTAATTTTAATTTAATTTTTACTATCTCGCCAGAGATAGTATTGAGATCACGAAAATTTTCGATGTTGAGATTTTGATGTTTTTATACGTTTTGAAGGTTCCTGAATCATTTTCACTAAGGTTGAGAAAAATGTATGTGTGTATATGTGTGTGTGTGTATGTAACCAAGATTACGCAAAAACGGTTTGAGCTAGAATGATGAAATTTGGTACATGGGCATTATTCAAAATTCATAGTTTTCTATCAACTTTTGTGAAATGTAACTCAAGCGGAAGAGGGTCATTACCTACAATGTTTTGATTTTTTTCCTCTAAAGTGACCGTAAAAATAAAGCTATATGTTTGATAATTTTTCACATGATTAATAATTGTATACAATAAAACTGCTATATATAGAATTTCAATTTGATTGAATCGCTGAAAGTACCAGAATTAATTTTTTAACACTGCAAATCTCACGCGCCAACACGTGACGTGGTGCCATCAACAATGAGCCAAACATGCGCTGATTTAATAAATATTATTTATTAATTTTAATTTATAATTTAATTAATTTAATTTAATTTAAATTAATATATGTTATTTAATCCAATTCAAATTTGCGAGATAGTCGAGTGGAGACACTCCAGATTTTTTTTTGGAATCAATCAATTGATAAGTTTTAAAAAATTTATAAGAAAGTGCTTAGTAAGTGCATATTCTTTGAAATATTCTGATATATACCTACAAATTATTTAAATTTATAAACATAAATTAATGCTCCATGCTGTCTCCACTGAACCTATTTGATCAAAATTGTGAAGCTACTTGAAATAAAAAGTAGCGGCCTTCGATCAAGAGAATCATGATAAAGATTGAGAGGATTCGTTACACTGATCATACAACACCTCTACCTCGCTTCGTTGGCAGTCGTTTTGTTTATAATATTCCTAATATTTTATATTTATATGGATTCAAACTATATAATTATTTTTTTTTTTAATTTCCATGCTTAAGATTAATTATTCTATAGTTTAGTCTAGTAGAATCTTTTACCTTACTTAAAAATCAGAGCCACTTATCATTTTGGAATAAATAATCATTAATTGTGTCATGTTTTCTTTCTCTAAAAGATAGATAAAATATCTGAAATATTTTCTCTTCAAGTGATTCGTTTAGTATAAAAGCTTAAACTATATATATATATATTCATTTTTGAATAAACAATTGTTCATTGAATCCTATTTATATTATCACAATCTTACATATATATAATTTTTTTTCTTACATCAACTTGTCTATTCATAATTGAATAAAATATTTAATTATATAATTATCGTTAATTATGTAAAGAAATCAATACTTGAATTGAGATATAAGAATCTTATTGATATAAAAAATAAAAAAATTTAATTTATCTATTAATTAAAATTAAACTAACATATTATATATTCATTTAATTCAATGACGATGAAAATAATTCTAAAACAATCTATTTATTGTTTATATTAAATAAATAATTTTCTATTTATTTTTTTGAAAAAAATTTTCCTCAGTTTTAATGATGACAATTTTAATTTTAGAAATATTTATTTTTTAATAAAATTAATATTTAGGCAAATTTTGAAATAACAATCGTTTTATTCACTGCTATTTTTATAAATAAAAAATATAAAAATATCATGTCTGAAAATTAAAATTTCTTTACTGATGTGAAAGAGTTAGTTCTGTGTTTAGTAAATAAATAATTAATTAATATATAAGTAATATAAATTTAAAAAAGTAAGGCATATATAAAAAAATTCTTCATACATATTTTTATATATGAATATATCAATTTATTTTTTAAATTATACTAATGTATAACTATGAGAGTATTACCGTAGATATCTTAGAAAAATATATTATATTATCAATTTTCAGAAATAACTAAAGAATTACACATGCCTTTAATTCATATATTATAAAAAAAAGTTTTAAATATAAATAGAGATAGGTAATAAAATATAATGACAATATAAAATATTATAATATATTTGGGAATTAGAAGTGAATCGAAATTGGTTGGAGGTGGCACATAATAGAAACTGTGAAAAATGTGAAAGTTAAAGTCAAAATTCGAATGCCACAATATCTTATATAATTCTCACAAATTAAAATAATTATATTATAAGGTTATTTATCATTATTAATAATTTTTACTATTTTTTTTATTAAAATAAAACAATCCAATATTTATATTATAGAAAATATATGAATTTATTGAAATTTTTGAAAATAAACGAATAAATTATCTAATAAAAAGGTAACAAAAAAGTGAAATAAGGCGAAGTGTGGTAAGTGGGGATCAGTTTTTGCAAAGTTTGACTTTAAATTAATAAAAAGTTTATTTATTTTACTAAGAATAATCTTGCTTTAGTATTATTGAAATGTTATGATACTACTAACTAATTTGTATTGATAGAAATATACAATTATATTCAAAAATATGTTTAATATAATAAATTGTACAAAAGGCAAGTAGTCCGCACTTTCCCTGAAAACGGGGTAAGACCGTACATGCATATTACGAACGAATTGAATCTTTATATGATGAATTACGGGACAGGAGGAGAATTTCACACATTTTTACTATTTACTGCTTTTTACAGAACTAAAATATGTTGATTAGTTTTAAAGTTGACTGACTTAGAAAAATTAGAAAAAATAAACATTAGAATTTTAATACAAAACATAAAGTAAATAATAGAAATAATTTATATTTGAAACTTATATTAATCGCCTTCACATTCTTCACATTCGTATTGTTTGAATCCAATCGTTATTTTGAGTATAAAACTGGAAATCGCATTTACAGATACAGCATAAACTTTCATTAGATTCTTCAAGACTGATTCGTTTTTTCGATAGTTTTAAATATTCCTTTCTTATTAGTTTTTTTTTCCTTTAAAATCCTAAACATTACATCATCCGCCGTTATTACTTCTGCTCCACATCCAACTTTCCTTTTTTACTATCTCGTAAGAGATAGTATTGCGATCACGAAAATTTTCGATGTTGAGATTTTGATGTTTTTATACGTTTTGAAGGTTCCTGAATCATTTTCACTAAGGTTGAGAAAAATGTATGTGTGTGTATATGTGTGTATGTGTGTGTGTGTGTGTGTGTGTGTGTGTGTATGTAACCAAGATTACGCAAAAAAGGTTTGAGCTAGAATGATGTAACTTGGTACATGGCCATTATTCAAAATTCAGTTTTCTATCAACTTTTGAGAAATGTAGCTCAACCGGAAGAGGGTCATTACCTACAACGTTTTGATTTTTTTTCTTCTAAAGTCACCTTAAAAATAAAGATATATGTTTGATAATTTTTCACATGATTAATAATTGTATGAAACTGCTATATATAGAATTTCAGCTTGATTGAATTGCTGAAAGTACCAGAATTGATTTTTTTAACACTGCAAAATATATGCGCCATTTTAATTTATAATTTAATTTATTTAATTTAATTTAAATTAATATATGTTATTTAATCCAATTCAAATTTGCGAGATAGCCGAGTGGAGACATTCCAGATTTTTTTATATATGTGAACCTGCAAACAATTCGACGCAGGTACGAATTGTTTTTATTATTATTTCCTTTTTCTAAATTTATTTTCTTAACAAGGGGACAGGTATGCAATTAAAAGAAACCCAAATTTGTGAAAATAGAATTCTAAGTTATTCCAATTATTTGGTGACGTACATGATCACGCGGACATAATAACTATATATTCTATATAAAATATAATCAATATATTACCTATTTAGCAAAAATCAAAAACCCAAAACACAAAATTTATTAGAACTAAGATTTGTTATTGTAAGTCACAAAGTTACACATGTTAATTTATTCGGGTGATTTCAAAAAAAGATATATTAGACGTGAAACGCACTCTAAATAGGTAATATCTATGTAAAATGGTTCATACTGATATCAAGTAGATAACTAAGTATTTTCCATACCTTTTATTATCATATTATAAGAAAAACAACCGTTTACGCACTTACCCCACTTCACCTTACCCCTTTTTACCGACCGACGATAGTAAGGGAGTATTGTTTTCACACCAAATTTCACATGTGGAGATTTTTACATATCTCCACGAATCATGCATTTTCTTAACAGAAAAAAGTATTTTTAGCATGATGTCTGTCCGTCCGTCCGTCTGTCCGTCCGTATAGATGTGTACAACCTGAACGGCTCAACCGATTTTGATGAAATTTGGTATATTTACTTAATGCATCAGTGGGATGAATTGATCAACTTTTGGTGCAAATCCGGAAACCGGAAGTGGTAGTATTAGCGATCGACGATAGAAAGGGAAGGGTTATTTTCACACCAAATTTCACATGAAGAGATTTTTTACATATCATCACGAATCATTCACTTTGCATTGGTTTTATACTCGAGAAAAATCATCTTTATTAGTTTTTTTCTTTATTTAAAATTATATGACGTCATCCAGCCATTCATGACGTCTCAGCCTGATCTTACATATATATTATAAATAAAATAAAATTAAAAATAATTATGTTATATCCATATCTGTTCTTTATTACATTAATAGATATATTAAAATTATTTGAAATTGTTTCTGTACTTGGAAATTAATTTATTTCAAACCTTCGGTCGGTTCGGACCTGGCCACAGGTCAACTTATTTCAATTTAATAAATGTGTGTATTAGTGTATTATATAAAATTATTGCTATAAATGGTTTCATTCTCTGTCTTTAGCGTTCAGCATTCATACAAAATAAAAAAAAATGATTCACAATTGCTCATGATCTCGATGCCCCACTCTTTCTTACATAAAGTTTATCAATTTTTTTTTATAATTGTATGAAACACAGATGCAATATAAAAAGCCGGTGGTTGTTTATTGTCGATTATAAACTGAATGCAAACATCAACCGATTCTTCATAATCAATAATAGGTCAGTATTTTATACTTAACACATTTAATATTAATATATGAATTATTAATAACAAAATTTTGTATTAAAATATTTTATGTTGTTAAATATTGAGATTATTTAAAAACAAGTATTAAATTATTAGTTTATAAATTAATAAATATATTAATAATTTTAATTTTTTTATTTATCATTGAATTTAAAAAATGTTATTTTATTTTAAATTTTTTAAAATTTATATATATTTATTTGATTGGAAGTAATAAAATATTTTAAATAAAATTAATTAAAAAATTTAATCATCGTGAAACATCTATAGATAGTTATTTTAAAAATTAATATTGAATTCAAAAAATTCAAAAAAATTTGAAAAATAGTTGTTTAAAGAGTTTGACTTTTTTTGATTTTTTTTTTTTGCTTTGATTATTACATCCACAAGAGAAAAGATTTATTTTTCTCTTAACGGTGTAAAATCAAAAAATTTAGAATTTAATCAATTCTTCATAAATTTGAATTAAAACAAAGTTTAGACATTTTTGAAGTTTAATTTTAATTTACAAAATTTTTACTAAAATTCGTTTATTGAAATTGCACTTTAAAAATTATTTAATATTAAAATATTTTTGAAATAATATAGATATAGACTAATCATAGTAATAGTGAAATAATTAACATTTATCTATTTTAGTTATAACTTACAAATAACTTAGGAAACATTAATTTAATTGATATATTCTTTAATTATTTACAGATCATGTATGAGGAATTAAAAAAGAAAGAATATTTTGAAAAAATATTACAAAATCATTATGATGATAAAAATATTAAGGTCATTGATTTTGAAGTTAAGTCGGGTATTGGAAAAGGCCAAAATTTTGGGAGTGTGATATTAAGAGCAAGAGTAAATTGGAAAAATAATAAAAAAACTGGAGAAGATAAATGGATTATCAAAACAATTGGTGAACATCAATTAACAAGTGATATTATGGATCATGTTTCGTTTTTTAAAACGGAAAACGCATATTATAATTGCACTTTACCTTTATATAAATCAATTTTAGAGAAAAAAGGAATAAAAAATTCTGTTCGATTTGCACCCAAATATTTGGTTTGTGATAATCCAAATCTTGTTATTTTAGAAGATTTAGCTCCGTTAGGATTTCGAATGGGTGATCGTCAAAATGGTGCCGATTTGGAACATACCAAACTTCTTGTAAAGGCCCTGGCAAGAAACCAGGTCCTATCCATTACTGTCAATCGAATTGAGCCACACTTTTTTGATGGAAAACTTTGTGAACACTTTCTAACAAATTTAATAGCAATTGACTCGTTTTTTAGTAAATCATTGAAAGAACAGATAGAAATTTTGAAAATGTGGCCGGAATTTAGTGAATTTGTTGGACGTATCGACGAGAAATCAGCTGAACAAATTCTGGAACTGTTCAATTGTGGTAAATTAAAATCGATCTGTCAAGGGGACTGTTGGATTAATAATATGCTTTTTAAATATGAGAGCACAAATCCTGTTGAGATATGCGTAATCGATTATCAGGCAATCTTTTGGGGCTCTTTGGTTTATGATCTTTTTGTATTTTTCTATACAAGTGTTTCACCTTTTGTTTTAGATACACATAAGAATTATTTAATTGACCTGTACATTCAGGAATTACATAAATGGATGTTAGATTTAGGCCAGGAGATTGGAGAATATACAAGGGAAAATATTTTAAATGATATTAAAAAAATGCAATACTTAGGTGTTGTTTTTGTAATGTCATCTTTATTTTTTGTCACTTGTGATCCAAATGATGCTCTAGAAATAGAAAATTATACCGATGAAGCTGACAAAAATAAAAGAGATTTTGCACGCAATAATCCATTATATAAAAAAAAATTATTGAAACATTTACAAATATTTGCTAAAGAGAATGTAATATAAAGAAAAATTAATTTCTAATAAAAACTTCTATAATCGTATATTTCATTTGATTTTGTCTATTATCAACATCCTAAATTTTTTTTATTTTTTTTTTTATTTTTTTATTTTTTTTTTTTTTTTGGGTCAGGGGGAAAAATCTTTTCAGACCATACAATAATCGTCATTACTGCGTGTGTAATTACCCCTCCTTCACATTAGAGCCCTCTACCCTGGAACCTACCTACTTATGCGTTTGAGAAAATTAATATAAAATAAAATACAGAGATATTTTAAATTTATGTAGAAAATAAGAATTTTCAAATAAAATTATAACAATTTTAAACGTTATAAAAATTAAATAAATATCTAGATATGTGAAAAGGTATTTGTTTAGTCTAACCGAAGTATGATGGATTTGGATAAAATTTTTACAAACGGATTTCTTTTTTGATTACAAACAAAATTTTCCTAAGTAGTATGTGGCGGTCGCTTCTAGTTTACGAGATAAAAATTATTAAAGTTTGCATATAAATCTATTGATATTCTATCAGTGGCGTACCGTGAGGTTCTTGCGCCTGGGGGCAACTTAGAGATCAGCGCCCCCTTTCGTATATATATATAATTTAATTTTTTTAAAACAATATTAATGACGAATAACGAAACAGGTTTAACAGATTTTAATAAGCGTATAAATAATATTTATTGACTTACACAAAATACAGTTTAACTTTAAATATTAATTCTTCTTTTGTTCCAAATTGGCTTCCCTAATTTTTCGCCCCCTAAATTTGGCGCCCCGGGACATATGTCCCCCCTGATTCCCTCTAGTTACGCCACTGTATTCTATTTAGCTATGTTTTAGCTGTGTATTTAGCTATGTTTTATATTTGACCACCAGATGGCTCCACTAATTTTTGGTTTTTTCGGTTAAAATATAAGTAGATTAAAAAATTAATTAATTGAATATTTTCCCTATATCCAAAAATTAGTGAATAAGTTATTAATTAGTGAATTAGTAAATAATACATTATTAAATGGCTGTTCATTCATAACTAGTTTACATGCAAACTTTAATAATTTTCATCTCATAAACTAGATGCGACCGCCGCAAACTTAAGGAAAGTTTGTTTTGATCAAAGAAGGAATCCAATGGTAAAGTATTATCCAAATCCATCATACATCGGCTAGAAAAATAAATTTTATAATATTTGCAACAAATACTTTTCTAAATATATACTACAGTGATTCTCAACCTTTTTTTTACCGCGGCACACTTTTAACGGTTTAAAGAAACGGCACACAAAGAAAAAGATAAGTGTAAAAGTTATTTGCTTATTTACCATATTGAAAAAAATTGAAAAAAGTCGGAAATGTTTAAGAGCCTGTTCGCAAAAACATTTTACCTTTTTTTTACATACACGTAAAATAAATAAGTACTGTTTTAATTTGAACTTTATATTTGTAAAATTTGGCGGCAGATTTTGAAAATCTCGCTGCACACAAAAGTGGCGCGGCACACTGGTTGAGAATCACTGATATTATCCATTAAAATCTTTTACTAAGTACTATTAAATTTCCTTAATAACAAAATCTAAAATTTTATGTCTAAATCATTTATCCCACTAAAATTTGTTGCAATTTAATAATATTTTAAATAATATTCGAGTACATTGGTTCCTAATATACTTACTTGTTGTTTATAAAAACAAACTTTAGAATTCATAATGAAAAAATAATAGAATTTTGAATTAATTTTTTTTTTAAATAAAGCGTTAGAAATAATATTTCAATGTTGTCCAATGTGATGTAATAATAAATAAATGTATATATCGTTAGTATCGCATTTTATCTAACTTTCAGCTCTCGATCAACCTATTTTAGTTGTTATCTTAATTTCATTGGCTAAACATTGCTATCATTTATTTTAAAGGTTAGTATTTTAGATAATAGTATTGATACAGAATTAAATATTAATTAATTTACGTTTAATTTCATATACTTTAAACATATCCATCCACATAATTCATAATTAAGTAATGGATGAAAATTATTGAAAAGAATTGGCTCTCCTTTCCACTGACAGGTTTTTAAAAATCAAACATAAAAATAAAAAAATAAGTAAAATATTTACTAGAATAATTATGAATTCATAAAATATTTTAAAAAGTTCTAGTAGTTCTTTATTTTAATGTAAAATTATTTCAATAATTCTTTTAAATACTTTAAATACTATGTTTTCTTTTTATTGTAGTATAATATATTAACTTCAATCCCCACTTTTACTTATTTTAATTGGTTGACCTAAATCAATTATTTTCTCAGTACATTTCCGATTTATTTAAGCTTACCATTTTAGATAATATCATTTTGACAAAATAAAATTTTATTATATATATATATATATATATATATATATATATATATATATACTTATATTTAAATAATTAAGAGATGAATGAAAATTAATTAATGTAATCTGTCACCAAATTATAATTGACAAGTTTTAAAAACTCAAACTTCTTTTAAATAAAAAATTAAAATAAACAAATTAAATAATTTTGAACATGTAAATTTATAAAAAAATATTCAAATTTGATTCTTATAATTTATTTAGATTTTTATAACTAAATTAATACACTTTTGTTTTAAAAATCATCTGGATGTATACACTATACTTTTTTTTAATTTTTATATTAAAATTTTTTAATCATTTTTTCATACCTCTTGTGGTCAACTGTCAAAATTATTATTTTATCAGAGAAAAAAAAAGAAAAAAAAAATTAGCTCAAGAGAAATCTTTGTCTTTTGGTCCGAAAATAATTTTCAATTTATTTTATTTTCATTGTTCTTTGCAAATGTCTAGAATTATTTTTATTATTTTTTTCATTTTATTTAATAGATCTGGATTTTTTCAAACTGATTTTCACTTTGACATTTAACCATTTTGCTTACCGCCCATTTACAAAAAAAGCATATAGATATATAGGAATAATCTCTTGCAATAATTCGAAAAAAAACAACAAAAATATTGTTTTAATAATAAATATATAACTATTTTACTAAGGCTTTTTACTGCAGATAAAATTTTTATTATAAAAAAAATCTGGAGTGTCTCCACTCGACTATCTCGCAATTTTGAATTGGATTAAATAACATAAATTAATTAAATTATAAATTAAAATTAATAAATAATATTTATTAAACCAGCGCATGTTTGGCTTTTTATTGATGTCACCACGTCACGTGTTGGCGCGTAAGATTTGCATTGTTAAAAAAATAATTCTGGTACTTTCAGCGATTCAATCAAGCTGAAATTCTATATATAGCAGTTTTATTCAATTATTAATCATGTGAAAAATTATCAAACATATATCTTTATGTTTACGGTCACTTTAGAAGAAAAAAAATCAAAACGTTGTAGGTAATGACCCTCTTCCGGTTGAGCTACATTTCTCAAAAGTTGATAGAAAAAAACAAATTTTAAATAATGCCCATGTACTAAATTTCATCATTCTAGCTCAAACCGTTTTTGCGTAATCTTGGTTACATACATACACACACACAGACATTTTTCTCAACCTTAGTGAAAATGATTCAGGAACCTTCAATACGTATAAAAACATCAAAATCTCAACATCGAAAATTTTCGTGATCGCAATACTATCTCTGGCGAGATGGTAAAAAACCTCTGACTTTTGTACGTCCTACGCAAGGACAACGCCTATCAAGTCTGTTATATCAATGAGGTGTCCTAAGATCAGTAGAACGAGTCCTATAATCCTTTACCTTGACTTTTTATCAAGTAGCTTCCCAATGTTGATCCCGGAGGCTGGGTTGATTCCGTCCCAAAGACCCCAGCTAGAGATATTCCCTTGCCAGGCACGGGACTTAATCTCGGAACCACGTGAATGTGAGCCAGTTTCACTACCTCCTAACCTGTGGCGCCCTTAAATATTAAATATAATATATATTAATAATAGATATATAATATTTATTATACAGGGCCTCAGCAGAAATAAATTCCATCAAACCATAGGTCCGAGTCCAAGGGTTTTAGTATCAATATTTACACTATAAAATAAAATAACATAAATTTTTCTAAACATTATCTTCAATAATGTTAACACACTATGAGCGGGGCGGGTATTTATACCCGTTGCCACTTATATAATATATAATTTCCCTTGTGTCACTTAAAATTACTTATTTTAAACGATAACTAATATATATCCCTCATATAAGTGGCAACGGGTATAAATACCCGCCCCGCTTATATAAGTGGCAGTTCCCGCAACGGGTACAAATACCCGCCCCACTCATAGTGTGTTAACATTATTATTTACATTTTTTAAATATATAGGTAAACCACTTTTAACAGTCTCGTATTGCGTCGTTTCGTTTTAAAGATGTAGTGTAAAATCAAAAATAATTGAAACAATTCAATTTTTTGAAATTTTAACTTTGATCTTAGTAGGCTATGAATTCGATCCGTGTTTGTGTTAATTCTCAATTTATTAATTAATTGTAATTTATTTAGTTACAATTATTTTTTTTAGATAATACAATTTGTTCATATTTGTTCATATATGAAAAATTGTGTACAATACAAAAGAATTTTTGTCTTAATTAACTTTTGTAATATTAAAATACACTGGTTTATCAATGAAAGACATAAAATGAATATGAAAGATATAGGAATATGTAATCTTGTTTAATAATATGTACTTTTTCTTGTTTAATAAACTTTTATTATAACATTATAACAAGAACTTATATTACTTAATTTTTCTCTACGTCGCTAAGTTGTAAGCCATGGAATACATCTACGACTTTATATGAAGTTTACCTGAACATTCTACAATTTAATTTATATTTAATTTATATTCTGATATATGTGATTTCCATTTATTTTAAATATAATATATAATAATATACTATCAGAATAACGTAGAATTTTACCTTAACTTACTTACACTAAATTTAAAAAAAATTATAACTTAATTAAAATACATATATATAAATAAGCTGGAGTGTCTCCACTCGATTATTTCGAAATTTAAATTGGATTAAATAACATAAATTATATTTTAATTCAATTTAATTAATTATAAATTATAAATTAAAATTAATAAATAATATTTATTAAACCAGCGCATGGTTGGCTCCAGTGGCATACCTAGAACTTTTGCCGCCCGGGGCGATCTCCAGTTTGCCGCCTTTTCTATTATAAGTCAATGCATTTATATACACCCAGGAATAATATTCGAAATCATATAGTTGATCATAATTTATATAAATCAAATAGTAAACTTATAATAATCATAATAATCATTTATTATTCAAGAAAGAAAAAAAATAAATATGAAATGAATAAGTTGCTTTTTACAACTATAACTAAATATAAAAAATGCCGCCCCAAGATAAGTGCCGCCCGGTGCGGACCGCACCCACCGCCCCCCCCCCCCCTTAGGTACGCCACTGGTTGGCTCTTTATTGATAGCACCACGTCACGAATTTGCAAGTGATTTGCAGTGTTAAAAAATTAATTCTGGTACTTTAGCGATTTAATCAAGCTGAAATTCTATATATAGCAGTTTTATACAATTTTTAATCATGTGGAAAAATTATCAAACATAAATCTTTATTTTTACGGCCAGTTTAGAGGAAAAAAAATCAAAACGTTGTAGGTAATGACCCTCTTCTGGCGAGATAGTAAAAAAACTTCATAAAATAATTTATAACTTAATTAAAATACATATATATAAATAAGCTGGAGTGTCTCCACTCGACTATCACGCAATTTAAATTGGATTAAATAACATAAATTATATTTAAATTAAATTTAATTAATTATAAATTAAAATTAATAAATAATATTTATTTGAAAAAATTTTATTTTTCCTCTTTTTCCATTTTACTTTCTTATATAATTTTATCAGCAATATTTTAATTGAAAACACAAAATGTAAACTTATAAACCATTAAATATTATAATTTAATCTATTTCATATATATTTTCTTATCATTTACAGATCATGTATGAAGAATTAAATAAGAAAGAATATTTTGAAGGGATTTTACAAAATCATTATAATGATAAAACTATTAAAGTAAATGATTTTGATGTTAAGCCTGGTATTGGAAAAGGTGAAAATTATGGGAGTGTGATATTACGGGCGAGAATAAATTGGAATAGTGAATCCAAAACTGGAGAAGAGAAATGGATAATCAAAACAATTGGTGAAGATCAAGTAACAAGTAAAATCAGGGATTATGTTACACCTTTTAAAATCGAAAATGGCTTTTATACATCAATTATTCCATTATATAAATCCATTATCAAAGAAAATGGTATTAATTATTCGAAACGCCTTGCACCATGTTATATGATATGTGATAATCCCAATTTTGTTATTTTGGAAGATTTGGCTCCATTGGGGTATCACATGGGTGATCGTCAAAATGGTGCTGATTTACACCAAGCGGTGCTTCTTTTAAAAGATTTGGCAAGAAATCAAGCTCTCTCGATTACTGTCCATCGAACAAGGCCTGATTTTTTTAATGACAAACTGGCAGCTCCTACTATGTCCAATTCTGAGTTTATAAATACATTTTTTACTAAACCGTTTAAAGAACAATTAGAAATTTTAAGCGATTGGCCGGAATTTCATGAATATGCCTGGCGTATCAAAGATCAGTCAACGGAAGATATTGTTAAATTGTTTGATTGTGGAAAATTAAAATCCATCTGCCAAGGAGATTGTTGGATTAATAATATGCTCTTCAGAGATGAGGGCTCAAATTCAGTTGATATATGCATAATTGATTTTCAGGGGATTTATTGGGGGTCATTAATCTATGATGCTATGTTTTTTATCTATACTAGCGTTTCACCTTTTGTCTTAGAAACACATAAAAATTATTTAATTGACACCTATATAGAAGAATTACATAAATGGATGAAAGATTTGGGACAGGAAATTGGAGAATATACAAGAGAGAATATTTTAAAAGATTTTCAAGAAATGCAATATTTAGCTGTAGTTTTGGTAATGGCGTGTTTATATTTTGTAACATGCGATTCAAAAGACGCTTTAGATTTAGAAAATTTAGTGGATGATGGTGATAAATCGAAAAGAGATAATATAAGAAATAATCCATTATTAAAAAAAAAATTAATGAAACATTTACAAATATTTGATAAAGAAAATGTAATTTAAAAAAAAAATAATTTTTTAATAAATACTTGATTTTATTCTAATTTTTGTTTTGTCTATTATCCATTTTCTATATAATAATAAGAAGATTAAATTTTTTATGTAATGTATATAATATAACAAAATACTTATTAAAATTATATTGAAAATTAAACTTCCTACGAAATTACGACAAATATAATTGGACACACTATAAATTAAATAAATACCTAATAAAATGAGAAATAATATTTGATATTATTTGCAACAAATACTTATATACCACACAATATATATATATATTACAATAATTAGAATATATTTACCTAAGTACCTAATTAATTATTTTCCTAATAAAATCTAAATTTTTCATTTTAAAATTATTTAACTAAATTTTAGTGACATTTAATAATTTTCAATAAAATACGATAACGTTGACGATAATATTACTCTCAAATACTGTGCCGCGGCACTTTTGTGTGCTGTGAGATTTTCAAAATGTGCCGCCAAATTTTACCAATGTAAAGTTCAAATTAAGAAAAAATAGTTATTTATTTTATATGTATGTAAAAAAAAAGGTAAAATGTTTTTGCGATCAGGCTCTTAAACATTTTCGATTTTTCAATATGGCTCTACGTATCACCAAGTGTGCCCACCCCCTGTTATATTATTTCAGAAATGTGCCCGTCTATTGAAAAAGGTTGCCGACCCCTGATTATTATCATAAACTATATTACACAGTCTCCAAATTTTTAAACCCTTAAAAGTGTGCTTCGGTAGGAAAAAAAAGTCGAATTGGCAGTCGTGGGACTGGCCGACAGAAGTGAAAACTTGTGCGTAAGAAATTTGAAAGCAGACTGAATGCGCACCAGCTTCACGAGAAAAATGAAATTTATATACGTATATATATATATATATATAAAATTCATAATTATTTTTTTCAGCAAACTGATTATTATTACAAAAATATTAAAAATACGATGTGTATGAATATATATATATGTCTGTCTGTCTGTCTGTGTGTGTGTCTGTCAAATACTCAAAAACTACCCGTTCGATTGCGATGAAACTTTCAGGGATTGTTGTGGGCGTCCCAGGGAAGGTTTTAGTGTAGTTAAAACCAAAATTAATTTATCCAAAATTAATTTAAATAGTAATATTTTGGTAAAAGTCTATTTATGGTTACCATGGTTACATTGAAAAATTTACAATAAATAAATAAAAATAATTGGAAATCTTTTCAACTTATTATTTTGATAAATTTTATTAATATTTTTAATTTTTTTTAAACTGCCAAAAATAACATACCCATAATAATAGTTGTAATAAAAATAAAAATATAAATCACAATGTAAGTAAAATATTGAATCGTTTTATTTATATTGTTTCAATTATTGTTTGAATATTTATTAAATTTATATATAGATTAATTTACATGTTTAAATGTATATTTAATAAATTTATTTATTGATTCTTAATATTAATAATTCCAATTACTTTCTTGAAATTTTTTTTTATTTAAAAGCATATTCAGCATATCTCGCAAATTTGAATTGGATTAAATAACATATATTAATTTAAATTAAATTAAATTAATTCAATTATAAATTAAAATTAATAAATAATATTTATTAAACCAGCGAAAGTTTGGCTCTTTTTTGATGGCACCACGTCACGTGTTGGCGCGTGAGATTTCCAGTGTTAAAAAATTAATTCTGGTACTTTCAGCAATTCAATTTTCGATGTTGAGATTTTGATGTTTTTGATGTTATAAATAATATTTATTAAATTATAATTTAATTAATTTAATTTAATTTAAATTAATAAATATTATTTAATCAAATTCAAATTTGCGAGATAGTCGAGTGGATAGTGGAGTGTTTGGCTCTTTGTTGATGGCACCACGTCACGTGTTGGCGCGTGAGATTTCCAGTGTTAAAAAATTAATTCTGGTACTTTCAGCAATTCAATTTTCGATGTTGAGATTTTGATGTTTTTGATGTTATAAATAATATTTATTAAATTATAATTTAATTAATTTAATTTAATTTAAATTAATAAATATTATTTAATCAAATTCAAATTTGCGAGATAGTCGAGTGGATAGTGGAGTGTTTGGCTCTTTGTTGATGGCACCACGTCACGTGTTGGCGCGTGAGATTTCCAGTGTTAAAAAATTAATTCTGGTACTTTCAGCGATTCTATCAAGCTGAAATTCTACATATAGCAGTTTTATACAATTACTAATCATGTGAAAAATTATCAAACATATATCTTTATTTTTACGGTCACACACACACACACACACGCACACACATATTTAAAAATTAATTTATTAAAATATATATTATATAATATATTATATATAGTATATAATTTAATATATATATATATATATATATTCTGAAATTAATTTTAAATTATATAAATATATTAGAAATTAATTTAATATAATTTAACACATAATAATATATTAAAATATTTTATTTTATATATACATAATTTAGTAATACTGATTATTAATGTAAATATAAATAATAATATTTAATATGGCAAATATGTAAAATTTTGTAAAGAATGTATCAGAAGGTTAGTGTCTAACATTCTGGCGTATTGCGCATGCGTATATCGGTCGGGTCGTTTTGGAACGGTTGGTCGTTTTGGAATCTCACGCGAAATCTATATTTTTTCCCCATCCCGCAAAAGTGCTCAACGCCGCTAAAGAAGTTTTCACTTCAAAAAAGATTGAGAATCACTGGCTTAAAGAAACAAATTTTTGAATTTCTTTAAAAACAATAATTAAAAATAATCCAATTTTGAATTAACTATATTTTTATAGTAAATAGTATAAATAAATAATTTTGTAACGTCAATATCGCATCTTATCTAACATTCAACTCAATCAATAATTTTAATAAAATACAATTTCTTTTCTCTGCTCTCAGTTGCAATCTCATTTTCATCGACTAATATTACTATAATTTATTTTAAAGGTTAGTATGCGCATAATTCATAATTAATTAATAGATAAATCAGTGAAAAGAATTGGCTCTCTTTTCCAGTGGCAGGTTTTTAAAAATCAAACTTAAAAATAAAAACATTTAATTTAATAATTTTGATAAAATAATTATGAATTCATAAAATATTGTAAAAAGTTATAGTGGTTCTTTTTTTATGTAAAATTATTTCAATAATTTTTTAAATATTCATCTTTTGTACCGATCGACGATAGGAAGGGAAGGTATTGTTTTCACACCAAATTTCACATGTGGAGATTTTTACATATCTCCACGAATCATGCAATTTGTTAACAGAAAAAAGTATTTTTAGCATGATATCTGTCCGTCTGTCCATTGTTCGTCCGTATAGCTTGAACGGCTCAACGGATTTTGATAAAATTTGATATGTTTACTTAATGCATCAGTAGCATGAATTCATCAACTTTTGGTGTATATTCGGAAACTAATTTTTTAGCTAAGACGGTATTATATATTATATCCCCCTCCCCCCCCCCCCCGTGTTCTTGGTCTATTCACCTCTCATTTACCAAATATAATAATTTATTGTAAAATAATTATTTATATTTAAATATAATAACAAAAAAAATTGTATTTAAAAAAACAAACAAAAAACAAAAGCATATTCATTGCTAAAATATAAAAATATCCGTATAAGAAAGAATATAAGTAAATAAAAGCCACCATTTTTTTTTTATTTTTTATATGCCTCTTTTAAAGACTTTATGACATCCTCAAATCAAATGGGCGTTGTTTTTTTCTAACGAAAGATTTTTATTGGATGTTTTGACTCCACCTACCCATCTCTTTCAAAAATTTTAACATGAAAACTTTCAAAACAATTATTAAAAAAAATGAGATTTTTCAATTCTTCTTTTCTTATATGCATTGTTAAACCAAATTTTTATCGACCGATGATAAGAAGGGAAGGAATGTTTCACACCAAATTTCACATGAAGATATTTTTTACTTATCTTCACGAATCATTCAATTTGTTAACAGAAAAATGTATTTTTATCATAATGTCTGTACGTCTGTCCATTGTGCGTCCGTATAGACGTGTTCAACTGATTTTGATAAAATTTGATATATTTACTTAATGCATCAGTAGCATGAATTCATCAACTTTTGGTGTATATTCGGAAACTGGAAGTTAGTAATAATTAATAATTGATTAATAAAACTAAAAATAAAAACTAAGATGATATAATTTAGTCATTTTAATTCAAGTTTTAAAAATATTTTTTTTTTATACTTTATATATATATTTTCAAATGTTGTTTTAAAAGTAATTTATTTCAAGTCGTCGCTCGGTTCTGTGCTTGGTTACAGCTCATATTTTTTTATTTATCTTACCGGTTTCATTCAGCCGAGTCTCATATATTGTCAGAATCACATCATTTTTGTACTTCCATGAATCGGAATTTCAGCTGTAGAATTTTTATTTTATCACGCTATCACCAATTTTATTTAATTTAGTTCTGGAATATGTAATTAGACAAATTGGGGAGAGGTCAAACGGAATCGAATTAAACAAAAAAATTCAAGTATTAGGTTACGCAGACGACTTAAATATAATAGAAGATTCGGCAATTGCATTTATAGATAGTGTAGAAAAATTAATTGAAGCAGGAAAAGAGGTGGGACTAGAAATTAATAATCCTAAGACAAAGAATTTAGTAACAGAGAGGGATAGTATTAACACACAAAATCTTAATATACAAGATATAGAATTTGAAAATGTAAAAAAATTGAAATACTTAGGTTCTGTGTTAACGAAAAATAATAATATTCGAGATGAGTTTAAAGCGAGGTTACAATCAGGAAACGCCTGTTATCATGCAATAAAGGGGCTTATCGCATCAAAATTATTATCAAAGGGGATAAAAGTTAAAATATATAAAACAATTATTTTACCAGTTGTATTATATGGATGTGAGGCATGGTCTATGAACTCAGGTGAGAAGAACTTTCGAGTTCCTTAGAGTCACAGAGATAGATATAGAATAGTATAAAAAATTTGGAGTGTCTGCACTCGACTATCTTGCAATTTGAATTGGACTAATTAACACATATATCATATTTAGATTAAATTTTATTAATTATAAATTAAAATTAATAAATAATATTTGGTGTTTGGCTCTATGTTGATGAAATCACTTCACGTGCTGGCGCGTGATTTGCAATGTTAAAAAATTAATTCCGATACTTTCAGCGATTCAATCAATTTGAATTTCTGTATATAGCAGTTTTATACAATTTTTAATCATGTGAAAAACTATCAAACTTATATCTTTATTTTTACGGTCAGTTTAGAGGAAAATAAATGAAAACGCGCGCGCGCGTAGTAGTTAATTGTCCTCTTCCGAATGAGTTACATTTCTCAAAAGTTGATAGAAAACTACGATTGCCTGTATACCAAATTTCATGATTCTAGCTCAAACCATTTTTGCGTAATTTTGTCTACATACATACATACACACAGAGACATTTTTCTCAACCTTAGTGAAAATGACTCAGGGACCTTCAAAACGTATAAAAACATCAAAATCTCGACATCGAAAATTTTCGTAGTAAAAACGTTTAACAAAAAAATAAAAAGTTAAATAAAATAATAAATAAGTTATTGCGGACAAAATGTTGTGACCTGCAGTCACAGCCTAAATTAATATTGATTAATTTTTGGAAATTTGAATGTTGCCTAATTAATGCTAAAATTTAAAACAAATTATAAATTTGCAAAGTCATTATTGTATGTTATCTTTCTCGTAGATTATCAGTTTTTAAGATAATATATAAATATTGAGTACCGGGACCCCGAGCCTCGGCTCGGTACTTAAGTTAAAAAAAATGATTCATTATTATTGGATTTGGCTGGTAATATTAATACCTGGGACACCGAGCTCTCGCTCTACCCTTTAAAAAATATTGATACACAATTCTTTAATTATTTATTACAATTATTAAATGTTACACATTTGCATCAATCTGATTAAAATTAATGAACTTGTGCTCCTCAATAATACATAAATATATAATATATAGGTACATATATTTTTTTTCTATAGTGTTTTTTTGAAAAACTGTTTAGCGCCCCAAGTGGTTATAAAACAAACTAAAGACAAAAAAACGTGCTTTGCAGCTTTTCGGAATTAAAAAAGCAAAATTGGCAGTCGTGGGACTGGCCGACAGAAGTGAAAACTTCTGCGTAAGAAATTTTAAAACAGACGAAATTCGCGCTATTTCACGAGAAAGATGAATTTCATATGCATGTATATATATATAACTTATATATTATTTTAAACATATATTTTAAACAAATTTGTAACTTATATTTATATATATATAAATACACAACTTTGTTTAAAATATTGCAATACGAACTGTTTTATAATTCTTATCTCTAACATAAAATATATATTTATTATGTGAAGTTCATTTCGTATAATTTTGATTATATATGTATATATGAAATGAACTTTACATAATAAATATATATTTATATGTTAGAGATAATTTATAAAACAGTTCTAATGACAATTCAAATTTCGCGCTCTGTTATAAGAAATTTGAAAGCAGATCGTTTCATGGTGTTGGTCACGATCACGCGAGTTCTATACTTTTTCCCCATCCCGCAAAAGTGCTCAACGCCGCTAAAGAAGTTTTCACTTCAAAAATTATTTAATATTTGGAAATATATCTGACTTATAGAAAAAATGAATATTAATTAAAGAAAGAAATAGTTTTTAAAATATCCTGAATAATATGTAACAATTTTCAAGATAGAAATTTATTACAATATTACAATTATTAACTGTTGCATCATTGCATCAATCTGATTAAAATGAATGGAACTTCGGGTACTCAATAATAATAAATAAAATAATATTAATAAATATATTGAATAATATTTTATTGAAAAAATATTAAAACTTATAAAACTATCTAAAACTTTATTAATAAAAGAACAATGAATAAATAAATATAGAATAGTAATTTATTAAAAAGTAAACAATAGATAAAAAGAAAAAAAAATAACAAAATCATTATTTTCATTTTTAAATAACGATTCACCCGGCGAGTTTCGAACCGACGAAATCCACTCGTTAAAACATCAGTCCAACCGCTGGACTATATGTATTTAGATAAAAAATTGTCATTTTTTTACTGTCTTAGCAGGCAGTATTAAAAATTTTGACGTTTTCCATATATAATTTTCAATTAAGAAATTAATAATGAAGCTGTATGTTTCAAGAGATATCATCAATAAAACTTAATTTTTCTTTATAAATACTATATCTAGTGTGAATTTGAAAAAAATCGTTAGAGCGGATTTTGAGAACCAATATATATAGATAAATACATATATACAATTTTAGCTAGCATAATAAGATAAGATATCAATCGCTTTTAGTTGTTATCTCTTCTTATTTCATTGAATATTACAAGCATTTATCAAAAGTTTAGTATACTAAAATTTTAATTGTAATATATACCACACAGTACACACATAAATCTTATTAAGGTAAATAATTCATGTTTATATTTTTCATCACCTCTCAATAATATTTTATTTATATGAATTATTATTATAATAAAATTATTTCAATAATAATAAATAAATAAAGTTATATATTATATAACAAGGGTGGCTACACTTGGTGATACTTATATATTGAATATATATTGAAAAGAGCCAAATCGGAAAAAATTTTACCTTTTTTTTTGTATTATGACTAAATTTTTTCACAATAAACTCAAAAAGAGCCACAGTTTGGACACCGTAGTTATATAATATGGTGTGGATAGATAATCTTATTAAATAAAAAAATGTTTTATTGACCCTAAAGGGATCTTTGTCCGTAGTAGTCAGTTTACGCACATAGTTATTTTGATTCCATCCCATTATATTTCATTTATTTTATATTTTTGTGATCTAATCAACTTCCTTTTATTTGGTATTAAATAAAAAATAGATAAATAAATTTTAAAGGACCAATTAATTAAAAAAAAAAAAAAAATTATAAATTAATCTTTGATGTAAATTAATCCATTTTTATTATTTTTTAATTATAATATTAATAATAATAAAAAAAAAAATATTTAAAATAAATATGTATATTTATCAAAAGATTTAGTTAAAATTAATATATAAAATCCTATATGTTTTTATATGAATTGTAAATTAACCAATTTAGCCATTTTATTAAAATACTAAAATAATTTTTAAATGAATAAATTACTAATAAATTTAAAACAAAATTTCGTATAATTTTTCATTTTTTTAAATTTTAAATAATAATTTCATTGAGCAAATATTTTCACTGCATTATTAAAAAATTGTAGATAAATTAGGTACTTATGCCAACTACATAAATATATAATTTATGTTTATATTTTTGTTTTTTCTATATAATTTAATAATGTAATTTAATTAAATTAAAATATTAAAAATTTATTATTTGAATAATATTATTTTAATTAAGTTATTGACCCTCAAAAAAATTTGCATCGGTTAAAATTATTATATTCTGTCTGCAGCGCTGATTTAAAATAAATTATAAATTATAAATATTAGATAAATCGCGAGATGTATAAAAAGTTGATTTAAAATATAATTAACAAGAGCGTATTTAGAATACAAATCAAATTTCCAATAAATTATTTATAACTATAAGACAAATACTAGTAAATTATTTTTATTATTTACAGATCATGGTTGAGGGTTTACAAAAGAAAGAATATTTCGAGGAGATTTTACAAAAGAATTATAATGATAGGAGTATAAAAGTCATTGATTTTGAAGTTAAATCAGGTATTGGAAAAGGAGAAAATTATGGAAGTGAATTATTAAGGGCAAAAATAATTTGGCAAAACGATTTGAAAAATGGTGAAGACAAATGGGTTATTAAAAAAAACATAGATGTTAAAATAGATGGGTTTGTGGATTATATTGAAATTTTTAAAATCGAAAATATGTATTATAGATCCATTGTACCATTGTATAAATCTATTATAAAAGAAAATGGGATTAAATATTCGAAACGCATTGCACCAGGTTATATGATTTGTGATAATCCGAATCTTGTTATTTTGGAAGATTTGACTCCATTGGGATATCGGATGGGTGACCGTCAGAATGGTGCCGATTTGGAACATACAATGCTTCTTTTAAAGGCCCTGGCAAGAAATCATGCCCTCTCGATTACTGTCAATCGAACAAGGCCTGAATTTTTTAATGAAAACCTGTCAAATGGAGTTATTACAAATTTAGACTTTGTAGATATCTTTATTATGAAATCATTTAAAGAACAATTCGAATATTTAAAAAGTTGGCCGGAATTTCATGAATATGTCGAACGTATCAAGGAATTATCGTCCGAAGAAATAGTCCAATTATTATTGTGTGGTAAATTAAAATCGATTTGTCAAGGAGACTGTTGGATGAACAATATGCTGTTCAAGTATGTGGGTAATACTCCAGTGGAAGCATGCCTAATTGATTATCAGGCAATCTTTTGGGGTTCTTTACTCAATGATATTTTTTATTTTTTTTATACTAGCGTTTCACCTTTTGTCTTAGAAACTCATACAAATTATTTATTGGACCTTTATATTCAGGAATTCCATAAATGGATGAAAGATTTAGGACAAGATATTGGAGAATATACAAGAGGGAATATTTTAAATGATTTTAATAAAAAACAATATTTAGCTGTAATTTTAGTCGTGGCATTTCAGGGTATAGTTACTTGTGATCCAAAAGACGCTTTGGATTTTGAAAATTTAATAGAAGATGATAGTAAATCGAAAAGAGAGAATTTAAGAAATAATCCATTATTAAAAAAAAAATTGTTGAAACATATACAATTATTTGCTAAAAGGAATGTAATATAAATAAATTATTATTATTAAACAACTAAATAAATATATGTGTACATTTTTTTATTTAATTAACCTTTATTATAACAATTTTTTACTTTTATCTCATTATCTTGAATTTTTTTATTTTTAATAAAACAAGTTACAAAAAATTCTTAAAAATATGATTTTTTTATAACTGTCTATTCTCATTACTTAAAAATCTATAATTTTTTTCTAAAATTTTTATTTTATTTAAAAATAAAATATTACAATATTTCGAATAACAAATAAATATATATATTAATAATATATCTAAAATTGAAATGATAAAAATACGGCAACTTTTTTATTTATAAGAAACATCAATCTTTTAAATTAAATTTTATTTTCCTTCATTTTTAAATAAAACAATTTATGATATATATAAGTAATTTCTAAGTGGCGCTTTTAACTTCAAGTCACCAAGCGTCAAACTTGGGAACTAGAAAGACATTTCGATTAGTACAGATTAGTATCTGTCACATGTCTATTTTTTTAACATAATATAAGTTATTATTTTCACTAAATTATATTATAAAGTGAAATATAAAAGTTTTATTTTAATTATTTTTCAGGTAATATATTTATATTGTAAATATATAAATAAATAATTATGTTTCTTAATTTTATTAAACATTTTTCAGGAAATAATTAAAACTTTTATTTTCCCAATTATATTATTAATATAAGTATATGTTTTAATAAATACTTTTATAATTAAAAACATATTATTAAAATAAAATTTAATTTCTCAAATATTTACCGACCGACGATAGTAAGGGAGGTATTGTTTTTTATTAAAATTAAAAGAAAACAAAACCACCATAATAACTACTGTTCATGTATTTAGTAATAATTTTTAGTCCTAGATTAATATAATATGAAATTTTCACATTCATTTTTTGAATTTAGTTTTCGTTTAAATTTCTAATATATATTGAAGAAAATGCTATTAAAAACAAATTCTCTTTGACATATAATGTTACCATGCATGTAAAACAGCAGTACAAGAGATCTTGGGTGATGTGAAGAGTTTAGAATCGGTTTTATATTTTATTTCTATTTTATATTTAGTAATTTCAATTGTTTACATTTTTTTTATACTCAAAAAACAATTTTCGATCTAAGATAGAGCAAAAAATTTAGATTGGAAAAATAGATATAAATAATTTTATTTTTAATGAAAATTTAAAAATTGATTTAAAATAATAATGTTTAATCAATAAAAACTGGGTGAAAAACTTATATATATATATATACTATATCTACTAGTATATAATATGGTTGATATAATTTTTTAAGATTTTTCAAAAGAAGCATCCTCTTCTCAGACAAAAACACTATTTATATACATATAAGTAATTGAGATTTTAGTAATATAAGTATTCCTCAATTGTTTTTATTTCATAATATATCGATTAAAATACTTGTTAAATCAATGACTAATTAAATATGTTCTTTAATTTACATACAAATATCTCATTAATATCTTGTCTCTTTAATTGTTTTTTTTTAATGTAAATATTATCTTATAAATTTTACTATTTAATCTTGAACTTTTGTTCTTTTTTTCATTAAGATAATCACTGTTGAAACATTCTTTAAATAATATTTGGAATAATATCCTGAAATTTGTAATAGGTTAAAATTAAATTTTTTTTTATATAAAAAAATGAATTAATAAAATATCATTATCATTTTTCCTCTCTAGTTTATCTAATGTTCAATTTGTAGAACCAAAAAAATATTTTTTTAGATAAGATTTTGACTGATATTAGTAGAGAAACTGATATTAGTTTAAAATTAATCAATCTTTTAATAATTTTTAAAAATTATCTATTTAAGTTGAATATGATTTATTTATAAAAAAAATAAATTTTATTAAATCTTATATTTTACTTTATTTGAAAGAGAGATCGACTATTAAAAATAAGATTTTTACAAAAATTTCTATATTTTTCATTCTATTACTTATAAATCATAAATATTATTTATATAAGCTAAAAAAAAACGTTTTATGTTATCTTTATTAATATAATAATTTAATGTAATGTTCAGGGATTCCCCCAGCGGATTTCAGGGGGACCTCGTGAGGGTACCTGGAGCTTCCAATAGGGTCGGCAGGACATGAGGGGCTTTTGGAGGTTGATGGCGAAATTTCCTATTTCAATTACCATAAAAAAATAAAGGGTTTCTTTATGAAATAAAAACTAAATAAAAAAGTAAATATAAACAATTATCATCCTAGTAGTAGTATTTATTAAATTTATATTTATTAAACTGTTATATATTTATATAATCATCCAAGGAATTTATCATTGAAATTTTCGTTTTAAATTTTTATTCTAAATAAATTAACATTTAACTTATATATATTTTTGATTGAGTTAATTTTTTTAGAAATTAATATTTTCCAATAATTTTTATAATAAAATATTTGGCAATATTTATAAGTTATATTATCGTAGGCGAAAAAAAGTTGGGGAATTTATTATTAATAAAAAATTTAAACCTGATATCAAAAATATTTAAAAATTATCAGCCTCAACCCTCATATTAATTTTTTCAGTTAAGTATTTTGATTAATCATTTATGAAATTATTAATTTATAAAATAATGAATTGTAAGTTTTGTTAAATTGTTGTAAAATTGTTAAAAATATACTCTATTAAATGCTCCTAGTTCTATGTTAAACTTTATTAATATAATTATACAGCATCACAAAATATGTGTTTATTCAACCAAAAGAAATCGTAGAAAAAAGTTTGGGAAACCCTGGCATAGATATGTTATAAATTAATAAAAAAAACCTACATTTTGAAAGTATTTTAAGATTTAAGGAGGGATTTAAGTAGTGCACAGAATAAACCTATTAACCATTCAGTTTCTTTAAAATCGCAAATTCTTTTAATTCTATATAATGGGGTTAAAATATCGACATTTAAAGTATATAATAAAATATAACACTAAATTCATTCTAAACTAAATTTTATTTTTTTTCAGATGATGATAGAGGATTTTACAAATGAATTTTTTGAAGATATTTTACAAAAAAATTATAATGATAAAAATATAAGTATCATTAATTTTGAAGTTAAATCAGGTGTTGGCAAAGGTGAAAATTTGTCAAGTGAGATATTAAAAGCGAGAATAAGTTGGAAAAATAAGGATTCAAAAAATGGAGAAGAAAATTGGATCATCAAAACCTATCGGGGTCAAGAATTAGATAATGATATTATGGATCTTGGTATTCTATTTAAAACAGAAAATGCTTATTATACGTCCATTGTTCCGATGTATAAAAGCATTTTGGAACGAAAAGGGATAAAATATTCGAACCGCATTTCACCCGAATATTGGATTTGTGAAAATCCAGACCTTGTAATTCTGGAAGATTTGGCTTCGTTGGGATACCGAATGGCTGATCGTCATATTGGTGCCGATTTGGAACATACAATACTTTTAATAAAAGCTGTGGCAAGAAATCAGGCTCTCTCAATTACAATCCATCGATCAAAACCAGAATTTTTCAGTGATAAAAACTCCACACTATTCGTGTCAAATAAAAGAGCAATCGATTTATTTTTTAGCAAATCCTATAATGAACAAATAGAATGTTTAAAAAGTTGGCCGGAATTTCATGAATATGTCGATCGGATGGAGGAAAAATCTGTAGAAGAAATTTTTGATATATTCAAATGTGGAAAATTAAAATCTATCTGTCAAGGGGATTGTTGGATTAATAATATGATGTTTAAATATGAAGGCTCCTGTCCAGTGGAAATATGTCAAATCGATTTTCAAGCAGTTTACTGGGGATCTTTAGTGATTGACGTGGTATATTTTTTCTATTCAAGTATTTCCCCGGAAATTTTAGAAACACATAAAAATGATTTCATTGATATCTACATTCAGGAATTTCATAAATGGATGAAAGATTTAGACCAGGATATTGGAGAATATACAAGAGAAAATATTTTAAAAGATTTTCAAGAAATGCAATATTTAGGTGTAATTATTGTAATGTCTATTTTATATATTATCACTTGTGATCCTAAGGATGCTTTGGATTTTGACAATTTGGATCATGGTGATGCTAAATCACAAAGAAATGCTAACCGTAATAATCCATTATTTAAAAAAAAATTATTGAAACATTTACAATTATTTGCCAAAGATAAAATTATTTAAAGAATAAGTAATTTTAAATTCATTCCAATTAAATTATATTATCTACCATATACTACATGGGCTGAAAAGTCTCAGGATTTTTCAATATGTAACGCCATTAGAAAATGACTCATTTCGAGAGGCTCTGTCACTAGTTTATGTATGAAGTATCTTGACATTTCGTCCATTCGTCAAAGACGCGATATTCCTGTTTTTCCATTTTTCTTTTGAAGGCGAAAGTAGCATCACTCAAACGACTGTAGTTTGTAAACCAATGGACGAAATGTCATGATACTTCATACATAAACTAGTGACAGATGAACCTCTCGAAATGAGTCGTGTTCATTTTCTAATGGCGTTACATATTGAAAAATCCTGAGACTTTTCAGCCCATAGAATATCTAAAATATTTATAAAAGATTCAAGATTCATTCACGCTTTGTATTTTTTTATATTCTTTTTTTTTTGTTTAGTTTTATTCTTTAGCATATTTTAATCAATTTAAATACTTAGGTTCTGTAATCACGAAGGATAATAATATTCGGGAAGAATTTAAATCGAGGATGCAATCATGAAACGCCTGTTATCATGCAATAAAGGTGCGAAAAATATATTCGTGGGGAGACCGATTGGGAAACGTCCGCTTAGAAGATGTTTAGTTTTATTCTTTAGCATATTTTAATCAATTTAAATACTTAGGTTCTGTAATCACGAAGGATAATAATATTCGGGAAGAATTTAAATCGAGGATGCAATCATGAAACGCCTGTTATCATGCAATAAAGGGGCGAAAAATATATTCGTAGGGAGACCGATTGGGGAACGTCCGCTTAGAAGATGTTTAGTTTTATTCTTTAGCATATTTTAATCAATTTAAATACTTAGGTTCTGTAATCACGAAGGATAATAATATTCGGGAAGAATTTAAATCGAGGATGCAATCATGAAACGCCTGTTATCATGCAATAAAGGGGCGAAAAATATATTCGTGGGGAGACCGATTGGGAAACGTCCGCTTAGAAGACCAAGCACGCGGACGGTGGACAGTGTAGAAAGGGACTTGAGAGAGATGGAAGAGGGTAGTAGTTGGATGCTCTTGATAGGGACACTTGGAGAAATGTGGTTGCTGCGGCCAAGAACTTTCGTGTTCCGTAGAGTCATAGAGATAGAATCGAATTTGAATCAACTTTTCTACATACTTTTTAAGATGTATTCAAAAAATTCCTAGGGGCAATACAAGTTTCGGCAGTTTATTACCCGCGGGTAACCCATTAAGACCTACCAATTATTTTAAATTTAGATAAGTAATAAATTATTATAAAAATCCACGAATAAAACGATACCTTCAGAAATTAATTTTATTAACCCTTTTCACGCATGCCAATTGAGAAATTCAGGTATCACACCCTAAAAATTTCTATCTATTCAATATTAAAATCCTTCAAATATACTCCATCCACTTGGCCACCCTCTCTAACCAACGTTTCATGACGTTTCATGACTAACAACCCTCTATCAATTCAATGGCGATTCTAAAACAACAAAGGATATCGTCCTCAAGTGAGTAAACCCAAAATCCCACTCCGCCAAGGACAGCCTTAAGGAATCTAGAGGCAGAAACTTAACCAACAATATTGACCAAAACAACAAAATAAATTTGCAATGAATATAGGGGGAACTACATAGGAAAATGGAATGAATAAGAAAATAGGCTTAAATAAAATGTAAGAGCGTGTACACATCTATACAGACGGACAGACATCATGCTAAAAATACTTTTTTCTGTTAAGAAAATGCATGATTCGTGGAGATATGTAAAAATCTCCACATGTGAAATTTGGTGTGAAAACAATACCTCCCTTACTAACGTCGGTCGGTAAAAATACATATTACATTAAAAAAAATCTAAGAACATTTTCAAGCTGTATGAAATGAGAAATTCAGATCTGACAAATTTGATAACAATTTGATTTGTAATTAATGTCCAGAAAAAATTACTAGCAGAAAGTTCAACATTAAGTGACATTTTACTTAAAAAATAAATATTAATAATTTTCTCAATAAAATGTATTACATTATTTACTAAACACCTATTTCCCTCTACTCACTAATTAAAAACGTTTTCACAGCTTTTAAATTTTGTTCATTTTGACCCACAGTTAGAAAAGGTCCGACTCCTGACAACAAATCTGCATCATTAAATGTCTACTCTTACAATTTATAACAAAAAACAATAAGTGAATATATAAATTTAAAGATATATGTTTTAAAATAGTAAAAAAATCTTTATTTGTAGTTTGTTTTCAGGTTAACGTGGACATGTATAGGAAAAAATAAATTTAGTATTAATCATTTAGCTTTTTCAAAATCTGAAATATTTTTGGATTTACATTAAAGGGTTATATGCTTGGATTTTAGACCATTGGGTTCAATCGGGCTCCGCACTTAAAGAAGCTCCGAATCACCATCAAAATTAACAAAATTTTGGAAATTTAAAACAAATTGTTTTAGTCTTATTAACTTTTGTAATATTAAAATACAGTGGTTTATCAATGAAAGACATGAAATGAATATGAAAGATATAGGAATATGTAATCTTGTTTAATAATATGTACTTTTTCTTGTTTAATAAACTTTTATTATAACATTATAACAAGAACTTATATTACTTAATTTTTCTCTACGTCGCTAAGTTGTAAGCCATGTACGACTTTATATGAAGTTTACCTCGACATTCTACAATTTAATTTATATTTAATTTTTATTCTGATATATGTAATTTTCATTTATTTTAAATAGAATATATAATAATATATCATCAGAATAACGTAGAAATTTACCTTAACTTACTTACACTAAATTTAAAAAAATGTATAACTTAATTAAAATACATATAATATATAAATAAGCTGAAGTGTCTCCTCTCGACTATCTCGCAATTTAAATTGGATTAAATAAAATAAATTATATTTATATTAAATTTAATTAATTATAAATTATAAATTAAAATTAATAAATAATATTTATTAAACCAGCGCATGGTTCGCTCTTTGTTGATAGCACCACGTCACGAATTTGCAAGTGATTTGCAGTGTTAAAAAATTAATTCTGGTACTTTAGCGATTTAATCAAGCTGAAATTCTATATATAGCAGTTTTATACAATTTTTAATCATGTGGAAAAACTATCAAACGTAAATCTTTATTTTTACGGCCAGTTTAGAGGAAAAAAAATCTAAATGTTGTAGGTAATGACCCTCTTCTGGCGAGATAGTAAAAAAACTACATAAAAGTAGCTTGAAATTCCTTAAAAATATATTAACACCTTTAATATGTATGTTAATAAATATAAATTCTAAACAATATAATTTTTGTTTAAGATTACGTATATATATTAGGTTGGGGAAAAAGAAATCCATTATTTTTTCGGTAGATGGCTGTATTGATCGATATCTCGTAAATTATCGATCAAACAATTTCAAATTTATGCTCGTTGTCAAGGTAACAGTTCGCACTAAAAGAATTCGTTTGCAGTTTTTTGTTTTGTCTATTCAGTTCTGAGTTACACGGCGTTAAAGATGGAAGTCAACAAAGAGAAAATTCGGTACATTTTACAGTTTTTCTTTGATAAGGGCGAAAATGCAAGTCAGGCGGCTGAAAATGTGAATAGTGTTTATGGTCCCGATACTGTAACAGCTAATTACGCGCAATTTTGGTTTCGTCGATTCCGTTCGGGGATTTTTGACGTTAATGCCCCTCGCACAGGCAGGCCCGTCGTCGAAAATGTCGACAAAGTCACTGAAATCATCGAAGTGGACCGGCATGTTAGTAGTCGCCCAGGAGTTAAAGATCGACCACAAAACAGTTTTAAACCATTTGCACAAAGCTGGGTTTAAAAAAAAGCTTGATGTTTGGGTGCCACACCAATTAACACCAAAAAACATGATGGATCGAATTTCCATCTGCGAAGCCTTGGCCAAACGTAATGAAATCAACCCATTTCTTAAACGGATGGTGACTGGGGATGAGAAATGGGTCACATACGACAACATTATGCGAAAGCGATCGTGGTCAAAGCGTGTTTTAGTGATAAGAAATTGGCATCAAGGGAAGAGTGTGAAAATCAATTGCTGGAGTTTTTCGCTAATAAGGACCAAGACTTTTATGAGAGAGGCATAATGAAGCTACCATTAAAATGGCAACAAATTATAGAACAAAATGGTGCATATTTGACCTAAATCGGACAATGCAAAACATGTTAAATAAAGTCTTGAAGTTCACGTAAAAATAATGGATTTCTTTTTCCCCAACCTATTATATATATATAATTTTTAAATAAATTTAATTGTTTAAAACTTTAAGCTAGGAAGAGGAATATGAATAAATTAAATTATATTCTCTTTATCAAAAAGTTGTAAATGTTTCATTAATATTTGTTTAAAAAATGGTTTATTTCTTATAAAATCTCTTTTACTCTTTCCATCTTCATTATTAAGATTCATTAAATCAATTGCATCTTTGGGATCGCTTGTTATTACATATAATAATGACATTACTGTAATTACACTCAGATACTCAAATTGTTTAAATTCATTCAAAATATTCTCTCTAGTATACACACCAAGAGGTTCATTTAAATCATACATCCATTTAAGAAATTCATTAATATAAATATCAATTAAATTAGATTTTTCTTTTTCTAACGTATCCAAGTTGAGACTCGTGTAAAAGAAATTGAGCACATCGATTGCCATAGAACCCCAAAATAACAATTGATAGTCGAGCAGGCAAACTTCTACAGGAACTCCGGTCAAATTATCGTAACGAAAAAGCATGTTATTCATCCAACAATCGCCTTGACAAATCGTCTTTAAATTTCCTTTATTGAAAAAATGCATAATTTCTTCAGCTAAAATAAAAATTATATATTATTAATTTATTCTATTTTAATTTTGTTATTATTTAAATAATAATAATCAGATATGTAAAAGGAAATTTTAAATAATATTTAAATAATAACTTAATTTTCAGTGAGTTATAATGTATATATATATTTACGAGGTGTGTCTAAAAAGTTCGGTGAATGGTATGATAAAAACATAATAAATTTAAGTAAAAAGAAATCTTTTTAAAAACACACTTTACTTAAATTTGCACTAAAAAGTAAAAAATAAAATCACTGTAAAGTGTGTGCGCGCTCAAATTATAATAACACCGTAAAACATTTGCTTCCATTTGGTGTTTTTATAATTTGAGCGCACATACTTTAGAGTGATTTTATTTTTTACTTTTTAGTGCAATTTTATGTAAAGTGTGTTTTTTAAAAATATTTATGTCCTGCCTGTGGATTGCCGGTCTGAACGTTGTGACGGCTATTCTGAGAACGATTCCACATCAAGACTTCTCCAAATGTTTTCAAGCGTTATACGAACGTTGTCAGAAGTGTGTTGTGACTAGTAGAGAGTATTTTGAAGGTTAACAAAGTTATTTTCAATTAACATTCTCTTTTTATGTTTTTATCATACCATCCACCGAACTTTTTAGACACACCTCGTATATATACATTATATAATTCCTAGCTAAATAAATAATAATCATCTTATGAAAAATTAAATTGAAATTAAAATTAATTTAATTATGATAATAATAATATTAACAAATAAATGATAATACTATAATTTCAATATTTCAACTTTGCTTTCTTCAGAGACCTTACTTAGTTTCACTTATATAATCTACGTACATTTCATATTCCTAATTTTAATTTCCTCATTTAATTTGCAGTAATAACCCTGTAATGTGGTTGATGATTTATAATTTAAATTTTTGTGGAAAAGATAAATCACCTGGTCATAATTTTTATGAATAGAAATTTTAAATACCTGATAGAAGTTTAATACGTCCCACATATTCTTTAAACTCTGGCCATTGTTCTAAAGAGGCATACATTTCTTTTATTGGTTGAACAAAAAATATATCATAAGATTTTAGATTTTTTGTAAAGACGGTAGAAAATTTTCCATCATAAAATCCTGGATGTTTACGATCAACAGCGATGGAGAGTGCATGATTACGTGCCAATGCTTTTACTAAAAGAACTCCATGATTATAATCGCCTCCATTTCGTCGATCTCCTAAACGAAATCCATGTTCTCTTAAATCTTCTAAAATTACATAATCGAGATTATTACAAATGTAATAAGTGGGTGCAATTCTACCGGCATATTTTATTCCTTTGTTTGTTAAAATACTTTTAAACATCGGCAATATCTGATTATAATATGTATTTTCGGTTAAAAAATGATTAGCTTCTTGAATATATGCTCTTGATTCATCTTCAGGCAATTTTTTAATTACTAATTTCTCCTCACTGTATTGTAAATTCTTACTTTTCCAATGTAATTCCATTCTTATGATTTGACTAGAAAAATTTTCACCTTTTCCAATATCGGATTTTATATTAAAATGGATAATTTTAATACTTTTATCATTATAATGGGATTGTAAAATATCTTCAAAAAAATTTTTATTTTTAATATCATCTGCCATTATCTGAAAAATAAAGTTTTATGTTGATTTATTTAAAACTTAAAAATACCAGTAATCAATTAAGCATTCAAATTTATAAAAAAAAAAACAAACTATTATTAATCTTGCAATATTTGCCTCACTAATTATCTTGTTTTGAAACTTCATAGCGAAAATCAGTTTTTTTTTTAAAGTTTTTAAATTTGTTTTGTTTTCTCGACTAGAGATTCTTTTATATTTATTACTGATTACTGATTTACTGATTAATGATTTGAAATTTAGTTATTGGATTGAATATCTAATTATGAAAAACAACAAGAAAAAAATTCATTCTTTTATAGGACACTATTTAGTGTTGAAAAAGACTATATTATTGTATAGACCATAGGTTCTTAAACTTATGTACTCCACGGACCCCCACTTGAAAAAATTTTTTTTGACGGACCCCCATCACAACTTTAGGTACTTTTCGTCATTTTATTAATTAATTTCTGGCTTACGATCTCATAAGGACAAGGATATATGATGAATATTTCTAACAGTGATTGGTGAATAACGATTTTTTTGCATATTGTAGAACACATTTTATTAGAAATTATAATATTGAAGAAAGAAAATACAAACATTGTCATAGCAACAAATCTCACAAATTATAATGGGTACTTACATTAAATTCATATAAATATTTTATAATTTTTTTCAGAAAATATTAAATAAGAAATATTTTAAAAAATAACTGCATCTATCTCATTAAATATAACTTACATATTTAATGAGATGTATGCAGTTGTTTTCTTGAAACAAGAATCTCAATATCTGGCTTAATATTGGAAACTTTTAATCTAAGATCCGGCTCTACATTTAATTTGTTTCTATATTTAGACTTAATATAAAATAGTACCGAAAAAGCTTGTTCGCATAAATATGTTGTGCAGAATGGAATGGAAAGTGTTGAAGTGCTTTATTTGCAAGCGCAGGATAATCTGACCTGAGAAGTAACCAAAAGTTGCTCAATTCAGTTTTGTTAAATTTTAGTTTATAAGTTGTATCACATGATAATTCCACGAGAATATCTTGTTCAGGTGCAGATAAATGTTTAGCATTTGTAATTTCCATATTAAATGGATCTCTGATCCAGTTATTGCAAGGATCAGGAGTAGAAAAATACTTCCTGAAGTTGCTTTTCAAAGTAATTAAATGTTCAACAAATAATTGACGCGTTTGATTAAGCAATTTTTCACTGGAGCTTTCTATGAAATCATTGAGAGTTGGAAAAGACTCATATACACTGTTCTGGATGCGTTTCGACCACAAGTCGATTTTTTTAATCATTGCTTCTATTTTATCTTCAACTTTAAATATATTTACAACAGTACCTTGCAGGCTCAAATTAAGTTCGTTCAATTTTGTAAAAATATCAGTCAAGTAAGCCACCTTAGCTAACCAGATAAAATCATTGAAACATTCGGTCAGTTCAAAATGCGCATCTATTAAAAACAATCGTATTTCATCTCGAAGCTCAAAAAGGCGAATGAGTACTTTCCCGCGGGACAACCAACGTACATCTGTATGTAATAATAAATGTGTATGTTGACTACCCATTTCCTCACACAAAATTTTAAAAACTCTGGAATTAAGTGGACGAGCCTTAATGAAATTGACAATTTTAACTACTTCGTCTAATGTTCTTTTCAAATCTGGTGACATATTTTTGGCTGCTAATGATTCTCTGTGAATGCAGCAATGATTCCAAACAACCTGAGGCGCAACATTTTTAATAAGAGCAATCAATCCAGTTCTTGTACCTGACATTGCACGAGCACCATCAGTGCAAATTCCAACACATTTTGGCCACTCTATTTCATTTTCGGTTATAAAATTATTCAAACTGTTAAATATGTCATTAGCTGTCGTTCGTGAAGGTAGTGAATCACAAAACAATACATCTTCTTGTATTTGATTTTCAAACTCATATCTAATGAAAGCTAACAAATTGGCATTATTAGTGACATCAGTACTTTCATCCAATTGTAATGAGTAATAGTGACTTTTGCGCACTCTCGATATTAATTCTTCTTTTATATTACATGACATGTCTTCAATCCTATTCTTAACCGTATCATTTGATAATGAAATCAAATTTATATCGTTTGCTGCTTTAGTTCCTAACATTATATTTGTAATTACTTTTGTAGCAGGAAGAATTAATTGCTCTGCTATATTATGCGGCTTTCCTGCTTTAGCAATAAGTAGAGCTACTTCATATGATGCCATTACTGCTTTCTTACTCATACCACCAGATCCCGTCTTTACCATCAATTTCTGACTTGAATTAAGTTCTTCTTTTTTCATTTTAAAAAATTCGATAGACTTACTAACATGCTCGCTGTGCTTTGTTTGTAAATGACGTCTGAGATTAGCAGGTTTCATACTTTCATTGGATAAACTTTCCTGACATAGAACGCAGACTGGTCTTTCCACATCATTGTTGCAAATATAAGTAAATCCAAATGATAAATAATCATCCGAATATTTTCTAGTTTTGCGTTTCTTGGTAGAGTTTGCTGTTGATGCCTCATCATCTGATTCTTTCCGTTTCTGTGTTGAACCAGTTTGTAGCCAACGATCCATTTTATGGAGTAATTTATTAACATTGAACTACAATAATATAAATATAATATAAATATAATATAAATATAACGAATTATTATTTACTAGCTATGTTTTAATATGATTTTAAATGAATGTTTTAATATCATTTTAAATGAATGTTTTAAATCATTTTAATAAATGTTTTAAATAATTTTAAATAAATGATTTAATATCATTTTAAATGAATATTAATTTATATAATAAATATATTTCGTAATTTGATTCTAAAATATTATTAATTTCGTAATTTGATTCTAAAATATTATTAAAATAAATATTTTTTATTCATAAAACTAACTTATACTTACTCTCAAAAACAGCCTTTCTGGGAAATTGCAAAATGTGTTTAGTGTTTTTATAAAATAATGATCATGCAAATTACACTAAAAATTAAAAAAAATTATTAGCTATAATAAACTATTATTAGCTATAATTTAATTATAATTAATTAAATTAATAAAAATAATTTAAAGATACAACTCGTTGAGAAATGAACTTATAATTAACATTAATAAAAATAATTTAAAGATACAACTCGTTGAGAAATGAACTTATAATTAACATTTGCTTTAAAACTGTTTAAAACCCCAGAGTGGACGCTGACAATTTGGGTTTTTCCGGGTAAGACTGTCCCCTCCCCTGGTTTTCCCCAATAACAAAGTGAAAGAAAATTCCCTTATATACCTCCCCTTCCGAGCCCCTAAGAGGGGTTATTTTAAAGGAACAATCGAAAAATGATTTTAAATGAATGAATGGATGAAAATTCAAATTTTATATATAGTTTTTTATATATGTTTATTTATTCACAAAAAATTAATTGACATAATTATCAATTTAATAAAATAAAATAGTATTATTAATAGTATTAAATTATAGCCGTAATTCTCTAGGAGGATATAGTTACACAATGAACTTTAAATATTTATATATGTATATATTTTTACGATGATTTTTTTCCGAGGACCGCGGACCCCCAGTAAAGGCTTCGCGGACCCCCAGGGGTCCGCGGACCACAGTTTAAGAACCACTGGTATAGACTATAGACTATAGATTTGTTGATAAAATTTTGTGTAAATTTCAGATTTACATGTTTATCAATTTTATCAATTAAATATAATCATTATTCTATATATATTAATACTAATAATAATATATCTACCTATTCAAAGGAAATGTTATATGTAAGTAATTTCATTTAATGTAAATTATTGTTTTTTTTTAATATTATTATTAAAATTTACTATCGTAAATTTATCATTTATTTAGAATATAAATAAAAATAAATTTTAAAAAATAGTCAATAAATATTAATTTATAGAATTTTAATTCTTTTAATAATATTATTGATTTCTATATATTTTTAAATTTAATTTACTTCAATAACAACTTAACATTTTCATATCGGATATACTATATATTTTTAAATTTAATTTACTTCAATAACAACTTAACATTTTCATATCGGATATAATAATAATATTTATTATTATATTAAATAAAAAATAATATTTTCAATGACAAATTCCTTGAATAGACAGTGACATTTAATTTTATAAAATTTTTATCTCACATATTGCGATAAAAATACTGATTCAATTATCAATAAATATTCTCTTATCATAAATTTGAACTTATATGATTTATATTCAGGTATATATTTATCAAATATAAAGTTATTTTTCATATAGTACATTTTCAATTAAATTTCTTGAGTTTTAATTAAGTGCCTGTTTATTAGGGGAGGGAGAGACAAAAATTACATTTGTAATTTTTTCAAATCTTTTAAGGCTTGATACGGTATCAAGCCGTTAGTGTTTTTTATTTCAATTCATCAACATCACGAAATCGCTATTCTTACAGACTTCTTTACAGAAATCAAAATTTTACACATTCTCCTTGTTCAAACCGAAATAATCACAACACAGCACCACATACAAACCACTTTACCCTGGTGACGTCAACCCACTAAGATACCTACAGCTAACAACTTAGTAACATAATCCGTTTCGCCTCGATTCCTGTTATTATTGTATACTATTTTTCCTTGAATAGAACAATAATTCAATCTGGTATTGAAATTTGTATATATACCCAACAATAAAAAAATACACCAAATATGTTTGACAGTCCGACAACTTTATATATATTTTAATAATCAATTAATCATAACACATATATATTACATATATATCATATTTTTGTTAACCATACCATGTGTAATAACAAATTTTTTATTATTTATATAGCGTTTTTATTAAAATGAATACGATAATAAATAAATTTCAATTTTTTAAATATAAATATCAGCTGTGGCCAGGCACAGAACCGACCGACGATTTTAAATAAATTAATTTCCAAATAACATTATATATATATATCTATATATATAAACGAGAGTGTTTGTATGTATGTATGTATGTATGTATGTATGTATGTATGTATGTAATTTGTTTACTTTTTTGCTGTCATAGAAACAAACAAAAAAGAAATTTCCTACTTAACCGACACTTTACCGGTAATTTAGAATTATGAACATCAAAAAATAAGAAGCGATTTCTATGAAATTACATCACAATGTTCTTATATATCTCTATGGTAACATAGGCTATAGATTTTATTAATATCTAATCAATAACCGCAGAATTTAATTTTTTAAAGTTTATATAGTTCTCCGTGTTGTTCATTCAAGAGCCAGGCGTGGCCCACTGACTGGCGGACTCATTTTACACAATGTATATAACTAGCAATCAAAGAATTATTATAATATTTAACTTTTTATTTTAAATTCTAATATTCAAATATCATTTCAATTAAATAATTTATTCTAAAAGTTCTCATTTTAATTAATATAATAAAATATTTAAATCATATTTAGCTTAAATTATTTTGTATTTATTCTTTCTATATTTGAATACTTCTTTTATTTTAAGGGAGGGAATTAACTATGATCTAAAAAAATTAATAAATGAACTTAATAATAAAAAATCAAATAAATCCATTAATTTAAATTAATACTATTAATGAATGTATATATTGTTAATTTATCTTTAGTTTTATCAATACTTTTATACCGTTAATTTTTATAAATTGTCTCAAGTCTCTAAATTTGCATTTTCTAAAATTTTATTATAATTAAAAATATTCAATAAAAATCAAGCAATGAAATTAAAATATCAAAATGAAATGATCAAGAAATATTATACTCTATTATAACATATACAATACTTATAAACTATAGGCGGAGGAAATATTAGACGATATCATTGCGGGCTCAGGCCAAATCGATCAACATTAATTAAGATATTTTCATTATGACAGATATTAGGAAAAAAATCGCGAATTCAATCATTCTGTTCACTAATTATTTGTAGACTTTAGTAAAACATACGCATGACTCAATATAGATCAGCATAAACTTTTTCAAATTTGTCTTGAAGGTAGTAAAGAAAGAGTAAGATGCGGAAATCAATTGTAAAATATTAGGTTACCCAGACGACTTAAATATAATAGGAGATTCGGCAATTGCAATTACAGATAGCGAGTAAAAATTAATCGAGGTAGGAAAAGAGATGAGGTTTGAAATTAATAATGATAAATAAATATATTTAGAAACAAACAGGAGCAGTATTATCATACAAAATGTAGAATTTGAATATGTAGAAAAATTGAATGTAATCACGAAGGATAATAATATTTGAGAAGAATTTAAATCGAAGTTGCAATCGGGAAACGCCTGTTATCATGCAGTAAAGAGGCTTATCTCATCAAAATTATTATAAAAGGGAATGAAAATTAAAATATATAAAACAATTATTTTGTCTGTTGAATTATATGAGTGTGAGACATGGTCTATGATCTTAGGAGATGAGAGTGGATTCAGAGTATTTGAGAATAGGATTCTCCCCAGCATTTATGGGCCAAAGATGAGGACACCAGGGAATGACGTAAGAAAGATGAAACAGAGGCTCAGGATAAGGACACTTGGAGAAATGTGGTTGTAGCTGCCAAGAACTTTCGAGTAGATAGTTATAACATATTCAATAAAAATATATATAATTAATTTACTGATTAAATTAAAATATATTTTAAATAATCACACAATAAGAAATGAATGTTTAATGTTATACATTGATTGAAACAAAATGGATGAAAACCTTTCAACCAAATACTATGTACCACTCGGGAGTACAGGGGGCGGAGCCCCCGTCTAGATGTGAAGAGCGACGAAGGAGCTCTGAGCAGCTTATATATATATATATAAAGTATAAAAAAAAATAATTTTAAACTCGAATTAAAATGATTACATTATATTATCTTGGATTTTATTTTTAGTTAAATTACTCAATTATTAATTACTAGTATATTTTAAGTGAAATATTTTCCGACAATGAATATAAAATTAATACCTTGTTAACTACCACTTCGGGTTTCCGAATATACACCAAAAGTTGATGAATTCATGCTACTGATGCATTAAGTAAATATATCAAATTTTATCAAAATACTTTGAGCCGTTCAAGCTGCACACATCTATACGGACACGCAGACGGACGGACCGACAGACGGACAGACATCATGCTAAAATAGTTTTTACCGACCGACGATAGTAAGGGAGATATTGTTTTCACACCAAATTTCACATGTGGAGATTTTTACATATCTCCACGAATCATGCATTTTCTTAACAGAAAAAAGTATTTTTAGCATGATGTCTATCCGTCCGTCTGTCCGTATAGATGTGTACAGCCTGAACAGCTCAACCGATTTTGATGAAATTTGGTATATTTACTTAATGCATCAGTGGGATGAATTGATCAACTTTTGGTGCAAATCCGGAAACCGGAAGTGGTAGTATTAGCGATCGACGATAGGAAGGGAAGGGTTATATTCATACCAAATTTCACATGAGGAGATTTTTTTATATATCATCACGAATCATGCACTTTGTATTAGTTTTATCCTCGGGAAAATCATATTTATTAGTTTTTTCTTGATTTAAAATTATATGACGTCATCCAGCCATTCATGACGTCACAGCCTGGTCTTGCATATATATTATAAATAAAATAAAATTAAAAATATTTATGTTATATCCATATCTGTATTTTATTACATTAATAGATATATTAAAATTATTTGAAATTGTTTCTGTAGCTGCTAATTAATTTATTCAAACCGTCGGTCGGTTCGGACCTGGCCACAGGTCAACTTATTTCTGTTAACAAAATGCATGATTCGTGGAGATTTGTAAAAATCTCCATCATGTGAAATTTGGTATCAAAACAATACCTCCTTTACTATCGTCGGTGGGTAATTAGAAAAATATAAAATAATATTTGATAATATAATGGAATATTTACCAATCTCCTTTGAAAAACAATTTTAATACAATAAACCAATACAGATTATTCTTAAATAAACTTGAAACTAAAATTTTTGTTTAAAGTTCATTGGAAATTAGAACTGTTCAAATGATAATTATTATCTAGTATATATACTATAATGATATTATTTTAAATATTTAATCAAATCTATATATATAATATTAATATCATTTTATTATTTTAAGATAATAATTAAAAAAAAAATTTATCAGTAATAACACCTATAATAATGTATTATATGTACATATATTTATGTATTATATGTATTTAATATGGGATTCATCAAATATAATATTTATATTTTTTTTTTAAACGGTGATTTGTTATTTTTTTAATGTATTTTTTTAAAGAACAAATTTTAGAGAATTAAAAAGAAAACAACATAAAACCTTGACATCCCGAATGCACGTTGTCAGTACCCCACTCTCTCTTTATCCTAACTACTTAGGAGATTTATAAATTTGTAGAGTAGCAATCTTAAAGTAATTTTATCAGTTACTAGCTGCTTCGAGCGCCTTCGGCGCTCTCCACACCTAGACGGGGGCTCCGCCCCCTGTACCCCCCGAGTGTCCCTATTCTGAGCTATAACCATCTAACTCCTACCCTGTCCCATCTCTCTCACGTTCCTTCCTACATTGTCCGCCCTGTTCACAATTGGTCTTCCAAACTGACTTTTTCCAATCGAACTCCCCACCAATATATTTTTCCTCTCCCATTCTAGCCATTCTAGCTATGCAATTTCTTGTTATGCAGTCTCCCCCATTCCCCGGTGACCTCATCTTTCTTTGGCCAATAAATGCAGGGAAGAATCCTATCCTACAGGCAAAATAATTTTTTTATATATTCCCTTTGATATAATTTTGATGAGATAAACCTCTTTATTTCAAGATAACAGGCGTTTCCCGATTGCAACCCCGATTTAAATTCTTCTCAAATATTATTATCCTTTGTGATTACATTCAATTTTTCAACATATTCAAATTCTACATTTTGTATCTTAAGATTTTGTATGTTAATACTCTTCCTCTTTGTTACTAAATATTTTTTCTTATCACTATTAATTTCAAACCTCCATTAATTTTTCCTCGCTATCTGTAATTGCAATTGCCGAATCTCCTATTATATTTAAGTCGTCTGGGTAACCTAATATTTTACAATTGATTTCCGCATCTTACTCTTTCTTTACTACCTTCAAGACAAATTTGAAAAAGTTTATGCTGATCTATATTGAGTCATGCGTATGTTTTACTAAAGTCTACAAATAATTAGTGAACAGAATGATTGAATTCGCGATTTTTTTCCTAATATCTGTCATAATGATAATATCTTAATTAATGTTGATCGATTTGGCCTGAACCCGCAATGATATCTCCTAATATTTCCTCCGCCTATGGTTTATAAGTATTGTATATGTTATAATAGAGTATAATATATCTTGATCATTACATTTTGATATTTTATTTTCATTGTTAGATTATTATTGAATATTTTTAATTATAATGAAACTTGAGAAAATGCAAAAATAGAGACTTGAGACAATTTATAAAAATTAACGGAATAAAACTATAGATAAATTATCAATATACACATTCATTAATAGTATTAATTTAAATTAATTGATTTATTTGTTTTTTTTTATTATTTAGTTCATTTATTAATTTTTTTAGATCATAGTTATTTTCCTCCCTTAAAAGAAACTTATCTAATTCTGTGGTGCTAGTAGGGGATTTGAAAATTATTAGTCGCAATATGAAGATTTCGCTTACAGTTTCTGTCATGTCCGACCTCCGTCCAACAGTTATTTCCCTCAAGTTTCTTGCTTCGCTTAATCATGTGATCTATATATTAAATTTTTTTTGTGATTTATTGTAATAAGATTTAAACAAATAAAAATTTTCACTTTGTTAATTTATATAAATTTCAATTTAAACTGATTGTGAGTGATACGCTTTGCCAATACTCTGAATAATTTGGGTATAGAAATATTGAATGTTCTTAGCGAGATTTTTTAACCTTTCACTTTCAAATAGAAAAGAAGAAATATTCAAATATTAGAAAGAATAAATACAAATTAAGTTAATATAAATATGATCTAAATATTTTATTAAATTAATTAAAATGGGAACTTTTAGAATAAATTATCTAATTGAATTGATATTTGAATATTAGAATTTAAAATAAAAAGTGAAATATTATAATAATTTTTTGATTGGGAATGGCTATGATAATTCATTGTTTAAAATGCTTCCGCTAGGGACAGTGAGCCGATAGACGCTCTTGAATGAACAACACGGAGAATCATATAAACTTTAAAAAATTAATTTCTGCGGTTTTTGATTAAATATTAATAAAATTTATAGCCTATGTTACTCTAGGGGTATATAAGAATATTGTGATGTAATTTCATAGAAATCGGTTCAGCCAATTCTGAGTCTATAAAATAGTAATTTTCCGGACAGACAGACCGACAGACAGACAGACATGAAAAATTCTAAAGTCACTTTTGGATTCTAGAGGTCATGAAACGCGAAGATATGCAAAAATTTTTAAATTCTGAGCAATGTGCAGACAAAAACCTTTTTTTATATATATAGATTTTTCATATAGTACATTTTCATTTAAATTTGTTGAATTTTAATTAAGTGCCTGTTTTTTTGTCTTTAAGGCTTGATACCGTACAAATTCGTTAGTGTTTTATCTTTCACTTCATCAACATCACGGAATCGCTATTCTCACAGACTCTTTTACAGAAAGCACAATTACACGAACTCTCCTTGTTCAAACAGGAATAATCACAACAGAGAACCACATATAAACCATTAATCATAACACATATATATTTCATATAGAGTAAATCAGTGATTCTCAACCTGGGCGATATCGCCCCCTGGGGGGCGATCGACATCTTAAAGGGGGCGATTATTTGACTATACGATTTTGGTGGGCGATAAGTTATTTTTGGTGGGCGAAATCATTTTCAACTCTAAAAAAAGGTAAGATGATTTTGCTAACAGGCTTTTTAAACATTTCCGCTTTTTTTCACTTTTTTTCAATATGGTTCTAAAAAAAGGTCAGATGATTTTGCAATCAGGTTCTGAAACTCGATTTTTCAATATGGCTCTAAGTATCACCTAGTGTACCTACCTTCTATTAGGGATTATCATGCAATTTTTATCTGTAAAAATTTATAGGGGGGCGAATTAAGAAGTGGGTCTTACAAAGGGGGCGTTTGGTCCAAAAAGGTTGAGAAACACTAGAGTAAATCAACCAGTAGTTGACACTTGTACATTTAATATTGGATAATAAGACTTATATCTGTCTGAACATTTCTAAATGCCCGCTATATAAAAGTTGTTCCTTCTCTATTGAAGATGTGTAAATATACCAGTTTACAGTCTGAGTAAACGGCACAACAAATACTTTTTATAGAATTAAACAAATGTATATTTTAATATTTTGTTATTCCAATGCTTAAAGAGACAGATCACTAATTTTTCTTTTTCTTTTTTTTTTATTAGTGACATCAATACTAAATATTATTAAATGAATGCCCATATTACCTAATATAAAATGTGTCAACTACTGGTGCTTTTAGATGCTAATGTTAAAAAATATATAAGAAATATGAGCTGTGGCCAAGCTCAGAACTGACCAACGATTTGAAATTTCCAAACAACATTATAAATATACATATATAAAGTATAAAAAAAAATATTTTTAAAAGCTGAATTAAAATAACTAAATTATATTATCTTGGTTTTTATTTTTAGTTTGATTAATCAATTATTTATCAATACTATATTTTAAGTGAAATATTTTCTGACAATGAATTTAAAATTAATACTTTGTAAACTACCACTTTCGGTTTTCGGATATATACCAAAAATTGATGAATTCTTGCTACTGATGCTACTAAATATATTAAACGCTATCAAAATTCGTTGAAAACGGCGCCAAAATGGGTGCCGAGACGTCGAGAAAACAATCTCACAAAAATACATGATTATATCCCTGATAAATCTAATAATAATATTCTTATATATAAAATTCTTGTGTCACAAAACTTTGAAATCATACTCCTCCGAAACGGCTCGACCGATTCTTATGAAATTTTTTATGCATATTCAGTAGGTCTCAAAGAAGGTTTTTATTTTATTATCAAACCGCTAATTGGTAAGGTGTGTCCAGGGGTGGTATTTACCTAAAAATAGTTTAATTACAATGCTAGATCATAGAGGCACTGCTGGCGATAATTTGATCTCTATATATATCCTAATAGGACATTTGAAAAGAAGAATCATTCGTGGGTAAGCGTGCTAAGGCGCTTCCTCAGTTCGAAACTCGCAAAGGCACATTTTTTTTTAAGTATTACCTATATATTTTTTTTACAAATTTACTAATTTTTATTAATTTAATATTTTATTAAATTATTATATTTTATTAAATTAATAATTATGTCAATTAATTTTTTGTGCATAAATAAACATATATAAAAAACTATATATAAAATTTGAATTTTCATTCATTCATTCATTCATATAATGCAAATTAGCCTGTGAGATCATATAAATAGAACATTATTCTTTTCATCTAAATATACAAATTATTAAAAAATTGTGTAAATTTCAGTGAATAGAAAGAAATTTAATATGATGTGTTCAAAGAAAATATGTAAAAAAAAATTTGATTACAATCATTACTGTTAATAGTATATTGTAATAATCTATTTTCAAATAAATATGTCACATACAACATTATTCTTTTCATCTAGACATGCAAATTCCATAACTACAAAGAAAAAATTATCACATTTTCAGTTAAGTGAAAAATTATTTATTTGGAGATAAGACCAACATTTCAGCAATTTTCTGAATTCGTAATTTGAACCCGCCATGGCTCTGCAACGGGACGCGATTAGTCATTAAAAAATTTATGAAAAACTTTATCAAAACAACCTTTTTAAATGACAAGTTTCGATGTGAAAAGATATTAATACTACGAATAACTATTTTACCCACTAGAAATTCTCTATAAATTATTTACATAGCAAAACAACGTTTGCCGGGTCAGCTATAATAATATATAATTAATTTAATGATTAAATTAAAATATATTTTACAAGAAAACAAATCAATGTCTTATCTACTTATACTGATTGATACAAAATGGATGAAAACCTGTTACATGCACACTTTCAACCAAAAACTATTTATCACTCGGGGGTACAAGGGCGGAGCCCCCGTCTAGGTGTGGAGAGCGCCGAAGGCTAGTAATAATATATATATATATATACAATTTTTGCTAGTATAATAAGATAAGATATTTATCTATTATATTTATTTAATATGGAATTCATCAATCAATTTCATAATTCTCTTACTCATATAAAGTTAGAATGGTGGACATTATATAAAAATATATAATTGAATCTTTAAGATATATATTTATATTTTTTTAATGGTGATTTGTTATTATTCGCTTCTTTAACTTCACTCCTTAAAACCTTGAAACCCCGAATGAACGTCGTCAGTACCCCACTCTCTCATTATCCCAACTAAGTATTTATAATTTGGAGAGTAGCAATCTTAAAATATTTTTATCAGTTGTAACTGATTTGGTGTAGAGTGAAATTCATAATCATCCACTTTCATAATATTGGTACGTATTCATTAAACATACATCATATATTATAAAATATATTTTAATCTTATGCTGACAAAATAGTTTTTATGAAAATGTTCTTAATGATTAAAAAAATATAAATCTTTCTTTTATAAATAAGTAATTACTTATAAAAATATCTGATTTTGTTTTTTTATTAATTTAAGCATAATTTTTAATAATTTTTTATTAAAACATTTATTAAATAAGAGATAAACCTTTGAATAATATAATGATTTAATTTTATTTAAATAAAATGGAAAATATTATTAATTTAAATTTTATTTATATAACATATTATATAATATCTTCATTTTTTTTTTGTAAATAAATAAATCATTATAAAAGAGGGTAGCTATCAAAATTAAATTATATAACTAGCCCTCCTGCCCATCCTAATTTCTACTTTAGTTTATTATTTTTTTTTTTTTTTAATTCCTTCAAGTAATCCTTTTCCTGAAGCAGTCTCACGTGTATATAATTTATTATTAATTTGTATTTATTTCTGTATATTACGAGATATTTTATTATTGCCCTATCTGAGGTGAGATAAAATTTTTTTGGAAAATAAAAAAAAAATTATATAAAATAATTATTTTATCGATTTTATTATATAGGTGCGAGGTCTGGTCTATGACTTTGGGAGACGAAATATAAATTTAGATTATTCGAAAATACGATTTTTCATTGCGTTTATAGGTTAAAATGGACATAGGGGAATGAGAAAGATTGCATAAGGAGCATTTGTATGACCACTATCCTTCTCCCAACATAGGTGGGGGTCGTGAGAAAAATTTTCAGGGTCGCCAAATTTAATGAACTTTAGATAACAATAAAAAATACTAATAAATGGAAATTTCAGAAATAGTTTCATTTTAAGTACGTTGAAAATTAAAAATAAAACCTACTATCTACTCAGGGGTCGCGACAAATTTTTTCAAAAAAATGGGGGTCCATATGAAGATAGGTAGAGAAACAGATAAATAGATTGATATGATAAATGTGTTTACAAAATATATATTTATATATTTTCCTATCACATTAAAATACTAGAACTTAATATTTATTAATTTTTAAAAGGAATTCCTCGAAATAATTAATACATTTTATATTTATTTTTTTTATTATCTTATATAATTATATATATATAACAAATTATTTAATTTATTTAATAGATTGTTTTATTTTTTCAGATCATGTCTAATAATTTAAATAAAGAGTTTTTTCAAGAGATATTACAAAGGCACTATAATGATAAAAGTATTGAGGTGAATGATTTGGAAGTTAAATCGGGTATTGGAAAAGGAGAAAATTATGGAAGTACAATATTAAGAGCAAGATTAAATTGGGAAAATGGTACGAAATCGGGTGAAGAGAAATTGGTCTTGAAAACAGTGGCCCAACATCAATTAACAAATGATACCATTGATCATATTTCACTTTTTAAAACTGAAAATGAATTTTATAAATCCATTGTACCATTGTATAAATCCATTATAAAAGAAATGGAAATTGATTATTCAAATCGCATTGCTCCAGAATATTTGGTTTGTGAAAATCCAGATCTTGTCATTTTAGAAGATTTAGCTCCATTGGGATTTCGACTGGGCGACCGACAAAATGGTGGTGATTTGAACCATGCATTGCTTCTGTTAAAGGCTCTGGCAAGAAATCAGGCTCTTTCCATTACGATCAATCGAACAATGCCTGAATTTTTTAATGATAAACTTTCAACTTTGATCCTGACAGATAAGAGAATGTTAGAAATGTTTTTTGTTAAATCATATAATGAACAGATAGAAAATTTAAAAAATTGGCCAGAATTTAGTGAATTTGTTGGACGGATGGAAGAAAAATCAGTTGATGATTTGATTGATTTATTTAAATGTGGAAAATTAAAATCGATCTGTCAAGGAGACTGTTGGATGAACAATATGTTGTTCAGGTATGAGGATACTATTCCAGTTGAAGTTTGCCTTATCGATTATCAGGCAATCTTTTGGGGTTCTTTAGTCTATGATGTAACATATTTTCTCTACTCAAGTATATCACCAGATGTTTTAGAAAAACATAAGAAGTATTTAATTGATACCTACATAGAAGAATTACATAAATGGATGAAAGATTTAGGCCAGGAGATTGGAGAATATACAAGAGAGAATATTTTAAAAGATTTTCAAGAAATGCAATATTTAGGTGTAATTATAGTAATGTCTATTTTATATATTATCACTTGTGATCCTAAGGATGCTTTGGATTTGGATAATTTTGATGATGATGGCGTTATAAACAAAAGAAATATACTTCGAAATAAACCATTATTTAAAAAAAAACTTTTGAAGCATTTACAATTGTTTGCTAAGGATAATGTAATATAACTAATAAAAAATATTTTTATTAAATAAATCTACTGAATTTCTCAATTTATTTAATTTGTCTGATTTTTAATCACTATACTATCCCAAATCTTTACAGGAAAATTACTTCTTTTGCTTATAATGTTGGGAATTAGTCTGTGGGTCCAACGTCTGTCATCCCACCTCTTTTGCCACCTGGACAGGAGTCTTTGCCTTTTGCTTAATTTGAACCCTTGCTGTTTACTCATTGGCTTTTGCTTCTCTTAATTTTTTAAATATTTCTTCTCTTTCTATAGCTAAAAGGTCTATGGGAGGCAGTTCAGCAATTACTATTGCAGCACTTCCCAAAACAGTACGGTACGCAGAAGTGATTTTCATTGCAGCCAACCATTGTACAGACCACAGCTTTTGCATGTCTTTTTATATATGGCCTCAACCCAAACTGGAGATCCATAAAGCATTTTTGATTGGATAATATTTGCGTAGATTTTCCTTTTCTTCTCTTTTGGTCCGCCGATATTAGGCATTAGACGTGAGAACATTCCTAAAATTTCTGCGGTTTTTATTGCAATCTTTTTTATATGTGGTCCAAAGAAAAGGCTACTGTCCAGTTCCACACCAAGATAGGTCATCTGCTTTTTCAAGATGCAACTCCGTCTATGATAAGTCTTGGCGTCTTATAGACTCTTCTTTTTGTTATAAGAACTGCTTCGGTCTTATTTATAGCCATCTCAAGTTTTTTACTTCTCAGCCATTTTTTAATTATGCAGATACTTTCTTCCATTTTTACCTCTAAGACATGTTCCTCTAGCGCTTCTACAATTATCATTGCGTCATCAGCAAATCATATAATCTTGAGTCCATTTGGCCAGTCTTCCTCAAGGAGAGAGTCATATACGATATTCCAAAAAAAGGACCTAGACGAGAGCCTTGCGGTGCTCCTCTTGTCATTTTCTCTTGTATAGTCCAATTATAGTTGAATTATAAAATATTATTAAAATAAATATTTTTAATTTTATTTCGAAATTAAATAAATAATTTTAAAATATTTTAATATAAAAAAATATTAATACAATATCAATTAAAAAAGAATGGCGGGAGGCAATTTTCAATATGGATGACGTATTGATGACGTCATTTAAATTTACTATTTTAAATTAAGAAAATACTAATAAAGTTGATTTTTCTTGAGGCTGAAACCAATACAGATCAATTTTTCTTTATACATATTATCTATTATCTATGTATATATATATATATATATGTTGGTTTAGATTTCGGTGAATGTTATTATTATTATTATTATTATTATTATTATTATTATTATTATTATTATTATTATTATTATCAGATTTATCAGGGATATAATCACGTATTTTTGTGAGATTGCTTTCTCGACGTTTCGGCACCCATTTTGGTGCCATTTTCAAGAGATTATTTAGGTGGGAATATTTTTGGGATTCTGGGTCTTAGTCTGTGTGACCAAGTGTTAATACCAGGATTTTGGGTTGATAGGTTGGGTGGTTTTGTACACAGTGCGTTGCTGTAGAGCTCCGAAGAATCCTGGGCAATCATGAGACTGGCACACGTCCGCACTGGACAACAGCCGAGGCCGATTACGATCTGACCCTTTGGATTCTACCTGAGCTAGCTACCTGCGCATGCGCAGTGGGCTTTTGGGCACCCTTGTGTGCGGAGCCTAACTTTATGGCAGGATTTAATTTTATTCTGGATCTGAGGCGGGAATTCCAGCTATTTGTGTGATCAACTTTATTAGTGGCAAGTTTTTTAGGAGTTAGTGAATAAATGGTTGGAGATGAGGTTGATTGGGTTTGAGAATTGACGGGAGGTTGGGAGTGTGATTTTAGAGCTAATTTCCAGGAAGGAGGGAGGTTCAGGGGGTCGTCCCTTGTGTTGAGACAATTGGGACGTTTTTCTATCTCAATTGCTTCACCTAGGAGTCTGGAATATTTGAGTTAAATGGAAGCTAAGGTTTTGGTTTCGGAGAAATTGATGTTGTGACCGGTTTCGTTGTGGTGCTTGGTTAAAGCCGAGGCCGGTTCTAATGGCCAAAATGGGTGCCGAAACGTCGAGAAAACAATCTCACAAAAATACATGATTATAAATCTGATAATAATATATATATATATATTCAATTTTTAATAATAATAATAATAATATAATATAATAAGATAAGATATTTATTATATGTATTTAATATGGAATTCATCAATTAATTTCATAATTTCCTTAGTCATATAAAGTTAGAATTGTGGACATTATACAAATAATAAATTAGCTGGAGTGTCTCCACTCGACTATCTCGCAATTTGAATTGGATTAAATAACATAATATATTATATTTAAATTAAATTTAATCTATATATATAAAGGAGAGTGTTTGTATGTATGTATGTATGTATGTATGTAATTTGTTTACTTTTTTGCTGTCATAGAAACAAACAAAAAAGAAATTTCCTACTTAACCGACACTTTACCGGTAATTTAGAATTATAAACATCAAAAAATAAGAAACGATTTCTATGAAATTACATCACAATATTCTTATATACCTCTATGGTAACATAGGCTATAGATTTTATTAATATCTAATCAATAACCGCAGAATTTAATTTTTTAAAGTTTATATATAGTTCTCCGTGTTGTTCATTCAAGAGCCAGGCGTGGCCCACTGACTGGCGGACTCATTTTACACAATGTATATAACTCTAGGGATTCCCAATCAAAGAATTATTATAATATTTAACTTTTTATTTTAAATTCTAATATTCAAATATCATTTCAATTAAATAATTTATTCTAAAAGTTCTCATTTTAATTAATATAATAAAATATTTAAATCATATTTAACTTAAATTATTTTGTATTTATTCTTTCCATATTTGAATAGGTACTTCTTTTATTTTAAGGGAGGGAATTAACTATGATCTAAAAAATTAATAAATGAACTTAATAATAAAAAATCAAATAAATCCATTAATTTAAATTAATACTATTAATGAATGTATATATTGTTAATTTATCTTTAGTTTTATCAATACTTTTATACCGTTAATTTTTATAAATTGTCTCAAGTCTCTAACTTTGCATTTTCTCAAATTTTATTATAATTAAAAATATTCAATAAAAATCAAGCAATGAAATTAAAATATCAAAATGAAATGATCAAGAAATATTATACTCTATTATAACATATACAATACTTATAAACTATAAGCGGACGAAATATTAGACGATATCATTGCGGGTTCATGCCAAATCGATCAACATTAATTAAGATATTTTCATTATGACAGATATTAAAAAAACCGCGAATTCAATATCTCTGTTCACTAATTATTAGTAGACTTTAGTAAAACCTACGCATGACTCAATAGATCCGGATAAACTTTTTCAAATTTTGATCTTAAAATTTATCTTGAAGGTAGTAAAGAAAGAGTAAGATGCGGAAATCAATGTAAAATATTAGGTGACCCAGACGACTTAAATATAATAGGAGATTCGGAAATTGCAATTACAGATATCGAGAAAAAATTAATGGAGGTAGGAAAAGAGATGAGGTTTGAAATTAATAATGATAAATAAATATATTTAGAAACAAACAGGAGCAGTATTAACATACAAAATGTAGAATTTGAATATGTAGAAAAATTGAATGTAATCACGAAGGATAATAATATTTGAGAAGAATTTAAATCGAAGTTGCAATCGGGAAACGCCTGTTATCATGCAGTAAAGATGCTTATCTCATCAAAATTATTATAAAAGGGAATGAAAATTAAAATATATAAAACAATTATTTTGTCTGTTGTATTATATGAGTGTGAGACATGGTCTATGATCTTAGGAGATGAGAGTGGATTCAGAGTATTTGAGAATAGGATTCTCCCCAGCATTTATGGGCCTAAGAAAGATGAGTACATCAGGGAATGACGTACGATAGATGGAACAGAGGCTCAGGATAAGGACACTCGGAAAAATGTGGTTGTAGCTGCCAAGAACTTTCGAGTACCGTTGAGCCACGCATGGTCTATGACCCTGGGAGATGAGAGTAGATTCAGATTATTCTTTCCAGCATTTATTGGCCAAAGAAAGATGAGGTCACCGGGGACACTTGGAGAAATGTGGTTGTAGCTGCCAAGAACTTTCGAGTAGATAGATATAACATATTCAATAATAATATATATAATTAATTTACTAAATAAATTAAAATATATTTTAAATAATCACACAATAAGAAATGAATGTTATATGTTATACATTGTTTGAAACAAAATGGATGAAAACCTTTTACTACTTTCAACCAAATACTATGTACCACTCGGGGGTACAGGGGGCGGAGCCCCCGTCTAGATGTGAAGAGCGACGAAGGAGCTCTGAGCAGCTAGTTAATTATAAATTTTTTTTTTTTTTTTTTTTTTTTTATATATTATTTCAGAAAATATACAATCTGCCCATTTTAATACATTAAGTAATTTTTATAAAAAATGAAATACAAACAATACATACATATCATTGGCAATACAATATCATGCCAAGCAACATATTTGCACTTGACACACACATATTAGTTTTAAATATTATACACTAAACACACACACTCATCCCGAACATTTGATAAACACGCACTTCAGTTTGTCACATCTTGCTTTTTATTTCTTGAAGATCTTTGGTGAGGTTTTTTATCACCTCTTTTAAATGACTATTTTCATTTTTTAAAATTTCATTTTCAGATAATGTTTCTAATTCATTATTTGAATTTTCAGTGATTTCCCTATTTACATCCTTCTTACACACATCTTCCATTTGAGATTTGAGCGGCGGGGTTCTCTGTAATTTTGTCCCTTGGAAAGGGTTTATTGACTCCTTATCCAAGTTCATGCCGACTCATATTATAATAAAATAGAAACAATAATTATTCCTATAATCTATTTAATTAACTATTTTCTTATTGTAAAAAAAAAAACAAAAATAAAAATATACAAATATATACATTTATATTTATAAAAGGTGTGTACAAGGGAAGGATATGGGGGGAGGTGAGAGGATAAATTTTCTTCACACAGCCCTGGCTCTTTGGTGTGACTGACCTTAGGAGATAAAGCCTTGGAAAAATTAAAGATAATTTAAAATTAAAAATAAATAAAATCTTTAACTAGGATTTTGGATAAGGCGATTTAAGGATAAAAATCTAAAATAAGAAAGTATTTAACTAACAATCCTATTATTTAGCAAGAAAATTATAGAAAAAATACATAAAATTATATAAAATTTTTATAAAAACACAACAAAATTGTCAAAATTTGACAATTCAGTTTGTTTAATTTAAGTAAATATACATATATACATGCGTAGTGAATCAGATCTCACCAAAATTGGCAGACTTGAAACAAAAAAAAGCTAGAAGGTCCCACAAATCCACTTCGGGAGCAGGAATCCGATTTAACACATCCAATCTATTCGAGAGCTACTCACTGAATTATAAATTATAAATAATAAATATTAAACCAGCGCATGTTTGGCTTTTTATTGATGGCACCATGGCACGTGTTGGCGCGTGAGATTTGCAGTGTTAAAAAATTAATTCTGGTACTTTCAGCAATTCAATCAAGCTGAAATTCTATATATAGCAGTTTTATACAATTATTAATCATGTGAAAAATTATCAAACATATATTTTTATTTTTACGGTCACTTTAGAGGAAAAAAAATCAAAACGTTGTAGGTAATGACCCTCTTCCGGTTGAGCTACATTTCTCAAAAGTTGATAGAAAACTATGAATTTTGAATAATGTCCATGTACCAAATTTCATCATTCTAGCTCAAATCGTTTTTGCGTAATCTTGTCTACATACATACACACACACACACACACACACACACACACACACATACACACAGACATTTTTCTCAACCTTAGTGAAAATGATTCAGGAACCTTCAAAACGTATAAAAACATCAAAATCTCAACATCGAAAATTTTCATGATCGCAATACTATCTCTGGCGAGATAGTAAAAATATATTATTGAATCTATAGCATATATATTTATATTTTTAATGGTGATTTGTTATTATACGATTCTTTAACTTCACTCCTTACAACCTTGAAACCCCGAATGCACGTCGTCAGTACCCCACTCTCTCATTATCCCAACTAAGTGATTGATAATTTGGAGAGTAGCAATCTTAAAATATTTTTATCAGTTGTAACTGATTTGGTGTAGAGTGAAATTCATAATCATCCACTTTCATAATATTGGTTCGTATTTATTAAACATACATCATATATTATAAAATATATTTTAATCTTATGCTGACAAAATAGTTTTTATGAATATGTTCTTAATGATTAAAAAAATATAAATATTTCTTTTATAAATAAATAATTACTTATAAAAATATCTGATTTTGTTTTTTTATTAATTTAAGCATAATTTTTAATAATTAATAAAATTGAAAATATTATTAGTTTAAATTTTATTTATATAACATATTATATAATATCTTCATTTTTACCGACCGACGATAGTAAGGGAGGTATTGTTTTCACACCAAATTTCACATGTGGAGATTTTTACATATCTCCACGAATCATGCATTTTCTAAACAGAAAAAAGTATTTTTAGCATGATGTCTGTCCGTCCGTCTGTCCGTCCGTCTGTCCGTCCGTCTGTCCGTCCGTATAGATGTGTACAGCCTGAACGGCTCAACCGATTTTGATGAAATTTGGTCTATTTACTTAATGCATCAGTGGGATGAATTGATCAACTTTTGGTGCAAATCCGTGAACCGGAAGTGGTAGTATTAGCGACCGACGATAGGAAGGGAAGGGTTATTTTCACACCAAATTTCACATGAGGAGATTTTTTTATATATCACCACGAATCATGCACTTTGTATTGGTTTTATCCTCGGGAAAATCATATTTATTAGTTTTTTCTTGATTTAAAATTATATGACGTCATCCAGCCATTCATGACGTCACAGCCTGGTCTTACATATATATTATAAATAAAATAAAATTAAAAATATTTATGTTATATGCCTATATGTTTTTTATTACATTAATAGATATATTAAAATTATTTGAAATTGTTTCTGTAGCTGGAAATTAATTTACTTCAAAACGTCGGTCGGTTCGGACCTGGCCACAGGTCAACTTATTTGTTTTTGTAAATAAATAAATCATTATAAAAGAGCGTAGCCTCTTGCAACTTGTAACACGCTGAATTATCAAACCTTACTATATTCCTAAAAAAATATATTAAATAAATGATGTAATTTATTTGTAATTTAAATAAATAAATGTGTTAATTGGTTATCTTAGGACTCTAGGGACAATAAAAGAGTTATTGTTAGCTTATATGGAATAATATTTTAAATAGTATATTTAATATAATATGTAAATAATTGAATTGATTAAGAAAATGAATGAAGGATAATAATATTCGAAAAGAATTGAAATTACAGCAGTAAAGGAACGTATTTGTTCAAAATTTTATCCAGAGATATCAAAATTAAATTATATAACTAGCCCTCCTGCCCATCCTAAATTCTACTTTAGTTTATTATTAGGATTATTAAATAGGATTTTTCATTGCATTTATTAAAGCTTTTGTGGTTATTTTGATAATTATTAAGGGCATTTTTATAAAAAGACCACATTTCATTGCATTTATAGGTTAAAATGGACATAGGGGAATAAGAAAGATTGCATAAGGAGCATTTGTATGACCACTATCCTTCTCCCAACATAGTTGGAGTGGGAATGAGAATTGGATGAGAGTTGTATAGGATAAGAACAGTTGAAAGAATGTGATTGCTATGACCAAACAAGAAATTTCATCATTCATTCAAATCATGTAGAGTAGTGGCATTTTACCCGTGGGTCGCGACTCCTCTGGGGGTCGCGAGAAAAATTTTCAGGGTCGCCAAATCTAATGAACTTTATATAACAATAAAAAATACTAATAAAAGGAAATTTCAGAAATAGTTTCATTTTAAGTACACACACACACGTTGACGATTAAAAAAAACCCTACTATCTACTCAGGGGTCGCGACAAATTTTTTCAAAAAAATGGGGGTCCATATGAAGATAAGTAGAGGATATAATAAATGTGTTTACAAAATATATATTTATATATTTTCCTATCACATTAAAATACTAGAATTTAATATTTATTAATTTTTAGAAGGAATTCCTCAAAATAATTAATACATTTTTTATTTATTTTTTTTATTATCTTATATAATTATATATATATAACAAATTATTTAATTTATTTAATAGATTGTTTTATTTTTTCAGATCATGTCTAATAATTTAAATAAAGAGTTTTTTCAAGAGATATTACAAAGGCACTATAATGATAAAAGTATTGAGGTGAATGATTTGGAAGTTAAATCGGGTATTGGAAAAGGAGAAAATTATGGGAGTACAATATTAAGAGCAAGCTTAAATTGGGAAAATGGTACGAAATCGGGTGAAGAGAAATTGGTCTTGAAAACAGTGGCCCAACATCAATTAACAAATGATACCATTGATCATATTTCACTTTTTAAAACTGAAAATGAATTTTATAAATCCATTGTACCATTGTATAAATCCATTATAAAAGAAATGGAAATTGATTATTCAAATCGCATTGCTCCAGAATATTTGGTTTGTGAATATCCTGATCTTGTCATTTTAGAAGATTTAGCTCCTTTGGGATTTCGACTGGGCGACCGACAAAATGGTGGTGATTTGAACCATGCGTTGCTTGTGTTAAAGGCTCTGGCAAGAAATCAGGCTCTTTCCATTTCGATCAAAAGAACAATGCCTGAATTTTTTAATGATAAACTTTCAACTTTGTTCCTAACAGATAATGCAGTGTTAGAAATGTTTTTTGTTAAATCATATAATGAACAGATAGAAAATTTAAAAAATTGGCCAGAATTTAGTGAATTTGTTGGACGGATGGAAGAAAAATCAGCTGATGATTTGATTGATTTATTTAAATGTGGTAAATTAAAATCGATCTGCCAAGGAGACTGTTGGATGAACAATATGTTGTTCAGGTATGAAGATACTATTCCAGTTGAAGTTTGCCTTATCGATTATCAGGCAATCTTTTGGGGTTCTTTAGTCTATGATGTAACATATTTTCTCTACTCAAGTATATCCCCAGATGTTTTAGAAAAACATAAGAAGTATTTAATTGATACCTACATAGAAGAATTACATAAATGGATGAAAGATTTAGGCCAGGAGATTGGAGAATATACAAGAGAGAATATTTTAAAAGATTTTCAAGAAATGCAATATTTAGGTGTAATTATAGTAATGTCTATTTTATATATTATCACTTGTGATCCTAAGGATGCTTTGGATTTGGATAATATTGATGATGATGGCGTTATAAACAAAAGAAATATACTTCGAAATAAACCATTATTTAAAAAAACACTTTTGAAGCATTTACAATTCTTTGCTAAGGATAATGTAATTTAACTAATAAAAAATATTTTTATTAAATAAATCTACTGAATTTCTCACTTCTTCTCTTCTTTATTTAATTTGTCTGATTTTTAATCACTATACTATCCCAAATCTTTACAGGAAAATTACTTCTTTTGCTTATTAATAATTTATTTCTTATTTAATTGAGGTTTATTGCAATTGAAACTGCAATAACTACAGGGGAATATCTCTTTTGACGACATCGTATAAGATTCTCTCGAATATTGTTTTAATAAAATTACGACCATATGCTGAGGAAATATTAGGAGAATATCAATGCGGGTTCAGACAAAACAACTTTAGATCAGATATTTTCATTAAGGCAGATATTAGAAATATAAGCGAATTCAATTATTCACCAATTTTTTCTAGACTTTAGAGAAGCATATGACTCAATAGACCGGGAAAATCTATTTCAAATTTTAATTTTAATGGGAATTCCGAAAAAACTAGTACTTATGACTCAGATTTGTCTTGAAGGTAGTTAAGAAAGAGTAAGATGCGGGAATCAACTGTCAGAAACTTTCCAAATTCGGAATGGGTTAAAACAAGAAGACACATGATCACCAATTTTATTTTATTTAGTACTCTTCTCATTTGAAACAATTCGGGCTTATTTCCCTCATTTAGCAGACCTATGCTTGAATATAATATAGGGAAAGTTACAGAGATTCTTCCATTCTTTTACAAAGTATAGGAATCTGTTCGACTACCATTGTGCAAATTGTTCTGGTCAGAACCTCTCTCGGTTGTGCACTTCGTTTCCAGTGATATAATATAAAATTCCCCACATCATAATTCTTTTTTTTTTTTGATGTATAATATTATTTTTTAATTTAATATTTAAAGAAATTAATTAGGTGTGTTTTTATCTTAAATGTCAAATTAAATATATTACCATAATATTTCTCTACAATTAATTAAGAATAATAAATTGTATGACTGTTTAGATAGCTATAAAAGTCACACTGGTCTAACTTAAACATTTGGCAGTATTTTAATAAGTTTATACTCCATAAGTGGACGGAATTAATAAATTTCTTTTATTTAAATATTGATTTGTGTTCTGAAATTGAAGTTAAAAATTATTGAACGCAATAAATTTATTGTACAGACGGTCCTTCAAATACAAATTTAATATATTAGATTTTTTTTAAGGTAAGTATTTTTTTATTGTCATTAAATTTGGGTCAAGGTGTGTGTGTGTGTAACCTATGAGATATTATTTAATCATTTAAGAGAACCAAACCGTAGAAATATTATATTATTTTTCTTGATTAATTGATAATGTTGATTTACCAAAATAATTAATGAATTAATTTAATTTTTATTATTTATTACTCCTATTTTTTATTATTTGTGTATAGACTCTCAGGATTACGCAAAATTTCTATCATTTTTCTGATCATATGCTTGAAATCAATGTTGGTATATACAATATGAATGTTTAATTTCTAAGGATCATATATTTCAATGTGGTATCGAGGTTGAAGATCTGCTTGATACTTGAGTGAACCAGTCGAAATCCCGACAGGTGTTCTCTAAAATCTTGCGCCAATTGTTCTTGTATCTTCTTGAGAAGACGTGACGATTGAATTGGTTACTACTTGGTGTGGTGGTATAATTGCTTCCACGTTTCATGTTTTTAGCTGGTTTCTTAATCGATTCAGTTGTCTAAAGTTGTCATTAGGATATGATAGAACCAAAGATTGTCAATCTCTGGAGCGGAGAACTTTTCCTATTATTCAATAAAATACAATATTTTGTTCTCTGTTGAGCTTTAACTCAGAATTTAACAGTGCTAGTTAGTCGAGCTATAATTGGTGCTCTATAATCCATTCTTTTTCTTTTTTTTATTTATATATGTATATAGTTTATTATCAATATAAATAATTTAATTTATTTCATAGATTCTTTTATTTTTTCAGATCATGTATAATGTTTTCAAAAAAGAATTTTTTCAAGAGATATTGCAAAGACATTATAATGATAAAAATATTGTGGTAAATGATTTGGAAGTTAAACCGGGTATTGGAAAAGGAGAAAATTATGGGAGTGTAATATTAAGAGCAAGATTAAAATGGGAAAATGGCACAAAATCGGGTGAAGAGAAATTGATCTTGAAAACATTAGTGAAAGATTATGTAGCAAATAATCCCATTAATCAAGTTGTGCTTTTTAAAACTGAAAATGAATTTTATAAATCCATTGTACCATTGTATAAATCCATTATAAAAGAAAAGGAAATTGATTATTCAAATCGCATTGCTCCAGAATATTTGGTTTGTGAAAATCCAGATCTTGTCATTTTAGAAGATTTAGCTCCGTTGGGATTTCGACTGGGTGACCGACAAAATGGTGGTGATTTGAACCATGCGTTGCTTCTGTTAAAGGCTCTGGCAAGAAATCAGGCTCTCTCGATTACGATCAATCGAACAATGCCTGAATTTTTGAATGACAAACTTTCATCTTGGTTCCTGACAAATGAAATGATAGAAATTTTTTTTATTCAACCATTTAATGAACAGATAGAAATTTTAAAAAATTGGCCAGAATTTAGTGAATTTGTTGGACGTGTGAAAGAAAAATCAGTTGATGATTTGATTGCTTTATTTAAATGTGGTAAATTAAAATCGATTTGTCAAGGAGACTGTTGGATGACCAATATGTTGTTCAGGTATGAGGATACTATTCCAGTTGAAGTTTGCCTTATCGATTATCAGGCAATCTTTTGGGGTTCTTTAGTCTTAGATGCAATATATTTTCTCTTCTCAAGTACATCACCAGATGTTTTGGAAAAACATAAGAAATTTTTAATAAACACCTATATAGAGGAATTACATAAATGGATGAAAGATTTAGATCAAGAGATTGGAGAATATACAAGAGAGAATATTTTAAAAGATTTTCAAGAAATGCAATATTTAGGTGTAATTATTGTAATGTCTATTTTGTTTTATATCACTTCTGATCCTAAGGATGCATTAGATATAGAAAATATTGTTGATTCTGGTGTTATAAATAAAAAAAATATTCTTCGAAATAAACCATTATTTAAAAAAAAACTTTTAAAACATTTACAATTATTTGCTGAAGAGAATGTAATATAACTAATAATTTTTTTTTCTTATAAAATAAATCATAGAATTTATAAATTCATAATATTTAATCATTAATCTATCTCAACTGGTTCTAGAAAATTTATTTATTTTTCATGTCATTAAATTTTTCCTCATAGTTATTTTTTTCTTAACCACAACCAATTCTAGTTTAGCTCATGTAATGAGGAATTAAAAAATGTTTAAAAACTTTAGAACTAAATCTTAACTAGGGTAAACGTACCAGTAGTTGACGATCTTAAGATAAATTTGTATAAAAACACTATTAATCTGTAACAAAAGTGAGAATAATAAGAAATATAATAATATTTTATAAGCATTTTTAATTATCACTATAACATAAATATTCAGTTAATGTATATTTAAATATTTTTAAACGTATTTTTTGTTCTTAAAATCTAAAGTTTTAGTAATTGATCATATTTTGATCCAGTAATTGACCATCAACCTAAAACGGATTTAAAATAAATAAATGGAATAAAATGCACTAAGGATTGGATTTTTATTAATATTTTAATATAATTTCTGACAATTTATTTAAGTTATTCTTTATATTTACATGTACAAATCGGGAATTAGTCAATATTTCTTGTTTTACTAATTACTCTTCCAATTGTAATCAAGGATGTCAGAAGTCTTGGGCCATTTCCATAAACCTCCTGTATTCAATACTAATTTAATTATATGAATTATCAGGCGATTAAAATTAATAAATTGGCATTTATTGCAACAGGAATAAAATAAAACCAGAATAAATAATATAAATATAAAAAAATTTATAAAATAACGTTTTTCCAATGGACTAAAAAGAATAAAATAATTTTTCTATAAGCCTTACAAAGTGTATTGATGAATTGCTTCATATTCAACGAAAAACGTTGGGCGCATTTAGTTTAATTTATTTATATGAACAATCAAGTCAAATTTTTGTAATAATAAAAATTTTATTCAACACATAAACTGACAATTTTTTTTTACCATGCAATAAAATTGATAGTTTAAGAGCTAAGCTAATCTTTTATTTTTTTTCACTGTAATATACTTATATCAAACCGACTGACGGTTTGAAGTAAATTAATTTCCAGCTACAGAAACAATTTCAAATAATTTTAATGTATCTATTAATGCAATAAAAAACAGATATGGATATAACATAAATATTTTTAATTTTATTTTATTTATAATATATATGTAAGACCCTCTCTAACGTCATGAATGACCTGATGACGTCATATAATTTTAAATTAAGAAAAAACTAATAAAGATGATTTTTCTCGAGGATAAAACCTATACAAAGTGCATCATTCGAGGTGATATGTAAAAAATCTCCTCATGTGAAAATTGGTGTCAAAATAACCCTTCCCTTCCTATCGTCGATCGCTAATTCTACCACTTCCGGTTTCCGGATTTGCACTAAAAGTTGATCAATTCATCCCACTGATGCATTAAGTAAATATACCAAATTTCATCAAAATCCATTGAGCCGTTCAAGCTGGACACATCTATAAGGACGGAGGGACGGACAGACATCATGCTAAAAATACTTTTTTCTGTTAAGAAAATGCATGATTCGTGGAGATATGTAAAAATATCCACATGTGAAATTTGGTGTGAAAATAATACCTACCTTACTATCGTCGGTCGGTAAAAATATATTTTCTCTATACCCCATCTGAGGGGAAGAAACCCCTCCTCATTGGCGATACAACTGATTAATAAGAATTCATCATTAATTTTAATTCTATGAAATATTTTTAAATACGTTCAAAATGAAAATCTATCCTGAAATCAATATTTATGTTTAAAAATCCGTTGAAAAAAAATTAATCGGAGCAATACAAAAGGAGTTAATTACTAAAACAATTAATCGCTAATTAATTACAATTAATTAATTATAATTCAATTATATTTCTTCTATACCTTCTAGAGATCGATTGAAATATCTATAAAATTTTTTAAAAGTATTTCTCAATCTAAAGATGATAAAAAATCAATTTCAATTTGTCAAAAGAGCGGACAGACAGAGAGACATACGCCAAGTGAAGTTAAGAAAAACGTTATAATATAAAAATAATCTAAATTGATTCTAGAATGTATATATCTAACTCTCACTGATTAAACTGGAAAACCCTACCTACATATTAGCCTACCTCTGCTTTTTCTGAGATCAAGTCACACCAATCTACTCAATAAATTATGCCATTTTAATAAATAATATAGTAACGCCTTCGAGTATTATTTCCAGTCATAAAATTTCTCACATCATAATTCTTTTTTATGAAGAATTCAATTATTTTTAATATATAGTATTATTATATTATTTATTATGTAAAGAAATTAATTATGATTTTATCTTAAATGTCAAATTATAAATATATTATATTATATTATATATATTACATTTATTATAACATTTCTCTATAATTAATTACAAATGACAATCTTATTACAAGTAAGATAAATATAACAGCTTATATAGCTTATATATATTCTCACTGATCTAACTTAAACATTTTTTTAGTATTCAAGTTTTTATTCCAAGAGGACTGGAGTAAGAAATTTCTTTCAATTGATTATTTTTTTCTGTCTTGAACGTAATAAATACATTGTTGCAACCATCTTTTAATTACAAATTCGATATAATAGATTTATTCAGGTGAGTGTGTGATTTTGACTTGAATGTACTTTTATCGATAAACACAACCAAACCATAGAAATTCTAGAACTATATTTTGATTAATTATTAAAATATTCAAAATAATTAATTAATTAATTTTAATTTTTTTATTCTATATTTAATATAAAGGGTGTTTTTTTGAGGTATAGAACTTTAAGTTGGCATTACTGTTCAAGTTGGCGACCGATTTAACAGCTGTCAAGTGATTTATTCTCAGTTTGGTTTGGCAATTCATCATGAATAGACTCACGCCTGAACAACGCTTGCAAATAGTGTAATTTTATTTCGAAAATAATGGTTCTATGCGGAATACGTATCGTGCACTTTATTTTATCGTCGACAAATTCGTCCATCAGAGCAGTTAATTCGATTAACCATGGAACGTTTTCGCACCACGTTTACTCTTATTGATAACTCGCATCCCCAGAGACGCCGTACGGTGCGTACAGAAGAAGCTATTGCTACTGTAGAGCGTAGCATTGAGGAAGAACTTTACAGTCAATGGTGATCGGTATAGAGGCATGATTACTAACTTTTTCATTCCTGAATTGAACAACCATGATGTCCAGGAGCTGTGGTTCCAACAAGACGGCGCAACATGTCACACAGCTCGTGCCACCATCGATTTATTGAAAGACACGTTTGGTGACCGCCTAATTTCACGTTTTGGACCTGTGAATTGGCCACCAAGATTTTGTGATTTAACACCGCTAGACTACTTTCTGTGTGGCTATGTAAAGTCATTGATCTATGCGGATAAGCCACAAACGCTTAACCATTTGGAAGTCAACATTCGCCGTGTTATTGCCGATATACGGCCACAAATGTTGGAAAAAGTTCATATATAAAATGTAATGTCACAAGATTATCTTTCGTATAAATAAAATTCATGTCAATCGAATAATCCATCATTGTTTTATTGCAATTTAAAGTTCTATACCTCTAAAAGAAACACCCTTTATAATATATAATTAACCTATAATATAATTTAATTTATATTTAATATTATATATTTTTTATCTATATAAATTATTTATTTATTTCATAGATTGTTTAATTTTTTCAGATTATGTCTAAAGATTTCCAAAAAGAATTTTTTGAAGAGATATTACAAAGACATTATAATGATAAAAATATTAAGGTGAATGATTTTGAAGTTAAACCCGGTATTGGAAAAGGAGAAAATTATGGAAGTGTACTGTTAAGAGCAAAGTTAAATTGGCAAAATGGCATGAAATCGGGCGAAGAGAAATGGGTTATCAAAAGAATTGGAGGGGAACGTTTTCAGAATGATAATATTGATCATATTTATCTTTTTAAAACGGAAAATTCATTTTATACATACATTGTGCCAATATTTCAAAGCATTTTGAAACAAAAAGGAATCAAATATTCCAATCGTATTGCACCAGGTTATTTTATTTGTGACAATCCGGATTATGTAATTTTGGAAGATTTATCTCCGTTGGGATTTCGGTTGGGTGACCGTCGTAATGGTGTCAATTTGAAACATGCAATGCTCTATTTAAAAACTCTGGCAAGAAATCAGGCTCTATCGATTACTGTCTTTCGCACTAATCCCGAATTCTACAAGGGTAAACTTTATAAAGGTCATCCATTAGAAGATAAAAAAGTAAACGAACTTTATTTTTGTAATCTATTAAAGAAAAATATAGAATCATTAAAAAATTTGCCAGAATTTCAAGAATATGTAGGACGTATAAAGGAAATCTCTCCAGACGAAATTGTTGAACTTTGCAATAAAATGAATTTAAAATCAATCTGTCAAGGTGACTCTTGGGTCAATAATATGCTTTTTAGATATAAAGGTACCAGTCCAGTGGAAGTATGTCTAATTGATTTTCAACTGATTTCTTGGGGTCCTTTTATTTCGGATTTATATTTTTTTTTCTTCACAAGCATATCACCGGATGTTTTAGAGATACATAAAAATTATTTGATTGACTATTACATTCAGGAATTCCATAATTCAATGGTCGATTTAGACCAAGATCTTGGAGAATATACAAGAGAAAATATATTAAAAGATTTTCAAGAATTTCAATATATTGGTGTAGTTTTGGTAATGTCTGTTTTAAATATTTCAATTGGTAATGTAAATTGTGATTTTGATAACAACATTTGTGATTATGATGATAAAATTAAAAAGGAAACTATAGAAAATAATCAAATATATAAAAAAAGATTACTAAAATATTTTAAAATATTTTCGAAAGAGAATGTAATCTAAAGAAATTATTTTTTCATCTAATTAATTATATTTATTATGAACAAATAAGCTAACATTAAATCAAACAAATTTATCTGAAAAAAAAACAATAAATTTCTGAAAACTAGTAATTCCCGTACACACTGGACACAGTATCCCCCATTTAAATCTGGGTCTTATTATACTCTTTTTCAATCCTGCTTGAATTTTGAGGAGGTGATTAGAGCCTCTTTGTATAGATTCTATGACTTGCTATCCAAGTATTCCTTTGAACGTGAATAGGGCCATTATCCAATATTTTTTGATCTATCCACAAGGGTCAATTGTTCACTGCCAAACCCCATGAATGTTTAGGGAATATTTCTAACATTGAATAATCTCCTGATTATCTTATCATTTTTCGAATTTATATTGGATAAAGTGGTTTAAAACTTAAAATAGATTTGTTCTTAGAATTATATTTTAAACCTCTATACCAGAGGTTCCCAAACTTTTTCGGTATACGGCTCCCATAATACATCGGATTTTTTCCAAGGCTCCCTTAATTGGGGTGACCATATTTCGAAAACACCAAACCAAAAGCTTAGTTCAGAAAACGTTTGACCTTTTATTTTAGAGACAAATTGAAAAAAATTTAAAAAAATATCTGGAGTATCTCCACTTTACTATCTCGCAAATTTGAATTGGATTAAATAACATATATTAATTTAAATTAAATTAAATTAATTAAATTATAAATTAAAATTAATAAATAATATTTATTAAATCAGGGCATGTTTGGCTCTTTGTTGATGGCACCACGTCACCTGTTGGCGCGTGAGATTTGCAGTGTTAAAAAATTAATTCTGGTACTTTCAGCGATTCAATCAAGCTGAAATTTTATATATAGCAGTTTTATACAATTATTAATCATGTGAAAAATTATCAAACATATATCTTTATTTTTACGGTCACTTTAGAAGAAAAAAAATCAAAACGTTGTAGGTAATAACCCTCTTCCGATTTAGCTACATTTCTTCAAAAGTTGATAGAAAACTATGAATTTTGAATAATGCCCATGTACCAAATTTCATCATTCTAGCTCAAACCGTTTTTGCGTAATCTTGGTTACATACATACATACACACACACAGACATTTTTCTCAACCTTAGTGAAAATGATTCAGGAACCTTCAAAACGTATAAAAACATCAAAATCTCAACATCAAAAATTTTCGTGATCGCAATATTCTGGCGAGATAGTAATCGAAAATGTTCAAAAGATTCCCCACAAAATCAACTTACCTTTTTTTTTAGAACCAAAAAATTTCAAGTATTAGGAAATTTTTTTTTCCCTTACGACGTCGTCGAGGCTCCCCAGGCTCTATACCATTTATAAACCCTATTTCTAATAAAGTTAATTAATTTAAAAGTCACATACAATAAGTCAGATAAATTTAATATAAAATTTAATAATTATTTAGTATTTATGTTATTATTTTAATGAGTTGCTAATTTAATTTATTTAATCTAATACCAACTGTATAATAATAATTTTTAATATTTCTAAAAAAAATCATTATATCTATTTATATATATAACGACTATAAATAATAGCTACAAGTGTGATAAATAATTTTAATTTTAATTTTATTAATAAAATTCAAAACAACAATATCCTATACATATGATCATGTTCTTTGTTATAGGACATCGTAAATTGTTTGCTTTCATTTTATCAATTTATTTATATGATATACTACATTTATAATATTATTGTATTATCTTATTTATTAAATATATTATTAACTTTAACCTCTACATCAATATTTCTTAACCTTTTTGGACTAAATGCCACCTTTGTAAGGCCCACTTCTTACCTTTTATTAAATTGGTTACTTTAATAGTTGATATTAATTAAGATGAAGAATATGATTTTGATGATCGATGAGGTGCAATTGCAAATAATTTATCACTTTTTCTTTTTAGTAAATAAATTTATTTTTAATTAAAATATAAATAGAAAAGAATACATATGTAAATGAATAACAAAATGAGTTAGGATTGGCTTTTGAACAAAATGGAGAATCGCAACTTAGAAGCTATCAGTACAAGGATTTGATTCGGCGAGCGGGGCCGGTCACACACCTTTGGGAATCCCTCCATGGTTTTGAGTTGCACCGTCAGAGCAGCACCGGCAGAATTCTCTAAATTTAACAATAATAATTTTCCTAAATTTTGCCCATTGCTCTACCAGTTTATTTATAATTCTATTTGATAAATATTTCAGGAAAAAATAAAGTTTACTATCAAGAATTGTTCGATTTGATAATAGATTATGCTATTGATGTCTGTACTAATACTTGGCATTTCCAAAGTGATAGGGGCGCTAAAGGAGACATTGTTTCTCATTCATTATCTCATTTGATCATTATCTAATCAATCATAAAAAATGAAAATAGAATAAACCCTATTTTTCATAATTAGTTAAAAAACGAGAAAATGAATTTCGAGGATGTTTCTTTGAGGTAATTGAAATAGAATTGTTAATTGTTAATTGATTGTGAAACTGTATTTCATTGTATTTGGCGAATTGGAGAGTTCCTGTTATGATGAATGGCTTAATTTATTGAATAGTAATTTAAAAAAATCCACTATCAGTTATTTTCAATAATAAATATAATATAACAATGGAAAGCCCCAATTAAAAAAAAGATGTTTGAATAGAAAAATAAACTCACATTTAAACCCACAAAACGGATATTCAAAAAAATATTCCCAACCATTGATTCCACACAGGCAACAGCCGATAGATTAGTACAACCAACAAATGTCAATCTTAAACATAAAAACTTAACTCGACAAATTAAATACTAAATAAGTTGACCTGTGGCCAGGTCCGAACTGACCGACGGTTTGAAGTAAATTAATTTCCAGCTACAGAAACAATTTCAAATAATTTTAATATATCTATTAATGCAATAAAAACAGATAGGCATATAACATAAATATTTTTAATTTTATTTTATTTATAATATATTTGTAAGACCAGGCTGTGACGTCATGAATGGTTGGATGATGTCATATAATTTTAAATTAAGAAAAAACTAATGAAGATGATTTTTCTCGAGGATAAAACCAATACAAAGTGCATGATTCGTGGAGATTTGTAAAAAATCTCCTCATTTGAAACCGTCGGTCTGTTCTGCGCCTGGTCACAGGTCAACTTATTTACTTTTAATCTGATTTTGATAATAATGTTTAGAAGACAAAAAATTACTGCTTACTTATTTTAATTTCCATCAAAATTATGAAAATTAAATCAAAACATATTAAAATTTAATAATTTTAAGGATTTAAAAAAATATCCACCAATATATAGATACCAATTCAAAGTTATATATTGTCGTGTATTGGAGGCAATATATGGGTTAGATTTGCTTTAAAATAGGTGAAAATAATTCGATGGCAAGTCAATAAGTCCGTGACTTTTTGAATTTCACGTATCTTAAATGAAATAGTACTGCCCCTGTCAGCAGGCAACCATCAGCCGACTCCTGTCGAAATTTGAACCAGCTGGGTATTTTAGTTTTTGTTTGACATCTCTTAACAGCTGACTCCTTCGGCGTCGGGCGGTTTCCAAGCAACATGCTTTCGGATTGTTTTAAAATTATTTCAAATTATCAATGCCCTTGGGACATTACAGTTGATAAGAATAGTAGAAAAGAGGATTGTCATTTTATTATTATTACCAACCAAACCAGATAATAAGGAATAATTTTTTTAATGACGGCTAGGTGATCCAGGTACTACTATTTATTGGATATATTATATATAAATGATAAAATATAATTATATAATAAAATTTTATACACATATACGAGGAAAGTTTATAAAAATAACTTCTGTGTTATTTTCATGTGTTTTTTGAGATTTGAATCTCGACGTTTCGATGCTCAGTTTGGTTCTATTTTCAAGGTAATTTGAGAAAGGAATATTCATATTTTGGATCTTAGTCTGTTTACTCAAGAATCATTGTTGCTATATTGGTTAAATGGAAGTAAAATGTTACACTGTTCTGAAGTTATGAAGAATCCTCTGCACTAACATTGACTTATAACAAATGAGGTCTGACTCCTACCATAACCCATATAGATATATAGAAAGTGAGTAAAAAAAATTTTAACAAAACTAATCATAATTAGAAAAAAAGAAAAAAAAAGAAAAAAAATACTTTAAATCTAAATAAATAATTAAATCTAATATAGAGACATACTCTCATTCACAACTAAGCTCATTTCTTTTCTGAAAAAATTCTTCTCCTCAGGAGCTGACAATCAACTTGCACCCTAGTTGAATCACTGACTAAACAGCTTCATTGTTACAATCTCTCAGAGTGTTCCATCTGTCAGAGAATTGAGTTTAGATTATGGCTGCTTATGATTGTTACCAAAAATCATCCTGACAATTTTTTGCAGCTACTTTTGAGGTCTCCAAAACGACCACCACAAGCTCCTCTCTTGCCCTCCATTCCTTAACCAAGTGATAATTCTGTTCATAAAAAACTTTCCAATAGGGAACTAACACTTAAAAATAATGGAAGAAGGAAACTATGAATTTCTAGAAATCTAAAATTAATAAATTAATAAAGAAATAATTTGGAGTAATAAGATATATTCATTATTTAATTTAAAGTAATATAATAAATAAAATAAATTATTTCGACTAACATTAAAAGAAAACATTTATAATTAATGTTAGATTACCTTTTCTTTGGCAAATATTTGCAAATGTTTCAATAATTTTTGTTTATATACTGGATTATTTCGTATATGTCGTCTTTTCATTTCACCATCTTTAGAAAAAAGAGTTCCCAAATCAGGAGCATCTTTCGGATCGGCTGTTATTATATACAAACCAGATAAAACAATAATAACTCCCATAAATTGCATTTGTTTAAAGTCATTTAAAATGTTCTCTTTAGTATATTCACCCAAATCTTCTTTTAAATCATTCATCCATTTTAGAAATTCAATAATATAAATGTCAAATAAATCTTGTTTCTTAATTTCCAAAACATCAGGAGAAACACTGGTATATAAAAAATACATGATATCATAGACAAGAGGACCCCAATAAAGAAGTTGATAGTCGATTAAGCAAACATCCACTGGATTAGAACCATCGTAACGGAAAAGTACGTTGTTCATCCAACAATCTCCTTGGCAAATTCCTTTCAGTTGTCCTTTAAATAAATGTTGAATAAATTCTGTATTCTCCATTTGTGGTAGACGTCCATGAAACTCTTTAAATTCAGGCCATTCTTCCAGCAACTGACATTGTTCCTTGTATGGGGTGGTATATAAATTTTCCATAGTAAACGGACTACCCCAAATTAAACTTTTAAGATTATCTTGAAAAAATTCTGGATTTTTTCGAGAAACACTGATTGAGAGTGCATGATTGCGTGCCAAAGCTTGTAATACAAAGGCAGCCTCTTCTGAACTCCCGCCTTTAATTCGGTCACCCATCCGATAACCAGCTGGTGCTAAATCTTCTAATAAAACAAGATACGAATGCTCACATTGAATAGAATTCGGGGCAATTTTTCCATTATAATCAATTCCTTTATTTTTTAAAATACTCTTATACAACGGTACAATTGTTTTATAATAACAAATTTCATTGTGAAAGATTAAACTTTTATCATAATCTTCCTTAGACTCTAAATATGGCGAAATTTTGATCACTAATCTTTCTTCTCCAGTTTGTGTCTCACCATTTTTCCAATTGATATGTGCTCTTAATAATTGACTTCCATAATTTTCACCCTTGCCAATTCCAGATTTTACTTCAAAATTTGTTATTTTTATAGATTTATCATTATAATGATATTGTAAGATATCTTCCAAAAATTCTTTCTTCATTATTTTTTCACCCATCTCCTGAAAAAAAATTATATAAAAATAAATTGATATTAAAATAAATAAATCTAAATCAGAAATTTTTGAGAATAAAAAAGTGATAAAAACTATTGCTGCACACTAAATAAGTAAAATAAAATTATAAATAGCTTACTTGGTAATTCCGAACACAGAACATATAAACACACAGATAGAAATAAGCCTAACGCGTGTCTATTGTTTGCTAGTAATATTTAGAATGACAAAATATTATAAAAAAGAAAAAAAAAACAGCAAGTAGACGAGTTATTTCTGAGCCTAAGACCTTTGAACTATGTCAGCAATAAAATATCAGATCCAGATGCATTTGTAAGCATTTTAATTATTTTAATATATATTAGAAATGCTCTGAGATAATATGTCCCTACCAGTGGCGGATTAAGTTGATTGGGGGCCCCGGGCGGTAAAATTGAAATGGACCCTCTGTTATTTACAATTATAATTGAAAGACAAATTTTGTTTATATTATAATTTAGGCTGTTTTATACTTACATACAGTGACGTACCTAGGGGGGGGGTGCGGTCCGCATAGGGCGGCACTTATCTTGGGGCGGCAATTTTTATATTTAGTTATAGTTGTAAAAAGCAACTTATTCATTTCATATTTATTTTTTTTCTTTCTTGAATAATAAATGATTATTAAGTTATGATTAACTATATGATTTCGAATATTATTCCTCGGTGTATATAAATGCATTTTAGTGTAAATTTTGAATTCTAATTCCAAAAACAGGATTATAATTTTATATTATATAAGTAAAATAAAATTATAAATAGCTTACTTGGTAATTCCAAACACAGAACATATAAACACACAGATAGTAATAAGCGTAACGCGTGTCTATTGTTTGCTAGTAATATCTAGAATGTCAAAATATTATAAAATAGAAAAAAAATCAGCAAGTAGACAGGTTATTTATGAGCCTATGACCTTTGATCTATGTCAACATTAAAATATCAGATCCAGATGCATTTGTAAGCATTTTAAATTATTTTAATATATATTAGAAATGCTCTGGGACAATATGTCCCTACAATATTGAAAGGGTTTTAAATGAATCTTAAAATTTAGAAAAAAAATTTTATTTGTCTGCAATGTTGATCCCGCAATATTATTTGATAAACATTATGAGCTATCAGCACCAAAAATTTTAAGAAACACTAATCTACAAAACCAATATAATTTTTATATATTAATTTTATTTCATAAATAATATAAAAAAGCTAATTATTCAATCGAGTTATTATGACATGAATTTAGATAAAACTTTACCAGTGGGTTCCTTTTTTAATTTCAAATAAAGTTTTCTTATGCAATTTTTGCGGGTCGTTTCTCGTTTAAGAGATAAAAAGGATTAAAATTTGCCAGATTATAATCATCGAAATATGGTGTCATTAAGTAATGTTTTATTAACTAATTCACTAATTATTCACTTATTTCTAATTTTCGGTTGTTTTTTTTTGGTTCGGTTTGGATATAGAAAAATTATTTAATTAATTAATTTTTTAATCTTCTCTCTTATATCCAAACCGAACTTATAAAAACAGAAAATTAGTGGTGCCCTCTGGTAGCCAAATAATAAAACACGATAGCTAAATAGAATATCAATGGGTTTATATGCAAAATTTAATCCTTTTTATCTCGTAAATTATAAACGACCCGTAAAAATTTCATACCAAAAGTTTATTTAGAATTAAAAAAGAAACCCACTGGTAAAGTTATCCATATCCATGTCGTAATAACTCGATTGAATAATTTAAAATAAGTAAATAATAAAATAAGTTTATTAGAATGTCAAAAATAAATTTTTAATTCTATATATTATAAATTATACACTTTATATATTCATTATATCTTTATATATTATATTTATATTATTATAATTTATGTAGTACTTTCAATTATAATTCATTTTTCAAATAATAAGAAATTGTCTTACTTTTCTGCTTCTTATTCGTTTTCTAAACTATTTTCTAAAGATTGTGTTATCTTAATATTGTATTTTTTACTTATGAAAATATATATCATTGAATAATACTAGTGAATTATTTTAAATAATATATGTAGATTTGGCAAAAGATATTCATTTAATGTTCTTATAATTATATCTATAAAATTTGATCAATTATAATATTATAATCATTTATATAAATGTTTCCTGTTAAAACATGCTGAGTTAATATATTTATGAGTGTCAAAATATGTTTTATATAATTTTTTTTTTTAATTTGATATAAAAATTTTTTAGAAAATCTTTTTAAAATCTATATATATAAAGGAGAGTGTTTGTATGTATGTATATATATATGTATGTAATTTGTTTACTTTTTTGCTGTCATAGAAACAAACAAAAAAGAAATTTCCTACTTAACCGACACTTTACCGGTAATTTAGAATTATGAACATCAAAAAATAAGAAACGATTTCTATGAAAATACATCACAATATTCTTATATATCTCTATGGTAACATAGGCTATAGATTTTATTAATATCTAATTCTAATCAATAACCGCAGAATTTAATTTTTTAAAGTTTATATAGTTCTCCGTGTTGTTCATTCAAGAGCCAGGCGTGGCCCACTGACTGGCGGACTCATTTTACACAATGTATATAACTAGCAATCAAAGAATTATTATAATATTTAACTTTTTATTTTAAATTCTAATATTCAAATATCATTTCAATTAAATAATTTATTCTAAAAGTTCTCATTTTAATTAATTTAATAAAATATTTAGATCATATTTAACTTAAATTATTTTGTATTTATTCTTTCTATATTTGAATAGTTCTTTTATTTTAAGGGAGGGAATTAACTATGATCTAAAAAAATTAATAAATGAACTTAATAATAAAAAATCAAATAAATCCATTAATTTAAATTAATACTATTAATGAATGTATATATTGTTAATTTATCTTTAGTTTTATCAATACTTTTATACCGTTAATTTTTATAAATTGTCTCAAGTCTCTAACTTTGCATTTTCTAAAATTTTATTATAATTCAAAATATTCAATAAAAATCAAGCAATGAAATTAAAATATCAAAATGAAATGATCAAAAAATATTATACTCTATTATAACATATACAATACTTATAACTATAGGCGGAGGAAATATTAGACGATATCATTGCGGGTTCATGCCAAATCGATCAACATTAATTAAGATATTTTCATTATGACAGATATTAAAAAAACCGCGAATTCAATATCTCTGTTCACTAATTATTTGTAGACTTTAGTAAAACCTACGCATGACTCAATAGATCCGGATAAACTTTTTCAAATTTTGATCTTAAAATTTATCTTGAAGGTAGTAAAGAAAGAATAAGATGCGGAAATCAATTGTAAAATAGTAGGTTACCCAGACGACTTAAATATAATAGGAGATTCGGCAATTGCAATTACAGATAGCGAGGAAAAATTAATCGAGGTAGGAAAAGAGATGAGGTTTGAAATTAATAATGATAAATAAATATATTTAGAAACAAACAGGAGCAGTATTAACATACAAAATGTAGAATTTGAATATGTAGAAAAATTGAATGTAATCACGAAGGATAATAATATTTGAGAAGAATTTAAATCGAAGTTGCAATCGGGAAACGCCTGTTATCATGCAGTAAAGAGGCTTATCTCATCAAAATTATTATAAAAGGGAATGAAAATTAAAATATATAAAACAATTATTTTGTCTGTTGTATTATATGAGTGTGAGACATGGTCTATGATCTTAGGAGATGAGAGTGGATTCAGAGTATTTGAGAATAGGATTCTCCCCAGCATTTATGGGCCAAAGATGAGGACACCAGGGAATGACGTAAGAAAGATGGAACAGAGGCTCAGGATAAGGACACTTGGAGAAATGTGGTTGTAGCTGCCAAGAACTTTCGAGTAGATAGTTATAACATATTCAATAAAAATATATATAATTAATTTACTGATTAAATTAAAATATATTTTAAATAATCACACAATAAGAAATGAATGTTTTATGTTATACATTGATTGAAACAAAATGGATGAAAACCTTTTACTACTTTCAACCAAATACTATGTACCACTCGGGGGTACAGGGGGCGGAGCCCCCGTCTAGATGTGAAGAGCGACGAAGGAGCTCTGAGCAGCTAGTTTTAAATAAAATGCAAGAGACGTTTTTAATTATTCATTATTTTTTAAAAAAACAATTATAAAATAGGTATTAATTATGTTTTTTATTCTTGATTGAGAATTCAGAAATTTTAAAAAATTACTAATTTATATAAATTTTAGATTATTTAAAGATACTTACTTTTGAATTAATAAATATTTTCTAATCAACTTAGTAAAACTATGAGTGAACTCAAATAATACAATTGTGGAAATTTTTTATTTTTTTCATGATTAAAAAGATGATAAAGAGAGGGTATCTTATCAATGGTGTTGGTTATATAGGATTTGTTTGTTTTTTTATATAAAAAAGATTATTATAAAGATAAGAATTTTCCAATTTAATGACTTGCATTTATCAACTTGAATTTTTTTTTCATCAATTACACCTCCCATTACATGATTTTATATCTGACTTAATTCATTAAAATGATTCCATTAAGAAATTTTCTTACATTTTGTCAGTCAGGTAAAAGAAATCTCGTAATATTCAATCTTCTAGTATACCCAAAATAGTTTTTTATTGATGTAATGCCATTATTGTAAGTTTTCTGTTATTCTTGGTGGAGTATTTGATTAAAATGATCATACATTAATTTTTCTTATATCATATTTAATTTATTATTATATGATACAGTTGCACACTTAAAATTATCAATTATATAGATAAATTAATTGTATAATTAAGTTAATAAAAAAACAGACTAAGTGTAATGAAGTTTAATCGAATAAATTTAATTTTAAGACACAACAGGTCTAATAATTACAATTTGAGAGAGTGAATTGTAGTTTAATATATTTCATTTTTTCGTTTAATTTGACAATAAAAAATAAGCTGGCATAGCTCAATTATCCATAAATAAATAATTGTTTTAAATTTTTTTCTAAAATATATTAAGGCAGCATCTCGATTTTACTTTGAGAACTGGGAGTACAGTAAACTAGCTAGTAGCTACAGTAAGCTCTTAACTTCATAAATTTTGTCATCACCTGCCTTTCCTTACTACGGCTTTACTAGAGGCAGTGACTATAGAAATATAGCGACACCCATTGAATCAATGGAAATAGAGCACTATTTTCTTTATCTAAAGTCCGAAGAAAAAAATACTTATCAAAAAAATAGGTAATATTAATATAATATAAATTACAATAACTTGACCTAAACTTATTCTTATAAAGATTTTAAGTTAAGGTTAGCGCTTATATTTTTTATACGCTTTTTATTAACTTTACTTTTCTGTCTGTCTGTAATGTTCATAATTTGCAATTGGATTTTAGTCGATGACACTACAATAATCAAAATAAATATTTTGAATTTTTCAAAAATACGAATATTTAAAATTTGAGAATTTAATTATATTCTATAAAAAATATAAAATATAAAAAACTTGTAAATATAAATATAAACATTGTAACACACACAAGCACACCGGGCAGATAAACCCCGCCCAGTATAGTAATCCAAACAACTATTGCTTTAACTATAAGGGTACATTTAAAATTTTAATATTTTTGGTCAACTTTGTACCTGTCACAATGATTTATGTGCTTAAAGTTAAACTCTATTAATGTATTATCTTTAAGTAAATTTAATTAAATAAACAAATTTTAAAAATCTGTATTTTTGAAATTCAAAATATTTCTTTTTGATTATTGCAGTGTCATCGACTTTCAATATACGTTTCAAATTTGAGGGAAATCGCTCAACTAGAATTGGGTTAAAATCCACTTACAAATTTTGAACATTACAGTGAGACAGAAAAGTGAAGTTAATAAAACTACAAAACTAAAAACTTGAAAAAAAACTAATTAAAAAAACTTTTTAAAATACACGCTTTTTAATCAAAAATGCCCTAAAAAATAAAATATTAATTAAACCTTGATATTACATATGGCCCACAAAAAAGCCTGAGGCAAATATAATAGTTTATAAGGGAATTTTGTAAATAAAACCACATATTGATATTTGTTATTGTAAATTTATTCAAAAAATACAAAAAATATACACAACGTTTCGATTGCAGAAGTAGCGATTGCAGAAGTAGCAATCAAAACGTTGTGTATATTTTTTGTATTTTTTGAATAAATTTACAATAACAAATATCAATATGTGGTTTAATTTACAAAATTTCCTTATAAATAAAAACAACCACCAAAGCTTTAATAATCGCATATAATAGTATTAAATTCTTTACCTACTACTTAGTTCATATGCGCCCACGTATTTTTGTTGGATTATAAGATAACTAGCTGATCAGAGCGCCTTCCAGGCGCTCTTCACACCTAGACGGGGGCTCCGCCCCCTGTACCCCCGAGTGTAGTATTTGGTTGAAAGTCTGTATGTAAAAGGTTTTCATCCATTTTGTTTCAATCAGTATAAGTAGATAAGACATATATTTGTTTTCTTAGAAAATATATATTTTAATTTAATCAGTAAATTAATTATATATTATTATTGTATATGTTATATTTATCTAACTCTGTGTCTATACATTTTTCGAAAGTTCTTAGCCGCAGCATCCACTTTTCTCTAAGAGTCCCTATCCTGAGCTACAACCAAATCCTACCCTGTCCCATCTCTTCCATGTCCCTTCCTTCATTGTCCACCCACCTTGATCTTTGGTCTTCCACCGGATGTTTCCCAATATTTGCATGTGTGTCTGCATACATATCTACGTATATGATAACTGAATAATAATAATAATAATGTATTAAATGAATATAATTGAAATTTTAGTTTTAATTGCACTTTTTTTTTGGTTTTTATTTTTATTTATTTTTATTGGAATTATTACAAATAATAATAATAATAATATACCGTTTAATACGTGAAAATAATAATAATAATAATAATAATAATTTATTAAATTAATATAATTGAAATTTTATTTTTTATATTATTACATTTTTATTTTTATTTTTTACCGACCGACGATAGTAAGGGAGGTATTGTTTTCACACCAAATTTCACATGTGGAGATTTTTACATATCTCCACGAATATTTCTTAATTTAAAATTATATGAAGTCACCCAGCCATTCATGACGTCACAGCCTGGTCTTACATATATATTACAAATAAAATAAAATTAAAAATATTTATGTTATGTCCATATCTGTTTTTTTATTACATTAATAGATATATTAAAATTATTTGAAATTGTTTCTGTAGCTGGAAATTAATTTACTTTAAACCGTCGGTCGGTTCGGACCTGGCCACAGATCAACTTATTTTGTTAATAATTTATTTTTATTTTTTATTTTTTTTGTTAATAATTATTACATTTTTATTTGTTCTAAAATTATTTCTACTTTATTAATTGTTAATAGTTATTACATTTTAATTAACAGTTTTCGGAATAAGTATATTCTCTTATTTTATAGAGATTTTTATTGTTTGTCTCAAAAGTCTACCTACAATATTTCATTACCATTGTATGATTCAAAATAAAATTCAAAATATTTAATAGGACATGACATGATCTTAGTATTTTTCCCATCCCAGAATATTTGCTAATATTACATGTTGGAGTTCCAATTACCTGCATATTTAATGGCAATTTCAATGCTGAATATACTTTTAAATAAAAAATTAAAAAAATGTGAAGTAAATGGAATTATTATACTTAATAAATCTATATATAAATTTAATATATATTCAAACAATAATTGAAACAATATAAATAAAACGATTCAATATTTTACTTACATTGTGATTTATATTTCTATTTTTATTACAACTGTTTTATGGGTATGTTATTTTTGACAGTTAAAAAAAAATTAAAAATATTTGAATTTGGAAGATTATATGTAGCGCCATCTGTCGATAGTTTTGTGACACTACAGACTTTTACCAAAAAATTACTAATTCAATTAATTTTGGATTTAATTGAAACAATATAAATAAAACGATTCAATATTTTACTTACATTGTGATTTATATTTATATTTTTATTACAACTGTTATTATGGGTATGTTATTTTTGACAGTTTAAAAAAAATTTAAAATATTTGAATTTTGAAAATTATATGTAGCGCCATCTGTCGATAGTTTTGTGACACTACAGACTTTTAGCAATATATTACTAATTAAATTAATTTTGGATAAATTAATTTTGGATTTAACTACACTAAAACCTTCCCTGGGATGCCCACAACAATCCCTGAAAGTTTCACCGTAATCGGACGGGTAGTTTTTGAGTCTATAAGAGACAGACAGACACACAGACAGACACACAGACAGACACACAGACATTGCCTTTTATATATATAGATATTCAAGGTTTAGTTAATATTTTATTTTCTATTTTTCAGGCCATTTTTGATTGAAAAGTTTTTTTTATTAATTTATTCTGCTGTTAAATTAGTACTAATATTGGATTAGCTATTCCTATCTAAAAGTAATAGCAATAATAAAGGAACGATCTTGAAGTTTATTTTAGTTATTGCCATATCGTCAAGAGTCCAAATGAATATTGAAATATAGTCTAATTTTAAATTATAATATATTTTCTTTTATAAATATTTCCAAATGTTTAATTAATTTCTCCTTAAAAAATTGACTATTTTTAATATTTATTAACGTTTTTTGATTCATGTTAGCAGAATCTTTTGGATCCGAAATAATTATATATAAAATAGACATTACAATAATTACACCTATGTATTCCATTTGTTTAAAATCTTTTAAAATATTCTCTTTGGTATATTCTCCTAAATCTTCTCCCAAAATATTCATCCATTTTAAAAACTCATCAATGTAAAGATCAATTAATTGTTGTTTGTTATCTTCTAAAATTTGTGGATTAGTACTGGAGTATAGAAAATAAAGTACATCATAGACCATGGGCCCCCAAAAAATTATTTGATAATCTATTAAACAAACGTCCACTGGTTTATTATTTTCATAACGAAAAAGTGCATTATTCATCCAACAATCTCCTTGACAAATCGATTTTAGAGTTGCACTATTGGTAATATTTACAAATTGATCACATGTCAGTGATGAAATTCGTCCTTTAAACTGTTGAAATTCGGGCCATTTTTCACACAATTGAATTTGTTCATTAAAAGGATGTACAAATGATCGTTGTATTATATTTTTATCATTCCATAAAACGGTTCGAAGTTTTTCATTAAAAAATTCTGAATTTTTACGAAAAATGCTGATAGAAATGGCTTGATTTCTGGCCAATGCGCATAATACAAGGAAAGCTTCATCAAAACCACCACCCTCTTGTCGGTTGCCCAAACAATACCCGAGTGGGGATAAATCTTCCAAGATAACATAGTTGAATCCTTTAGTATGAATATATTCGGGTGCAATTTTATTAGTATATTCAATTCCTCGACTTTTTAAAATACTTTTATATAATGGCAAAATTGAATTATAATAATTGATTTCATTAAAAAATAGATCATCTGGATCAACGAAGACACTATGTAAAGGTAATGTTTTAATCACTAAATTTTCTTCTCCATCTTGTGATTCCCCTTTTCTCCATTTAATATGTGCTTTTAATAATATACTACCATAATTTTCGCCCGGACTAATTCCAGGTTTTACTTCCAAATTTGTTATTTTAATACTCTGATCCTTGTAATGATTTTGTAAAATCTCTTCAAGGTAATCTTTCTTTTTTATCTCATCCACCATTTTCTGAAATAATAAAATTGTATCAGATTTAATTATTAATTCTCTAAAATATAAACATCAAATTTTTCGAATTTGCTTAAAAATATATTTATATTCTCTGAAAATACTAGAGGTTAAAATTCCTAACGTGTTTTCAGGAGCAATCTATTTGATTATTTATTATGTATAATATTTATTTTGTTTTCATAGTATTCTATGCTAATTATTTTTTAATAAATAAATAAGTTTTCTTATTACATACATTATCCTACATTAATATAGGTTAATATATTAGAATATTAAAAACAATAAAAAAAAAACTGAAGAAAATAAGTGCAATGATAGTAGAAGATTCATAAAACTGACTCAAAATTAATATTATTTTAAATAGAAATGGGTATCATAAATTTTCCTCACGTTATAAGAACACTTTTATATAAAAATAAGTTGACCTGTGGCCAGGTCCGAACCGACCGACGGTTTGAAATAAATTAATTTCCAGCTACAGAAACAATTTCAAATAATTTTAATATATCTATTAATGTAATAAAAAACAGATATGGATATAACATAAATATTTTTAATTTTATTTTATTTATAATATATAGCTGAAATAGCCGGCGTTACTCGAGGCTGTGACGTCATGAAGGGCTGGGTGACGTCATATAATTTTAAATTAAGAAAAACATAATGAAGATGATTTTTCCCGAGGATAAAACCAATAAATTCGTGGTGATATGTAAAAAAATCTCCTTATGTGAAATTTGGTGCGAAAATAACCCTTCCCTTCTTATTGTCGATCGCTAATACTACCACTTCCGGTTTCCGGATTTGCACCAAAAGTTGATCAATTCATCCCATTAAGTAAATATACCAAATTTCATCAAAATCCGTTAAGCCGTTCAGGCTGTACACATCTATACGGACGGACGGATGGACGGACAGACATCATGCTAAAAATACTTTTTTCTGTTAAGAAAATGCATGATTCGTGGAGATATGTAAAAATCTCCACATGTGAAATTTGGTGTGAAAACAATACCTCCCTTACTATCGTCGGTCGGTAAAAAATTAAAGACATGTCCGCCCCCATCGAGAGAACTGTGAACTAATTTTACAATTAAAGTATTATTAATTATTATTATATTATTCTTGAAGATTACCACTAATCAGCTCTAAGAGCTGAATTATTTTGATACTTCCAAAAAAAATTCTTTTAATGACTTGATAATTTGCAAAATGACAAAATGAAAGGAGTGATAAGAAAAAGTTATAAAAATCAAATAGTTCACAAAAGCCCCTGTTGGGAGCGCGCATGACAAGTGTGGCCTCTCAAATACAAGGAAATTGTATTTACGTAATATGACAAATTTGTGATTGGAAATTCCGTATGTGTGAATGTTCAGATTAAGTATTATATTATTTTAAATAATTAAAAAATAAATTTAATTTTAAAAATGTAAATATTCGTTTCTAAATGCTAAAAAGAGAATAGAATATTGATTTTAAAAAAATGTATATAAAAAGATAATATATATTAACATAGATGTTTTCAATTAAGTGAATTAATCTATTAATTATTCCAAGTTAAGTTGTTTATTCAAAATATTATCTTATTATCTTATCCTCCTATTTTTACAAATAAATTAATTGTAAGATTTTAATAAACTCTTTATTAATTGAAATTTAATAATAAGAAAAAAGCAATTTTTTTAAAATATTCCATTTTTTCTTTAATTGTATATATATTTGATGTTAAATTTAATAATTAATTAATATAATCTATAATATTGAATTATTTAAAATAAGTATGAAGAGTAAGTAGAAAATAAAAAAAAAGTTTAATTTCTTTTTATTCAATTTTTTAAAAAAAATTAATATATGCTAAATAATAAAATTTGTAGAGTGAACAAATTTCATTTTATTTTAATTTACAATATGCAAAGGTATATTAATTTTTAATTTTGATCATGATAGATTGATTTTATTAACAAATAATAGAATAGAAATGAAAATTTACTCACTTTTTATTTAAAATATTAAGCAACTTTAAATCCAAATATAAATTTTACTGTTAATTTATAAATTTTAATATATCTAATCAGTAAAGAAATTATATTCAGAATGTTCGTTCAACTGATACCAATATGAAATGAAGCAAAAGTTTTTGTTTTTTTTTGTTTATATAAGGATAATTCAGGAATAGTGTTAAAATTGATATAAAAGATTTATCATTTAATATATATATAGGTAATAGATAACAATTCAATTGTAGAAATGATAATGAATTGAAGATATTTAAAATAAATGAATAATTTTTGAATATAAATTTACAAATGTAATATCAGACGACGATTAAATTTATTTATTAATATAATTTAAGTTCTTAATTTATTAAATATGTAGGGAATTTCGTTTAATCTCGGATGAGTCCTCAATTTGTAAGGAATTTCGTTGTCTAGGGGTTGTTTTAGCAAAAAATATGGTTTCTGTTTAGAAATAATTGCAAAATAATATCATTTTAACCACGTTTTATTATTTAAAAAAAATGAACAAGATAAAAAAAGTAAAAAGATAATAAATGAAACTTCTTCAGTTCTTGATTATAATAACACTTCATCTTAGATCTTCGTAACGATGCGATTTACTTGCGATATACTGATGACATGGATATACTGGTGATATACTGAATAGAATCGTGTTGGGGTCCTTTTTATAAATGCAATTTTGTGATAAATATGAATAAAAGTTCGTTGGTAGTAATGCTTCTTAGCATTCCCAGATGTTTTCTTTTTGTTTTATTCAATTTGCAAATTTTTGTATAACATTATCTTTTCTATTCCTCTTGTTATATTGAATAAATAAATTGCACTAAAAAGAATAAAATAATATAAATATAAAAAAATCTATAAAATAACGTTTTTCTCATGGACTAAAAAGAATAAAATAATTTTTATATAGGCCTGACAAAGTTTATGAATGAATTTCTTCATATACAACGAAAAACGTTAGGACCATTTAGTTTTCATTTGTTTGTTTCATTTAATAATCTGTAAATAATCATTCTTTTAAAATGTGTTATATACTTTGATATAAGTATATTTTACAGTGAAAAATAATAAATGATTAATTTCTTAGCTCTTAATCTATCAATTTTATTGCATAATAAAAAAATTTGTCAGTATATGTGTTTAATAAAATTTTTATTATTACAAAAATTGACTTGATGTTTCATATAAATAAATAAAACTAAATGCGCCCAACGTTTTTCGTTGTATATGAAGAAATTCATCCATTCATTCTCAGGCTCATAGAAAAATTATTTTATTTTTTTCAGTCCATGTGAAAAACGTTATTATATAAAACTTTTTTTATATTTATATTTTTTCCTCTAAAATGACCGTAAAAACAAAGATATATGTTTGATAGTTTTTCACATGATTAAAAATTGTATAAAACTCCTATATATAGAATTTCAGCTTGAATCTCTTAAAGTATCGGAATTAATTTTTTAACACGACTGCAAGTAATACGTCAGCTCGTGACGTGGTGTCATCAACAAAGAGCCAAACACGCGCTGGTTTAATAAATATTATTTATTAATTTTGATTTATAATTAATTAAATTTAAATATAATATATGTTAATTAATCCAATTCAGATTTTCGAGATAGACGAGTTGAGACACTCAAGATTTTTTCTTTAATTGTATATATATATATATATATTTGATAATTAAATTTAATGATTAATTATCCATAATATTGAATAATTTAAAATATGTATGATGAGTAAGTAGAGAATAAAAAAAGTTTAAATTTCTTTTTATTAAATTTTTTAAAAAATTCATAAATTCTAACTATATACAAAGACTGCGATGGGATTAGACACATCCTTGCAATATCTTGTAAAATAAAATTTGTCAAGCAAACAAATTTATATTTATGAAAAAAAATCATTTTATTTTAATTTATAATATACAAATGTATATTAATTTTTAATTTTGATTTTTAGATTATGATAAATTGATTTTACTAAACATATATATAATAGAATAAATAGAAATTAATTTACTTACTTTTTATTTAAAATATTAATTCAATTTATATCCAAAAATAAATTTTTCTGTTAATTTGTAAATTTTAATATATCTAATCAGAGGAAAGAAATGATATTCAGAATGTTCGTTCAACTGATACCAATATGAAATGAGGCAAAAGATTGTTTTTTTGTTTATATAAGGAAAATACAGGAATAGTGTTAAAATTGATATAATTAAAAGATTTATCATTTAATAAATATATATAGGTATATAGGTTATCGATAACAATTCAACTGTAGAAATGATAATGAATTGAAGATCATATTTACACTAAATGAATAATTTTTGAAAGGATTAATAATATATAAATTTAAGTGAATTTGAATATAAATTTAAAAATGTAATACCAGACGACCATTAAATTTATTTATTAATTCAATTTAATTTCTTAGTTTATATATATATATATATTTAAACATAGAAAATTAATTTCAATTTACAATCTAGTTAGTGGTATATTTTTTAGATGCGCAATCTTTCATTTGCGACCCCCATTTTTTTGAAAAAATTTTCTCGACCCCTGAGTAGATAGTAGAGGTTTTTTAATCGTCAACGTAATTAAAATGAAATTATATTTGAAATTACCTTTTATTAGAGGTTTTTTATTGTTATATAAAGTTCTTCAAATTTGGCGAGCATGAAAATTTTTCTCGCGACCCCTCTGGGGGCTGCGACCCACAGATTGCGCGCCGCTGGAGTAAAAGATGAAAAACAAAATTTTAAAATATAATAAAATGTTATATTAGATATATATGATGGAATAAACAAACTTTCGTATTAATTCTAATGAATAATCATTTATTTTAGAAAAATAAAAATATAAAATATTTACATAATTAATGTTAATTATAATTAAATATTTGGAAAACCAAAGATAGATAAGTACAATATATAGTTATTTAAGCTAAATAAAAACAAACATTTTTTGTAAATTAGATGATTTATTTATTTATTTATTTAATTAAAGAGATTATATACAACCCAGTATATCTCTATCCTCTCCCTATTTGGGGTAGAGGATTTACAAAAAAATAAAAAAAACAAAAACTAATAATAGAAACAGAAAAAATACAAAAAAAAAAATTTCCATCTATTTAAATATGTAAGATCTCACCTGGAGTATTTTATTCATCTATTTATCCATTTAAGAGATCATATACAGATCCAGGTATATTTCTATCTTCCCCTTATTTGGGCTAGAGGATTTAAAAAAAAAAAAAAAATTACAACAGAAAAACAAAAGAATACAAAAAAAAAAAAATCTAGCTTAACAGAAATTAAACCAAAGAATCTTCAAAAACTCATACATTAGATTATCTTTTCATTAGCAAATATTTGCAAATGTTTCAATAGTTTTTGTTTATATAATGGTTTATTTCGTAATTCTCGTCTTTTCATTTCATTTTCTTTAGTATTAAATTGATTCATTTCAAGAGCATCAGAAGAATCGGCTATGATAAAATATAAAAATGCCACAACGATAATCACACCTACAAATTGCATTTGTTTAAAGTCATTTAAAATGTTCTCTTTTGTATATTCACCCAAATCTTCTTTTAAATCATTCATCCATTTTAGAAATTCATTAATATAAATATTAAATAAATCTTGTTTATTCTTTTCCAAAACATCTGGAGAGACACTGGAATACATAAAAAAAAGGATATCATAGACGAGAGGGCCCCAACGAATAATTTGATAGTCGATTAAGCAAGCATCCACTGGTTTAGTGCCATCGTAACGGAAAAGTACATTGTTCATCCAACAATCTCCTTGGCAAATTGCTTTCAGTTGTCCTTTATAAAAATATTGAAGAACTTCAGAAACTTCCATTTGTGGTAGACGCCCATGAAATTCTTTAAATTCAGGCCATTCTTCCAGCAACTCACACTGTTCCTTGTATGGGATGACAAATAAACGTTGAAATGCAATCGAACCACTCCATAATGACCTTTTCAAGTTATCGTCAAAGAAACCTGGATTTTTCCGAGAAACACTGATTGAGAGTGCATGATTGCGTGCCAATGCCTGTAATACTAAAACAGCCTCTTCGAAACTACCACCTTTGTGTCGATCACCTAAACGATAACCAAGCGGGGCTAAATCCTCCAATAAAACAAACTCTGAATGCTCACATTGAATGGAATTCGGGGCAATTTTTCCCTTATAGTCAATTCCTTTACTTTTTAAAATACTCTTATACAACGGTACAATTGTTTTATAATAAAAATTTTCATTGTGAAAGATTAAACTTTGATCTTTATTTTCAGTAAATGATTGTAATTCTGGTGGTGCTTTAATCACTAATTTTTCTTCTCCAGTTTGCTTCTCACCATTTTTCCAATTGATTTGTGCTCTTAATAATACACTTCCATAATTTTCGCCCTTGCCAATTCCAGATTTTACTTCGAAATTTGTTATTTGTATAGATTTATCATTATAATGATATTGTAAAATATCTTCCAAAAATTCTTTCTTCTTTATTTCTTCAGCCATCGCTTGAAACTAAACGAAAACAAAAGGAATACAATTACAAATTTAAATTTACTATATATAATTTTATTAAATCAATAAATCAATAATATTATTTAAATATATTATTATTATGATTATTATTATATTATATACAATATTGTCTTAAAAAATTTCACTAACAATATTATATTTATTCAGTACTTACATTTCACAACAAATTTATTATTATTATTTTTTGAATAACTTAAAAGAGTGAAGACATGAACTAAATTAAAACTGAATTCTTTTTAATTTTATTGGAATCAAAAGATACGTTAAGAAGAGGATAACTGATAGTGGAAGTATTTAATGAAAATTATTTAAAGATAAACATTATCAACTCATAATTACTTGCAATTTTATCTATCTTATTTTTATATCATCGTCACAAACAAAATAAGAAAGTCATGTTCTTTTTAAAAATAAATCCAAGTTCAAAATATGCAAACACTTATGAAACTTAGATTTCTTTTACATAAATATTAATTAATAGAAATAATTTTGGGTGTTAGTTTTTAGTGAAACCACACAATAGAGAAACCTGCGGTGGGTTGGTAATACAAAAAGTAGATAATAAATAGTAGATACTAGATAAATAGGAATTGGTTGGAGATTGCCCATGATAAGAAAAGTTGGAGTTCAGTAGCACCACACAGAGAAATTAGTGGTAATTAAGCAGTATTTTTAAAGGAAATTTACTATTGGAAAACACTGTGTTTAACGCGAGAAAAAATAGGAAATAATAATTTATTCAATTTCTTTTAACTTTTCGAAATTTGTATCAAAACTATCTTTCTCTATGGCTCTACAGAACGAATGTCTTGGCCGCAGCAACCACATTTCTCCAAATTACCTGAGCCACTCTTAACCAATTTTCTCATCTCTCTTAGGTACTTTCTTAAATTATCTGTTAGATAGAATTTTTGCTAGTAGTTCTTCTCCCATTCTTGCTACATTTCCTGCCCTAAGCAACCTTCTCTCGAGATCGAGATGCATAGAGGTAATACAATTTCTCGTTATGCAGTCTCCACCATTGACCTCATCTATCTTTGGCCCATAAATTCTGCGAAGAATCCTATTTTCAAATACTCTAAATCTACTCTCATCCCATAGACCATGCCTCACACCCATATAATACAACCGGCAAAATAATTGTTTTATAAATTTTAATTTTAATTCCCTTGGATAATAATTTTGACGAATTAGCCTGTTTACTGCATTATAACAGTTGTTACCCGTTTGCAACCTCGATTTAAATTGTTCTCAAATAATATTATCCTTCGTGATTACAGAACCTGAGTATTTCAATTTTTCTATATTTTCAAATTCTACGTTTTCTATATTAAGATTTTGTGTGTTAATACTATCCTCTCTGATCCTAAATATTTTGTCTTAGCAATTTTAATTCAATTATAATACAATTCTTAGCAGTTACTATTCCAATCTCTTTTTCTCCGTCTTTTAAACATTACTAACAACACTATCTTAATTGCATTTGCCGAATTTCCTATTACATTTAAATCGTTTGCGTCTCCGAATAAATGTATTACTTTTTTTGTCTAATTGGATTTTGTTCGATTTTTCTCCAATAAGTTCAATCACTTATTCCAGTACTAAATTAGATATAATTGGAATATCTAAACTATTCCATCTATTTATATCATTGATAACCTCTTTGACAATTATAATTAAATACAATTATAGTTGAAAAAAGAGAAATCACTATTTTAAGTTTTCCAATTATTATTATTATTTATAAATTTTAAGATATTTAAATAGAATTTGTTTTATACTATTTTTAAAATAATTTTATTCATAATTATTCTAATTTTATGTTTAAGAAATGATTTAATACATCAATTAATAACTAATATTATATTCTTTGATATTAAATCATTTATTTATTCTATTTTATTTTTTATTTTATTCTATTTTAAATAAATATATGATTGTGAACTAAAAATTATATCCATTAATTTTTCACAAAATCAGATCAAAATGATTCAAAATTAATTATTTTTTTACTATTTTCATGTCAACGATGTCTAATCTACATTAATTTGCATTTTTTTAATAAATATAAAATAAATTATATTATTATCAAAAGTGTAGCCCATTGGTAAACTTCTGGGCTTTTTAACTCAAGCCTTTACAAAATTTAAAATATAATATTTAATGTAATGGAATTAAAATAAATGAATGTATAAATTTGTTAATACGGGCTTAGATATCTCAATAGTGAATAAAACAAATACAAAGAGAAAAAATTGTTGTACTCACTTTTTATAAATGTAGAGCTTAGTATTCCAGATCTCTAAATTAACTCGACTTGACTGAATAAACTCTAGAAACTTAAAGAAAAGTGGTTTTACAAATAATTCTAAGTATCCTTCAATGATGATTAAGAAGGAAATGTAAAATGGCTTTCCGTATAAGAAATCTATATGAAAAATTGCAATTGAATCATAATTGGTACTCATCAAGATGAAATTTATGCATATGCATCGATTGGAATGTCAAGGTGAAATAAATCAAAACAATAGCATATTCAAAACGAATATTAATTAATTTCTTTTTTAATTACTTAGAATTCATAATAAAATAAATAGAAACCGTAAAAAAGTAGTAATAAATTGACTATATAGGTCGTAGACTATCAGAGAGATGACACGACTATGAAAAATTTCGAATGTATCCCGAATCAGTCATTTTTATACTAATATGTTTCAAAATTTGACAGCAAACAGAAGATTAACTTGAGAGAGATAAAATTTTTATTGATTTACTTTATAAATGAATGAAATGCAGGAATTGAGCTTTGAATTGGTTCCCCCATTCACCATACTTCCCAGATCTGGCTTCCAGAAACTAATTTCTTCTTGCAGATATTAAGAATGCTATTTACTCCTATAAATAAATCTCTAAAACTATGGCTAAAGACAAAATCGCTCTAGAAAAATTGTATTTTCTCATTTACTCTACGAATTTATTAATATAATAATAAGAAAGAGAAAGATAATATTTTTTTTAATTATCTATAAACTTCTTTCATTCATTTTAAACCTAAACAATTTGAGTTATAAATTATTTCTAAAACCTGACTTACATTAAATATATAACATATTTTACATTTATTATAACATTTTATGGATGATAGTTCCCAGAATTTGTACAAAAAGCAAATCATTCATACTAAGTTCTTTGTTTTATTTTATATATTGACCTAAGAAGTATAATTTAACATACGAAAAGAATTGTGTAAAAAAAAATTGTTAAATTATATACATCTAAATTATAAAACAAAAAATAACCTGAAAATGCAAATTTAAATATTGTTATATTTATTAAAAAGAAAGGTGATTGATATAAGTTATGATAAATTTATGATAAATACAAACAAAAAAATATCAATCCTATTTTGGAGGAAGATGGAGGAAACTATAAAGACTACAGAACGAAAATTTGTGTTAGATATATAAATTATAATTGTAAATAAATATTTATTCTAAATTTGATTAAACTTAATCTAATAAAACGTAAATTTGCAGAAATTTAAAAAAGTTAAATTTTCCTGTTTTTTTTTTTTCTCAAATAGATGGTCGTAAAATTTTAGAATAGTTTTTTTTTCCAATATATTAATACAAAAAAATTGCACTTTTGTACTTTTAGTAAACTACATTTAGAAAATCTCAATGAATGGAATTGTTTTCTTTGAAAATGAATGATAATTTAAAAAGAGGGTGGATAAAGGCCTAAATTTAGAATGTTTTCTGAATTTTAGATTGTGTAAACAATACGTTTTATTTATCGAATAACTAAAAATCTAATTTTAGTTTATAAATTAGATAATAATTTTTAAAAAAAAATTCTTATGAAAATACAATACGTAATATTGCATCATTTTTATATAAATAGTTTTCTATTAAATATTTTATAATATCTATATTAACTTATTTTCATCAGAGTAATATCGAACTTTATTCTAGTATATAAATAGTAAAAGATAACACTCCAAAATTCCAAAATAATAATAAATAAATTGTTATAAAGTCAGCTAATAGTTATAATAATAACTAGTTAATAGTTATAAAATCAATAATAAATTACATTATCTTAATTTTTTTTAAAATATTAGTTGCAACTATATGTTTTAACTTCCCCCCCCCCTCCCTCCCCCGCTTCCAATGTTTTGATTCTGGGTACTTCAAGATTCTACATATAGTTCAATAGTAAATTTTAATTATATGTTAAAAAATATTATAGAATTGGATTATATATACTATTTTTAATTAATATGAAAATAAATAAAAATATTTGTAAAAAATATAATTTTTGGATCTTTTATGAAGATAATATAATATACAATTATTGATTATATTTCAATATATTACATATCATATGTAATTACAAAATAAAAGTAAAATAAAAATCTTAATTTTTATACTTTCTTATCTAAAATATAGTTTATCAGAATATAGAAAATATTTGCATAGTGTATTTAAGAGTATAAAAAATTAGCAATATTATAAATATAATTATTAAAATACATTTTTAATTATTAACTTAAATATATATAATTTGTATCCTTTTTATTTTGACAAACTTAACAAAATTAATTAATGTCAAAATTGAAAGGCTTAATAATACTTATACAATGGATAGATTTTATGAAAATTGGTTTTGGAAAAAAAGAAATTTTCATAAAATACCATCTTTCTCTAAAGTTTCAAATAAATTCAATAATCTTTCCTGATACCGAGGATTTTGTCGATTTTTAACATAATCACCGGATTCATTAGAAAGCTCGTTTAAATCATTTAAAGAGGGGGCATGTTCACTTTCGGCCATCATAATATTTAAATGAACACATCCTAAAACTGTTCCATAAATTCTTTCTTCTCTGATATCACTCAAAATATTTTCTTCAGTATATTCTCCGATTTCTTCTCCAAGTATATGTAACCATTTATGTAATTCACGAATATATTCCTGGACAAGTTCATGAAATGATTCCGCTAATGTTTCAGAACTTAAACTAGTATAACAGAAATAGATCAAATCAAATGCAAGTGATCCCCATGTGAACATTTGAAAATCCAAAAGACATACTTCGACCGGTTTGCCTGTATCATCAACTCGAAACATCATATTATTAATCCAACAATCTCCTTGAATCACAACACGAAGTTTACCACAATTGTTAATAAATTTAATTACTTCTTCTTCTTTGAATAATTTAATTTTACCAATAAATTTCTCAAATTTAGGCCATTCTTTCATTGCTTCAAGAATCGCTTCCATTGGTTTAATAAAGAAACCATTGACGACTTCCATTTGTTCTTCGGATGGCTCTAGGAATGGTGATATAATATATTCTTGTTCTAGAAATGAAGGATCTTCACGAACTTTAGCTATTGAAAAGGCATGTAAACGAGCCAATGCATGCATGACCAATAAACCGTGATGGAAATTACCACCTGTTTTACGGTTTGCTAAAGCAAAACCACGCGAAGTCAAATCTTCTAGAATCAAAAGATCAGGCGAATTTGTTTGGTAGAACTTAGCTCCCAAAAATGGAGGAGTTCCTCCTACCCGTTTTTTAAAAATCTCTTGATAGTGGGGTACTACCGTTTTATAATATTGAGTCTCTTTGTTAAACGTATTAAATTTAGACATCATATCTTTGAGCCAATCACCTTCCGGCAAGGTTTTTACAATTAATTTCTCTTCTCCAGATTCTTGATTCTTTTTCTGCCAGTGAACATTGACACGCCAAACAAGACTTGCATAATTCTCCCCTTTGCTTAAAGCAATTTTCATATCACATTCAGTGATCTTCAAATCAGGAGATTCATAATGTTCTTGTAAAACTTCTTCGATAAGATTTTTATCAAAATATTCACTCATTTCTAAAAAAAAAAAAAGTAAAATCATTATTATTTTGTTTTTGATATTATTATGAGGGTCATTCAATAAGTAAAAAGACAAATGGCTATAGCTCAAAAACGGTTTTTTTGATTCTTACAAAATTCAGGCTATTTTTCAACATAATCACTCTCCACAGTTATGCTCTTTCTCCATCTTTCTTGCTGCTTCCCTTGGCGAAGAATTCTTTTGATTTACCCCGAAGCCACTTTTGAAACATTTCCTTATCTACCTCATTGTTAGCAAAACTTTTTCCACGTAGGCATCTTTGTGTAGTCCAAACAGATAAAAATAAGATGGGGAGAGACCAGTACTGTAGGCAGGATGAACTCAATTTTTGAAGCTTATTATGGATCAGCTTAAGAAGCTTCAAGAAAAATGGGATAAGTGCCTAACTGTGAGGGGCTATTATGTTAAAAAATAGCCTGAATTTTGTTAAGAATCAAACTGTTTTTGAGCTATAGCCATTTGTTTCTTTACTTATTTAATGACCCTCATATATATATAGACCAAATTAATAATTTGTTTTAAATTTTATAAGTACATACTATGTTTTAAAATATTTGTTTCCAATTTTAGAAATTCATAAAAAAGAAAATCACTAATTATTTTATTTAATTTTAAAGGATTGATATTTTTTATTTATAATTATAATATAAAAAATCTTAACTTAAATAATTCAATATTAAAAATAATTAGTAAGTTCAATATTATAAATATTAATAGTATTTATGTAAATAATAAAAAATAATGGAATAAAATAAATAAATATTAGAAATTCATATTTTTACCCATCTATGTAATTTGACTAGGCAATACATGCATGCCTTAAAATAAAATAAGTAATTAAGTTATTATAATTGATGCATTAATCATTATTATTCATTAATTATTTTTAATTCAATATGAATTAAAATATTTTTATTTTTATTTTAATGGTAGTTAGTTTTAATAATTATTGAGTATATTAATATTTATATAAAATTTTGAATAATAATTACCTGTCTTTTTATTTTGTTGTGATCGAAATATCGAATATGCTTTAATATTAAAACACTTATTTAACCAATCAACTAAACATGAATGATTTCATCATATTTCATGGCCAACTCTTATAAATTCATTATTTTTTTTAAGATAATATTTTCAAATGATTCAAATGATGTGATAAACGTGTGATAACAAAGGATGATATGATATTTTATTACAAATATTTAACTATCGTGTGTTTGATAATGAAATAAACTTTTAGAGAGGGGTTTTTCTAGTAGAAATTTATACCATTTCTAACGCGCAATAATAATTTAATGTAAATTGTAAAATGACTATTGATAATCAAAAAAAAAGATAAAAATATTAATTATTAGCAGACAGTGTCTGTCATATTATATAATTTATTTTTTCTTTTATTCAAAAATATAAATCAACCATTTAAAATTTGTCATTTCAACATTAATATTATAATTATTCATATAAATTAATATCCCATCTTTGTGTAAATTTACAATGGAAATATTTTATAAATGAACTTAAAAAATGTATTCTTGTTTTAGAAATAATAAAATCAGTCAAATAAGAATATCTTTCATCATTAGCGTATATTCAAAATTTTCGCGATTATAGAGAGGTAAGAGATAGCAATAATTAAAAAACAAAATCCGGTTATCTTCTTTTATTTACAAAATTTCTCTTTAGACTTTTTATTTTATTTTACATTATTTAAATTATTACATTTATAATTCATTCATATTTTCGTTTATTTGAAAATGTAGAAAAATTTAAATATTTAGGTTCTGTAATCACAAAAGATAATAATATTCAAGAAGAATTTAAATCAAGGTTCCAATCGGATAACACCTGTTATCATGCAGTAAAGGGGTTTATTTCGTCAAAATAATTATTAAAGGGGATCAAAATTAAAATATAGAAAACATCTATGCATCTTGAAACATACAGTGTTAAAAGCGATAATGTTGCGATGGGCAGGAGATCTGACAAGAATGAGAGAGCAAAGACTGGCAAAAAGTCTATTTGTGCGGAGACCGATTGGATGACCAAGGACGCGGTGGGTACATAATGTAGGAAGGGATGTGAGAAAGATGATAGAAGTTCGATGGTTGTAGCACATGTTAGAGGCCAGTGCTGGTCAAGCCAGGTCAGCCTAAAAATGCGTCCTAACAATCCTGCAATTATTAATAAAAGTGAGAAGCGTCCTTTCTGACTGAAAATTATAAGGAATAGAGAATTGGTGGAAGCTTTTTCCTTATAGGATTATGCCGATGTTTAACATAATCTTTGGAATCACAGATTGGAAATGAGGATGCTTTTTCCCTTTCGGCCTTCATAATATTTAAATGATTACTAGCTAAAAGTATAGCATATATCTTATCTTCATTGATATCACTCAAACTATTTTCTTCGGTATATTTTTCGATTTCTTCTCCAAGTAAATATAATCATTTATTTATGTATTTCACGAATATCCTGGATAAGTTCATGCAGTGATTCCCTTAATTAGGGTATAAAATAAATAGATCCAATCAAATGCAAGTGATCCCCATGTAAACATTTGAAAATCTTTGCCCGGTTTGTCTGTATCATCAATTCGAAACATCATATTACTAATCCAACAATCTCCTTGTATCACAACACGAAGTTTACCACAATTGTTAATATACTTCTTCATTGAATAATTTAATTTTAATAATAAATTTCTCAAATTTAGGCCATTCTTTCATTGCTTCAAGAATTGTGAACAAATTTTACCACAAAATGAATTGTACATTAAGGGTGACTTAATATATTACAGTTCTCAATGAAGAATCTTTTCGATTTCTTAAAAATTGAAAAGGAATGTAAACGAACCAATGCTTGCATGAATAACAAATTGTGGTGAAACTTACTCCCTTTTTTATGGCTTGTAAAACAAAATCACTTTTTTCTAGAATCAAAGTTTGGGAGAATTCGTATTGTAAAATGTAGCCTAACAAAGGAGAGCACTACTGTTTTATAATATTGAGTCTCTTTGTCAAAGGTATTAAATATCTAGATATCATCTTCCAGACCCAATCACCTTCAGACAGGGGGTTTTTGTAATTTCTCTTTCCCATATTCTTAATTTGTTAAAATATAAAAATTTTAACTAATACTTAAATCCTATGAATATAAAAATAATTAAGAGAAAATTTAATTAGTCAATTAATTGACCTTTATAATGAACGTAATAATACTTTTTTTCTAGATATTATTTCTATAATTTTATTCATAATATTTTAACTTAATAAATGTTGCTTTATTATAATTTTTTTTAAAAATGACATTATTTTAGAATATTTGATTTTTTTTTATAATATAATTGCCAACTAATTTGTAAATTATTATTATAATTATAATAAATATTTTTTATATTCTTTTATCTACATTATCTATGTATAGTGACGGAAAAATGTAAACGGCATGGAGCAGTGTGTCGAGCAATCAATCGGTCCAAAAACGCTCTCAGGGCGATAACATTTTTCTGTCAATACAATTAAGAGTGATTCATGATTATGCAATCAGAACAAAATCCATATAAACAAATAATAAATATAAATAATTCTTATAAAAGGAAAACACATAACAAACATAATAGAGTAGATAGTAGAATTATTTTTTAATTTACAATGTTTATTTAAAATTAAAGTCAATAATTTATTTATTTTTAATAATTTAATTCATTTATAATGCATTTTAGAACTTGATTGAAGTAAAAGTAAAAAAATTAATTTCCCTCTCATTTTTGTATATTTAAAATATATGAGCTAAATTTGTGGGAGATATATCCAAAAATAGAAGACGCAAAGATTATAGAAGATAGGACCCTATGAACAAACTACATTTTAGCATCTACACATAACGAGGACCCTATGAATCGATCGTCTCTAAAATTATTAATATGAACATCAACTATATATATATATATGCTCAATATTTGAATTAAATCTTAAAAAAAAATTAGAATAAATAAAACTAATCCACATAACTTGCATAATAATAATCATAATATGTGTTATACTACTTTTAAAGTATTACTCACCTTGAAATCTTATAAAAACTTCTTAAATATGTGATGATAATGTTAAAAGTAAAAAAAATATAATAATCACTTTATTCAAGTAGATTTATTTAAAATGTTTAACTTAATCGCACATCAAATGCTAGAAGCAAAGCTGGACAGATAATGGACCATAACCTTGGACTGTATTTTCTATATCCTATTTAAAATCTCCCCCTCTTACTGCCCCCCACCACATTTTTTTCAAGGACAGATCTTATGTAATGCTAATTATTATCTTCCTTTAGGTCATTCGACTATTAAATTCTATCTAGGAAGTGATTGAACTAACGGAATTTGTTTTGGACAACTAAAAATAATTTTTTTTTTAAAAACAAAAATAAATTTTCATTACAGTGAAACTTTATTACTTTTTTTTTTTTAAGAAAAGAAAATAAAAATTCAATTGAACGTTAATATTTCATCTGTTGTGTACTAACTAACTAAGTATAATATTAAAATAATTAATCGATATATAATAGATAGTATAATTTTAAATTTTTTGTAAAAATGGTCCATTTAATAAGTAATCCGGACACATAAACTTAAAACTGGCTAGAATGTACGTATTTTATACAATTTACAAATATAACCATATTATTTCATTATTAAATTATAAAAAAAAACTGTCAATTCTAAAAGATTAATTATAAATAAATAAATAAATAATTAAATATAGAGAATTTTACTTTTATATATATATATATATATATATATATATATATATATAATTATTATATATGCTAGCTAAAATTGTATATATCTATCTTATCTTATTATGCTAGCTAAAATTGTATCTTATCTTATTATGCTAGCTAAAATTGTATATATCTATAACCATTGGTTCTCAAAAACCGCTCTAACGATTTTTTTCAAATTCACACTAGATATAGTATTTATAAAGAAAAATTGAGTTTTATTGATCACATCTCTTGAAACTTACAGCTTCATTATTAATTTCTTAATTGAAAATTATATATGGGTGTGACGTCAATGGCATCCATTTTGATATTTTACTCCCGCATTTTTTTAAAAGATATTGTATTAATATTTTTTTTAAAATTTAAAATATTTTAAAATTTATTATTTAATTTCGAAATAAAATTAAAAATATTTATTTTTAATAAAATATATATATATATATATATATTTATTAATCTCTCTCAAAAAAAAAAAACAACAAAATAAAATACAGTTGGTTGACTCCCGCTTTTTTTTTAAATGATATTGTATTAACATTTTTTTATATTTAAAATATTTTAAAATTCATTATTTAATTTCGAAATAAAATTAAAAATATTTATTTTTAATAAAATATATATATATTTATTAATCTCTCTCAAAAAAAAACAACAAAAACAAATAAATGTCTTTGAAAGATGGTAAAAATATCTTTGAAATTATCAAAATATCATAGACCAGTGGTAAGAACAATTGTTTTTACTCCCCGAGTTCGAAGGATCGAAACTCGCCGCGTGCATTTTTTTTATCTATTTTCGTGATTTATTTATTCATTGTTCTTTTATTAATTAAGTTTTAGATAGTTTTATAATTTTTAATATTTTTTCAATAAAATATTATTTAATACATTTAATAACTGTAATAAATAATTAAAGAATTGTATATCAATATTTTTTAAAGGGTAGAGCGAGCTCGGTGTCCCAGGTATTAATATTACCAGCCAAATCCAATAATAATGAATCATTTTTTTTAACTTAAGTACCGAGCCGAGGCTCGGGGTCCCGGTATACATATTTATGTATAATTGAGGACCCCAAGTTCCATGCAATGATGCAACATTTAATAATTGTAATAAATAATTAAAGAATTGTATATCAGCTCGGTGTCCCAAGTATTAATATTACCAGCCAAACCCAATATAATAATGAATTATTTTTTTTTAACTTAATTACCTAGCCGAGGCTCGGGGTCCCGGTGTGATCTTAATATATTGTCAGAATTAGATAAATAATGTAGAGAGAAAAATTATTTAAAAATAGATATTTATTTAAATGAAATAAAATTATTTAATTTACAGAATGAAAATGTCTATAATAATGTCTAAACATTTTTTCGAGCGACAGCTCGGTATCCCAGGTATTAATATTACCAGCCAAACCCAATAATAATGAATCATTTTTTTTAACTTAAGTACCGAGACGAGGCTCGGGGTCCCGGTACTAATTATTATATAAGTAACCTCCAACTTTAAATATTATTAAAATAACCTTTTCGATTGAAACGAGTTAATAGAATCATCATTAATTGATATTATTTTTTTTTCTCACATCTATTAATTTCTTCGTCATAATTATTATCTACTCTCTCTCTCTCTCTCTCTCTATATATATATATATATATATAATCAGAAGATAAGAAAAAGGAAGTCCCCCCGCACTTATCTTCAAAGGCAGTAAGATGATATCAATAATAGTTATAAAGTTAAGAATAAATCAGGGGTCGGCATCCTTTTTCAATAGTCGGGCACATTTCTGAAATAATATAACAGCGATGGCCACAGTGGCGTACCTAGAGGGCGGTGGGTGCGGTCCGCACCCGGTGGCACTTATCTTGGGGCGGCATTTTTTATATTTAGTTATAGTTGTAAAAAGCAACTTATTCATTTCATATTTATTTTTTTTCTTTCTTGAATAATAAATGATTATTATGATTATTATAAGTTTACTATTTGATTTATATAAATTATGGTTAACTATATGATTTCGAATATTATTCCTCGGTGTATATAAATGCATTTTAGTGTAAATTTTGAATTCTAATTCCAAGAACAGGATAATAATTTTATTTTATTGTATTCATTAAAATTCGTTGAATTCGTAAACGCATCTTTATGATTTTGTTCGGCAAAATTATCTTCGTTCTACAATGACTACAAAATCTTGCAATATTGTCAATAGAACAAGAAATTACAAATAATATAAATTTTGAGAGCATTATACACGATTTTTCTAGTATGAAAGCTATAAGAATAAATATTATATAAATATGTTTACGAGTGCATACAAATATGTGTAAAAAAATTTACTTTCTATATTAATTAATATTGATTAAATTACTTAATAATTTATTTATGTGTATTAATTTATAAAAACCACTATTTGATTGACTTATAATAGAAAGGGCTGCAAACTGGAGATCGCCCCGGGCGGCAAAAGTACTAGGTACGCCACTGGATGGCCACATTTGGTGATACTTAGAGCCATATTTAGAAATCAGAAAAAAATTTTACCTTTGTTTTTTTAAGAGCCATATTGAAAAAATTGAAAAAGAATATCGAAAATGTTTAAGAGCATGATCGCAAAAACATTTTACCTTTTTTTTTTTAGAGCCATATTGAAAAATCGAGAATGTTACCTTTTTTTGTGTCTTGACTTTAAATTAATAAATATTATACTTAGTAATAATTAAGATTTAGTAATTTGAATGCCGGTACTTGAAAATGGCTTTGGGGGCACCAGGTTGCCGACTCCTAGTATAAAGTATATAAGGTCTAGTTATAAATTTATAAAATATAATTTTTTTAAATTTTTTCTCTCTGCTGATTTATCCGGGAAGGCTCCCGTTTCTTTATTTTCAGATTATATATTCTACAGTCATAAATCACAAGATATCTATTATGTATATAAAGAGGAGGGTTGCTATCGATTGGCCAGAGAGATCTTAAGATGGATTGGCTTAATATCTCAACAAATATAGACATTACGTGTATTCTAATGTTCCATAAATAATTTGGTTTTAATTTAAGATACGATACTATACGATATCTGTGTGAGCCGTATATTTTGAAAGTGGCCTAACTTTTCATTTTTTTGCCAGTTATCAATAAATAAATTTATAATAATTTTAAATCTTATATTGATTTCTTGTATATCTTAATATATTAAGAATAATATCATATATATCAATTCAAAAATTATTTATTTTTTTTTTAAACTATTACATAAGAATTATTAAAATTTATTTCTTAATAAGTATCATATCTTATAAATATATTTAAAATGTTTATCTTTTTTATATAAAAAAATGTATTTTTGATATATATATATATATATATATACATATATGTATGTATATTATATTATTTTTTATTAAAATAAAGTAATAATTTTATTTATGTTATATAAATAAAAAATAAAAATATATAATTTTTTTTTGATTAAGACATTTGGATAATATAGTAGATAATATAAAAATCTTTGGTAATTTTACAAAAGAGCTATACATTAATCAATAAATAAATAATATATATAAATATATCTATATTTAATTGTTGATTATATGAATTATCTATAAAATGAAATCAAAAACAAATAATTCTTTTATATGCTATATATAATAATTCTATTTATTCTATTTTAATTTAGAATATTTTTACAAAGTTATTCATATATCAATTTTTTTTTAATTTTTATTGGCTTTTGGACCCTATTTCCATTTCAACTTCCCTTTGGATTTATTTCTAATTAATAATTAATTCTTAATTATAAGTGAACTTGGCGAGGTACGATCCCTTATCCTCGAATTCAGCGGACCAGGACTATTACCACTAAATCCTGGTCAGAATATAAAATTATACAATTAAAAGAATAAAATATCAATAATATATCTAATATATATCTAAATACAATACAAAAATTTATTAAAAATATGATAGATTTCTAAAAATAATATTCCTAAATTTCTTATACATTATACATCTATATTTATTTTTTTATTTTTCTAACATAATTTATTTATATATATATATATATTTTATATTTATTTATATTTTTATTTATTTATGTATATGATTTTATTTTTCCTTTTGATCAGCTTAACCAAAAATTTAATTATTAATAAATTCAGGGTCTGCTCTAGAGGTCGACAAATTTGAAGGACGGTATTTTAATTATGAATTTACGTATCATAATCTGGTCTTATTAAATATAATTGTTAAAATTAAAAACAATTTAAATTTTATCCTAAATAAAAGGTATATTTATATACACTCATGGACAAAATTAGCGGAAATGATTTCAAAATTGCTTAATTTATTTATATTTTTTCATCATTTGTTTTTTTGTTTTTTTTTTTAGGTAATTTTTAAACTAATTTGGACATTAATGAAATAATTAATTAAATTGTAATATTTTAAAATATTCGAAAATTAACAAAAAGTAATTTTTATTTTAAATTTAATGTGTAAAATTATTTTTTTTTTTGTTTCTGTGTAATTTTTTACTTTATACAAAATTTAACTCGTTTCAATATTTCGTATTCCCTCCCCATGCTCTGATAACAAATTTAACCCTTCTAGCCATGCTCTCAATTAAGTTTTCAATTAATTTTTGAGGTATTCGATCCCATTCTTCAAGAAGTGCATTTTTCAATTCCTCTAGGCTAACAGGAGCTGGCGATCTCTTCTTTAATGCTCTTCCCAACATATCCCAGACATGCTCAATAGGATTTAAATCTGGAGAGCGTGCAGGCCAATTCATTGGCAACAAAACCACTTCTGACAAATAACGACAAACTTTCAGGGCCGGGCGTTATCATGCATTAAAATAAACTTTTCTCCAATGTAGGGTGCGAAAGGCATTACATAATGTTCCAGAATGTCCGAAATGTACCTTTCACTATTCAATGACCCATATTTTACGATGTGTAGCTCGGTACATGCCCCTAAAGAAATGCCACCCCAAACCATAACTGAGCCGCCCCCGAAAGCAGTTCTCGGAAGGTTCTTGCGACGTCTCCAAACTCTTACCCTTCTATCATCTGGCCTCAGACAAAATCTTGATTCTTCTCTGAACAAAACATGGCTTCAATCCATTCCAGACCAATTCTCATGGTTTTTGCAAAATTCAAGTCTAAAAGGGGACCCTGGGCCGATCTACGTGATAATAATCCAGCTTCATCTAATCTTCTTTTAACTGTCTTAATAGACACAGTTACCTTACTAACTTCTTGAAGTTGATTTCGGATGTCACTTCCGGTAAGGCTACTAATTCTCAGAGCAGAACTGACAATAAATCTATCGTCCCTAGCAGATGTAGCCCTTTTTCTTCCTTGTCCTTCCAGTCTCTTGTATCGTCCAGTGTCCCGATTTCGTTGAACAACACGATGTAACGTAGATTTTGATTCTCCGAGTATTTCAGTTACTTCTTGATACGTTCTACTGAAATTATCAATAAATTAACGTAACAGCTTTGGCGACATCAACTTTGCTTAGGTCATTCATTTTGCATTTCATCTCGAGTTTAATCTCTGACGAGCCAATATCAAATAATAAATTTTATAAAATTTTAGAAATAAAATAAACATAAAATTAACTTTATTTCAAAATAAACATTAATTCTAAACGGATTGATACAAATTAATAATTATTATTTTATAAAATTTAAATATAATGTGAAATTTAGAAAAAATTGAATATTTATGTGAATTATTTAATTAAAGTAAGATTAAAAATTATATTTTAAGAAATTAATTAAGAAACTAAAAGATAAGAGTCGAATTAAATCGAATTTTAGCTTATTTTTTTGTTCTTGTTCGTCTAATTTTGTCCATGAGTATATTTACAAAAATAGAGGCGGCAATTTATTCTATTGACTGGGACGCCGTAAACCTAGAGCGGGCACTGATATATTTTAAATAGTTTCTATAATGCTGTTATAACTTTATCTTTAATATTATATTAATATTTATATATTATTATCTTTAACTAAATTTAAAATGCTTTATTTAGATTGGATATAGGTATATTTACAATTATTTTAATTTTAGATTATTAAAAATTTTATATTTTATTAATTAAAAAAATTTTAAATATTTATATTTTGAAAAAAATTTAATTTGTCAATGATAGTACTATAACATTATTTAATATAAATATGAAAATATTTAATTATTTTATTATAATATATATATAATATTATAGTATCGAGTCATAAAAACTGAATTTTAAAACATAAATCAAATTTTTCAAATCTAACTTTTTTTAATTTAAGGTTGTTTTTTTTTTTTTATTGATTTAAATAATATTTTCTTTTTCGAAATTTTCTAAGTGTTTAAGCAATTTCTTAAAATAAATTGGATTGGTACGTGATTTTTCCAAACCCGATGAGATTTTCTCAAAATCTTCATTTTTACTTAAATCGAGAGCATCTTCTGGATTGGTTAATAGCATTCCCAAAAGCGAGCATACCAATATAACACCAAAATATTGTACCTCTTTTAAATCTTTATAAATATTTTCCCGTGTAAATTCACCTACTTTCTCGTCTAATTCTTTTAAATGTTTATGTAACGCGCATATATAGATTTCAATTAATTCCTGTTTACGAGTGGATAACACTTCCGGTTTCATACTCGTATAAAGAAAATAGGTTAGGTCACAAGCGAGCGAGCCAAAATAGGAAATTTGAAAATCAATTAAACGGATTTCGATTGGCACCCCTGAATCTTCATCATAACGGAATAACATATTATTAATCCAGGCATCCCCGTGGCATAACACTTTCAATGATCCTTTACGCAGGATATCAATAATATCCTGTGGCGTTTTTAATAAAATACGCGGAATATATTTTTTAAATTCAGCCATATGCTCCATCGATCCGACAACTTCATTCATTACTTTAATAAAAAACATATAAATTAATTGTTCATTTTTTTCATGATAAAACGAATCAGGTACTAATTTTTTGAAATCATTCCCTTTTTCACGACAAGCGGCTATCGAGAGGGCATGCAATTGTGCCAACGAGCCTAAAATTAAAACACCATGATTAAAATCCGCCCCTTTTTGACGATTGCATAAACGAAAACCGGACTGAGCCAAATCTTTTAATATGACAACATCATCATCCTGGCAAGGATAAACAACCGTGGTTAATTTTGGAAAACGTTTGCATGATGTACGTTTCTTATAAATATCCATATAAATCGGTAAAATACATTTATAGAAAATATTCTCCATTTTAAAAAACGTTAAATTAGCATTTTTTAAAAGTGCATTCTCTGGTATGGTTTTGATGATTAAATTCTCTTCTCGGGGCTCATTTTGAGTACCACGCCAATCAATATTCGCACGCCATATTATACTAATATAATTATCTCCTTTGTTAACCGCTGGTGTCAATTTATATTCATCAATAATTATTTTCGGATCATTATAATGTTTTTTTAAAATTGTTTCAAGGAATTCCTTCTTGATTAATGATGTCATTATCTATAACATAAAAATAACTTTATTTAATTAATCTTTAATTTAATTTATTTGAAATTCGGAATGTCCTTAATAAATAGATTAGATTAAATAAACATTTATTAATTAAGATTCATTAAAATTCAATGATTGTAAATTAATAAAACCATCAACCGAATTTGGTGATTATTAAATCCTCAACCCCAGAAAAATTGTGAAACTTTTTTTATATATGTATTGTTTATGAGTGGTTAATTTAAGGTTTTCAGTAAATCTCACCAAACTATGTGAAATAATCAAATGAAGTGTAAAAAACACAATAGAGTAGGTTTTTTTTAAAAAAAATGTCAATGTTATTTTTAAGTGTAACAAGATATTTCTAATTTCTAAATTAAAAGGAGAAATAATTTAAATTATAGTGTCTCAATTATCACCAAAAACTTATGAAACCATAAAGAACACAAATATTATTGTGTGTTATTTCCTTTTTAAAATAAAATAAAAAAAAAGTTTAATGATATAATTAAATTATAAAAAATGATTGAATATGTAAATATATATTCATAAAATCGAAAAATATAATGAATAATATTAATCAATCAATGAAAAATTATATAAAAGAAAATAATATTTTATAATTTAATTTAAATATTCTTTAGTAATACTATTATTTACTTGGCAAGTATCAATGTGGATAAATAATTTATTTATGAAATTAAATTTATTTTACAAATATTACAAAAAATTTTATATTTTAATAATACATAGTATATATTAATACTTAGGAAATATACTTTTTTTTAATAAAATTTAATAAAACAGATCAATTGAACGAGATATCAATGCTTTAGTTTCAATACTAACCATCCCATTATTTTTAAATTAATTTTATGTTCTGTTTTTATAATGAAAGGATTCTTTTCTTTTAGCTATGTTAACATCGTATATTTATGTTCCAAAATAATACGGTATTTTCCAATGTTGTCCAGGAAAACAAAAAATTTGGACATTCTATTTGTAATATATATTTATTTTTATAATTAAGACAGTGAATGTGGTTGCATAAGTTTCAGGCGTCATCAAGAAAGGGATCTATATTTTTTATTTATTTTGTTTTAAAGTTCTCTTTTTTGATTAAAAATAAATTAAACAGATTATATTAATTTGTGTAGCAACTTGTAAATTTTCGAAAGTCTCTTATTAGATAATTCAATAATTAGTTTTAATAAATATAATATTCCTATATCAAAGACATAGATAAATATTTTTCCTTTATAAATAAATAACTAAATTTCATGACAGCCAAATTAATATGGTAATAAAAATTCAATTTAATACTTATTGTTTATATATATATATGATTAAATTGGGAATGTAAAATATTTAAAATAAATTTTTTAAAAATTCTAAAGATTATAAAAAAGATCAACAAATTATGATCTTTTCTTTGGTTTGAAAATCACCTATGATGAGTTATATTAATTATTTCTTTTCACCTCAAATTACTAAACATATCTACCCCATCTTAATTTAACCAGCATGCAAAAAGTTTAGATTTAAATTAGTAATTTATAATTTTTCTAAAATTTATACAAATTTAAACATTAATGATGTCTTAAATAGTAGTTTATATATTAGGTAGAGTTTTAGGTTAGGAATTATTATCTGAAAATTAAAAGTTAAATTTGATATCTTTATTTTTTTAAATTTTGATTTTCAAATTTCTACAAAATTAAAATTATTCATCATTCAATTACATTTTTTTGAAATTGATTTATTTTTGTTTTTTTTTTTTATTTTGAATATTACAATATAAGTTTTTAAAATAAATTAAAATTAAACTCCCTTTTTAATGATGATTTGAACGAAAACATTTAGAAAATTGAAATAATTATCGATCAGTGATCCTCAATCTATTTTTTTAACAATTACACAAAATATGACAGTATTCTAACAATATATAATAAGTTTTAAAATATTTTATTTTATTTATGAATACATTGTGTAATTTATTTTATGAATATAATTTTCAATATTAAATAAAATAATATACATATACTAAAAGACAACGGGTTTTTTGATAATCCCGTTTATATTTGGACAAAAAATGAAATTAATTTTTCTATGTTAACAATTTAAAACAATAATTATTTCATATATATTAAATTTAAAGATTTATGTAGATTATTTATGTTGAGAATCACCATCATAAACACTTTTTGAAAAATTTTATTTTATTTTTTTAAGAAGTAAACAAAAACAATTTATGTTATTAATATGTGCCACTCAGAAACCAGACCAATTAACTCCAATTTTTGAAATTTTGATAATAATGTAATGTAATGTAATTTATCTGCAACTTATGAAGTGAATAATAAACATGACAATCTTAATATTGCAATTCAATATACATTTTTATGTAATCAATAAACCTGAATTTTCTACAAACTTTGGGGTTCATTTTCTCAGATTCTTTAAATGTAGAGTTAATCGTTTTGACTTCTGAGTGGCACATTTATATATCGTTATACTATATAGAATGAATAAAATAATTTATGTTGTAATACAGTAATTTAGTTTTGAGTTATTAATATAAATATTTTCTTGTGACGAAAAATAGGAAATATAAAAATTTTAATATTAAAATACAATAGTTGAAGATTAATATAAAAAAGCCAATTATTACTATTATATTTAATAACATAGATTGTTTTTTTTTCATTCTGGTTTAGAAAAAAGTCCTTTCTTTTCATAATACGCTAATATTTTTGGGAAAACTTTACGATATCTTTTATGTTTAAACATAGGTAAAAATTGATTCACATTTTCATCATCATTTATAAATTCAAAATCGTTGATTTCATTTTCCTCTACTAATACTACAGGTAAAATATTTAATGATTGATAAAAACCAAAAAAATATTTCGACTCAAATTCTTGAATAAATTCCTTTAAAGTGAAGGTTACTGGTTGATTTATTGTTTCACATGTATTTACAAAAGTATTATAATATTCTTTTAATATATAATCTTCATTTTCCACCCAAACGTCATGTTGTACTGTTGTAGGTATAAAATAATGTAAATCAATTACCGGTGAACAAATACGACTTAATTGAAAATCAACAAAACGACATTCTGATACTTTATTGTCTTTTTCATTATATTTAAATAACATATTATTCAACCATGGATCACTATGACACCATACAAGATGTAAATTACATGTATTTATTAATTTCACCATTAGTTCATAAACTTGATCTAATAATTTACGTATATTTGTTGATAAATGTTGAAATTCTGTATAGACAGTATCAATACATAATAAGATCGCATTTTTTTGTTTCGTTGATATTGATACAATATCTGGACATTTTGGTAATGGAAAGAGCACTTCACCCAATGTTAGTTTTAATTTAGGATATTTATCAACTAATGGAATAGAATAAGCATGCATACGAGCTAAACTACGAATGACAACTAATGTATGTTCTAGGTCAAGTTGATTTTGTCGTGAAAGCATTTGAAAGCCTTGTTCTTTTAAATCATCCATTACTAACATATTTGGATCCGAAATATAGGACCTAAACAAAACAAATAAAACATAAAATAATCAAATAATTATAAATTTTAATAAATATTTTACACTACACAAAAACTACTATTTAGAAAAAATAATGAGTTAGAAAATGGATTAAGATTTTTTTAAGTATTATTAATAAATATTAAGAAGTTTATTCAAATTGGGAAATGGTTATTAAGGAGAAATTTATTGTATATATTATATTTTATAATAAAGGTCATGAATATATTAAAGATAAATTAGGAAGTTAAAATAGCAACAACATTAATTTTTTAATACATTAAAATAAATTTAGATTTTATAATTTATAATTTATATTTTAATTAATATTTATATAGATAAAAAGTAACGTGAATTAAAAAAAATATTCAAAGAACCCTTACATATATTTTTATACCGCGCAATTAGCAAAAAAAATAGAGGGAGCATTGATTATTAGATAAAATTTATATTTTAAAATAAGTACGTATATTATATAATATTTTAATAATTAATACATTCACAAAGCCAAACAAAACAAAACACAACTAAATTATATATATATTTATATATATATAAATAAAAAACGATTTATATCTTATAGAATAAATAAAATTGTTTATATTGTAATATAGTAATTTTCTATACTATACTACTAATAATAGTATAATATACTATTTAATATATAGTTATTTCCGCGTTATTTTTATGTTTTATTGTGAATTTTGATTCTCGACTTTTAGGCGCCCAACTTGGCGCCATATTCAAGAGAGTTTTTAAGTAGGGAATTTTCGGAAAACACCGAGATTCAAATCTCCCAATAAGAAGTGAAAATAACCCGGAAATAACTTCTCATAATCATAAAAACTTATATGGAAAGCTAAACGAATATATATATGACAAAAGCAAAAATAAATTTCAAATTTCCACCTACTTTGGCCAGAGTGGTTTAATTAATGTTGTTGTCCGTTCTTGAACTAATTCAATCATTTCTTTCATCCATTTATTATAATTTTCATATTCCTTATGAAATAAATTATTTTTTTCAACCCATTCGCATATTCGCCGATCATTTTTTGGTAACATTTTAATAATCCAATGATATTTTTGGCCATTTGTTAAATGGATCATTATTCGATAAATTATCGAAAGATAATTATCGCCTTTATTAGTTGCAATAACACTTGTAAACTCTTTTATTGTAACTGGTGGATCCAAATTAGCATTTAAAATATCGCACAGGAATTTTTCTGTTATTATATCATCATTTTCAGATAATTGTGACATCTTAGAGGCTGTTAAAAAAGGGAAATTATATTCAAGTTACAATTATTAATGAAAAAAATAAATAATTAAACATAGAATCAAATAATTTATTTATATTCTAGTATAAACAAATAATTCGATTCTATCGTTAACTATTTATATCTAAGAGATAGGTGCTTGAGATTGATGTATAATATTTTTAATCAAGTTTTTTTTGAGGGAAATGTTATCATATATATATATATATGTTATTTAGTTAAGTTCGATATTTTTTTGTTTATTCATTATTATTATTTGCTGCAATATTTCTTTTAGTTTATTAAATAGCCCAGTGGTGCGCAACCTATCTTCATTTGCGACCCCCATTTTTTTGAAAAAATTTGTTGCCACCCTGACTAGAATGTAGAGGGTTTTTTTAACGTAGTTAAAATGAAACTATTTCTGAAATTTCCTTTTATTAGAGGTTCTTTTTTATGTTATATTAAGTTCTTTAAATTTGGCGACCTGAAAATTTTTCTCGCGACCCAGGGGTTGCGCACCACTAAAGTAGCCCATTATTTTATAAAAAAAAATTCGAAAAAATTTTTCTTTCATAATTAATTGTTAAATGAATACTAATCTAATCATTAAAACGCATGTTATATAAAATAATTATTTAATTTTTTCATTAATTAACACTTTATTATTATTTATTATTATTTTTATATAAATTTCAATAGAATATTTAATTTTGGAAATTATGAAAACAAAAAACAATTACATAATGGTTAAAGTAAATATTTTAAAAAATAAAATAATTTAAATTAATAAAAACAATTTTAATTTAAATATTCACTGTAGAAAATTGTAAAAAAATAACAATATAATTCGAAGAATTTTAGTTATACAATAATCGTAATGGTCATATAAGCAGAAGTTTATTTTTTCTTATTTTTCAAATTTTTTTAATATTAAATTATATTCATTTTCAACAATTATTTTTAAGAGAATACAAAAAATGACATTTAAAAACAATTAAATAAATATTTATGTTATTTTACGTAATTAAAAAAAAATTAAATAATTATACATAAAAATATAACTAGTACAAATGTTGAAAATTAATTATATATATTTGAATTTGTAATTATTAATATTCAGAAAAGAAAAACAAAATTATATAACAAAAATTATACTTAAAAAAATAATATATATGTTTACTTTTTTAATATGAATATAACAAATTACAGTGTTTAATAATAAAAAAGGTTTAATTGCAAGAAAAAATGTATAAATATTATAGTAAAAAATGATTTGATATTTAATAAATATATATAGTCATAGATTAAATGTATATGAAAAGTATGTTGGACCATCCAGTAGTATCAACATATTGTGTTTAGCTAATAGTTATTAATTTAAATAAATATATAAGTGTACAAATAAGTTTCCGGCGTTTTGAATAAAAAAAAATCAGGAACTTCGGGAATTTAAATTATGTAAAATGGCTTACACTTTTACGTTCATGTTGTCTTGGTTTTGACAGTAATTATTCTCAAATAATGTTTCTTATTCAGTATATTCATTATTTTCTTCTTCTTCTTAATCAAACTCATTTTTAAAATCATTCACAACAACTTTTTTCTCTTAAAACAGTCTCACCATAAGCTTCTACAAGTAATCGAAATATATCAGCTGTAGACTTTTTCAATTTAAGGAAATAAGAACATCAAAATTATGTTATTTGGGACATTTTGCACAAAAATAATTGTATTACTGATATGATAATTTAACTATAACCTTCTACTGGTAGCATTTTTTTTGAAAGTCAGAAACTTATTTGTACTCCGAATATTTAGATTACCACATTTAAACTTAAAATTAAATTATTATATAAAATATTGCAATTTATAATTATTAATTAATTAACAAACTAATTATTAGAATAATTAATTATTTTCAGAAAAACATTAAATCAATTTTTTTTTCGTTTTTTATTATTTATTTAACCATATGATTAAAATTTTTTTATTTTAAATTTAGTAAATAATAATTGAGGAGATAATTAATTTTTAGATTAAAATAATTTTATTTTTAATTAATATTAATTTATAATTAATTCTAGTATAATATAACCTGTGATTGGAATGAATAATAATACTTGAGTTTTGAACCTCCAACCAGTATTCCAACTAAAACATGCTCTTTCAAAAATTTTAAGCCAATCACCTTTAAAAAAAATTGATGAAGAATCGTGCAAATTCTAAAAATGATGTTATTAATCAAATGAAAAATGAAAATAAATAATAATCACCAATTTTATGCGTAGATTATTTCCAATTATTTCACACTGATTAAAAATAGTATATGCCACACGTAATGCAGAATAGGCAATGAAATATTTTCCTTATGTCCATATTATATATATATATATATATATATATATATATACCAATTAAAATACTCCATTCTTCTTACTCCCTCCACGTTTTTTTTCAAGGGCATTTTATTACTTATGTAATAATAATTTTAATCCTTTCTTAGAGCATTTAATTTTTTTCCCAAATCATCTTCTTGGTTCAGACAATTATATAATACTATCAATTTTATTTATTAAAATATAGTTATTTGTCTATAAATTTTAATAAATAATACACCTACCTATTTTATAGTTTATATTTTTGTTTATTTTATATTAACGAAAAAATTGACATTAAAACTAAATTAACCGAGAATTTTTTTATTTTATTTTTTACTTTTAATTTTTCAATAAATAATCGTTTTAAGGGATGATATATATTTTAAAAATATACATATATAAAGTAAATAAATATTTATATATCATTAATAGTCATTATGTAAGTTATTTACTACTACCCCAAAACAAAACGATATTATTGAATATTGGAAAACGGTGTTAAACATTTTGGGGAAAAAATTCTTATATATTTCTAATTATAAGAGTATTTCCCAATATTTAATTCATTGACTATATAATATTTAAAATTTATTTTATTTTATTACCAAATGTCACCACTAGAATACAATTGTCAAAATAAAATAAAAATTATATTATTATGTCAAAAAGTACCGGCAATTGTTTAAAAAAGCGCAAAATAATTGTTCAATCATTTAAATTTATTTTTTTAAAATAGGCTCCATTCGAAACAATACATATATGCCAACTTTTAAACGCATTTGAAGGGATCGCCTTAAGCTCCTTTTAAATTTTGAAAAAAAGTAACTGAGGGCTAAATCCGGTGAATACGGTGGTTGTTCAATGATATTTGTCAAGTTTTTGTACAAGTTGCAAATCAATGAGTTCTTGTCATTCGAATTTGAAGTCAAAGGTTCGAATCTTGTCAAGTTCAAGATTTTATAATCCTTATAAAACGATATAATATAATTTAAAATAAATATAATATATATATATATTTTATAGCAATATATATTATTATTAAAACTCAAAGCTTTACACATCTTATATATATATATATATATATATTCCATATATACTTTTTTATTGCATTATTGATATTTTATTTTAATTTTATATCCAGTGTTTTTAGTGGATATATGGTAGTCCTGTTCAGCCGAATTTGAGGTCAACTCATCGTCAATTTCACTTAAATGTTCTGTGATTTACATTTAAAGGCTGACTAAAATATATCCCAAAAAATCCAATAAAATTTAAAAAAATATGCTTAAAAATTATTCAAAATCCTTGATATAATTATTTAACCATTTAAGAAATTGAATATCATTTCAATATTATTTTTTTTTCATATCTTCTTCTCTTATCCTTTAAAAATATATTAGAATATTTTTAAAAATTGATTATTTATGTTATAAAAACTTTCTTACCAGAATTTATTAATATATAATATAATTTAAGTAAATAAATATACATTACATTTTTCAATGAGCAAGTCTTTCACCGATCCTTTAAAGTTAGAGGTTGACCCATTTTAAGTTATTAATGTTGTAACTTGTTACATAATTTATAAAATCTCTATACTCATAATATAAAACAATATTAACAATATATTTATCTAGTAGTTAATTTAAACTATGTTGATCTATTTCAATTCAATTTTTAATATTAATTAATTTATTAAATATGTTAAAATTTCAATGATTATTAAAATAGAAGTTTATTTATTTTATAACAAAATGGAAGGAAAAATTTAATTTATTTACTGATGTAGGTTAATTGTCATGCTTACCATCTTCTCAATAGAAGAACGGCGTAAGCTATTTATGAATTAGAAGAGAGAGAGAGATAGAGAGAATGTTTATAGATCTTAGATCTAGATATATAGTAAATTACACTTAGTCAAAGCATTATTCATCTTAATCATTCTTTCATTCATTTATTATACAAATGCTATTTTTTATTATATTAATTTATATAAAGTCCAGATGATTTATCATTTATTCGCTTGAACGTTCTCCATGAACTTTGATTTGAAGGGGCACATCCATAATCATTTCAATGATTTATAAATGTAATCCCTTTGGAGTGTATAACATCTATTAGGTAATGGAATAATGGAATTTACCATTAATTTATTTTTTAATATTATATTCTTCTTTAACGTTATTAAAAACGTAATTATACGATAGATAGTCTAGCAATTTGATAGTTTTCCAGTTTTGGAAATTTGTAATTTTATAGATTTCGTTGTGATCTTTCCGAATTTCAACTTTGACACCTTAATCCTCCTGTTGAAATTAATTGTTTATGCCAAAACGCATGTTGAAGTACACTTTGCGACGTTTGTGCACCAAAATTATTGATTTTACAAAAAAGGTTAATTCATAAATTGTAGGTACAATTTTCTTTAGTTTAATTTATATTCGTCCATTTCTATAGACGACCATTTTTTTAATATGGAACTAAGAACTACGAGGTGGCAATGTTGAAATTCAGAAAGAGCACAACCTAATCTATAAAATTACCAATTTTCAAAACTCCCGGAAATCTTTCTAGAGCTTTAAGACCAAATGATTGGAAACTAAAATGTTTAATAATTTTTTTATATTTTCGAAGAATTTTCTTACCCTATACTAAGGTTTTTATGAAATTAATAGTCAGAGAAGTTTCAAGTTTGAAAAATGAGTTTTAATCAATAATTAAATGTATATAAAATTTTATATTTCTAAATTTTATTTTAGTTTACATAACAAGTTAAAATTTATCAATTATTCCTACAGTTAAATCTATAAATTTCATAAATAATTTATATGTAAAAATATATATAGTTTCTGTTTATTAAATAAAATATTAATTAATAATGTGAACATTTTATTTATATTTAAAAAAAATTATTATTTCTGGATTTGAATGAAGCTTTAAATAATATGTTTAAATTTATTCAAAAAATAAATGATAATTTATATTCTTTTTTTTTGATGATTTGAGAAAAAGAATATTAGCAATTACTTTGAAGAAATTTTTTATAAATACATGTATATATTTAAGTAAGTTTTTTTTCTCATACATATTAATTATTAAAAATGTATGTTATATTAAAATGATATATAATTATTTTTTTCTGAATTTAAACCTAGAATAAAAAAATATTACCATCATTTTTATTAGTATTTAAATTATTCTAAAAGTATAATACTTATTTTTATTTTTGATATTTTATTTTTCAAGATACTCTAAGCGCTAAGGATTCTGTCTAACTAAAAATCATTTGAAATGAAAAAATTATATATTCAGTTTTTTGATATACACCTATATAATATTATATATCTGTAGAATTAAAATTAAGGGACTTACTCGATGAATTGAAAGAACCATGCTGGTAAATTAAATCATTTAATAACTTATATTCATCTTGTGTTTGTTACCTATATTAATATAATTTTCTTTTTGTGAAAAATCGAATGCATTCAAATATCGCTTCTCTTAGATAATAATATTGCTAAAATGGTCGAGCATAGTTGTATGTAGTTAGTCACCTCGTCAATATCAACGCTTCGATATCTTTCAACAACTTTTTTGAATCTTCTAACCCTCTGAAACATTTTAACAGATAGTACATATACCTTATTTAGATAGGACCTGCAAAAAATTCTTTATTTTTTTATTCCATTTACTTTTAGTCTTAGCCTCTCACATTTTCATACAAATATTATATTTTAAAATATATTTATGAAGTGCTTTATCTAGTTTTTAATACTTAGCAAATATTCATTTTTTATGGATTTTTATATAATAGTTTAGTCCCCTTTTCAAACAGTCCAAATTTGTTTGTTCTCCGCCTACTTGGAAAGAGATCAACACAGGGATTCCCTTATGTCAGTGATTCCAAAGAGGGCACTACCGTACCCTGGTGGGTGCTGCAATGACCCAGGGGAGCGATGTAGCTCATAGATGTATTTGGAAATAATTATATTACCTTTCTATTTTGAGTTTAATAAATAGTTTTATGATTTCAAACAACTATGTTTCTAATTTACACCTTACTCTATTAAATTTTACGAAAAAGGTAGAAAAATTTTTGTTTTTGTTTTTTTGCTTGTTTGTTTTTAAATTTTATAAAAAAAGTACTTTCCAGGGGACTTTGAGTGATATTGTTTCTGACAAAATAAGTTTAAGAACGACTGCTTTAGATGAATTTCAGTCTGTGTCTGTCCGAGAAAATATAACCAATATTTACAGTGACGGAAAAATGTACCCGCCATGGGGATATTTTTAACAGGCAATGTAAATCTGCTTTCTCAACCAGTTGATTTCCTGACAATAGCACATTCATGGCGTCAACATTTTTCCGTCACTATACTTACAATGACCAGTTATTTTCTTCATGAATTGAAAATACAAGAATCAGAAGAGAAACAAGGTAGGGAATTATAATCGAAAATTTGAGCGGAATTATACATTATTGTTATAAATATGATATAATATATGAAAATATTTAATCTTTGGGTTGCGGAGGTAATGAACGAAAATATTTTGTTGTATATATTTATATTAATAAATATTAAAATGTTAAAAAAAAGCTTATACCTACCTATGTACTAAAATTTTCATCTACTTTATTATTAGAAATAAAATAAAAGTTTATATATATATTTTAATATATCTGTGTGGGAATTTCTAGAATTAATATTAAAATTTTTGTATTTGTTGTCGGACATAAATAAATTGATTGATGATCTATAGCAGTGATTCCCAAAGTGGGCGCTAGAGCGATGATGGCCACAGGTGCATTTATGGAAAATTACTTGTATATTACTTTTCTATTCTGAGATCAATAAATAGATACATAAATTCAATGTTTCTAATTTATACCTTTATTTATAAAATTTTGCAAATAAGTACATTTATCTTTCGGCTTAATTGTTAGTACCGGGACCCCGAGCCTCGGCTCGGTACTTAAGTTAAAAAAAATGATTCATTATTATTGGATTTGGCTGGTAATATTAATACCTGGGACACCGAGCTCTCGCTCTACCCTTTAAAAAATATTGATACACAATTCTTTAATTATTTATTACAATTATTAAATGTTACACATTTGCATCAATCTGATTAAAATTAATGAACTTGTGCTCCTCAATAATACATAAATATATAATATATAGGTACATATATTTTTTTTCTATAGTGTTTTTTTGAAAAACTGTTTAGCGCCCCAAGTGGTTATAAAACAAACTAAAGACAAAAAAACGTGCTTTGCAGCTTTTCGGAATTAAAAAAGCAAAATTGGCAGTCGTGGGACTGGCCGACAGAAGTGAAAACTTCTGCGTAAGAAATTTTAAAACAGACGAAATTCGCGCTATTTCACGAGAAAGATGAATTTCATATGCATGTATATATATATAACTTATATATTATTTTAAACATATATTTTAAACAAATTTGTAACTTATATTTATATATATATAAATACACAACTTTGTTTAAAATATTGCAATACGAACTGTTTTATAATTCTTATCTCTAACATAAAATATATATTTATTATGTGAAGTTCATTTCGTATAATTTTGATTATATATGTATATATGAAATGAACTTTACATAATAAATATATATTTATATGTTAGAGATAATTTATAAAACAGTTCTAATGACAATTCAAATTTCGCGCTCTGTTATAAGAAATTTGAAAGCAGATGGTTTCATGGTGTTGGTCACGATCACGCGAGTTCTATACTTTTTCCCCATCCCGCAAAAGTGCTCAACGCCGCTAAAGAAGTTTTCACTTCAAAAATTATTTAATATTTGGAAATATATCTGACTTATAGAAAAAATGAATATTAATTAAAGAAAGAAATAGTTTTTAAAATATCCTGAATAATATGTAACAATTTTCAAGATAGAAATTTATTACAATATTACAATTATTAACTGTTGCATCATTGCATCAATCTGATTAAAATGAATGGAACTTCGGGTACTCAATAATAATAAATAAAATAATATTAATAAATATATTGAATAATATTTTATTGAAAAAATATTAAAACTTATAAAACTATCTAAAACTTTATTAATAAAAGAACAATGAATAAATAAATATAGAATAGTAATTTATTAAAAAGTAAACAATAGATAAAAAGAAAAAAAAATAACAAAATCATTATTTTCATTTTTAAATAACGATTCACCCGGCGAGTTTCGAACCGACGAAATCCACTCGTTAAAACATCAGTCCAACCGCTGGACTATATGTATTTAGATAAAAAATTGTCATTTTTTTACTGTCTTAGCAGGCAGTATTAAAAATTTTGACGTTTTCCATATAATATATAATTTTCAATTAAGAAATTAATAATGAAGCTGTATGTTTCAAGAGATATCATCAATAAAACTTAATTTTTCTTTATAAATACTATATCTAGTGTGAATTTGAAAAAAATCGTTAGAGCGGTTTTTGAGAACCATGATATATAGATAAATACATATATACAATTTTAGCTAGCATAATAAGATAAGATTAAAATTTAACAAAGTTAATTTCCAAGGGGGCGCTGAGTAAATTTTTTCTGGAAAGGGGGCGCTTGGCCAAATAAGTTTGGGAACCACTGAACTATAGACTATATACAAATATAGATAAGAGTAGTAAGTTGAAAGATATTCTTAATAATTGGCCCAACTTTATGAATACATTATTCTCGGACACCCTCGCAATATTCTTAAAACAATATTAATTTATAATTTCGTAAACTAATAAAAAATTATTTATATTAATGAACATTGGAATTTTAAAAAATAGGATTTACCTAGTTGAAAAAAAAAACTAATTTCTATGGTTTTTTTCATTATTATTTATTATTTTGAAGAATACAATTCAATAAATTTAATATTTTTTGAAATAAATAAAATTATAATATTTTAAATGGTTTATATAAAATCTTTAAAATATCCCTTTTCTTCAAAATAAATTAATTTTTTTCTAAAAATTTCTCCAAACCGTTTGCCTTTAAATGCTTTCCCAAATGCATTATCATTTCCTTCTGGTGACATTTTTTCAAAATCAATTGCCTCCGATGGATCTGCCACAACGGCTGAAATTACAAATGATGCAGCAATAAATCCAAAAAACCATTTCGATTCCATTTCGTCATAAAGATCCTGGATTGTTATTGATATTGGAATTTCCAATAATTGAAGTGTCTCCTGAAAACTTTCATAATATATTTCGAGTAATTTATCAAGATTATTCACCCAAACTTCGTGTTGTATACTGGAATGAAAGAAATACAGCAAATCTAAAACTGGTGAGCCAACACGCGATATTTGAAAATCCACAAATCGTAAGTCATGTGGGTTGTTGTCATTATCAAATTGGAATAAAATATTATTAACCCAACAGTCACCGTGATTTAAAACGTTACATTTTGAGCCTGAAATTGCATTCTTGGCCCTATCAAACTGACCATTGTAGAGATTTTCCAAGATTGGTTTGAAACGTTCATAACCCTCCCATTTACCTACAATATCAGCAAGTTGATAATATTGCATTTTATTGATTTTTTCCCTCTCTTCTGAAGTAATCTTATAAAAACCCTCACCCACCAGATCAGATAAATTGGGAAATTCATTTATCAATGCGATGGAATAAGCATGTAATCGGGCCAAATAACGCAGAACAAATCCACTATATTCAAAATTAAATTGAGTGTGACGATTGCCATTTTTGAAATCCTTCTTAGAGAGATCTTCAAGTACTAATAATTCCCGATTCACAGATTTATAATACCTAAAACAAAACAAACAAAAAATTTAAAAAATGATTATATATTTATGTAAAATTAAACTTAAAAATATAAAATTTAATAAGTGTCATTTTTAATTAAACACTCGGTGAAGTTCCAGGTTTATGGATATACTACATGGACTGAAAAGTCCCGGGATTTTTCAATAGGTGACGTCACTAGAAAATGAACATGACTCATTTCGAGAGGCTCATCTGTCACTAGTTTATGTATGAAGTATCATGAAATTTCGTCCATTTACAAGCTACAGTCGTTTGAGTGACGCTACTTTCACCTTCATAAGAAAAATGGAAAAACAGGAATATCGCGTCTTTACTAAACGTTGTTTTTAATGGGAAAACTTATGAACAATCATTGCAGTGGTTGCAGGAATGTTATCCAACATCTGCTCCTTCGAGAACAACAGTTTATCAAGATGTGATATACTTTTCAGCCCATGAAGTATGCTTTATGCTCATTTCGGTTGTTACACAATTATATCAGAAGATTTCCCCTTCTCAACGGAGATGTTTTGCGATTTTTTTATATTTTTCTTCTTTTGTTTCGTTTTATGTGGTAGCATATTTATTTTTTGAGGTATTGATAACAACTGAGCTCAAAAAACTTATTTCTGTTGATGGTGTAATAACCTAAATGCACATAAAGCAAATATATCCATAAATTTAAAACTTTAAAAGAACTTACTTTGGCCAAAATGGTGTAATCGTTCCTCCTGTTTTCAATTTTCTTTCACATATTTGTACCAATCTCGGTAACCATTTATCATACATATTAATTTCACGATCAAAAGTTTCTGTGAGCTTCAAAAATTCTCTTAAAGTCTCTGGCATCGTTTTAATAATCAAATGGCGTTCACTTTTATCTTTTAATATAATATTCACCCGATAAATAACAGAAAGATAATTTTCTCCTTTGCCCAATGCATTTTTATATGTGAATTCTTCAATTTCTGACGGATTCGTTTCATTTCGTTGTAATATTTCCGTAAGCATTTCTTTATTAATTATGTCATTATTTGTAACTTGTTGTTGTATTGAAGTCTCCTTTGAATTATTATTATTATTATTATTATTATTACTATTCATTTTATTTGAATTTTGAGTTTCACTCACAACACTGAAAAAAGAAATTAAAATTAAAATTGATTGATCAATTTTTTAAGTATTATATTTATTGTATAATTATTATTTGTAATATTAAATTATAAAAAAACACATTCTTAAATTATTTGAAAAAATTTATTTTATTTTTTAATACAAATTATAAAATTAAAAGTAAATGTCTATCATAAATGGAACTGAATAATTGTCCATAATTAAATAATTAAAAATAAATTGGTTAATTAAAAAAATTGAGAAATAAAAATTTCTTAACTTCATTTTTATTATTATTATTAATTGAATAGTGATTATATACATATTAACAAATTACATTTTTTTTTTCTTGGAATTACATTTCACATTCGTTCATCTATTCAATCTATTACATTAAAATTAACCAGATTAAATTTTATTAAATTATACATTTTTGTTAACTCTCATTCTTTAAGTCAAAATAAAATAAAAATGGCTGCATTTGATAAGAATTTTTATTTAATATACATATATATATATATATATATATTTTAAAAATTAATAATATTACTTTAATTCTACCTTAATTGATCTAAAGTAAAATTATATGTTAATATATAATTATCTTAAATAAAAAATAATAAAAAAATATTATAATATACATTATAAAAAATTAATAAAAACTAAAATTAAATTATCGCTCGATGATTTCACTAACATTTCTTATAAAATCGATATATTGGAGATACTATGTATCATTCAGAAATTTGTTTTCAACAAAATCGAAATGTTTTATATCGATTGATTGAGGAACTATCGTGTCTATCCAAAATTTAACAATACCCAAATTTTTTATTTTTTATTTCTCGTACTTACATTATTTTATAGAAATAATAAAAAATATTATTTAAATAACATTTAAAAATAAGTATTTGTAAGTGGCAAACAAAAATTTACTAATAAATAAATAATAATGAAACCTAAGAATTTTTATGGCTTTTATTACACAATATTGTGGGTGGGTATGTGTATGTAGACAAGATTACGCAAAAACGGTTTGAGCTAAAATAATAAAATTTGATACACGTAATAATGCCCGTGTATCAAATTCGTAGTTTTCTATCAACTTTTGAGAAATGTAGCTCATTCAGAATAGAACCTACTAAGTTTTCATTTTTTTACCTCTAAACTGACCGTGAAAATAAAGATATATGTATGTTTGATAGTTTTTCACATGCTTAAAAATTGTATAAAACTGATATATATAGAATTTCAGCTTGATTGAATCCTGAAAGTTAATTTTTAACACGTAGACTGCAAATCACGCGCTACCACGTTACGTGGTGCCATCAACAAAGAGTCAAACACGCGCTATTTTAATAAATATTATTAATCAATTTTAATTTATAATTTAAATATAATATATGTTAATTAATCCAATTAAAATTGCGAGATAGTCGACTGGAGACACTCCAGACTTTTTTATTATTAATTTAATTATTTAAAAAAAAATATTATTTATTATTTTCAATTTCTTCTAAAAGCTTGTCAATCTGATTTAAATATCCTTTCTCTTCAAAATAAATTAATTTTTTTTGACATTCTTTCGCAAATCGCTCCCCCTTTTCAAAATCATGTTCTATTTCATCATCATCGTCCTTAAGTGGATCAGCAAGAACGAGAGGTAAAAATGTTGTAGCTGTACAAAATCCCCAAAACCATGTTTTTTCATACTCAATCCATAACTCCTCTAAACTAAATGGAATTTTTTTATTAATTTCATCACATAATTTTTCAATATGCTTATAATATGTATTTATAATAAGTTCTTCATTTGCAATCCATATTTCATAACGTATACTTGTATTGATAAGAAAATGTAAGTCAATAATTGGTGTACCAACTCGGACTACTTGAAAATCAAGTAAACGTATATCACAAGGTTGATGATTTTCATTATATTTAAATAAAAAATTATTAATCCAACAGTCACTATGTGCAAAGCATTTATATTTTCCTTTTTTGAGAATGAGAGTTTGTAAATCAAAACATTTTGGCACTATTTTTTCAACTATCGGTATAAAACGTTCATAACCTGTCCATGTTTCTAACGCGCTTTTAAACTTTTGAATAAATTTTAAACTATATGCTTCAAATGTTCTCTCATCGTCGAAAAATACTTCAGGCATGATCTCCTCCATATTAGGATGTTCCTCCAATAATAACATTGAATAGATATGAAATTCTGCTAAAGCACGTATAGCAAGAAGGCTATGCTCGAGATCGAATAATTTATGTCTTGGAAACATTTTAAATCCTTCGGGAGCTAAATCATCCAAAATTAATACCTTTTTCGATGATTTATATGATCTAGAAAAAAAAGAATAAAATATTAATATTATAAATAATAATAAATCTAGAAATATAGCATCATATTATTCTTAAAATAAATTTTATATTATATATTTTATATTAAGAATTATTAAAAAATTTCCAGGTTGGTGCTTGATGTGAAAAAAATTAATAGTTAATTTTTATTTTTTTCATCCTTGTTTTTATCAAACTATGGAAAATTTTTATCATTCTCAATTTTGAATTATACTAATCTCTAATTTTATATTTAATAAATATATCAATCACGAACTTAACGATAAGGATCCTCCATAAAAATAATTATATTTTTTTTATATTTGAATTGAAGTATTTTTAAAATTTTTATTTAATCAGAAAAAAATTTAATAGTTTTAATTTAATTTTTAAAATTCAAAGATTAGAAAATATTGAAATTTTCGATTTTTAGTCTACAAAAATTTAAAGTTTCAATTAAAAAAAAAATTAATTTCCATAATAGTGGTTTTAATTATAAATGTTTATTCCAAACATTTCTGAAAAATATATTTCATGTATGCTAAAGAATAAAATAATTTATCTATTAATCTTTTAAAAATTATGTAAATTTGCTTAAAGATATAATATAGATTACTAACTATATTAAGAATCTAACAACACACTGGCCCAATTCTTACACTATCAGATTTATATATATAATTATGTAATTATTTTTAAAATATTTAATTATATAATTATAAATAATTTAAATAGTAAATATAATAAATAAAATCTATCATCTATTATCAATATAACATGGAAATTGTAAGAATTATATCTGTTTGCGAGCAAAAAAACATTTTTAAAAGATTTTTTATTAAAAGTTATAATATTTTTAAACAATATATTCATCAAATATTTATATATGGAGTAGGTATTTATCGATATTTTTTATCTTGTATGTTATACGATCCCCCAATCATTTGTTTTTTGAAATTTAAATTAAAATTAAAATGATAAAAAATACTTTTCATTCACTAAAACCATTAAACAAAAATCAAAACACTCGTAGGAACAAAAAACAGTACTATATTTTTTTAATGAAATAAAAAAATATATATTCATACAATAATATGAAATTTATTAATTATTAGCTATAATTTATTTAAATGGTTCTAAATGATGCATAAACTTTTTTTTTAATTTTTTAATATTAATAATAAAAAAAAGTTCATAGGGCTTATAGTAGTCATTTTAGGCTTTAGAAATTTCAGAAAAGATCTTTTTATCATTGTTCAATGACTTTTTGGAAAATGAATTGAATATCAAATTCACATCAGATTATCGAACCCAAATATACATTAAAATTTATAATATTCTTAAAAAAACAAAAACAAATTAATACTCACTTCGGCCAATTAGGCATGATTTTGCTCCCATTATCAGTCTTTCTCCGTTTTTCATAAAGATCGATCATTTTTGGAAACCATATATCATAAAGTTCAATTTCTTTAACAAATATCCGCGATTCTTCTAAAAATTCTATCATTTTTTTATTATCCGGTAATGTTTTAATAATCCAATGACGTTGTGAATCATCACTTAACTTCAGACATACACGAAAAACCAATGATAAATAATTTTCACCCTTACCCAGGGCATATTTTGATGTATAATCAACAATGGTCACTTTATATGTTTCATTCTCATTAAGCACATTTTGAAGAAACTCTTTATTTATTATTTCTTTAAAAGATTCACTCATCTTATAATATAGAAGAAAATTAAGCTAAAAAAATAAATAAAAAAAATAATCAATAAAAACAATTTTTTCAACTTTTTAAAAAAAATATAAATATTTCATTATTATATTATTTTATTAATTAATTTTAATATTCAATCTTATAATTTTTGAACGCGAAATTTAATAATAAAAAACAAATCATAGATAAAAAACAAATCATTAAAGTAACTTCGTAATTTTATTAGCATGATCAAGGATTTTTTTTTTTATATCTATGTATAAATGGTAAATTATATATGTAAGTAAAATTAAAAAAAAAGGAATTAAACATACAAACATTTAATGAAATTTTATTATTGTGATTATTGTAATTATTGTGAATTATTTTTAATCGTACAATAAGTTAAATTTTTATAGAATATTTTTGTATGGAACTCATATATAATAATAATTATAATCATTATAATTATATAGGTATAATTACGTATAGAAATTATATTTTTATATCTTTGATTTGGTGATGTTTCTCAAAGGTCTTTATAGAAAGTTATTTAATCCACTATATATTTTATTTGTTTATTGAAATTATAAATTAGAAAAATTTTTCTTTTTTATTTATATTTGTATATTTATTAATTCTATTCTTAATACTAATTTGACCTATATTTTAAAATTTAAAGAAATTATTTAATTTTCATCGTTTTATTAATGTTTTGTTTTTTAATTCATGTTAAATAAATTAACATTGAAAATATTTAAGAAAATAAACAATTTATTACTTACATTCTGATCTTTGTCGTTCAATAATCAATTCTTCTGCCTTCTCACTCGTGTTATTCTATACAAAACACAGCTGTATAAAATCTGAATGAAAGAAGTGGGTTACAAGGCAACCAGTCATGACTCAGGCCTTGGAACGCACACATTCTCTCCTACTATTACTCCTCTCCCTCTTACTAATCTTCCGCAGGCTAATTGCGGAATGATTTAAATAGCAAAGAAAATTACCACAGACAATATAACAAAACATTCATCAAAGAATACTATTTTTTTTTAACACAATTTGAATATTAAAAAATCGACTCGACTATCTCGCAAATCTGAATTGGACTAATTAACATATATTAGATTTAAATTAAATTTAATTAATTATAAATTAGAAATTAAAATTAATAAATAAAATCAATAAAATTGCGAAAGAATGTCAAAAAAAAATTAATTTATTTTGAAGAGAAAGGATATTTAAATCAGATTGACAAGAAGAAATTAAAATTAATAAATAATATTTATTAAACTGGCGCGTGTTTGACTCTTTGTTGATGGCACCACGTTACGTGCTGGTGCGTGATTTGTAGTTAATGTGTTAAAAAATTAAAAAAATTAATTCACAGGTATTTTCAGGGATTCAATCAAGCTATATTTTATACAATTTTTACCGACCGACGATAGATCACTTTAGAGGAAAAAAAAATGAAAACGTGGTAGGTAATGACCCTCTTCCGAAAGAGCTACATTTCTCAAAAGTTAATAGAAAACTAGGAATTTTGAATAATGCCAGTGTACCATATTTCATTATTCTAGCTCAAACCGTTTTTCGTAATCTTGTCTACATACATACACACATACACACATACACATACACACACACAGACATTTTTCTCAACCTTAGTGAAAATGACTCAGGGACCTTCAAAACGTATAAAAACATCAAAATCTCGACATCGATAAATTTCGTGATCGCAATACTATCTCTGGTGCGATAGTAAAAATAGATAAACAAATCATATTATTACTATTATTATTATTATTGTTTTATATTTTGATAAATTATTATTAAACATTTATAAGAATTAATAAATTTTTTTAATTGATATATTGTGTTCCTTGATTAGTATAATAGAACATTTTCTTACATAAGAAAGTATACTAATATTTTATACACTAAAATTTTTCAAATAAATATAATATAATAAATTTTTAATTATTAAAAAAAAATTTTATTGAAAAATACTATCAAATAAAAGAAAATATAAATAAATTTAAATTTAAATTTTAATATAAAGTATTTTATTCATTATTTTAAAATATCAGATTAATATTGGCTTGAAATTTTTATTAATAAATAATATAAATTCCTAGTGTTGCAGTCCTATTAAAAAGTATTTAAATTGGAATACAAATAGTAGAGGGATTGGTGTTATTAGGAAAAATTATTTCATTAAAGTTAAGTTGAGAATAAATATCAAAATATTCTTCTATTTATCAAGTCGTTCAGAGAGTCTTTAAAAGTCCAAACAGCCAATAAAATAGAACTATAGATTCTATTTTTTATCTTTGAGAGTAATAGATAAATGAATAAGACTCATTCACCAAAATGATGATAAAAAAATTGAAGAATGATTAAATTAAAAAAAATTATAAATAAAATAAATAAATCAATCAGGCTAAACATCAGAAATATTTTTTTTATTTTTATTTATTGTACCTATCTAATTTTTGAAATTAAAAAAAATAAAATAAATTCTGAATTATTATTTTCTGAATAAACAAAAAATAATTAAAATTTATAGATATAATCTACCATTAAATGATATGACGATTTTAAAATAGATAAATTTTATTGCTATGATTTATAGAATTCTTTATTCTAGAAATAAACATACAAAATCACATCATTTACATGTAATGTTTATAGATTTAGAAAATGCATTGAATATGATAAATATTTGAAAAAAAATTAATTAAAATATTAAAAAATAATATAATCTAAGTTCTTATTGCCTTTAGTTTTTTATTAAATAATTATATATTTTTATAGACAGCAATTATGATTATAAAAAAATTATAATTAGTTTTTATAATTTTGTGATTTTCAATCCCTTCTTCGAGTATTCTTATAAGTCTTCATATTATATATAAAATCTAATGTTCGCCTTGGTCTATGTAGTTTATGTTTATTTTTATTTGATTGTAACCGATATATAGACATCAAACATGTGAAGCTTTTATATATTCGTATGTTATATATATTTATATATATATATATATAATGTGATAATAATTACGTAAAAGATAAAAACTATGAATGGCAGCATTGAATAAACAAAAGAAATCAACTCATTTATGCATAATTCAAATTATAATCAAATGATAACTTTTATTATTAAATAATTCATACAAAAAATGTAATTATCGAAATTCCAAACATTACAAGATTAGTTACCTTTTGAAATTGTTAATATGAATTTGTTATATATAATAGAATCCAAAAAGATTTGATGATAAGGTTAATGGTTGCATAAGTTTCAGGCAGGTTAAACTAATTAAAAAATTTTTATTCATTGCTTTACTAATTAAAATAAATTATTGAATTATATATATATTAAAAATTAATTTAAATTTAATTAAATAATATTTACTAAAGTAATAGAATATATACAACTCACTTACAAAATATTTCTAGAAGATTTGTCTATAATCATTAATCATTCATCTATTACTAATTTCAAAATTAAAGCTCTCCTACTTTTAATCAAAATTATAATTCTGATAAGTCATCAGGTAGTTTATTTATATAATAATTGTGAGATATAGAAAGAAAAAATATTTGATAAGGTATTCACATTAAAAAGTTAATCCTTTTTTATTTTAAAGAAATTATCTTATCCAAGTGATTTTTTCTAAATACAAATTTGATTTTCGTGTCTTTACGTTACGTGAAACAGGATGAAAAATCATTATTACAATAGAACAATCGCAATAAAATTCAAAAAATTAAAATTGTTATCAATCAATTATAAACACTAAATATAAGTATTTTCATGTATTTTAAAAATTTTTAAAAATTTTAATGAAAAATTTTTTAAAAAAATGAATATAATTTTCAAATGAAATGATTTCCGAAAAATAAAAAAAACTGGGTCTCTGTGAGATCCATTTCTTCACTTCAATAAGGAAGCATGTAAACTTTGTCCGAACATGAATGAATTGAAATGATGAATCGTGACACATTTTAATGCAATTATAATTTCTTTCTAGTTTATTATTATTATTTATTATTTGTTTTATATATTTATAATATTATTTATATCAATTATCTTATTATTCCAAAATCTACAATTTATTACTATTTGATTAATGAATTTATAGAATAAAAGAAAATTTTCAAAAAATCGATGATAATAAACTTATTTTTATAAAAATATATGATATAAAAATTGAATTTTTAAGGCATTACAAACTGTGTCTGGATTGCCCTTGAGAAACTCGTGTCTTCCGTTCATATTGTGATACATTTGTGTAATGCTTATTAAAAAATAAGTTATTTATTTAATAAAAATTATAAAAAATTATTTTTTAGTCTAAAAGCATCAAAGAGTAATTATAATCAAATCAAGAAGAGTATATTATGAATTTTATTTCAAAAACATCAAATTCGAATAAATAAAAATACAATTATTTTATTTTATAAATATTATATTATTTTTTTAATGATATTTTTTTATTTATTTCATTTTATTATATCAATATTTTGCCATCATCATTTTATATATATATATATATATATATATATATATATATATATATATATATATAATATCAAAAAAAAAAAATTATCAATCAATCAATTATAATGATCTACAATATTTATTTATCAAAATATAATGATGGTGCAAATTTTTATCGATTGCAACTATTGTATTCGTAATATTTTGAAAGTTTAAATCATAGATTATTTTAAAAAAAGCATGGAATAAACTTATCAGTTTTATTTAATCAAATTTATAACTAACAACAATTATAAATTCAAAAAAGTTTATTAAAATCTATAGAATTATATATACTAGTATATAGTATATATATATATATATATTATTTTATACAAAAATTGATTTATATTAAAATTTTTTTTTAACATGTACTTATTTTATTAAAAAATATTTCTATTACTGTTATTACGACATTGCAACATAGCCCAGGAAATAAATACACTTCACATCAAATTATATTAATTTTTTTGTGGACAATGTTTAGTAATTTGAACATTGAGCGACCCTTAATTAAAATTTAATTCAATCTATGATATATATATAAAATATATGATTTTATAAAATGAATAAAAAATTAATTTTCAAATTTATTAATTAATATTTTTCTTTCTTTTAATAAAGATTAATTAAATAAAAAAATAGTTTTTTTTAAAAAAAATAGGAGAGGATATCCTTATAAGACCTGGCACTAAATCTGTTGTTAGGGGTATTTTACCAACTAAAATACCCCCCTCCACCTTGACCATCTTTCAAATCACATCGGAACGACCTTTAACGCATTACTTCAGGAATATAATGAAGTTTAAGATTTAAATTAAAATCCATGTAATATACAATAATATAATTGATTAGTATATTAAATAAATTGTATGAATAGTTATCTTACCTTTGACAGCACCCTGGTGGCATAATTCTTTGATGTAGACTTATTCTCACCGTGAAACCAAATGAAGTAAATAATAATTACGTTATCAAACGATAAATATAATAAGAATCAGCAAATGTATTATTTAAGAACTCTATTATACTTTATAGATAATTTATGTGTTATATAACAAAAAAGATAATTTTTTTTTATTTAGATTTAAATATAAAAAATCTATTTGATAATGTATTTGTGTGTGTGTGAAAACATGTATCCAAAATATTTGCAATAAAAATTATTTATTATCTCATTAAAATTTTATTATTAGTAAAAATACCGGTTAAATTAATTAACATTAAAAAAATTGATTAAATTATTCAATAGGAAAATTAGTTTTTCACACTTGTTTTAGTTAAATAATAAATATATAATATAATACTGGATTATTTATATCAAATAAAATTGTTTGTATAATATTTTTAATTCAGATTAATAGTCAATTAATAATTAAATTATATAGAATGTATTACACAAAATTATTTTTTAAAATTTTGAATATTTTTATAAATAAAAACGTTATAAAAAATAAATTAATAAATAATTAAAACATAGATTCAAAAAATTAAACATTGAAAAAAAAACATAATTCAAAAATAATATGAATATTGTTTTATTATTTATAAAATAACATAATATAAAAAATTATATATATATATATATAACATGTTTAAAAATTGTTTTATCATCATTATATAATCCAATACAATTTTAAATTCATTTTATTATTTTATTGTAAATGCATATTAATTTAAAATAAGTTTTTTATAAAAATTAATGTTTTTGTTTTGAAAATAAAGTAATATCAATGGCATTAATGCGAGAATAAGTTTTAAGAGATTTTTATAATTATCTCTACAATTAGTAATAATATGTAATTTCAAATTTTATAATATATCTTTTAATTGTATAATATTCTTATTTTAAGGATTGAATGTCAAAAAAATATTTCAATACTTTTTAAGAGTCACTCTTTTTGTTAATATTAATTTAATTTCATAAATAAATAATCAAATAAGATAATTTTAATAAAGTAATTAGTCGTAGGATCAGTTAAAATAATTAGATTTATTAGATAAATCCTCTTTGAATGGCATCGTCAAGTAATAAAGTAAAAGTTTTTCGAAATTCTTTGGTAGTATATGTATTTATCATGGTATTATCTTCTAAAAGATCTTCTTCTTTGAGGTTTTTTAATTCTGGAGCATTTTCTTTATCGGCTTTTACAATAGGCATTAACATACTTGCAATAACAAGAGCAAAAAATCCATTTTTTGTAACATCGTTCATGAAATTGTTAAATGTATATTCAACATAACAATCCAAATCTTTTAAATTATCAATTAAAGAATTATGATAAATTTCTAATAATTCGTCGGCTTGAGTGAGACGTACTTCATCTTCAATAGAACTACTAAAGAAGTATAAAATATCAAAAGCTGGATTATTCCATCTTGTTAATTGAAAATCGACAAACCGCATATCTATAAGTTCATTATTATCCGAATATCTAAAAAGCATATTATTGACCCAAAAATCCCCATGAAGAAGACAACCAAAATCTTTTTCGGTCCATGTTGTCATTTTTACTAATCTATCCCCTATATTTTCAGAATTATTCTTATATTTTTCAATTTGTTCCACCGGCAAGGACCAATTCTCAAGATAAATGAGAATATCTTTAAAAGCTTTTGTATACATAGAATCGACAATATTTTTTGAACTTTCTTTATACATATGCTCTTCATAATTGCGTTCCAAATTTCCATCCATTTTTTTATTCATAACGACAGATATCGCATGAAATTTGCCTAAATTCTTTAATGCAAGAGAACAATGTTCAAAGTTTAATCCAACCGCTCGATTGGCCATTTTAAACCCTTCTGGAGATAAATCCTCCAAAATGACTGTATCCTCAATAGGCGACATTCTTGCTCTCGCTGCCAATGTTAATTTTTTTCCTGTCATCGATTCATACAATATCTCCATTTCTGGTAATACTTTAAGAAACATATCATTCTCACGTTCAAATATTTTACTTTCTTTAATATATTTTTGCATAAGCTCTCCTTCTGGTAGTGTTTTCAATAGAAGGGATTGGGATTTAATTTTATCGTTATTCTTTAATTTGTAGTTAAGTGTGATTCGGATAATTGTGGATGCATAGTTATCTCCTTTGTCTACTGGTGGTTTTACTGTGAAATTCAACACTTCGTAATTTTCGCCATCCTTTTGTTTTAAAATATCTTCTAAATATGAATTGTTAAGCCACTCCGGAATTGTATATCCATTATTAGATGGTTCTGCCATTTTTCACCCCTAATAAAAAATAATAAATTAATAAATAATAAGAAAATTAACTCAAGAAAAAGATAAGATTAAATATAAACTTTAATTAGATTGAATAATATGTATATATATAAATGTAATAAATACAATCATCTACAATAATAGAAATATATATATATATATATATATATATTTGACCACTATTTAAACAGAAATGTATATATTTTTATTCCTATTAGATACAAACTATACATGTCCATCAAATCTGAATTTCATTTTCAAAGGTATACCATTTTTCCCAGAAAAATAGTTAAGCGCAGACTGCAAAACCTACCTTTTTTATGATATACTACAATATTTCCCAAAAACGCCACATTTACTTGGATAATTTTGGTTTAAAATATACTAATATTTTTCTTTAATATTTATATGTTTATATTCATTATTTAATTTAGATTAGATTTTAACGATTATATAATTATTATCCTGCACTGACTCATTTATTTTTTTGATAAAATTCTTTTTTTTATTTTTTATTAAAGATTAAATACTTTAATTAAATAATACTTTAATTAAATAAAATATTAAATTTAATCCCTCTTAATAAAATCTCTATATGCTTTTCATTATAACTATCGATGTAATTTTATCTTGAAATAAATACCCACTTTGAAAAAAAACCTTTCCTGATCAGTTAATACCAGTTATTGAGTTATTTTAATTTTTATTAATATAAACCTAGATATAAGACCATTTGATAATACCTTTTGCAATTGCGAAATTTAAGTAAGGCCTCAATTATTATTATTATTTAAAAATTTTGAAAATAATAAAAAAAAATATTTTTGTTGATTTTAAAAAATGTGAAAATTTAATAAACTTAACCGGCATTTCTGATATATATATAAATTTTTCTTTTTTAAAAAATAATTAAACTGTAGATTTTATAATATAGTTTTATTTATAGATTAATAAGATTCTTGATATTTATTTTCTTTTAATACATGTTTTTTTCGATTGTAGTTTCTCGAATTACTAATTTTTGTATTAATTCTATACATTCCATTTCTATATCATTCTATTTATTTAAATTGATAAATATACAAATAAAACATAAACTAACTTTTTCATAATAAATTAATAATTAAAATTTAAAACAATTTAAACCCTACGAATTATTTAATTAGTGATCAAATATTCTATTCTTAATTTCTTCTCTATTTTTAAATTTTTTAATAAAATTTAAGTAATTAGATAAAAGTAATTTATTTTATAATATATTATTTAAAAGTAGTTTTTTCCTTGAGATTTCACTTTTCATTGGGTTTTTTTATTTGTTATTATATAAATAAGTTAATTCTCTATTCTCTTTTATAATAATTTGATAATAATCCTTATTCAATGGATATTTAAGTATTAATGAAATCAGTTGTAAATAGTCAATTTAATATGATTTTTGTCTAGGATTTAATCTCAAATGATTCATAAAAAGAATTTGAGTTAAAAAAAATTTGAATAAATACATAAATATACTTTTCTTTATAATATATATTAGATTGTTTAATTTCATAGATTGATTTATAAAACAAATATTATCATTATAATTTTTAACATAATAAAATAAAAACAATAACCACTATTTTTGAAATATTATATAGAATAATATTTTTTATTATATAATTTTTTTTTTAAATATCTTAATTTGAAAAAAAAAAAAATTGTATTAATTACCATGAGAAATAACATTATTAAATAAAATCATTTTTAAATTAAATAATTATTTTTAAATAAAGGCCAAAAAAATTTTATATTAATATTTTATTATTTATTTTTTTAATTTTTATGTGAGAATAAATACTTAAAAATATAAAAACTTACGTTTTATGATAATGCTAAATTAATAGTTTGATCAATTGATTGAATAGGAAAATAAACCGAGAGAGCCCACTCCACCGCACCAGACAAACGAACGGAACTAACTGATGGATTGAACTGAATACGACGTGATATAATCACAAGTGATTCAAGGTTATATTTGATGGAGTTGGTTATTTCCCTGAACTGATCACAATTTACAATATTGCGTAAGCATTTAAATTTTTCTAATATAATTAATATTCAAAATAAACTTAAATTGATCTCATTTTTGTTCAATATTGTTTACTATAAAATTATCTATATATTTATTTATTTATTTACTTAAAAGAAATCCAAGTATCTACTGTTCATACTAATTTTACTTCTATCATATGAAATTCGTTTTATCTTTTCAACATTAATTTTATCTTTATCTTATTGTCTTATGAATGTTAATAAAAAAAACTTTATTTTAATTGACTAAGAGTATAACTTATCAAATTTATATATATACCTAATATACTTATAATATTATAAAAAATTATTTTTAGGAAATGGTGTCTTGTATGAATAGTCGAAATTCTATGAAAACTTTTACAATATATTATTTAATTTAAATGAAATTTGATGGTTTATTATAATTTAGAAAGTTGCTATAAAAGTAATATTTTTGTATTCATTGTCGACCGGTGGGCCCAGAAGTATTCTTAGAACTGAAGTTGCTGTCAGTTTACACATATTGTTTGATCATCTTGAAACATTAAATAAATCCTTGAGTATTTAAAAAAAATAATATATAAATTTCTGAAATACCTATATATTTATAACTTATTTACATTATGAGCAAGCGGTATATATAAGATAAGAATATTGTGTAGAATAATACAAATCCGGAAAGTCAATCTGTAATTATAACATAAAATTAATATAGATTTTCCAGGGCTAAAAATAATTGAGGATTTTTTTTGATGAAAATTAAGTAAATAAAACAATAATTTTATTTGTAAATATGGTTATTTATTTAAACCAAGATTAATTATGTTTATATTTTAAGATTAGATATATTGATATTTACTTACGAGTATAAATATTATGATTATGTTCATAAAATGATCATATACTTATAAATTAATTAAAATTTATTTCAAATAATCATTGAAATATAATTAACAAGAAAATTTTGAAGATCATTTACCATTAATTTTTTTATTTATTATATAAAACCTCGTTTGACTGCATCCTCAAGCAATAAAGTAAATGTTTTATGAAATCCATTAGAACTATAAATATTTTTCATTGCATGTTCTAATTTATCATTTTGTTCTAAAAGATCTTCTTCTTTAATGTCTTTAGTGTCTGGTGCATTTTCTTTATCGACTTTTACAATAGGCATTAACATACTTGCAATAACAACAGCAAAAAATCCATTTTTTGTAAAATCGTTCATGAAATCGTTAAATGTATATTTAACAAAACAATCCAAATCTTTTAAATTATCAATTAAAGAATTATGATAAATTTCTAATAATTCGTCTGCTTGAGTGAGACGTACTTCATCTTCAATAGAACTACTAAAGAAGTATAAAATATCAAAAGATGGATTATTCCATCTTGTTAATTGAAAATCTACAAACCGCATATCTATAAGTTCATTATTATCCGAATATTTAAAAAGCATATTATTGACCCAAAAATCCCCATGAAGAAGACAACCAAAATCTTTTTCGGTCCATGTTGTCATTTCTAATAATCTATCCCCTATATTTTCAGAATTGTTCAAATATTTTTCAATATATTCTGTTGGCACAGACCATTCCTGAAGATACTTAGCAATATCCTTAAAGGTTTTTGAATATAACACTTCAATAATTTTTTTTGAATTTCCTCTATACATATGCTCTTCATAATTGCGTTCCAAAATTCCATCCATATTTTTATTCATGACGACAGAAATCGCATGAAATTTTCCTAAATTCTTTAATGCAAGAGAACAATGTTCAAAGTTTAATCCAATCGTTCGATTGACCATTTTAAATCCTTCTGGAAATAAATCCTCCAAAATGACTGTATTTTCAATTGGTGACATTATTGATTTGGCTGCCAATGTTAATTTTTTTCCTGTCATTGATTCATACAATTTTTCCATTTCTGGTAATACTTTCAGGAATATTTTATTCTCTCGCTCAAATAAATTACTTTCCAGAACATATTTTTTCATAAGCTCTCCTTCTGGTAGTGTTTTCAATAGAAGTGATTGGGATTTAATCTTATCGTTATTCTTTAATTTGTAGTTAAGTGTGATTCGGATAATTGTGGATGCATAGTTATCTCCTTTGTCTACCGGTGGTTTTACTGTGAAATTCAACACTTCATAAATTTGGCCATCTTGTTGTTTTAAAATATCTTCTAAATATGGATTATTAAGCCACTCCGGAATAGTATATTCATTATTAGATGGTTCTGCCATTTTTCATCCCTAATAAAAAATAATAAATTAACAAATAATAAAAAAATGAAAGCAAGAAAAAGATAAGATTAAATATAAATTTAATATGAAATCAAAATTATACCACATTACTATTTTTGGCCACTATTCAAATAAAAATGTTAATAATATTAAAAAACAATTATTTTTTTCATCAACAAAATACTTAAATAATAAATTTAATATATTAAAATATTTAAAGACTAGTTTATAAACTTTTGGGAAAGTGTTTTAATGTTGATTTCTACTGGATAATTTTTTGTCATTATTTATTATTTTTTATAAAAAATGTTATTTTTTTATAATTCCAAACTCAAAATATAAAATTAATAAGAACTTAAATAACTAATAATCAAAAAGAAAAGTGTTTACCATAGTTAGTTGTTGAATTTACTGTAATTTTGGGACATTAATAAAAATTTACTGTCTTTCTAGGTCAATACTGTTTTTAAATCAATTAATAAACATTTTTACCATTGGATGTCATATTTAAATTTGGAAGTAATAAAGCAAGCCAGATAAATTGAAATGTCGATTTGTGCAACTTTTTAGAAGGCAAAAGAAAATTTCTGATGCTACAGATTCAACCGCTTGTTAGTTGAAAAATATTCCTAATTAACAAAAAAAAATTCCAATTAATTAATTTTCTTTTTATTTTATATTAATAAATTAATAAATTCACACACACACATTGCTTGGAATAAACAGATTGTACCCATTTACTTTTATATATTTACTAACAGTATTAATTAATTAAATTTCCTAGTAGTAATAATGCTATCAAAATTTATATTATTTGTAATTTGTTGTTACAAGATTTTATACTCCTAAATCACTCATAATGATACAAAGATTACAATTAGTTTTTTACAACTATAACCAAATATAAAAAATCTGGAGTGTCTCCACTCGACTATCTCGCAAATCTGAATTGGACTAATTAACATATATTATATTTAAATTAAAATTAATAAATAGTATTTATTAAACTAGCGCGTGTTTGGCTCATTGTTGATGGCACCACGTCACGTGCTGGCGCGTGATTTGCAGTCAACGTGTTAAAACATTAATTCCGGTACTTTCAAGGATTATACAATTTTTAATTCTGTGAAAAACTATCAAACATATACCTTTATTTTTACGGTCACTTTAGAGGAAAAACGTGGTAAGTAATGGTCCTCTTCCGAATTAGCTACATTCCTCAAAAGTTGATAGAAAACTACGAATTTTTAATAATGCCCGTGTACCAAATTTTATTATTCTAAAGGCCCTAAGCGACAATTTTTGTGATTTACATGTTTTGGTTTTATCCGACACTTTATACTATTTCATTTCTGTTAACTCAAATTTATTATATTTTTAATAGAAATTAATAAAAATAAGAAATTAAAATGTTGGCTGGCCTTTGGCACTGTTTAATTACATAATCATCCTCCTGTAAAGTTTACTATTTGTCGCTTAGGGTCTTTTGCCCGGAGACCATCAATATGTATGTTTACTTGTGTATTGTATTATGATAATTTTCTATATATTTAAAAATTTTGTATAATTAATAATTTTGTATAACTGTTTATATATTCTAATGTATATTGGAGTGTTTTCCAAACTGTGAGATATAAAAATTTTTCATTGATAATACAACATTAATTTAAATTAAAATTATGTACCAATGTTATCTTTAGTTTAAATTAACTTTTTATCATCTAAAAATGTATTTGTATAATTTAATTAAATTAGAAGAAAAGCGTAATATTTACATATATTTTTAAGATTTATATTTTGGAAACTTCAAGCATATAGTAATTATATAGTTATAGCCTATTTATTATTCGAATTACATTACTAAATATCATGTGTTTGTGAAATTCAAGTAAGTAAGCTATAAATAATGATTGGCTATTTTTATCATGTAGGGGAACATAGGGAAATAAATGAATGTATTTTATGTGAATGTATTTAGATATATAGGATAAATTATGTATATAATTTTCAATAAATTTAATGAATAAGTATTGTGAATGACTTTTAGATTTTTTTTTGTCGAAAATTCTATTTAATAAATTTGATTTAAATTGATTAATAATAGAATGGATGTCATTTTTTACCGACCGACGATAGTAAGGGAGGTATTGTTTTCACACCAAATTTCACATGTGGAGATTTTTACATATCTCCACGAATCATGCATTTTCTAAACAGAAAAAAGTATTTTTAGCATGATGTCTGTCCGTCCGTCTGTCCGTCTGTCCGTCCGTCCGTATAGATGTGTACAGCCTGAACGGCTCAACCGATTTTGATGAAATTTGGTATATTTACTTAATGCATCAGTGGGATAAATTGATCAACTTTTGGTGCAATTCCGGAAACCGGAAGTGGAAGTATTAGCGATCGACGATAGGAAGGGAAGGGTTATTTTCACACCAAATTTCACATGAGGAGATTTTTTTACATATCTCCACAAATCATGCACTTTGTATTGGTTTTATCCTCGGGAAAATCATCTTTATTAGTTTTTTCTTGATTTAAAATTATATGACGTCATCCAGCCATTCATGACGTCACAGCCTGGTCTTGCATATATATTATAAATAAAATAAAATTAAAAATGTTTATATTTATTATTTATGTATCCATATCTGTTTTTTATTACATTAATAGATATATTAAAATTATTTGAAATTGTTTTGTAGCTGGAAATTAATTTATTTCAAACAGTCGGTCGGTTCGGACCTGGCCACAGGTCAACTTATTTTATAAAATAATTATATCAGGACTATGCGTGGGTGGATGAAAAGCTGTTAAACTGTACTGGTAGCCCAGAGATATAAAAATACCTCTTATATAATAATATTCCTTAGAAAGCTTATGCTACTAATGCTCCTGTCCACACAAGAAGAGTACTTTAATATTTTATATACATATACATACGTTATTACGGGGATTTATAAATAATATTGTTTTATAAAATATATTTTTTTTAAATAGTAATATTTTAGGACTCGTAACGAATTAAACTTGAAACACGAGGTTTCACTATATTTACAATTATTTCAAGGTTGTGTGATATTTGATTATTCACTAAAACGGTGATTCTATATAATAATACAAAACGCAACTTCATAATTTCTTAAATTTTACTAATGTGATTCTTTTTATTCAATATAAGCAAAAATTTCTCAGAGACCAGAATAAGATTAAAAATAAGAAATATTTATTATTCATATTATTTTCCTTAAAAAAATATAAAAAAAAAATTAAAACAGAATAAATGCAATATGCACTTTATTTATCTTATCATGTATAATTAAATTCACAGAAATTAAATATAAAAAAGTAGGTATTTTTCACCAAACAATAAAATAGAAACATTTTATTGAATTCTAGAATTTTATGTTAACACCTTCGATTTTTATTAAATATTATGAAAATAATAGGGCCATTTATTTTACTATATGACTACCTTAGGGATTCTCCGAAAGAATACATGAATTATCAAATATGCAGCTTTTCTTCTTTTTTTGTGTTATGATCTTGAAATTGTAAACCCCTTCTTTTTCTTTATGATTGGGTGTTAAACTTTATTTTAAAAATATGTATTTATATTTCTTATAAAGATCGCGAAGACCTGAGTTCAACCACCCTTGTTTTAGTTCAGGTGTCTGAAACCTATGACAGGTGGGTCATCATTTACTAATTTAATAATTTTAAATGAACTAACAAAGTTTCATTATGAAAACAATTTAAATTTAATTAACTTTAACTGACACTTAAAAGAGTTTGCCCGCTCTTCGTTTAGGTTAAAGAGTATACCTATACCTATATATAAATATATAGTACATAAAAATTGCTTCCTGAATCGATAAATATATTAATAATCTTTGTTTTGCGGATGATATCTTACTGATAAGCGATAGCAATCGAAAACTCTAAAACTTGCGAAAAACTGAAATATTAGCGGGGGGAATCCTCTTTTAGGACTATCTATTAGGTGATTCTCAGTATAGTGCCGGACTTTTACCGACTAAAAAACCTGTCTTAACCAGCTTAGATCCCAACGCGTAATATAGGATTTCCATCCGGAACTTCCTTGTGGTAAAGTCTGATTATTGGGCTAAGTCTGGATTTATATGTCAAAATGTTCCTTCAGAGTTCACTGACCAATTCTCATTTTGTAGCGTTTCCTAGTATTGTATCAATGAGATTGGCGTCCCTTCATCAATATGTATTCCCCAGTTTAAATTCTGCATTTTCTTTATTGCCCTTCCAGAGAACGCACCAGAAAATATAGTGCGATCCGATGTGTCTACTGTCCTCTGTTTTTAAATTTAGAGATTCCAATCAATTTAAGACAGAAAACGCTTAACACCTAGTAAGGAGTTACTTCATGTAATGACCTATTGAATGAAAATACAAATTCAAAATCAGTAATTTTACGAATAAACTTATTCCCTAATTTTAAACCCCCTCTTTCAATCAATTTAAAACAGAAAACGCTTAACACTTCCTTACTTCATGTAATGACCTATTGGATGAAAATACAAATTCAAAATCAGTAATTTTACGAATAAACTTATTCCCTAATTTTAAACCCCTTCTTCGAAAATTTTATGACTAGATATTTTATCCCTGGTAAAAATATATATGTAGACTAATCTATAATAAGATTTAGGTGAATGTACCAGTAGTTGACTCTATAAGGACAACTTTATGAGAAAAATCTTCTGTTTTTAATCAGATATCAATTTGAGTTTTGGGTGATATGATTTATTGGTTAATGTGTGTGTGTGATGAAGAATTTATCTACAACCCAATGCAATTTTCTATTTTTTTTATTTTTTATAATTTTTTTAACATTAGCATCTAAAAGCACCAGTAGTTGACACCCTTAAAATTAGGTAATATGAACACTCAATTAATAATATTTAAATCATATTTGATATCAATATTAAAAATTAGTGACTTGTCTCCTTTAGCATTCGAAGAACAAAATATTAAAATATTCATTTATTCGATTTTTATAACAAGTAAATGTTGTGCCGTTTACTCAAACTGAAATATTTACACATCTTCAATATAGAAGGAATTACTTTCATATATCTCTGATTTAGAAATGTTTAGACAGATATGTCTTATTAACCGATATTAAATGTACAAGTGATACATTTACCCCCCAATTGGAAATTTATTTTATTATTTTCACACAATATATAGATACTTATATGTTATTTATATTACCTCATTAAGGATGTATTATATCAAAAAAACTTATTCGTTCACGTTTACATAGAATTCTCCTGCAGAGGTTGTTAGATAAAGGAATAGAATTACTATTGTATTATATAATTTGATATTATATTATAATTTCATTGAAAAAAGATCTAATTAAAATTATGAGACTGATAACTACTAAAAAACTAATAGAAGGTTATTTTGGTAGCGATAATATTTTGATTTACTAACTGACAAATGTGTCCTATATTGTATGCAACAAAATTTGTTTTAGGTAAAAATAAATTATAATTAAATAAATACAACATTTATGAATATATAATTATTTAATAAAAAATGGTCTTATATATAAAGTAATGTTTTACATTTGTTTATAAATAAATAATTAAATTAATAATACTGAATTATTTCATGAAATGATAATTACATTATAGATAAAAAAAAATATTAATATATATTTTAATAAACTTGAGCCATTTTATATAATTTTTAAGGATCTATATTATTATTTATTATTTCACAAAAATAAGTTTTGTTATATTCATTTTATTTTAATTGAAACATGTATCTTTTTATATAATTATATAATTCAATTGTTTGTTTTTTATCTTATAATAAATGTTTGAAATTATTTTAATTGTGTTTATAAATGTAAATAATAAATTAGTAAAAAAAAAAAATAATGAAAAAAAATTGTTCTTAAGAACATTTAGCAAATTAATTATGTTAATTTAATAATAATTTAATAAAATCGTAGTATATGATAAGATAAGAAAAAAATGATTATATTGATGTATAAATTCAAAATAATATTAAATATCTAAATATTTTTTTATAAAATAATTTTGACTTTGAATAAGAAGAAAAATGTTTTATAGTACAATAATATATTTCATTTCTATAAAAATATTTAAGTAGTATAATTTTATTTTTAATTTAAAAGTTAATCGGCATATGATATTCGAACTTAAAAATTTAATTCTTTTAATTAATCATTATTCACTTTTTATTAGTAGATTCATATCTAATTTATTAAATAAATCCACGGTTAATTGCATCTTCAAGTAAAAGAGGAAAAGTTTTTTTAAAACCTTCGCTTTTATAGGTGTTTTTAACTGTATTAGTTTCTAACATAGCTTCTTCGGTAAGATTTTCTAAATCTGGTACATCTTCTTTGTCAGCTTTGCACACAGGCATAATTGTACTTGCAATGACCATAGAATAGAATCCATATTTTGTAAGATCATTTATGAGATCGTTATATTTATATTCGATTTCACTACCCAGAACTTTTAAAGTATCATTTAAAGCATTATGATAAATTTCTAGTAATTCATTCGCTTGGGTGAAACGTACATTATCTTCAATAGAACTATTGAAGAAAAATAAAATATCATAAGCGGGATTATTCCATCTTGATAATTGAAAATCGATTAATCGCATATCCTCTAATTTACCATTGTCCGAATATTTAAAAAGCATATTATTGACCCAAAAGTCTCCATGAATAATACAACCAAAATCTTCGTTGGTCCATTTTGATATTTTTATCAATTTAGTTCCCAAAGTATCACATTCTTTCAAATATTTTTCAATATATTCCGGTGGTGTGGACCATTCTTTAAGACATTTACCAATATCATTAAAAGCGTTGGAATAAATTGGATTAAGTATATGTTCCGAACTTTCTTTATACATATTTTCGACATAAGATCGTACGAAATATCCTTCCATTTTATCATTTAAAATAGCAGTAATTCCATGAAATTTGGCTAATGTCTCTAATGCAAGACGACAATGTTCAAAATCCAATCCGATTGATCGGTTGGCTATTTTATATCCTTCTGGAGATAAATCAGTCATAATGACTGTATGCTCAATTGGTGAAAAGACGGACATCGGTCCCATTGATAATTTTTTATTAGTCTTTGTATGATATAATTTTTCGATGAGTGGTATCACTTTATTTAATATATTATTCTCTCGTACAAATATTTCACTTTCAGACATTAATTTCTGCATAAGCTCTCCTTTTGGCAATGTTTTCAATAGAAAGAATTGGGTTTTATTCGTATCATTATTTTTTAATTTATAGTTTAGTGTGATTCGATAAATTAACGAAGAATAATTTTCCCCTTTGGTTTTCGGGGATTTGACTGTGAAATTCAACACTTCATAAATTTGGCTATCATCCTGTAGTTTTAAAATATTTGCCAAATATTCTGTGTTAAGCCAGTCAGGAATTTCGTTTTCATTAATAGTTTCTGCCATTTTTCAATCCTAATAACAAATTAACATATAATAAATTAAATAAATTGGAATAATAAAAAAAGATAAATAAAAGTATAATATTTAATATAATAAATATTCGGGGTGTTTTTTATCTTAAATTGTACAGTATTGCTAGCTTGAAAATTGTAATTATTGTATTTCAAAATTAACCAAAAATTTGGATTCCAACAGAGTATTTTAATCAAAATAAAGGTGAATATGCTATATTATTGAAATCTAAAAGAAAATCTCTTAAATTTATGATTTAATTATATATATATGACATTTAAAATAAAAAAAGTTGTGCGGAATTCATTAAAATAACCACTATAAAAATCGTTTGCTAATTTAACCACCACTGTAGTTCTTATAGTTTTCGGTATAGCAATACTGTAAAATTTTAGATGAACTCACTGTCCAATAAATAAATTAATTTGATATAAAATCCAAAATAAAAATTTTATGGCCACTATTTAAATCGAAATGAATATATTAATGAAATAATTTTTAAAAAAAATTACCAATGGTTCAATCCTATAAGTTTTGAATTCAATTCGAACTAACTTAAATTTTTATAATTATGAATAAATTTTAATAACATTTTTTCAGATAAAATTTTTTTTATTTTTATTATTAAGATTTATAAGGTAAAAGTACCCTAGCTAGAGAAATTTCCTTGCCAGGCCCGGGACTTGAACCCAGGAGCACGAGTTTTATATATATATAATATTATTTTAAATTTTTTTCTCAAATATCTGAAATTTTTCAAATGTAACAACACTCCCAAAACAGGGATGATGTAACTATGGCACTCGAACAACTAGTGGTATTTTTTAAAAGCAAAGTAAAAAAATATTCTTTTAATAATTCAACTTTTTTTGTAATAAAAATGAATTAAAAGTGAACAATTCCCACTAAAATTATAATTTATATTATAAATTTGTAAAAATTACAATTAGTAGGTTAACCATACACGGCATACATATTGAATGTGGCCAATACAGTTTATTAGTAAGATAGAAACCTAAATTATATCAGTATTTTTTAATATTTTTGTATATATATAAGATATATTTTCATGCTAGTTACTTAAAAATGATTTTTTATAACATTGTGACACAGACATTGAAAAAGATTCGCCATGCTTGTCCTAAATTATTGGTATTCAAATCTTACTCTTTTATTGAAAACTATTCTCACTTACATAAGTTCCCTCATTTTGGATAAAATTTTATCATCTAGATCAGTGATTCCCAAAGTTTTGCCCCACACAATATGACTGACAAGAATTTCTCCCTACTTTTTTGGAGTCACCACCCACTCCTTAAAACTTGCGTTAGTGTCACTCCCTACCTCCCTGCACAAACCATATAGTGACAATTAATTATTAATTATTAAATATATAATTAATAAACATAATTAATATTGATTTTATTTTACAATTTAAAAATAAAATAGGACATATATAAAATTATAATATTAATATTATTGTAAGTATTGTTATAATGTTATTCTCAGAGTTTAGTATAATCATTAATTAACATAAATAGGTTACTGTTATTAGCTCGAATAAAATTTCAATTGAATAATTAAGCTACTAGTTATGAGATATATAGTTAGTCAGACAACTACTTCAGAAATAGCTCGAAGATCGTATATAACATCCAGAAAACATAAACTGCATCCTATAAACAGTCGAGAAAGCTATGAATACTGGTCGAAGACGTGCCTAGAGTTTTAACTAACCCAGAGAGCGTTTCCCTCTCGGATAATGTTTCAAATATGTATTTTATTTTATTATATTTTATTTATTTTATTTTTTGTTAAAATAATATATTCATATAATTATTTAGTTTAACATAAAATGAAATATGTTTTTAACAATATTATAGAATGACCACAATTTTCAATGTTGTCTAATAAGTATTTTATTTCATTGTTTTGAATATATAATAATATGATTTCATTTTATTATTATATTATATTTAATGTTTATTAAATAAATATTCTGTTTGTCATAAACAAATCACTTGTTAAAATATATATTTTTTTAATTCAGAGTGCATAGAAAGGCAGGTCAATAAGTCCGTGACTTTTTGAATGAAATCACGTTTTTGGATAAAAAATTATTTTATTTTTCAACGTAGTCTCCTTTGAGCTTTATACACTTTGTCCAACGTTTGTCCAATTTTTTTATCCCTTCCAAAAAACTAGATTTGTAGAGGACATCAATAATAGGTATTTGTTTGAGAGATGATTTCATCGTTGGTGTCAAATATCTTTCCGCCGAGCCATTTCTTCAGGTTTGGAAACAAGAAATAGTCACTCGGTTTTAAATCCGGAGAATAGTGCGGATGAAGGAGCAATTCGTATTCAAACTCATGGATTTCAATGAAAATTCCATTTTCTTCTCAAATCACGAGGTAGTCTGTTATTAATGGATTTCAAACAAAAACTAAAAGACCCAGCTGGTTCAAATTTCGACAGGAGTCAGCTGATAGTTACCTACTGACATGAGCAATGTTGCCATTTCATTTAAGAGAAGGAAAATTCAAATAGTTACGGACTTATTGACCTACCCTCGTACTTATTAGTTATATTTACGATGAAATCTCAAAATCAATTTTATATATATATATATATTATTTTAATTTTTTTTTAATCTCAATATTAATATTATTTATTTAGATAAATTCAGAAATGAACAAAAGAGGATTTAATTTTCGATAAATGGAAATTTTTAAATTTTCAAAATTTTCCAGTTTCTATGAATAAATTGTATATGATATATTTATATTTATATATATATATATATATATATATATATATAATCCATTACTTATTGATTTACTTTAAAATAAAACTTATTGGATTTAAAATTCAGCCAATAATAAATTATAAAACTCATCCTGGATGAGTAGAAAGCAGCGTTTATCTTATTGTGAGGGAGGTGTGACAATTTTAAGGGAAATTTAATACAACAATAATAAATATAAATATACCATGTTTGACAAATTTTAGTAGTAGAAAAAGAGCTACAAGTGGCAATTTGCACTATAACACATAAGATTTGACATCATTAAGAACGTAGATTAGCAAAACCTATTGATGGCTTAATAATTACTAAATAACAATCCATATTACTATATTAACCTAACTTTTTGTATATAACAAACATCTGAAAAACAGGAAAACAGGCAACATACTAAATCCCCCTTCCCCCTTACTTTTCCATCTACACACCTTTTGTAAATATTTTTTTATTTTTAAAATAATTTCCAATGTCCAAATTTCCTCCTGAAAAATATTAGTAAATAATGACTATAATTAAGTATATATATATATATATATATATTGTAAACATTCCTCTAGATTATAAGCATAACAACGAACATATTTTACATGCATAATATTGTTAATCAGAAATTAGAATTAATTGTAATTAATTAATCTGTAAACATTCTGGCATAATAAACAAAATTTGAAAAAAGAGTATGACTTAAAGGTAAAATATTGTAATAGTTCACAAAAATTTAAAATTTAATGTTTTATGTAATGGAATAAAAATAAAATAAATTATGTAAATTAATTAATAGTTAAGATGGGCTTGGGACTTTGAAAAAAATCATAAAAAAAAGATTTCATCAAATTAAGTAAAAATAAACATTCACATCCATTGTATTAAATGATAACATTCCTTATAATCTTTTTAATTATGTAATTAATTTATTTTTTTCGTATTATTAAATTAAAAATAGGTATCTATTATTTTATTAAATTAGACGAGAGGCGTAATAATTATATTATATATATATAACAATGTTCTTAGTTGTCAATTAGATGATTATATATTTCAAGTTAATATAAACTGTTTAAATACTATATCCTATAAATATAATTTAATTAATAATATTTTCACTTTATTGTAAATCATATTTAATCTTAATATTTATAAAAGTTTATAATGAATTGTTATTTTTAAAATCAATTTATCATGTAATAATTTATTTATAATGTTCTTAGAAAATTGACAAAATCAATTTTCTCTATATAAGATTTATTTTATTATTAGTGAATTGTGTTATTAATTATAAAATAATATATAACAAAATATATTCTTCGCTTCAATAAGATAAGATTGATTTTATACAAGTCAATTTATTGTAATATTTAAAAAAATTTTAAAATTAAATTAGATTGTTAGATAAAATGAAAATATTAATAATATTGAATTATATATAATGTAGTAAATTAATTAAACACTTTATACACTACATAAGTTATATAATTGAAAACTAAGGGCATTGTTACATAAATTTTTAAGGGAGGTGTAGAAACATAAAAGTTTGGAAACCTTTCTTAAAGTATTCCTATAATTATATATTTTTGTGTATAATTTGTATACAATTTACATCTTTTATTTTAACATATAATTTGTACAATTATTTTTTTTTTTCTTTTTAATTTAATTAATTTCAAATTTTACATTTAATAAAAATATAAACTAGATACAAAAACAATTGACACATAAAAAACAGGAGGAAGGAAAAAGATTAATCACCCGTCGACACAAATGACAAAAGTAAATATCCAGTAGATAAAATTATAAAATAACAAATATTTTAAAATTATCAAATTGAAAAAAAAAAAAATAATAAAAAAAAAATAATTTAAATAATGGCCAAGAAATTGTTTTATTAAGGAAAATTGTATTCGTAATTATTGAAAAACTTACGTTTTATAATAATTGTCAAATTGAAAAGACTAGATAGTATGTCAAGTGATTAATTAGGAGAGAGAAATCGAGCTCACTACAGTCACGCTATACGAAACGAACTGAAGGATTGAGCTTTTTTCCTTGTCTTATACGCAGAAATGATTCAAGGTTCAATTCCATTATTCGCTTAAGCTTTGAGATAATACTACATAATATTGCATAATTTTTTAAATTTTACTAATGATGAATTTTATTTAAAAAAAATAATAAATAAACAAACTAAAACTTATCTCATCTTTCTCTTTTTTCAATATTGTTTATTATAAATAATATATATATATATATATATATATATATATATATATAATATATATATATATATATATTACTTAATTAAAACAAATACCACATAATGTTCATATAAAATTTACCTGAATTATATTCATTTGTTTTATCTTTTCAGCATTAATTGTCCGTTAAAATAAACCCATATACAAATATTAATTAATTTATATATTTGTGTTTAATAAATTATCGAATCAATTAATTTTTTTATAGATATAAAAAAATTATCTATGAAATTTATCCTAAAAAAATTCAGGAAATAGTGTCTATGTTTATGTTTGGACAGTTTTTTTTTTTAACAAAAAAACAATTTGGAATTCTATAAAATAAAAAATTTATTTTTGAATTAGGTTCTAGGATTTGCTAACAAAATTTATTAATTTTAAATAACCCGAAGATTCTATTCATATAATCGATTTTAAAATATTTTGAATTTTTTTTTTCAAATATCGTTTTTAACCTGTAATTTATAATTATTTGAGATAAAGTTTTTATTCATATCCATAATTTTAATTAAGAATTAATAATTAATAATTCGTTGTATGTTTTGTGCCAAATAAATAGATCGATGTTGTTTTAATAAAAATTAATAATATATGTTGAAAGAAAATGCCATTGAAATCAAATATATATAATTAATTCCTTTATTATTTTTTCATTATTTTTTGTTAAAATACAATCAATGTGTACCTAAATATTGAAATAAGAAACATTAAATACATTAAATAATTTAAAATAAAAATCTTTCAAAAATTAATTTATTTTATTAAATTCAATTCAATTGATAATAAATTAAAAATCAAAAGAATAATAATAAAATAAGAAATAATGAATATTTATTATTTTTTTATTTTTTATTTTATTATAATATTATTTACATTTTAAACAATAATCATTCTTCTGTTTTTACTATATCGCCAAAGATAGTTTTGCGATCACGAAAATTTTGAATGTCGAGATTTTGATGTTTTTATACCTTTTAAAGGTCCCGGAGTCATTTTCACTAATTAAGTTTGAGAAAAATATCTGTGTGTGTGTGTGTGTGTGTAAGTAGACAAGATTATGGAAAAATGGTTTGAGCTAGAATAATGAAATTTTGTACACGGGCATTATTCAAAATTCCTAGTTTTCTATCAACTTTTGAGAAATGTAGCTCATTCGGAGAGGATCATTACCTACCACGTTTTCATTTTTTTTTTCCTCTAAACTGAACGTAAAAATAAAGATATATATTTGATAGTTTTTCAAATGATTAAAAATTGTATAAAACTGCTATATATAGAATTTCAGCTTGATTAAATCGCTGAAAGTACCTGAATTAATTTTTTAAATTTTTTAACACGTTGACTGCAATCACGCGCCAGCACGTGACGTCATCAACAAAAAGCCAAACACGCGCTGGATTAATAAATATTATTTATTAATTTTAATTTATAATTTAATTAATTAAATTTAATTAAAATATATTGTAGTTAATTAATCCAATTCAAAATTGCGAGATAGTCGAGTGGAGACACTCCAGATATTTAAAATCCTGACACTATCAGTTTTAACTCTCTCCTCTACTCCTAAAGTTGAAATAGAAAAAGTCCTAAATAAATACAGATAAAATATTGATAATATTGGAAAAAAATGAAGTATATATAAAAATAGAAAATATAAAAAAAAAATGTATTTTAAAAAATTATCTAAAAGGTCCATTAATTAATAAAATCTATATTATACTTTAATTATAATTAAAATAAATAATAAATAAAAAATTAGGCTATTCATATCAGATTCGATTTCATAAATCTCTATTTTCTATTTTAATCAAAAGGGGTTAAGTAAATATTTCTCTCCCGCTTATAAATAACATTTGTAACTCATCTAAAAGGCGCATATGATAAGAAAAATTAACCAACATCGAGTTTCTGGAATGGATTACAAAATTAGGTCATGCATTTCTTATTTCCAAGATTTACTTGGCTTTCATCATAAAATTGGAGTTTAAGAGAAGCTTAGAAAATTATTTATTTAAATCTCCTTCTACTAAATTTATTTCGAGCACAGTTCAGTGACATATAATTTACTTTGAGCTGAAATTTTTTTTTTTTTTTATTTAGCATCCATTTAACTTTGTACATCTGCCTGAAGGCAATAATACATGGTTTACTATAATACAAAGAGTAATAAATGGGGAGGGGAGGTAAAGGGAAAATATAGAGGAGGTTAAGGAAAGTGAATCATTGGAAGTGTGGGTAGGAAAATAGTCGAGGAGGAAGAAGAGAATGTCACTGAATTATTAATCTGAAGGCTAATCCCAGCAAGGGCACCATCACGGGTATTTATTAATGTCTCTTGTCAAGTCCTGTGGTTTGTGGTTTGTAGTCTAATGGTTTTTTAGGATTAATTTTAACTTCGTCTTTTTTGATTAGTTTACATATATCTCGGGCTACCCTGCCAAGACACACCAACATTTCATTATAATTAGTGACATTAGGAATAAAAATAATGGGGGGGGGTTTGTTTGGTATAGTTTCTTTAGGAGAGTTAGGTTGGTTGTCAGTGAGTTCTGTAAGTGTTTGAAATAAATTAGTGTGTGTAGGTATAGTATAAGCATCCAAAGTCTTTTGTTTAACACATCGAGTTTCTGGGCTGTAGCGTAGTCTTTTATTGTGATTTACCAGTTGCCAGTTGTTTTTATCATTGTCTTTAGCAGTGGAGACGTCTGAATGTGAAAATGTTGAAGGTCCGTCGTTATCGTTTTCAAGGGTGATTTTTTTCAAAAGTTACATTGCAGGGGTTGGGCTGGTCCTTGTGAAAAAGTTGGTGTTCTATTGCACATTTTGCGTGGAAGCCCTTGGAACATGTCTTGCATTTATATTTTTCACCACGAATGTGGAGTTTGCAATAGTGACATATTACCATTTCTGGCGTTGTTATTATTATTATTTTTTATTTTTTATTTATTTATTTATTTATTTATTATTATTATTATTATTATTTTAAATGGTATTTGGATGAGAGAGGATGAAACTGGGGTGGGAAGGGGGAGGGGTAGACTTCACACACTCGCGGCCTAAACGGTGACTGGGAAATCAGAGGCCTTGGAAAGAGGGATATAAAATATATGTATGTTTATATATATGTTTATATATTAGGAGATATTTAAAATTTAAAGGTGATATTTAAATAAAATTTTATACATACGATTGAAAAAGTTGAAAATTCAATATAATATTTTATATATAATATATATATTAAAACATGTAATTGATGTATAATGAGGTATTTAGGCCGAAATGGCATAGTAATAAGATCGCCACTAAAGATCACTTAGAGAGTTGTTAACTGCTTGATGGTTAGTTAACGAATGAGGTGAAAATAATCATTTTATTTTTTGGAGAATTTTAATTATAAATATTAATATCTATTAAGGGGTAAACCCGAAGGATATTATGCACAATTTTAGTTTACGCTAAATCTTAAATGCTAATAACTATTATGACAGGATTATTGATGTGAATAATACCCAGGACTATTAGGTATTCATATAAAAAAAATTACAGCTTTTTTATTATAATAAGAACTACTAAAATTTACAAAAATAATATAGTAATAATTTCGGCAATATATCCCTGAAAGGGATAGTAATATTCCGTAGCCCCTGTGGGGGATATGGCTGATGAGAAATTACATGTAAAAAAATAAAAACTCATAAATTTGAAATGTTTAAATATTTAGTTAGGTAAGTTTTAAGAATTAAAAGAGTACATAACTTAAATAATATATATACACAAGTCTCGGACTATTAATATTGCTCTCGTCTTACTAAATTGTTTGGCCACCGTACGGGCCCTAGATACGTAATTTTCGGGCCCCGAAAAATTGTGGGCCCTAGGCAGGTGCATAGGTTGCCTAGGCCTTAGTCCGCCCCTGCATACACACAATGTGTCAGATCACTCCTTTGACACAATTTTAGGTGAAGACTTGCAAAAATTAAACATTAAGGGATATGTAAAAAAATAAGTCTTAATATTCATTTTAAAGAATCTGTAAAAACGTATAATACATTATACTTGCAATGATTGCAAAAGAAAACGAAACGCCTATGAAATGATGAAATTTCACTTGATGTTGATCTTCAAGTTGGTCTAAACAGATTCTTCTTACTCGACGATTCGCTTATAAATAAGTTAGATAAGCCTCATCTGGTCATGTATGTGGCTACTATCATCCTCTAATGCCATTCCCATGCCAAACGGACTAGTTTTCGAAATGTATCAAATACGTTAAATTCCTCGTCATATTCCTGCGTTTTATCTTATATATGAGTCTAAGAATTAGATCTTCTAAGCAGTGATGTATGGTAAAATAAGAAATAAGGGAACGCATAGTGGAAGCAAAAAAGTCCTATTTTCAGCAAACTATTTTTTTCCATATAAGATTTTATTTTTTTCTTATTCTTACTATACAAAATATTAACGAAGACAAAAAAAGAAATTCTAACAGTAGATTTAAGTGGGAGTTGTCGGGACATGAAAAAGTAATGGAACGCGTACCGGTTATGAAAAAAGGTAAGGGAACGTCTTTCCCCCCGTTCCCCTTCCAATTCACCACTGCTTCTAAGTTATCAATTTAATTTTCTGGTAAAATTTTTATTCTTATATTACCTTTTTTTATATACCTATATAATATATAAATATTTTTTTTTTAATGAAAAGACATACGAAATTTAGAAGCGTGTCTATTTTTCATATTATTATATATATTATCTTATTGAAAAAAAATCAAATTGTTAAATGCCGCAATAATTTAAATCATATGAGAGATAAAACGTCTCAAAATCATTTCCTTTTTATACCATATCACAAATAGTAGAATGATTGGTATTTACTCAAAGAAATTATTTATTTAAGGTGATTTCATAAATATCATAATGCAAGGATTTAAATCGCTTATTAAAAATAAACATTCCACAATTATTAATTAATATTTTTTCATTTGATAATGAAAGATATATAAATATCTCAAATCCACTAAAGTATTTCAATAATTAAACTTTTAGTTTTTTAATAAATTTTAAATGAGATGTTAAGGATTAAATTGATAATTCAATTGAAATTTATTTATTTTAAAAATTCTGAAAATTGATAAATATATGTTAATATATATATGTTGGATTGATAGATGGCCAAGGATCTATTTTCTGAAATTTCAATGGTTTATATCAAAAATTAATTTTTCAATTTTGGGAATGTATTTGGATAATAAATATATATAGAATATAAACAAACATTGGAATATATATTATAAATTATTATTATATACTATATGTATATTCGATATATTAGTATATCGTATAATGGTCCCAGACAATTCTAAAACAATATTTGGATTCTCCAGTACTATAAATTTTTTAGATTACTCAACAAATAAATATTATTTAGTAAATAACTGAATAACTAAAAATTTATTCTTGAGATTTATATATCATTTTTATAAATAAAATTTAATTCACATTTAATAAATAGTAAATAAATAAATAATACATAAATTGACATTTGATGTCTTTATGTATTATTAAAAAGTAAATATTAAGATTTTATATACTTGGAATATAAATATAACTTTTTAAGTTTTTTTTAATTCAACAATCCCAATCAAATTAAAATTTTTTATTATTTTTATTCAATTGAAATATTAATTTTGTGTAAATTTAAAATAAAGTGGTTTTTAATATATAAATTGATTTGTTATATTAAAATCAATTCAATTGATAATAATGAATTTGTTTTTAGTTTAATATTTTCGAAAAATATATATAAACTCACCTATAGCCGCATCCCGGTGGCATATTAGTTAAAATATAAGTATGTTTGTTCTCACCATGAAATCAAAACAACAAATGATTTATTTAAATTAAGAATTTTGTTTTAAATTAAAATAATTAATTTAATATTTCTAGAACGGAAGATTGTCATTGATGATGTAAGAAACAATACAGAAAGGAAAACAAAGTGAAACGCATTCATATTTCATAATTAAGCATAAATTTTGCTTTACAAATTTATTTATACAATTAACTTGATCTGAGCCTTAAATGACCATTACCATACTATAAATTTGAATATTTAAATATCATTAACAATCGAACTTAGATAAATTTCTATTTTATGAAATTATTGGGAAATAAAAATAGACAAAGAATAAATATAAGTTCGATTGTTAATATTTAAATATTCAAATTTATAGTATGATATAGCATAGTATTTGTTAATAAATATTTAATTGAACATTTAAATAATTCAAAATGGAGCAATGTTATGTTTTATAATTTATGTTGTTTTTTTTTATTTCAGGTGGAATGACTGCTCGAAGAATTGAACATCGAACCTTATCATGTCAAACCGGAATCGAACTGCTTCAAACTTTGTTATTGAACTTATCTAATGGACAAACCAACATAACACCGTCTATTGCTACACCATCGGCGCCTTCAGCCATCCTCTGGCAAGAGTTGGACGCACGTTCACTGTTAACCACAGCAATGGTCACCGGTCATCGGTGTCGGCCACAAATCGTTGAAGAATCTGCAAGTGACGAAGATGAAACGAGTCGGCATAGTGGCAAACTTAAACAGATCACTATTAATTTAGGCGATCCGTGTATTTGTCATTTTGATTCACGGCCAATTGTTTCCAAGAGAACTCGTGGACGATCTATTTCACCCTCATCAACTCCTTCATCGTCACGAGGAGAATCTCCACTTAGTTGGTCTCGGCATTCTGACAGCGCTCTATAAAAAACTAATTTTAATGATTAATACGAAAATTTATTTTATAAAAATAAATAATAATATAAATATCTTTATTATACTATTCTTAGAAGGTTTTCACACTCTCAAGTTTCAGAGCAAATACATTTTGGTACCCATTTTGGTAATTGTTCAGGAAACGGGTTACCTCACGGATTTTGATGAAACTCCGCCTTCCTTGTTTAATTCTAAGAAACTTTTTCCTTAGGCAATATTGTCATTAAATATACATCCATTGGAACACACAGCGGCGAAAGTGAAGCCTTCTACTGGCCAAATCAATAAAACATAAATATGTGTGTTCCAATGGAAATGGAAATGTTATGTCAATATTCAAACTTTAATTATTTTTATCTTGAATACTAGAAGCGACCCCCTAAATTTCCTAAGGAAAACGTTTCTTAGAATTAAATAAGGAATCCACTGGGAAGTTTCATCAAAATCCGAGAGGTGGCCCGTTTCCTGATCAATTACCAATTTGTTCTTTAATTAATCACCGAGCCGACGTTCGTTAGTTTAAAAAATTGAATCTTTAAGAATTCGAAAATTGTTTTAAGAATAATTCGGGTCTATTAGAGGAAATTAATAAATTGACTAGATTGATTATTGTAAATATCCTCCATTCTAATATTCGCAACTTATAATTACCTATAAGTGTAGATAACAATAGATCATTAATTAATTTAATTTTTCATAAACCCATAAATTATCTTTTACTGTTAATCTCTCGACAAGAATTGTTGTAAACACCCGTGGTGTGGTGTCTTCCTCGGTTCATAGAACTTGTTCATTCATGTTAGGCAATGAAAATAAAAATTTTAGTATTAATTCAAGCAATTTTCAGAAAAATTAAAATCTAAAATCATTTTTATTTTTATTTAAATTATTTATTGATTCTAAAAGTTATCCTTTAAATTAAATTAATATTATTAGATCAAATTTATTGAATATTTTAGTAAAAATAAGATTCTTTGATTATCATTTTAAATTAAAAACAATTAAAGAAATAAATTGTTTTTTTTTTTAATTATACGAGGGTGGGGTGAAAAGTTTCCGGCACAGACCAAGAAAAACGATGTTTTTAATTTTTTTTTTTTTTTTTTTTTTTTTTGCTATATTTTTCAACATAATCTCCATCAACAATGATACATTTCTCATAACGGTGTTCTAATTAATTTAATTAATTAAATTTGATTTAATTTAATTTAAGTCTCATCAACAGTTATGAATCGACGCAACAATTCGTTTAGATTACGCCTACAGCGACAAATTATCGGTAGAAATGGTTTTTCGAAGCAGTTTTTGGTTTAACGTTAGCAAACGAGGCACGCACGTTGCACACAGCTTTCCATATTCAAATGGTTGTACAAAATATTTCGCACACGTTCAGCTGACATCGTACAGGTCTCAGCTATCTTGAATGCTGAAAAATAAAGCAAAAAAAAAATTTAAAAACATCGTTTTTCTTGGTCAGGCCGGAAACTTTTCACTCCCACCCTCGTAATAATAATAATAATATTCAAAAAATATAATATTTTTTGAAACCAGTTAATTAAGATAAAACCAATCAAAAAGAATTAATTGTCTGTGAATGACACCTTCACATAAAAAAATATTTCTACAACTTTTGCTGGTATAATATTTTCTATGATAAATTTTATATATATAATGATAATTAGACTTCTCAGAAATCTCTTTTTGACCGAAACAATCCATTGAAGGTATGGGACCAGTTTGTCATTTTGTCCCAGTCAATTGATAAAGATTACAAATTTAAAAAAATCTGGAGTGTCTCCACACGACTATCTCGCAAATTTGAATTGGATTAAATAACATATATTAATTTAAATTAAATTAAATTAATTAAATTATAAATTAAAATTAATAAATAATATTTATTAAACCAGCGCATGTTTGGCTCTTTGTTGTTGGCACCACGTCACGTGTTGGCGCGTGAGATTTGCAGTGTTAAAAAATTAATTCTGGTACTTTCAGCGATTCAATCAAACTGAAATTCTATATATAGCAGTTTTATACAATTATTAATCATGTGAAAAATTATCAAACATATATCTTTATTTTAACGGTCACTTTAGAAGAAAAAAAAATCAAAACGTTGTAGGTAATGACCCTCTTCCGGTTGAGCTACATTTCTTAAAAGTTGCTAGAAAACTATGAATTTTGAATAATGCCCATGTACCAAATTTCATCATTCTAGCTCAAACCGTTTTTGCGTAATCTTGGTTACATACATACACACATAGAAATTAGTGAAAATGATTCAGGAACCTTCAAAACGTATAAAAACGTCAAAATTTTCGTGATAGTAAAAATATATAACTTTGAAAAATAATTAGCTTATGAATAAATATGAAAAAAAAATTTCAAAAGAGTTCACACACTCGTGATAAATATTAAATTTATTAATAATATTAAAAATAAATATCAATAATTAATCAATAAAAAGTTTAATTTGAAAATTTTGTGGGAAAGTGGTAAGAATAACAAAATTTTTTTTGTCATAATAATAGCTTATTATTATTTTCTATTTTGAGTAAATTCCCAAATTTATTCCGTTTTAGGATAACAAAATTATGGTAAGTCTATATAATTTATATTCTTCTTCTTAAACACTAAATAATTTATATTACATAATTTAAAATGAATTTTCTCCAGATTTCATTATAAGTTAATTGAAGTCGAAGAGAATGTTTAAAAGTATTTTGTCTCCTACCACGCCCCCTTCCGTAGGTTCGAACCTGATACATATTACCAAATTATCATTTGTTTTCATTTGAAAGCGGAATCATACATGCTCGAACCGCAGTGTGAAAGTCTTCTTAATTAATTATTTTCAAAATGTTTAATTTTGAATTTCAACTACATAGTACATGCATATAGAATTCATAATTATTATTATAAAATTTTATAATTTAAATTATTATTAATCAAAATAACTACTTACTATAAACTCTAAATTTAATTTTAATATATTATTTTTTTATTAATTGTACAAATATCTCTATAATTTTTGTAATAAATTATATATATATATATATATATATATATATATATAATGAATGTTTATAAAACAAATAAGTAAATCTAAATATATTAAAAACAAGGTGAAAAAAAAAATTAATTAAAAAAGAAAATTTAGAAATTGTACAAATTTATATATATATATATATTATTAATAAATTTACGATTGAAATAAGATGTTCTTATAAAAATAAGTATTTAGAGTAAGGAGAGATTCTTTATTTAAATCTCTAATTCAAAATGATAAGTATTAATAAGTCATAATAATATAATTATAGAATAATTAATTTAGAATGATTACAGTGAAAGAAATAACCGAATAGGTATAGTCATACTAATTAATTTTTATTAGAAAGAGTACAATAAATATCAAATTGATAATTTTGAAATTAATTATGAATTATTAAATAATAATTGATTATTATATTTACTTAATGAAAAATCAATTTTCAATTTTTACATTATTTTTGTTTTAATTGAAATATAATTTTTTTCAATTTTACATATTTTTTCTACGTGTAGAGTTTTCTCTTATATTTATATTTATTGTATATTATATATATATATATATCTATATATATATTTTTTAAATTGAGTTCAAGCTACTTAATGTATTTTTAATATTTTTCCTATAATTTTCCCTACGTATAATTTATAGACTTTTATTCTCTATTATATATATATATTTGAATGTTAAAAATTCTCCAATTATGTAAAAATCAAACAACGAGTCAAAAATCATAATAAATAAATTTCTTTGCTATTATTACATTTGTATTATATATGTATTAAAGAGATTTTTTCTTTTTACAAATAATAACTTGATAATATGTAAAAAAATAAGTATCATTAAAATTATCAATTCTTAGATAAATAGTATATAAACCATATTTATATTTTAATGGATTATTTTTTTTTAATATAAAAATACATAGTTTGTATATACATATTTTATTAATATATATTTAGTTATGCTTATATACTTAGGTGTAGAAGTATGAAACCGGAATAGATAGTGCTCACTACCAGTTTAAAGACCGTAAGACCGCTTCCCTCTAACAGCTGACGAAGTTTGTCAACACACAATAACCCAGGTTTTATACACCGGTATATTTTTCTATAACCACAAATATGTCAATTTTTTTGCCTATGATTTGCGGACAGCATTGGTTTTCTGCTATCATTTGAAGAAAACTGCTGCAGAATCACATAGAATGCATGTGGATGCATGTGAACATGCTCTTAGCAAAACTCAATGCTTTGAGTGGTTTAAAAAATTGAAAAGTGGTGATTTTGACTTGAGAAAAGAGGAGCGTGTGAAACCACCGAAAAAGTGTAAAAAAGGGTATAATATATCATGAGCTACTAAAACCTGGCGAAACCGTTAACACTGATCCCTGAATCTGAATCGAGCAATATGCAAAAAGACAACATAAAGTCATTTTGCTTTATGATAATGTCCCCTCACACAAAGCAAAATGGGTCACGGATTTGATCGAGGCGTTCAATTGGGAAGTACTAGCGCATGCGACTTATTCTCCAGACTTGGATCCGTCTGATTACCTTCTATTCGCATCATTGGGACATGCACTCGCCGAACAACACTTCGATTCGTATGAAAATATACGAAAATGGCTCGACAACTGGTTCGCTTCAAAGAAAGAATTGTATTTTTGGCGTGGCATTCCTAATCTGACGAAGAGGTGGAAAAAATGTATAAATTTCATTGTAGACTATTTTGAATAAAATATTTTTTATGATTTTCAAATAACAGCAATTTTTACAAAAAAATTAGGGTTTCATACTTCTAAACATGGTATATGTTGTATATAATTATTTGTATTTAAATTATAAATTATTATTTAAATTAAATTTAGTAAAAAATTAAAAAATAAAACATTACTTAACAATAAGATAATTAAAATATCTTCAAAATTTATTAAAGGTAAGTTTTATTAGTAAAATATTTGATATTTCAAAAAAATTACTACAATTATCAACAATCTCTATTCTAAAAAATAAATGTAAATATAGGCCCTTGTGAAAAATATATATATTTGTCTAAATAACATATATATTTACTTATATTTATAGAAATATATAATAAAATACTTGTAGACATAATATATATATATACTAATCATTAACAATCATATGATAATCAAAAAAATATAATATATATATATATATATATATATATATATATATATATATAATAGTTGATCCCTAATTAAGAAATTTATATATATATGTACTAAATAGGTATTTATAATAATTAATTTTCCAAACTTTTAATTACCCCCTTCATTAAAAAATATAAAAAAATTATTACTTATATAATAAAAATTTGTATAAAAATTATTATATTCAAATAAAATTTTTCTTTTCTACAATATTTCTTTAAAACCAGGGTAAATAAATTCATTAGTTTTGTTAAATTGAAAAAAAAAATAACTTAAATTATTTTTATTTAACAACTTAACTCTTATACATATAAATACACCTATATATAATATATAGCTCTACTTATTACAATTACAAAAATTATATAATAATAATAATTGGTTTTTGTGGCATATTATTTCCAAAAGTTCTGAAATTAGAATAAAAATTATATGAAATTTAAAATTAATTTGACAATCTATAAATTATATTATATGTATTTTAATATTACTTGAAATTTATCTTTCATTTATTTTATTTAGAATTAGTATGATCTTTTTTCAATTTATAGCTGATTTTAGAGGGATTACGGTTATGTATGGAATAAATTTGTTTTTTAATTCCTGAAAATCAGAAACAATATATAATATATGTAAAGATAATATAATAATTATTCAAATAAAACGAATACAGTGGTTATAAGAAAAAATCCTAGATAGTAATAAAAAAATTGATTTAGGCATTTATATATTAAAGAGAAAAATGAAATGGAAGACTCAGAATTATTGAATAAGACTCAATCATGAATTTTATTTAGCATTGGAATTCGAGATTAAACAAATTCAATCATAGAGAGCATGGAGAAATTATTAAGACAGGAAAATAAATTTTATTTTAAGTTAATATTGAAATGAAAAAATATTTAAAACAGAAAAGAATTAAAATACTTTTGTTCTTTTATATATACTAATCGTAAAAGATAATATATTAATATTAGAGAATAATTTAAATTGAATGAGTAACGTCTGTCATTGTGCAATTAAGGGGTTTATTCATTAAAATTATTATCGAAATTAAATTTTATAAAATAATTATTTTACGATTGAACTATATGAGTGTGAGGCGAGGTTCATGCCTTTGGGGAACGAGAATGGGTAGATGTAATAATTAATGTATTTCAATTATTTAACTCATAATACTCATTTTCATAACCAATAAATGATAACATTTTTACTAATAAATAATTGTTGTCTGAAAATAATGCAATAAAAATTGCAAATAATAAGTGCTAGGCATAAGAATCAAATTATATAGTACTCTTCTATTTAATTATACTTGTATTCTTTGTATGCAAAACATGATTTAAATAAAATAATAAAAAAAAAAACAAATCATGAAAGATGGAATTCATGTTTTTGTGGGATCAATTAGTTTCTTTGGAATATAATTAATTAAAAATATCTTTAAAACTGTCTTCCTATGAATGATATAATTGAAAACAAATTTTATTAAGAATTTAAATAAATTTAATGTAAATATTAATTTTTTTATTAAATATTATAATATGATATTATAATACTTTAGGAGTTTAGTTAATGAATCATATACACACATTTTACGATAACTATAATAAAATATTCAAATAAATGTTTATTAAAAATAAATAATTAAATATATATTGAATTAACTTGTAAAATAATATAGTTTTATAATATTTTTTTAGAAAAAATTATTTCATTTTCTAATATCATATACTTAGATATTTTATGTAGCCACAATACTATAATAAAGTATTCATAATTTATTATAAATTATTAATATAAAAGAAAATAAATATATATATATATTAAAAAGTTAAAATTATTTTAATGTTTTGTAATTATTTAATATTAAGATATTTATATAATTCATTTCTAAGTATGTATAATTATAAAATAAAATTAAGCTTATGAAATAAAAGTCTAATACTAAAATTAATTTAAAACTTCTATTAAGTTACAATAATAATTAGTTTTCGATAATTTCTCTATTATCTTTTAATATTAAAAGTATTGACCCTGTTTTAAAATTTTTAAAGATTAAGAAATTTGTTATTTGTTATTTTTTCAATAATTATAATAATTATTATTTAACTTATATCAAAAAGAACTAAAAAATTTTACTATATTTTTAGAGTTATGGAATTTAGTAACAAAATTGTTAAAATATTTAGTTAATATATTTTTATTCACAATTCATGTTTAGTTTTAATTAATTTAAATTTACCATCTGGCGAGCTTTATTCAAACTTTGAGATCTAATATGAAAATTATTTTTGTAAGTTTAAACATAAAAAAAATATAAAAAAAGGATATTGGAAAATTAGAAGTTTCACAAATTGCGTTATATATTCCCTGGTGAAATATACGGTGCAAATGGTGTATTTTGAATTTGGAATCATTAAGCTATTAAAACGTATGCCAATAAACGGAATTTGGGTAAATTCCCTTTATTTTACATACGAATTTGACACCCCTATTTTTTTTTTTTTTTTTTTTTTTTGAAAAATCACGTGTGTGGGCCCTATGTATGTATTTTTTGACCTATTTTTCCCTACTTTCGGTCCAGGCCCGATTACCTCCTTTGGAGGTCGTGTCAGACTGGGTTTCATGCTCACCTTGTGATTTAATTTTCTGAGTCACAATTAAAATTAATACAAAAATGAAAAAATTTGTTTTTAGTGATTTTTTCTTTTAGGGATTTTTTCAGTCAGCGATATTTTTATTTAGGGGTTTTCGCTTTTGGGGATTTTCGGTTTTAGGGATTTTTGACTTTTATGGATTTTTAACTTTTATGGATTTTTTCCTTTAGGGATTTTTACCCGTTTCTATTTTGAAAAATTTAGTCTTCGCTTCATAATTTTTATGAAATTAGCAATTAATGTATTATTAATAAAAAATATCTAGAATTTGAGTAATATTTTTATTTATTTTATATTTAAATAATAGTCAAATTGGAAATTTTCACAATCATCTAGTAATCTTATATTAAGTCTTTTGTTTTTTATGATTTGGGAGAAATAAAAAAATATTTTTTTATTTCTTATATTTAATTCTGTACGAAAAAATAAGCAATTTTTATTTTGTTAAAATTTTTTTAAAATAAAATAAACTTACTTATTATACACTAAGTTATACTTTAAGAATTATTTTTTTTCTATTTGTAATATAGTACATAATATACAGCAATTTATATTTTTTTCTCTCCTGGGGGGGGGGGTTTAACCCCAAACCCCCCCCCTGGTTGCGCCACTGGTGAGAGGAATGAAAAAATTATGAAATTTTTCAGTTAAGTGAAAAATTATTTATTTAGAGCTACAACTGACATTTCGGAAATAATTTTTTTTTTCAGAAAATTGCTGAAATGATGGTCTTATCCCCAAATAAATAATTTTTCAGTTCACTGAAAAATTTCATAATTTGCATGTCTAGAAGAAAAGAATAACGTTGTATGTGACATATTTATTTGAAAATAGATTATTACAAAATATCATTAACAATAATGATTTTTATCTGTGGGGGTATGAAGTGGCAGTAAGAAAGGATACCGATTTCGATATAATTATTTATTCAAAAATGTACAATTGAAAAAATGGAAGAACTCAAAAATAGGGTGAGCGGAAGCTGAGCGTTCATCTCATGTCGATGTCGGGGTCGATAACGAACGTGCCACAAGCCCCCCCTTTTTAAAAATTTTTAAGGTGGGGCACCGCCAGATAGCGCAAAACGCGGTTTCAGGAAATAACATTGCGTGATTGCCTGTCCTAGTGTGATACGGATGGTCTGTGGTGGACCGATTCTGAGTTTTTCGATGAAAACAGGGAGGTAAGGAATTTACATTTCGGTAATTATTTACATCCATGGTTCCGAGCATCCGAGATAGAAATGATTGTCCCCAAGAGGGCGAGACCTTCCCCCAAGCTTGGCTTTAGGACAAGAGACGGCGTGGCCTTCACCATTGTGTTTGCTTTGCCCAGTAGATAGAGCAATTAAATACAATTTTAATTTAAATATATACATTAAATATAACAAAATCTTTTTTTAATTGGTGATAATTGCAAAACTTCCCTAAACCTCTATAAAAATAAATATTCATATGAAATATGTTTTTTTATTTATTTTTAATATTAAAAAATAATTAATTTGAGATTAATTATATATAAAAAGATCAACTATCAAATAGATTCAAACTTTTAATTTCTTAGATTAGATTATAATTAAATATTATTTATATTATTTAATAATTATTATTTTTCTATTTATAAACCCATTAAAATTCGGCCCCTTTTAAATAAAATTCAAAATTCTTTCAATCAATTGGGAGTATTTGAAGAAAATATAGCCGTAGATGAAATGATAATAAAATAATTTGGCCATAATAGCCTGAAACAGTTAATAAAAAGAAAACCAATACGCTTTGGCTACAAATTATGGGCTCTATGCGGTTCTAGTATAATTATAATTTTGATTTTTATTGTGGCAAAGATATAACTCGAAAACCCGGAGTGATGGTCTGTGCTCTAGGGACGAAAGCAGTCTTGGATATAATCAAAATAATTGATGAGCCCCAAAACCACACAGTATATTTCGACAACTTATTCACAAGTATGCATTTGCTTGCACAATTATCTAAAATAAAATAACAACTATTTATAACCTGTCTATAACCTAAACCCAGGTGTAAACCTAACCTGGTCTTAGAATCCAGTTAGAATCTAATAAAAAATAATTTAATATTAAATACAAATTAAATTATTAAAAACTATTTCTAATTATTAAATATATTAACTAAACTATAAAATAAAGAATAAATAACTAAGAAAAACTTTCAAACATACGAGAAAATTTGAAACAAAAATGTATTATGTCTTATGAAAAATTCAATGTTTTGGTACACACAATAAGGCCAACAAGAATTTCTCCCTAATTTTTTGGAACCACCCCCTACTACTTAAAACAAGCATTATGGTTACTCAATACCTCCATGGAAGAAACTTAGATGCTGCTATTTAAACTATTATTAATAATTTATTATAAAGGCCAGACTAGAGGTAAAATAACTGCAGTTCATTGTCTAATTTATCATAATGATTTTAGTTATTTTTCTTACATTTGTTTCACAAGCCTTAAAAATTTTAGTTCTGCTTATTTATTAGTGGATAAGAACTATATTTTGAGAATTTATATATCTTATATATATATTTCGATGATATATTTAAATAGTAAAATAATTAGGGCATTATATTTTAAGAAAAAAACACCAAAAATATTAATAATTTTGATAATTTATATTAATTATTAAATAACTCAAATATTGATGTAATTGGAAGTTTTAATGTTATTAGCAAATAAAAAATATTAATAGCATGTATATATCCGTAGTTAATCGTATATATCTAAATAACATAAATAATAAAAAAATATTCATTTATAATTATATTTTCCACTTTTATATAAATATTTATTTTTAATACATATATACAGGAATTTTGTTCTCATTCAACCAATCATTTCAATTTGGCGCAAATTTTATTCGTGTTCATTAATAAATAATTAATTATTTATTTTCCTTTTAAAATAGATCAACATATTTTAATAGAAACTTATCTAACTTATATTCTTTATTTGATTTTTATAATTCGATTTCTTTTATTCTTTTGAATTTTGCGACAGCTTTTTTAACCAATCCTGGTACACTTTTAATAAGGACAAACGTCTTTGTGAGATAACCTCTGGTAATGTCCACAAGTATGTGTTATTATTATTATTAGTATTATTATTAATATATGTTTTTATAGCGCTTATTTTGCATTGAATTTCTTTTATTTAACTTTTCATATTTTTTTGTCTCCAGGTGAATTTACTATTGATGTACAAATCCAAATATGGAGGGACAAGTTTTATCAGAATTAGAATTCGCTGCCCGAATGATATTAGTTAGTAATTATTGTAATATGTTTATATATATATATATATATATATAATATTAATATATATAATTATATGTATATATATGTATTATATATATATGGTTCTTTGAATTTCTATTACATATATATTTATGAAACTAAAAAATATTTTTTCTTAATCTTACTATAATCTCTTTTTTTTTTATTCTTATAGGCACCCCCAAGTCTAGTCAACAATGATCAAAGACATGAAGCTGAGTTAACGTTTCTTAATTTCCGTAAAAGTAAATCACCTTACGATTTATGTAAACACATTTTAGGTAAATGAAAGTTATTTATTTTTATATATTATACATTTAATTTTCATTGCAATAAAATGACTATGCCTATGACAATGTTTTGTTTCTTTAATTTTAATTATATGTGAAAAAATAATTATAAAATTTATATAAATAACAAGTTACTTAAAAATATCAATAACATTTAATCTTTAAAAAAGTAAATAGAAAACGTCATCGCTTATGAAATGTTTTTTATTTTTGTACCAAAATTAAATTTTAGTCCAGGGGTCAGAAAATAAGGTTACATTTCATTGACTCAATGTACAATCTGTGAATTCCTCACTAATTTTTTTAAATTTAAATAAAAAATACTTTTAACATTTAAAAGTCATAATATGACTTTGACATTTATTAATTATTATCTTATAATGATTTAACATTATTAATTTATAATCATTTAAATTTTATATTAAAATAATTATATAATTAATATACTCATTTTATTATTATTAAAATGAAAATTTAAGCTATTTTATGATCAAGACTTATTTTCATACATATACTATAGTTAAAACTTGATTAATTTGAATAACATTGAGATAAACTTTTAATTTTATTTTTTCGAATTTTACTTAATTTAGAAAATACTTCAGTTGACTATGTACTTTTTGAGACTGCTGGCCTCCTTAAAGATGCCCTTATTAGAGAGTGGAATTTTTTACAAGAAAATCAAATAAATTATCTAAGAACTTATTTATTACAATATATTCTTCAAAGACATTTGCAACCATTCGTTCGTGAACGAATTTTACAGGTGATTTTTATTATTTTATATTACATAAGAAAATGTAATATTAACTATTTTTGTTGAATGAATGTTCTTTCTAGTTTCTTTTTAGCAAATTATTAAATATTTTCTAAAAAACATCTTAATATTATGACATTAGTTATTTATTTTTTAAGGTCATTGCTATAATGGTTAAACGGGGCAGTGTTAATGATTTTGGTGAAGAACGCGGAGCTATTCTTAGAGAAGTAGAAATGTTAATTATGAGTGGAGATCCACCTAAGGTATTTTTAAATTATAGATTTATTATCACACTCATTTTTGGTCTTTGATTATAAATATTTTTGAATATTTTTTTTATATTTTAGCAATTGCTTGGTTGTAATATAATAATGTCTTTAATGCAAGAGTATGCCACAACTGTTAAATCCTCAGATGTTGGACTTACTTGGGAAACTCATTTTAAAGCAAAAAAACATTTTGAAGTAATCATTTTTATTTTAATATTTTTTCATTTATTTAAATAACTAACACCTTAAATATTTTACTTAGGCAATTGATCTTAAAAGGATCTTCCATTTTTGTGTCCGAGCATTAAATGAAGTAATGAAAGTGCAACCTCCTATCAATGAACAACATCTCGCTGTTGTCAAACATCTTCTTGCTATATCAGAGAGTGTATTGTGCTGGGGATTTATATCTGCTAATTATATCCTTTTTATAGTATACAAAGTATCTATACTAAGTTTGAGCATTAAAAAGATATATATTTTTCAAGATCTAAATTATAAAATGATCTTTGAAGCCTTATGTTTATTATTAAGGAATTATTATTTATTAGTATTATTATTAAAATTTTATCAATCTTTATTCTAATACTTGAAAATTTTGCTCATAAAACAAAGGAGAAACCGTATTAATCCTCGTTAAATTCAGCCAAATATAAATAATAAATAAACAAAATAGTTGAAAATATAAATTTAAAATTTATGTTGCATTATTAGAATAGGGATACCTCAGTAATAAAATGCCACCTTTTTACATTTGAACATATATGAATACATTTGGATAAATCTGAAACTTATAATTTAGATTCGAAAAAAATTGATAAATTATTGTATTATAATATTGATTTATAATGAAAATTTATATTATAACATGCAAACAACTCGATGCTTTTTTTATAATTTCTAATAGTTTCTATTCATTTATTATTATTTATATTTTTCAATATATTCAGATTATGTTTTTAAATTTTATTTATGAATTGATTATGTTATTTTCAAAAAATAAATTGTGACTTAATATATTATATAAGTAAATATAATCTGTTTAAAATGTTAAATTGTATAAATGCCAAGTAACATGAATTATTTATACACAAATTATACTAATACTTTTATACTCGTAGAATACATGATGAACTGATATTTATCCCTTAATTAAAGTGCACTATCCAAACGTTTAATTGGAATGTTTGAAGCCGTCCATGAAGCTGACCAGAGTCCATCACTTCGATTAGGAGCTCAATGGAAAGATCTGATACTAGATCCAGAATGCACCAATTTATTTTTCAATGTAAGTTTATATTATATAACATTATTAAATTTTATCTACATATAAATATAATATTAATATATTTTCTAAGATCCAATGGAAATTTCGAGATCAACCTCAGCTCGCACATCACACTCTTCAATGCCTTGTTCAACTTGCTTCTCTTAATGGAGTTGTTTTTGCAAATAAAGAAGTTAGAATTCAGTATCTTGTAAATTATTTACAAGGATTTCTTAAATTTGTTTCAAAGTAATAAAGTATTATCCTAATTTTTTTAATTACAAATATCTTTATAAAATTATTTTTTTTAGTGTGCAAATACTTGATCGAGAAGCTCTGAGTATTTCGAACATTATATACAAATTATTAGTATTTTTTCCTCCATCTTTATTAGCAACCATTTCAAAAGATTTATTAGAAACTTTTATGAGAGAATTTACAAGGCTAACATGCTGTTTTGCAGAAGGGGCTGCTCAAGAGGAATCTGTATGTCTAATAATAAATATTGCTTTTATTCTATAAATGAAATATATATATATATATATATTCTTAAAAACATATTGGTTTTTAGATTCGTGCAGAAGATCATCTTTACATGGAAGCTTTTGATCATATGTTAGAAGCATGGGCGTCTGTTCTTCAGGATTCCCAAATGTTTTTAAAAGATTATTGTAAAGAATCAAGTGTACAAATCTTTAATACATATATTAAATGTCATTTAGGGCCACCAGATGGAAGTCGAGGACAGGTTAGTTCATTATTATTTTTTTCAAAGCTAAATAATTATCCAAATAAATTTGAAATTCATCAATTTCTTGCATGATATATCATCCACATTCATAAAAAAGTCTCGAAAATATATAAGCAATATGGTGGATAAAGTGGTTATAACAATCAATATAAATATTTCAAATAAATAAATAAATAACTTTTTAAAATAAAACTAAATTTGATATTCTCGTATTCTATCTATCTTTGTAGCTCTACGTAACTCGAAAGTTCTTGGCCACAACTCCTACTTTCTCCCATCTCTCTTTCAAATCACTACATTGTCTACCCACCGCAACCCTGGTCTTTCAAGCCGACGTTTCCCAATCCGTCTCCACACCAATATATTATTTTGCCATTCTTCCTCTCCCATTGTAACCACGTGCCCTGCTGATCCCAAACTTCTTGATTTTATAACCCTCACTATTTCTGGAGATGCATAGTGGATTATTCTCGTATTGCTATCCACCAATTCAAATGACCATTTTTTTAAAGTTTTCTTTAATCTTAACCAAATTAAATATTATATTTAAATATTTTTTTATCTAATTATTAAAAATGATATAATATTCTATTATTGTAGGGTGTTGAACTTACTGAAACCGAATTCGATGAAACCGAAGATAATGATCGTATACGTTTTAAAGATCAATTACAAATCATTGGTTCATTTGGTCGTCAAGTACCTAATTATTCATTGCCATTATTGGCCCGTTTATTAGAAGATAGAACACGACGTTTAAGAAGCATTTTGGAACAATTACACAATCGGACAACTGAGATATTTAATACCCAAGTGTTTGAAACTCTTTTTGAAGATATTCATTGGATTTTATTAATATCTGGTATGTTTAAAATATATTAATTATAAAATATTATCTTAAATTATAACTAGATAAATCTTTTAAAATATTCATTTTAAGGTCATGTACTTGGAATGGATAGTGAAGGCGAAACAGCTCTTATACCCTCCGAATTGATGCATCATAGTATTCAACAAGCAAAAGCAGGAGATACTATTATCAATCCTTCATTGAAATTGCTTGCATCTCCTGGTACTGATATTACAGAATTCTCTGAAGCAGAAAATAATACAGATCATATTGTTCGGTATATAACTTGTATAATTATTTCATCCATAAAAAATATCACAAATTTATTTATAACAAATAATAATAATCTTGAGTATTCTATATATTATAATTATTAAGTATAATTTATTCAATTTTTATAAACTTTTGAAAATTGTTCCGAAATTTAAAAAAGAAATTTATTATTTTAGTGCTATGTTATAAAAAAATACATTTTAAATACTACTATCAAATCTTAACTAATCTACTATTATAATTTAATATCCAGAATAGTAGCTGCTGTATTACGTTTGTGTGAAGTTGAAAAAAAGGCAGTTGAAGTGAAAATGAATCAATTTTTAAGTCCAGAAATTAGTTCCTCAATATGTTGGTTTCTACGGCGTTGGTCTCTCTCTTATCTATTGCCAGTAGAATTTTATTACTCAGAGGTTCGTACAATTTATTTTTTCTCTATTTTTCCAAACTAATTTTTTTTTATGAATAGATGAGTATAACACTATTAACAGCATTCGGAAAAGATTCTGAAGGCGGAATTTGGACTTCCAATTACCTTTTAAATAAAGTATTTCTTAATCTGATGTCGTTCTCCTCCGAGCCGGCTCTAGTCAAAGATACAGTTTCTTTACTTATAGCACTGGTCGATTCTTCAGAAAAGTATTATTTTTTTTTACTCTATCCTTATATTATTATTTATTGTTTATTTATTAATTTATAATTTTTTTTTTCAATTTTGAAGGGGATTATGTGCTTCTAAAAGTGAAAGTTTCTGGAATTTAATAAGAACAGTATCAAAACCTGATAGAGGTATTTTACCTTTGGCAACTAAACGAGGCATTTATAAAGCTCTAACTATTGTAGGATCCGCAATAAGTGAAGGTCAAAACAGGAATAATTATCTCTCACAGGTATTTTCCCCTTTTTTGTTTAATGGAATTTGTTATTTCATCTTTATTAATTTTTTTTTTTAGATTTTAAAACCTTTACAAGATCGTTTTAAAAATATAATATTTCAAGAGAATTTTCAAAGAATTTATCAAGAGGAACAGATTCGTTTTGAAATTATCGATATTTTGGAGTGTTTTATAGGTTAAAATATTTTTACTGACGAAATAATTAGTACTAAATTAATAAATTTAAGTTATATTCTATTAAACAATTTTTTTTTAATTTCCATTTATTATTTTAGGTGTTTGCCTTGGATCTCAAATACAAACTGTTCAATCTCTTTTCCAATTTATATATCCAGTGATTTCAGAATTATCTAAATTAATTAGAATTTATCATAATTATCAACAGATTGTACAATTAATTTTAGAGATGTTTTCTGAATGTGCCCGTGCTATGCTCTGTTATTTGTCACGTGTAAGTATTTTTATATTGTTTTTAATTTATTTATTAAAATTATAAATACTGAAATTTAAAAGAAAGTCAATTAATAAATTTTATTTTTTATTTAATCTGAAAAATAAAAATAGTAATTCAAAATATGTATGAAATTTTCCAAAAAAAGTAATTTACACTGCAGTCAAATTTTTTTAATTTATGATTAAAAAATTATAATTTTATAATTATGAAAACAGTAGCCTTTGTTAGGGTATAATAAATTCCATCATAAGTTCCCGTAAATATATTTAATATTGATCAATAAAAATATATATTTACTTACTCAAAATGAAACAAAGAATAATCAACTTATTATATATAACGTATTAATACAAAATAATAAATATATACTCTCCCATATACTATTAATCCTTAATTATTATATTTTGCATGATATAAGATAAAAAATATATATAATTGGGCTGCAGTTTTAAATATGATTTATTTATTTTTCATATAAATGGAATTTATTATAATTTTGTAATTAAAGATATTTTATATTAACTATAAACCTTTAAAAAAAAATTTTATATTTTTGTTTTATTCAAATAGAAATATTGGATTTAAAAATATATTATATTAATAATAAACATAATTTTTGGTGGTAAGGTAGTTATTATATTTACTATAAAAGAAATATTATAATTAGCTTTTTTTAATTATGTAAATATTAATTAACTTGCAAACTTGGAAAAACCCATGTTTTATAATTCATATATTTATATATATTAAATTATCAGATTACATTATTTTTTCGAAAGTTAAAAGTTGACTTATAGCTTAATAGTTCCGTGTCAAACCTCACTGTTGCAATTTAATTTCAAGATTTTACTCCTTTAGGAAGAGCAGCAACTTGGTTTCAAGGTGTATCTTCAAATGATACAGAATTATGCTCAAAAACTTGTATGTAGCAATTTCACCATTAGGCATGCCTCACCACCAACTACCACAATTATTTTGGTTTTTGTTTTATTGATTTTTTTTTTAACGCATATTTGTATATTTTTATCTAATGTTTAAGTTTTTTTAGTCTACAAGTAGATTTCTTTAACATAGTTTAACAAAATCATGTTAACTTTGGCTCGCTCTCATTCAAAAATCGAATTGGACTTAATTCATTATGTTTTTTAATCAAAATTAAATAACAATTGAATTGATTTTATTTAATTCTGAGAGAGTTAGGTCCATTTTGATGAATTTATTTTTTTTTATAAAAAATTGCTTATTGTGATTTTTATTTTAAATCATTTGATTTATCTTTTGCTATTAATCTAATCAATTATATCATCTTAAATTATTTTATATTATAACTACAAAGAATTCGAAATTTTTTCAATGAAAAAGGAGAATCACATAATTTCATTGAAAGAAAAAGATTAATGTAAAATCTGTGAAATAAATAAAAATGCTGATATAATTTCTATTAAAAAGAATGATTTTCTGTAAAAAAATAAATTTGACAATATAATAATAAATGAACCATTTTTCATAATTTTATTTTATTTTTTTAATTTCGCTAATTACTTTTTCAATAAAATGTATTCAATATCAATAAATTCGTTTTAAATTTAATTATTAAATATATGTATTATTTATTTTAAATCAAAAAAATAAAAAATTATTCATTTAATTTTTCATTTAATAATTATATGGAATTTTCACAGGCTGATAGTCGGCGAATCTACGAATCTTGTTTAGAAACAATACAATCGTATACTCGACTTAATACAGGTCGATTAGGCGTCAATGCAGGTGTTATTGAAGAAGAAGCATTTCAGGATATTCTTAGACTTATTGAATTATTAACAAATCTTTTAAGCAAAGATTTTATCGATTTGAGTCCACCTGGTAAAAATAATTAATTGGACTTAATGTTATTTTAATTTTATTAAGTTTATTTGTTTTTTGTTTTTAGAAGATAATCATGATGACCAACAGCCAATTACGGCAGTTGATGTTTGCCTTTATGGCCTCAATATATTGATGCCATTAATGACTTTTGATTTACTTAAATTTCCAACATTATGTAATCATTATTTTAAAATGATTACCTTTGTTAGTGAAATGTGTGCAGAAAAGGTATGTTAAATTTCTTGATACTCACTGACTATAAGTGGATTGTTCACTTATGTATATTTATAGCAGTAACAACAACAATATATATTGTCTTTTTTATTTATTTGAATATGGTTGGTTTAGTCAGTATTATTTATTTTAGGTTTGTCAACTTCCAATAGATTTATTTAAAAATCTTATTGCCTCAGTTCAGTTAGGTTTGACATCATTTGGAAATGATATTATTTCATTATGTTGTGATTTTCTACAAGTTATTGGTACTTATGTTTATGTAAATAAGCTTAATGGAACTCCAGTTTACGAAACATTGCGTCCTTTTCTTAAGGTATTTTAACTTAGTTTGTGATATATCTATTTTATTTAAAATTATTAATTTTTTTTTATCAAATAGCTTTTAATGGATCTCATCTTATCACATCAGATCAACTCCGAGCTATCAACAAATTCTAGCGTGACCTTATATGTTCTTATTTGTTGTTATCAGGTAATTAAATTAATTTTTATATTTCTTTTAAGTTACTTAAATTAACTAAATGAAAAATTACACAAAATATATTAGTAAATTAATTTATTATCATATTATTATCTGGTATCTTATGTGTTGTATTTTTTAAACTTAAATTAGACATCATTCTTGAAAGACTATTTATCTCTGTGGCACTACTGAACTCGGAAAGTCCTTGCCTGCAACAGCCATATTATAAAAAATGTTCCGATCCATCCAACTTCTATTCTCTCCCAACCCTCCCATACCTCTATCATTTTATTATCCTTGATCTACCTATCGATGTCCCACAAATAAGTTTCTTATTAATCTTTTCTATTCTAGCCAGTGAAAAACTAATTTCAAAAATTTTAAATTTTTAACTTAAATATACACACGATAAATTATATAATTATTTTACTTCAATTAAAACTATTTTAAACTTTATATTAGTGAAAAATCTATCCTAATAGAATTGTATCTAATTATTTCAGGATGATTATCAAAATCTAGTACAAATACTACTCAATTCGCAACAAGATCAAGTTACAGCACAGCGTTTAGCTAAAGCATTTACAGATTTAACAGCAAATGTACAACTAAATACTGAACGACAATTTAGATTAAAATTTAGAGATAATTTCGAGAAATTTATTGTTAATGTTCATGGATTTCTTATGGTTAAATAATTTATTAAATACATTTCCTTTAATTAATATAAGTATATGTTTAAAATCCCAAACAAATATTTAATTTAGAATAATACATTTGATTTTTAAAAATATTCACAAAAATTTATTTAAAAACTATCTCGAAATTATTTCATAATTTTCATTTTATACATTCATCTTTATATTCTTAAAGATATATAACTTAAAACTTTTTTTTAGAAAAATTTTAAAACATGAATAAAGATATTTTATATATATTATTCTATAAATATATCTTCTTTCTTTTAAAATATCATCTTCATATATATTTATCTAAAGATGATTATTAATAAATAATTAATTTCCTATTATAACATTTCAATATCGTCTATTGTCTTAGAATTTATAATCATTTATTAAATCAAAAGCTAAAATTACTATTTAAAAAAAACAATATATTACACATTTGTTTTATATTAATTCTTATTTTTTAAATTTTGATTTATATTATTAAATTTATATATACGTGATTGTTAAAAATTTAGGAAAATAAAAAAATGTTCACGGAGGACAATAATAAACTAATTTAAAAGATAGTTTCTTAGTATTCAAAAACTATTTTATTTAGATACATATCACATATCATGTTTATATATTATTTTAAATTTGAAAATTTAAAAATATATATATTAAATTTTATTCTACATACATCAAAACAGAGAAAAAAAAACAAATTATCTGACGATTTTTTTTATTTAAATAAAATCAAATATTATTTATAAGGAACAAAAAAGATTATACCTAATTATACATTACATTTTTATTGACAAGGAAATAGTTAAGTATTTTTATAATATCAAATTCATTCTTCATAAAGTGTCTGTAAATATCAAAGAAACTAGAATAATTTATTTTGTAAATTGATTTTAAATATCTATTAAAAATTAGAATATTTTATATTGGTTTGATTTTATTTAATTATTTATTTTATTAATTTTAATTTGAAGAATCCAATTATCTCGAATGATTTTCAAATATATAATTTTAGATTTTGTAAATTTAGTTTTTCCTCTAAAATGAATTATTTTTTCTTAGTATATAATTTTTAAACAATCTTTACTAGTTACTTATTAAAATCGTCTTCCGAAGGAATATTTTTTTTTATACACTTAATAGGGTGCTTAAATTTCGTTATTTCAAATTTTTTATTTTCTTCTTAAATAAACTTAAATAAATTTATTTTTTAGAATGTTAAGAAAAATAATAAATAATAATAATAATATTTAATTAATTAAATGATTATAAAAATGTAAAATTTCTGATTAGTTGATTACATATTAGAGTTCAACAATAGTTTTTTTCTCATTTTTTTAATTTTTCAATTAGAATAATTTTTTTCTTATGTTTTATTTTTTACTTTGTTTGTTTGTTTCTTTATTCATATATATTTTATGCATTTCATCCTTCATATCATATTTTTAGCCTATATAAAAGATTATTTATGTATAAAAATAATTAAAAATAAACATGTCAATGTTTTCTATTTACTTTTACTTTAATTATAAAAAAATTATGTTGAATATAATTTAAACTAATATAGTATATATATATATATTTATTTATTTAGGTTTGTTATAATAATTATTTCTAAGTGTACTAAAAGTGCTGATACTACTAATAGAGTAGATTCTCTCTCCAAATCTCCACCAAATAATATATTGTTTGTCTGATTTTCACGACTAATGCTTTAATTGTCCAAATCTGTGATACTCATATGATTCTTTCCTCGTATCATTGGTTAAATTATAAAAATAATTCTTATTATAAGAATTTTATAAAAGTGCTTTGAATATTTGGAATGGTTGAGGTGGGAGTGGATAAACTGAAACAAAAAAATGATCTAAAAAGCCTACTAACACTAAATTTTAAATGTCTATAATAAATAAATAATATCTATTTTTATACAAGATCTGGAAGTGATACAGAATGATTTACATAATAAATTTTTTTTAACAATTAATTTATTATATATATAATTATATAAAGTACAAATATTGTCATAGGTGTATAATACAAAAAAAAAAAATCAAGCTAAGCAATCATGGTGTAGGTTTAGATAAAAGGTAAAAAAATACTGATTTTTTTAAATAAATATATATATACATATTTTTAATTGGAATGTTATTTATTATATGAATAATATACAAACAAAGATGTATAATTGTTTATCATGGAATCTTATTCAGCTTAAGGTCTAAAAGACCAGATAAAATTAAATAAAATAAATATAATTGTAATTATTTTTTTATAATAAATATAAAAATAAAAAATAATTTCATTCCATAAGAAAAATATAAAAATATAATAATTATTTATATTTAAAAATCACATTGTCATCTTATACAAAGAATTCATTAAGGGTTGCCTAAAACTTCAGCGAAAGATGTTTTTTTAATTTATTTAAATACAATTATAGTATTGGATAATAATAAAATAAATTTCTGAGAAAGATATAAATTAATTAAGAATGTTCTTTGTTTTTTAATAAATCGTTAAATTAGAAAATTAGGAAATTCAAAATGTATTGTTATTAGGTATGAAGTGCGGATTTGAGAATACGATGTGGCAATGCAGAGGTATTTTCCATCAAGAAGAGTCAACCCATTTCAAGTGGTAATTTGAAAGTGTTTGCGTAGAATGATTGTGTTGCTATGATATATCTAATTTGCTGTCAAATAAAGAGAATTAGTTTTCGTTTTCTACTGCTGATCATATTGGCTACTTCGAGAAGCTTATGAAGATTATGCGCCATCACATGATACGTGTTAATCTTCGTTTCGATTTTGCAAAATGTGAAATTACAAATTTCTATCAAAAATTTATCTATTTAAACCGAACACAATGTCATTATCCTCCATGTTAATTCTCTATTACACATGACATCAACCAATTTAAGGCTTGTTGGAAACTCTGAAAAGTGCTACCTATGCTGTTTACTCCCCAGTGTTGGTCTATCATTTGTATGCTATGCATCCAGTGCTTAGATTAGTTCAAAATTATTAAATAATGAATCGAATGGTGCCGGGCTAAGGTGAAGATATTTCTTGCGCTATATTATATTATAAATTATTTGAAAATTAGGGAAAATGGGTAACTTGTAAAGGAGCATATTTTGAGAAAACCACTTAACATTTATTTTTCCGAATTACACGTATTTTTCTTTGGAAAAAATCCGCATTTCATACTTATTGTTCCATTCAATAATAAGGAAAATTAAAAAAAAACTAATTTGAATCAATAATTCTCTGCAATCATTTATATATTTACATATATTGTTTTATTGTATGTTATTAGAATTTTTCTGAATAGATAAATAATTTTAGAAAATAAAATTTGTCACTAAGTCTTTAAAAAAATATGGCTACCCTTGTTATTATATATACTCGTATATATAAATTGCATATTAAACTGATTATCTAAGTACAGAGATATTGAAATTACAAAAGAAAATAAAGTATCATGTTTCAAGTGTCTTTAAAAAAATGAGATCAATTTATTCTATCACTTGAAAAAGGAATTATTAGTATACACTTTTTATAAATAAATATCAATTATCTTAACATTATTATCAGACATCTAATAAATTAATTTGAATAAAACTCTCGGCTAAAAATAAATCCTATTGATACATTAATATATATTAATAGGATTATTTTTTTAATCTTTTTTTTTTTTTTATTGAAATTTATGAATATAAGATATATAATACTTTTTAGAATTTTATATCAAATTATAATTTATTTTGATTCATTAAAAGTTTAAAAAGAAGTTAATATGTTTTTTATTTTTCTTATTTAATTAAATTTTTAAGTAGGTATGCCAAGATTTTTATAGTTTTTTAATAGTATCCGAAAAACTTATTTTTTTTTTAATGGATAATTAATAAATATACATTATATTTATTCTGAAACATCTCTCCTTTTAAAGCATTCTGAAATATCAAATGGATAGTCAGTCAGTGTATACAGTATTATTTCTTGAGTTGACAAAGACTAAATCCAGTTTCATACCCGTATTTAAAATCGACCTGTGTATTTACAGATTCCTGTGGTATATCAACTACCTAACCGATTACATTTCATTTAAATTCCATTATATGGAAACCAACAAGCTTCAGAACTTGAAGTATAAGGGAGTTTAAATTAATACACTCTAATTAATTTAACTTAATTTAACTTCAATTCTGAAAACTCCTTAATAGCGAGCTTGTTAATTAATTTAATATAAGTCAACTAGAATAACATAAATAAATTTTTTAGAAGATATTAAGAAATCAATAATATAGATATATCCAAATATTCAATTTACAATAGTGATTTTAGAAATTTCATTTATAAGTATTAATATATCCCTTTTGTCAAATATTTATTAATGTATTTTACTCTATATTATTATGACTGAAGTTGTTTTTTGGTAAATTCATTAACCCACCACCATGTAAGATTCAAATAATAATCTGGGCCTTCAGGTTCATAATCTAAATAGGTATAACCGGTGAGAGGATTTGAACGTGGAATTGCGGGCTCAATTTGAGTTCCCTCATGCCATTCATTAAACGATGTAATAGCAATTACTTTTGCACCTGCAGACATAGCACTACGCCACGCCACTTCAAAATATTTTCCATGTCGTCGATGTCGAGTGTTGCCTACATTCCAGGGGCGTATTTGAGTATCTACATAACCAGGTCCGACACAAGGAACAAATAACAAATTGTTTTGATGTGCAAACTTTGCCAAGGAACGCCAATTTTTCCAAGTTGATCCATAAGTAAAACCATTTGTTGCAAAATATGTATAAAAACCTAAAAATGTAAAAAAAATCTCTTTGAAAATTTATTTCTTTATCTAAGGAAATATTGTTTAATATTTACAATTTTATCCGGAAAGTCTTAAAAAGTTTTAATTAATTTTATTATTTTACAATTAAACTATGATGCTATCTGATTTGAACACTTATTTTAGTACAAAATTCAACGAGATAAAAGGGTCATCTCAATCATTTTTTTTATTTGCATTTTATTTAATATTCTTTTTAAAAATTAACATTAATTCATAACTTTCAAAAAAAAAATAATTCCAACCTCCCAATAAACAAAAAAAATGGAAAAATTATTTTTGAATATAGTATATGATATAATACCTATATAAGAAACGGGAGTATGAAAATATTAAGAAGTAATGTTCTATAAAAGTTTTTGATTTTAACTCTTTAATTAGATAATTGATATAGATATCACATATATATAATTGTAATTCGAAATAAATACCATCAAAATGTGATTTTTTAATATCATATCGATGTTGCATTTCCACAAGTAATCCAAGAAAAATTCCATCAAAATTTGTTCCTCGAATACTTAGATTCCCTTTTACACTAAGCAATTCTCTCCAAGCCGCAGCTGGTGTCAAATATGAATCATATACATAATATACAGGCAATTGCTTTCCATTTCTAGACAATTTATATAATGCGGGGTGCGATCCATATTTTTCCACAAAATATTTTATATGATCTTTGAAATTGATCGGATTGCGGTCTTTATATGGTTCAATATGAGGTGCCACTTTCAAATTGAAGATTTGAGCTGCGTCTAGTAAAATAGGAAAGAGTACATCGGGTGGATCACCTTCATGATCAGCCATTCCTGGCGGATACCAAGAAACAATAACTACACCTAGAACAACCATAAATTAACATAAATTAGCAAAATTTATTTTTAATTATTATTAAAAATATAAAAATATAAACAGTTGCTTGGAAAATATATTATTTCCAATTTATTGGAAAACTTTGAATTTTAATATTTAAAAAAATGATTTAATAAGTCAATAATTTTAAACCTACTTTATGATTATGATAAACTAAAAAAAATAAATTTGATTGAATACTCGACTAAGTTTCAATTGCGAATTATAGATTTGTTTTATGCACATTTCGATTGTTACGTCATCATCATCAGATTTCTTATCAACTTTAAATATATTAATTTCATATTATTAAATTTGTTGATTAAGAATTTGATTTTATTAGTTTTATATTATACTTTTGGGAATAAAGTAAAATATAATATTTTACAATTAATTTAAATATGTTAAATTCCATTCTCTCTCTAATAAGAAAGATTTGGGATTCGTTGAAAATAATGAATTATTTTTAAAATATACCTACCAACATTAGCATCCGCAAGTTGTTTCATATGTATATTAATAATATGTGGATCTTTGGAACTGTAACAACCTAATGAAGGATAAAAATTGGAACTAATATCCAATGGTGGCTGATGAGTACCAATAGGATATACTTTTTTATCCTCTTTCTTCCAATTAGGCAAATATTTATGATTCCAATGCCTCCAATGACCATCATATTCTGGATTTCCAAACCAAGAGTAATAAAAAATATGTATATTAGTATTTGGTTCCGTTGAGAAGACTTCACTAGGTGAAAGGCTATTTTCCTTTTTTTTCATCATATAACTTATTCGTTCTAGTTTTTGTTGTAAAATTTTCAAACGTACATCATGTACATTATTTGTTTGTGATTGTATATATGATGCGGTATGTGGTCGATTTATATCAGAGCGTAATTCTAAATTAATTGGTGTTGGAGAGGTGCTACTACTAATTGTAGATTTTTCAAAATATTGTTTTTTAAAACAATCCAATTTGGCATCAAGTTCAGACCATTTATAAAAAATCAATGTCAAAATTGAACTAAAACATATTGCAATTAATATAAAATAGATAAATATATATTTTTTCATTCCTAATATACAAAATCTTAAAGTTAATTTTGGCATTTTTAGGTTAAATTATTTAAAAAAATCATTTGCTTATTTATCATTTTTTTGTTTTATTAAAATAAGAAGATAACATTTCTCATTTCTTCTGGTTTAATGAAAACAATTTATAATAAATTGTCATTTTATTCAAAATTTTATAAATTCAAATATCGATATGTATGTATATAAGTAACATGGTACAAGAACGATATTTATCGAAAGAAATTTCTATCACCCTCAATATTTGTTGCAGTAGAAAATTTTAAATATTTTTTTCTCTAATTGAATATTAATTCAAATATTATTTTTAAGTACTATCTAATTCTGAAAATAAAGTTTGAATATAAATGGTTATTTTACAAATAAATATTTATTTTAGAAACATCCGAATTAAATTTTCTATTAGAAATTGAATTTTTGTTAGAGAAAGTGTACATGTAATTATAAAATACTTAATTAAAATATTTAAATTGTTTTTAACAATAAAAATAATAAAAATTGAATTTCAACTTGTGATTTTCGTTGACTAAAGAAAAGTTGAAAATATTAAAATGATTACTAATTTCAAAATGAATTAATTAACATAAATATTTAATAATTATAATAAGAAAAACATTAATTACAAGACAAATATTTATAACTAAATAATAATATTCTATTTATATAAATATTGACTTTGAGAACCCACTGTCCTGATTTCTTAATTTATTTGAAATATCAATGTAAAAAAAATGTTAATCAGAAAAATTAAGTATTTTTACAATTTCTTTTAGTTAAGAATACTGAAAATTTAATTATTTCTAAATTGTTATGTTAATATTACCTATAATTAAAAATTAAAATTATTATTATAATAAAAAATAATTAAATGCCCCAAAATATTTATTAGAGTCGAATTACTTAATTAGAATTAATAGATAATAATTAATTAGATGCATAATAATAATAGAATGCTAAATAAGGCAGTGGTAAAATAATAAGTTTTTAGATTTTTTGATAATAATTTTGATACTTTACTACATAATATAACAGACGTTTCCCAATTGCAATCTTAATTTAAATTCTTCTCAAATTTTATTATCCTTAGAGATTATAGAGCCTATCATTATTTTCATTTTTTATGATTTTAATTCTACTTTAAGATTTTGTGTATTGATCTTTAATCTAATTGCATTTGAGATGCACCTCCAAATAATATATTTAAATCGACTCTAACTCTAATAATTCTTTAATCGATTGATTTCTCATGTTTTTCAATTCTAATCCATTTGATAAAATGCGTTTTCTTGTTTTTTCAGCAATTTTTGATATTCGATTTTTCTGAAACTTAATTTTTTCACTAATCTTGGTTTACTACCTCTGACAAATCTGAATCACACAAAGAATTTCTTTTATTTTTTAATTTTTTTTTTTTGAAATACCCATTAAAATTTGAAAAAGTTTTCCCAATTCATATGTTTTTCTAAAGTCTGTGAATAATTAATATATATATATATAAATATTAAATTCGCGATCCTTTTTTAATTTATCTTGGGGAGGGGGGATATTTGATCTCAAGTTGACGGATTACCTATAATTACCTATATTACCTATAATTATGTATGTAGTAATAGTAAATTTAATAAAATAATATAATAGGATTTTGCGTGTAAAACAGGATTTGAGTGTGCAGACAGTTCTGTTTTCTTAATTAAAAAGAAGGATAATAACTACTTTTTAACATTATCATGGAATGATTTACACCAAATTGAAAGACTAATTTGTGGATGTATTCTATCAAAAGTTTCCATTTATATTTTGCAAGAATCTCTTTTGTTTTTTGTTCTTTATTCTACCAATATCATTTCTAACTGATCGGACAGCTTTCAAATTAATTTATTATAGTTAATAATAGGCTATTATAGTTTTATTATTTAAATTCAGTTAACAATGATTTGAAAAATAAAGTAATAAAATGAAAATGATGACAACTTCTATATTGATTTGTTTTTAAAATTTACTACTTAGATATATTAAATTAAAAACTGAATAATTTTTTTTAAATATTCTAAAATATTCCTTATAGATCACCATTAATAAAATATGTTAAAATTACAAATAATTAAATTGCAAGAATAGTGTAGAATGTAGAAAGTAAAAATATTCAAATTTTATAAATATTATTGCAATAAATTATTTTTAATATTATATAAATTAAATTATGTGTGTAAAAATATACAAATTTTTAGAATATTAATCTATTAAATTATATATTGTTGCTTCATCTCTTTCTGGTTCTTCTTCGTCATTTTCTAGAGGTTCATCACCATATTCATTATCAGAATCAGAATCTTTGTCATCTCTGTATTTTTGGAATAATGCAGGATCTGTTTTAAAATTAGTCTCTGGAATTTTGATATGCATTTTTTCAGCTAATCTGGCTCTTGCATATTCTTCCTGTAATTTCTAAAAAAATGAATTATTATATAAAATCATTATAAACATTGTAAATTATTTATCAATGAAATTACATCTAAAAATGACGTCTAAATGATTGTAAAATAATTATAATTAAATATAATTTAAAATAGTTTTCGCTATATTTAATTAGGTATTTTAGTTATTCAGTATTAATTTATATATTTACATTAATGAATACAAATTTGAATTATAAGAAAAATACATACTTTGAGTCTAAGAGTGTGTTCTTTTTCTAATTTTAAAGATTCTTGTAAATTTATAATTGTAATTTGACCATAAATTGGTTTAGGAGGAGTTGCAGCTGTGTTTTCCCATTTAATACTATGATGATCTCTTTTTTTTACTATAATTTCTTTATTTAAAGTTTTAAATGGTTTAAATCGATCTTTTATATGTGATGTTCCTTCTTCAGCAAATTCACAAACCATTTTAATATGTTTATCTTTCATGATATCTTCGGATTCTATTATATCTTCTTCTGTAATAAGTGGTATATCTTTCTTCTCATTCCTTTAAGAAAATAATTAACTAATGAATAATATATATAACAGTTAAATTTATATTTTCAATATATTTATATCTATTTTAAAATTCATTTTTTAATTTAGTAATATTATATAATACACATATAAGAACAGAGCAAAGGTATTCGAGATTAGATTTTATGTTTTCAAATCCTGAACAAAAACTGAATGACTTAATTTTTAAAACAACTAGAGAAATACCTGTTTCAGTGAAAATAAATATAATTAATGATCATTGGGTCCTAAGCTTATTTAAGCAGCCTTCGCTTTGAAAAAGTTTTAAATATATAAGAATAAGAAAAAAATATTAATTTCTCAGATTAGCATTAATCACATTATTTTTAATTTCTCAGATTAGCATTAATCACATTATTTTTAATTTCTCAAAACCCTATTACTTATCGGAAAAAATTTTATCATTTATAATTCTATATATGAATCTTGGAATATATAGATATTTCAAAAATACCTAATATGTTTTTCATGTTTATTTGGTCCTCCTTGGGATGCGATTAATTTAAGTGGATTGGTTTCTTCATCACTTAAATCGTCACTATCCAATGCGTCTTCGTTTTCCTCTATTTTTTCAGGCCATTCTAATTTATTCGGATCATCAATTTTTAGATTTGTTAGTAAATCGCTTGTTTGTTTAACTATATTACGATGATTCAATTCATCTTCTAATTTATCTTTAAATTGTTTGATTTTTTTCCCTCTATCTGGTAAATTTCTAATGAATGATCTAAAAAATATTTTTCAATATACATATATTTTTTTAATTTAAAGATTAAAAGTTCTTAGTTCTAAAATTGTTTTATTTGTTAAGATAATTTTAAACTTACGTTTTATTTAAGAGTTTAGCTTGTCGGGCAATTGCATCTTTTAATTCTAAATCGCTTAATTTACTTATGTTTTCAAGATATCCTTGATTTTCTTTTAGTAATTTTGTGGGTTCACCAGGTATCTTTGAAATTATATTTTCTTTTTTAATAAACATTTGATTAATAATTATTAGTTATCTCCTGTATTTAAAAAATAATAAATTTAATATGTTATAAATTAGAGAATTTATTGAGTTGTTTAATAAAATAATAGTGATGGTGTATGAAATAATCCTATATTAAACAATTCTTGATATATAGAGAAGATAGAGAATCACAGACCATCATCACTGATCATCACCAATCATCACATTCTGAGACACAGACCATCCGTGCAGACTAAACATATGATTCAAGAAGCTAGCAACATTAATAAAATGTAAGGTTTCCAACTTCAAGAAGAAGAATAATTAACTTTTCTGAATGGTCAATCAAAATATGATGCATGATCAAATCAGATGTTAAGGGATTTTAGTTCTAATAAAATTGGGACAGTTTAGCGGAAAATAGTATCAATCAGTGGAATATAGCTGAATATATCACAGACAATAGTTAACTTTCCTGAGATAAACACAAATTGACACAAATGTTGTCAGTAAACCACAGTAAACTTAGCAACTAAAATATATGAGGAAGGTGCGTTAGTACCAGTTAGTACTCTTTTCCCCCATAAGAGTGAAGAAGAGCCACTACGGATTCAAAAAAATTGCCATTATTTAAATTAATATTATATTTGTTTATATAATAAATATAATAATTTTCTTTGTTGTTTTATTTTATAGATGTGAATTTCCAACTTGTATAGAATAATTAATAATTAGAATTATTAATTCATTCATTGATAATTCTATAGAAACTGTTAAGTTATATTTAATTATTTAAAAATTTAAAGATCTTTGTGGGTCACGAAACTCGAAATTGTTTGGCCGCAGTAGCATCATTTCTTCAAGTGCCCCTATTCTGAGTTGCACCCATCCAACTAGTATTTTCTCCAATCTCTCTCACGTCCCTTCCTACATTTCCTGCCCACCGAGTCCTTGGTTTTCCAAGCGGACATTTCCCAACAAATATATTTCTCTCCTGCCCAACCTTCTCGATTTTATGACCCTAACTGGAAATGCATAGAGATCATGCAATTCCTCGTTAAGAAGTCTATTCCTAGTGACCTCATCTTTCTTTGGCCCATAAATGTTGCGAAAAATCCTATTTTCAAATACTCTAAATCTACTCTTATCTCCTAAAGTCATAGACCACACCTCACACCCATATAATATAACCGACAAAATAATTGTTTTATATATTTTAATTTTGATTCCCATTGATAACAATTTGACGAGAGAAGCCCCTTTATAGCATAAATACAGGTGTTGCCTGAATCCAACCTCGATTTAAATTGTTCTCGAATATTATTATCCTTCATGATTACAGAACATAAGCATTTAAATTTTTCTACATTTTCAAATTTTAAGTTTCGTATGTTAATACTATTCCTCTCCGTTACTAAATATTTAGTTTTAGAACTATTTAATTAAATACAAAATAAAATAAAATATAATAGGAAAAATTAAAATCTTTCAACCCACTACGTAGATAAATTAAACCAAAAAAGCTATTTCTTTTCTACTTGCATTACCTAATATTAGAATTGTTTTATTTATTGTTAAAAATTGTTAATGATTTGTTTTAATTTTTTATATGGATTTGGTTCTGATAGTAATTAATTGCAAATATAAGATGTTATTTGGAAAGAGCTTCAAAAATTATGATATAATATAAAAATTAACTGCAAATAAGAAATTTGATATGATTAGAAGGATTTGAATGATTGGAATTAAACATTTTTTATCTTGGTTAATGTAAAAAGTTTAAAGAAATAATAAAATTTGTTCATATTCAAAGAAAATCTTATATTAATTATTAAGTTTATTTTTCAAACATTATGTATTAATAAATGTTTTTTTAAATTTGATTTTCGATTAAATTTCTTTTTACAATAATTACATTCAAAAGGTTTTTCTCCTGTATGAATTAATAAATGTCTCTTTAAAAGTGATGTTTGATTAAATGTCTTTTTACAATAATTACATTCAAAAGGTTTTTCTCCTGAATGAATTCGTAAATGTCTTTTTAAATCACATTTCTGATTAAATTTCTTTTTACAATAATTACATTCAAAAGGTTTTTCACCTGTATGTATTAATAAATGTTTATCTAAATTTGATTTCGAAAAAAATTTCTTTTTACAATAATTACATTCAAAAGGTTTTTCTCCTGTATGAATTAATAAATGTCTATCTAAATCAGATTTCCAATTAAATTTCTTTTCACAATAAATACATTCAAAAGGTTTTTCTCCAGTATGAATTAATAAATGTTTATCTAAAGTGGATTTCGAAAAAAATTTCGTTTTACAATAATTACATTCAAAAGGTTTTTCTCCTGAATGAATTAATAAATGTTTATCTAAGGTTGATTTCAGATTAAATTTCTTTTTACAATAATTACATTCAAAAGGTTTTTCTCCTGTATGAATAATGAAATGTCTATCTAAAGCAGATTTCTGATTAAATTTCTTTTTACAATAATTACATTCAAAAGGTTTTTCTCCTGTATGAATTAATAAATGTTTATCTACATTTGATTTCCGATTAAATCTCTTTTTACAATAATTACATTCAAAAGGTTTTTCTCCTGTATGTATTAATAAATGATTTTTTAAATGTGATTTCCGATTAAATTTCTTTTCACAATAATTACATTGAAAACGATTGTCTTCCGTATGGATTGAATCAGTTTCTTTTTCGTCTAATGTATCCTTTTTGAGGTTTACATCATTTTTGAAAATTGAAAATATTTTTTTATTAAAACATTTTCTTAGATGTTTAGATAAAAATTCCTCACTTATAAAATTTGTATGACAATATTCACAAGAATATAAAGGACCTAAAAAAAGAATTATTTTCGTTATTTTAAATCATTATATTTTTATATATCTAACTATTTTATAATTCAATTTAAGAAATAATATCATTACAAACAATATTAAAAAAAATAATTTTAGTAACAATCTTATTAACATTAAACAAAAATACATAGAAATAAAAATTACCTATATATATTGGATATTTCCTGTCTTCTTGTGAATAAAGATCCATTTTTAATTGATTAATGTATTATCAATAATAAAATATATTCTAGGAAATAAGTAATATAAACGTTTTAAATTTTGATTCGACTTATGCATACGGATGCTCTGTGGACTTATGGTCTGTGATTTTGATTTACAGATGGTCGTTCAGCTAGATGGGATGTCGAAAGACTACACTCGCTAGATGGTGGTGCAGGCGATAACAGTTGACTCTTCAGGCGCCCAATAGATGGCAGCGCAAAAAAGGCTGCAGATTACATATTTTTTAAAAAATTTAAATTTTATAAAAAATAAAGATTTTAAATCTATATTCAATACCGATAATTATTTGTTGTTGTAATATATAGAAAGAAATTGTTGAAAGTACCGGAATTAATTTTTTGTTGACGTTGACTGACAATCACGTGCCAGCACGTGACATGGTGCCATCATCAAAGAGCCAAAATCGCGCTGGTTTAATTTATTAATTTTAATTTATAATTTAATTTAAATATAATAAATGTGTTAATTAATCCAATTGGAATTTGCATGATAGCCAAGCGGAGACAACCCACATTTTTTTCATTTATAAATTAACCAAAATGTACGTAAATCAGTTGTTTGATTAGATGATTAAAAATGCATTGGATTAATTATTCTTAGTTAATCAATGATTAATGGATTTCTTGTGATCTTTATAAATAGTATCTTTATGGAAATAGAAATGATTATTTATTTATTTATTTATAAATTTCCTTCTCGCTAAGAACATATCGTATGTGTTTCTCTCGTTTCAAATATTTACATTGAAGGAAATTTTTAATCCATACATATTAAATATTAACAAGAACATTATTCGTTTATTTTATTTATGTAAATTACATAAAAGATGATGGAGTTTTCTGTTAATTTAAAAATTATTTATTTGGATATAAAACTAACATTTTTTAAAAAAGCATATTTGATTCCTGTAATGTTAATTATATATCTCAATAAATAAGTTTAAATTTAAAAATACGTCCCTACTATCGTCGGTCGGTAAAAACGCTCACACATGCCCGCCCTGCAGGCTTTTGAATAGTGAACTTAACAGTTTCTATATAATTTTCAATGAATTAATTAATAGTTCTAATTATTTATTATTCAATACAAGTTGGAAATTCAGAACTATAAAATAAAAGAACAAATAAAATTATTATATTTAATATATAAACAAATATAATTTTAATTTAAAAAAATTGCATTTTTTTTAAATCCGCACTGGCGCCTCTTATGGGTGAAACGAGTACTGTACTAACATACCTATGTTCACGGTCAACCTTTTTGTTTATCTCAGGAAAGCACGGAAAGCACAGACAACACTGGACAACACACACAGCACAGACAAGCACAGAGCACAGAGCTGCACAGAGCATCCTTAAAGTTGACTATTCAATTTATATAATATATTATTTTTAAAACTTAAATCTATGAAAACGATTTAATTAATTAAAAATATGTCTCCAACTTGTTTTGAAGTTACATCTTTAAATGATCAAGAATATTTAATATATAGAGCTAAAGAAACATTAAAAACAGATCCCAATATAGCTAAAGCTTGGATGATCACAGCTAAAACATTATTCCCGAATAATTTTGGAATTCAGGTTAGTTTTAAATATTTAAAACTATGATATACCTAAAAATGTTCAAAGCATTAAATTATATTCTATTATAAAGAATGTTTAATAATAATATAAAGGTGTCTAAATTGTGAATATATGCTTATAAAATTATTTTACTAACATTAAAATATATTTTTTAGTTTGAAGCATATAACATCGAAAAATCATCTAAAAATATTAAAGAAGCTGCAAAATGCTTTAGTTCAATGTAAGTGCAATGATTAAAAATGTGTACTAAATATAAATAATAATGTGAATTAAAGTTTGGCATTTTCCAAAGAATAATTAGATAAATATTAAAGAAATGGTTTGAGGAGAACAACAATTGGCTGGTAAACTCAGGAATGAAGTGTTTACCAATACTTTTTTTTAGATTAGTTATAGGTTTCTCTCGTTATCACTTATTTTAATTTTTATTTTATTTAATTGTACACTATAAACATTCTAAAATAATACATGCAATATCTTTCATTTATTTTAATTAATGAACCATATTTTTAATAATTTATATTTAGGTTTGAAAAATTTCAAAATGAAGTCGAGATATGGAATGAACTACATCTAATAACTACAGCCCTTAGGGAAGAGAATCTTACTGATTTAGAAATGAAATTGCTTATAGATATCTTCGATAATATTCCATTAGGTAAAATAATTTTTCATATTTAAATATCTACTTTAAAATTTAATAAAATTATTTTATTTTAATTTTATTTCAGAAATACAACATATGGCTTTAATTGCAGCAGCCGAACGCAGTGAAGATACAAGTGAACATTGCAGATTAGTTCTTTTACTTCTACGAAGATTTCCACAGACAGTGCCTCATCATGGAGTAATAATCTTAAAATTATTAATATGCTTTATGATATTTGATTATAAATTAATATTTTCTGTTAATTTTTATTACAGCCAAAATTAATAGATAATTTAATTACTGTTGAAAAACATTCTCATTTTCAAACACCAGTAAATTGTTATCGGAAACTTTTAGGTAAATTAGTCTTTTTTTTTTTATTGTTTTAAAAATATACTCAATGTAATTGTAAATGTCATTCAACTAAATTAAAATTTTAAATCAATATATATTATATACGAAGAATTAAGATTTGTTTGTTAATATTACCAACATCATTTTGAAATTATAATTAATAATCATAAAATTAACTAAAAAAATCATCATGCATCATATTACTAGTAGATGAAACTCGAGTGACTCTGGGTTTCACTATCAAGATTGTTTCTTAAATCCCAGTCATATTTTATAAATTCTAAAATAATCCTTTTTTTCAGTTGTTGATCTTGTTCCTCTGATAGCACAAAATAAAATTGATCTACCACCTAAGCAATTAATGAAATTACTACATAAATCAGTCCAATTTTATCAGGCTTCGACTTTACCTCTTCCAAGTCCACTTCCAGTGGTATTAAACATTAATATTTATTTAATTTAAAATAATATTTTTTTTAATAAATTAACAATGTTTTATTTTAGGACTCACTAAATCAATTAGATATAAAAATTGAAGACCCTTGGGGGAAACTCTTTCATATAATGGAACAACTTTCCCCTAAACTTGGATGGCATTTAGGATCTACATTTTTAAAACCATGGTGATTAATAATTTTATATATATATATATATATAGGTTCGTTTAGGTTTCGTGAAAGTTTTATTATTATAAGAAGTTATTTCCGGGAGACTCAAATCTCATGATTAAACGTCAAATAACTTCTCATTTTATACACATATTTAAATGTATAATTATAAATTATTAATTATATTTTTAATAATATAAATTTCAAAGTTAATAGGTTTTTATTTTGTTCTAAAGGAATGTTGAGACATATAGTCAAACACTCTGCCAGGCAACCATAGAAACTGGAGGAGTAGCACTTCCAGATGAACATCCATTGGTAAAACAAATTGTTTATTTTAGTACTGTGTGCCTATTACGCACACTTCATGATTACCATCAAATATTAACCCCACAAGGTATGACATCCTTCTTGAAATGTAATTTTTAAAATACTGTATAATTTAAAATATTAATTTTAAAAAATTTATTTTTTTAGAAATGATACTTGTTGAAGTTTTTGATATGGGATCAAATGACAATACCGGCGAGCCATCAATGAAACGTTCACGGCACGATCCTGTTCTGGTGACAAGCCATTCAAGTTTTAATGCAATACTTCCACAATCAGCATTTTTATCCGCTACTTCCTTATGGGAAGCTGTACATTCTTCACCATCCTTTTTGAGAGGTTAAAACATAATTCAAATATTTTACATTTTATAGATAAATTTAATTAAATATTAATAATTTTATAGAATTTCAAAAATTAACATCGCAACTAAGAATGGACGGGACACCATTGACCTCATTTTTGGCTGATGTCAATTTATATAGAGGACTATATGATCAAGCAATTATACATCATTCTTCAATTCCTGGTTTAAAAAATCATCTTCAAATGGCAGGGATTTATTTAGCAAAGGGAAGATATTCTGTAAGAACATATTAATTATATGTTATTCCACTGATTATTATTATTAATAAAATCCATTATTTTTTAATTAAACTATATATACATAAACATTATTTCACTTTAATTCGACATAGTCATGGCCAATTAACTGACTTGCCATTATATTTTGTGAAATAACCATATTACTATTTACATGTTCTTGTGTTAAAAATAAAAATCAACATTCAATTACAAGAAAATTTCAATATCAACTAAAACATAACTTCACAACTTAAACATAAACACATTACTGTTGACAATCGATAAATAGCTCTTAATAACATGTTTGCCAACACATAACACACAACACAACCATATATTTGTTTAGACTACCTCAGTACTCAATAAAAATTAGACACATATGGAATTTTTATTATACTATCCCCTTCTAAAATATTAACTATTCACCCTGAAACACTGCATAACAAATTAACATTGAAATAAAACTTTTAAATCATTTTTTATAGGTAATGTTAGATCAAATTGTTTTTGCCATAAAACTAATGACATTTGGTGGATCAAATACAAATACACCTTTAATAATGCCATCATTTCTTCGTTCTGGTTACCAAAGATGTGTTCATTTTATACCTTCATCATCATATTATGCTCTTCGTTATTGTGCAAGGCTTGTTCTCTATACATTACAAGTAAATACATTTAATCCTTTAGTATAAATAATAATACTTTTAATTTAATAATATAATTTATTAATCATAAATGTTTTTTTTTATTTTTAGATATCAATGGAAAGATCATTTAGTAATTCTATTGACCCTTCAACTGAAGATTTAATATTAGGACATATTTTAGTTTTACTCCAATTAGAATGGCCTTCAAATTGGGCAGAATCATTAGCTGATAGAATTCTTCATCGGATAGCATCACGGTATAATTCAAATAAATATATAAATATCTTTTCTAAATGACTTAAATAAATGATTTGTTTATTAACCCAAAACAGCCGTAATGCTGGAGGTTCAATGACTTTTGCATATCCTCCTTTTCGACCTTATCTAGTAAATGTTGATCTTCTTGAGGAAATTGCTTATTTAACAAGTCAACAAGTACATCTTGAACTCAGCAGTGGATCATCTCACGCCAGGTACATTGCTATTTCATTTAATTAAATTATTAAACTAATAGTTTAATATATCGACATTTCGGGACCTTGGCACTTAATAATTTTACGAATATAGTTTTTAAGAAAACGATAATTATTAAATTTTATATACAATAAAAAAAAATTAAATATAATTAAATAATTGGTTTTCTCAATTTTTTGGTCGTAAATTCTATTTTGAACATCTATAAATTTATAAAGGGTCTTTCAAAAAGGACGGGTCGATGATAAAATTGAATAAAACAAGATGTGTGTGAGATATTAACGAAATTTATTTTTTATTTGAAAAGACCATTTATACCATTATGGATGGAATATGACATCGTCCAAATGTCCGCCGCCGCTTCGTATGGGGGCACGAATCCGAGAGGTCGAATTTTCAATGACTCTGCTGCATAGATCCGGCTGTATCAGAGCGATGGCCTGCGTTATGTTGGCTTTTAGGGCAACGATCGATTGTGGCTTATTGGTAAAGACCTGCGACTTCAGAAAACCCCACAAGAAAAAGTCTAGCGGAGTCAAATTACACGATCTTGGTGGCCAATTCACGTCACCTCTGCGATAGATAAGCCTACCCTCAAACCGTTCATGCAGAATATCCATTGTGTCGTTCGCTGTGTCAGTTGGATCTTGTACGGATGCAGGCCCAAGTCCCGACGCAAAATTCTCCAAGTGGAAGTCTGCGAAAGGCCGAGTTCTTGTCCACGACGAGAAATCGACTGCCTCGGAGTCACCTGAACACTCTCATGTACAGCGGCGATGCTCTCGGCCGATCTGTCGTTCCTTTGACGTAAAGGTGTTGATTGGTTGTTTACTGAACCGGTCGTCTCAAATTTGGTCACCAATCGTTGAAGACTAGACTTTGAAGGGCCACCGCGTCTGCCGTAAAATGGGCGCAATGCGCGCAACGTTCGCACTAACGAACACTCATTTTGATAATAAATTTTTATCATTTGCACATGCTGCTCAACTGTGTAACTTGCCATGGTGATTTGGCATCAGTGACTGAATCAGAAAAAACAGATTTGACAGATGCCGCCACAAATTATTAACATCGACTCGTCCTTGTTGAAAGACTCTTTATTATATATAAATAAATCTAAAAATCTTGAGGCCAAATGATAATTGTCTATTCCACCAAACCCGGCATTGGTATTGACATTAATATTCAAATTATTAAACTATAATAAGAACAACAAAAATTCAAAAATAAAAGTATAAAGAAATAATATTTTTCTAAAAAATATAAGTCAAATAAACTTAGTTTTACCGTCATGATTATTATTTTTATTTATCTCTATTTGATGTTTTTAAATAAAGTTGAATCTAACTTAATTAAACCAAACAAATTGTCTTTTAAATAAATTTTTTTTTGTAATATACGTAATATTTAATGAATACGATAATTGGTATTAAATTATAAAATAATATAATTAATAAAACTGTTAGAATCATGATTCTATAAATCATATTGATTTTAAAATAATCAAATTATTTTTTTTCTATTCTAGTCAAAGACGTATTGCCACTCGCGGAGTTGATCGATCTGCTAAGGAAGATGTTAAAACTGCCTTAAGACAACAAGTTGCTAGAAATGCGGCAGAACCGATTGAAATACTTATCAGTAGATTTCTTATTAATGAACGTGATTTGATAGAAACAGCTTTACCTCCATAATAATTTTATTCATTAGATTTTTCTATTGTATATAAATATATGTATATATATATAAGTAAAATTTTAATTTTTTATATATAATTTCCTATAATCTTTTATTGATTATTTTAAAATGATTTAATAAAGTTTTATTTATTTTTTACATTTTCATATGTATAAATTACAAACATTTTTATTACAATCATACCGATTCTTGTCACAATATCCTCCACACCAATAGGGATTTAGAGCTGGAACGGTAGAGCAGGTTCACAGGGTGGTCCATGTGATTTCTTGCGCAATGGAGGAGCGGAGATATTATTCAGCCGTCTTCCTTGACGTCTCCCAAATCTTTGATAGGGTTGACTTGCCCTCCAGTTAGACTAGACACTATTATTCCACAAAGAGACTTTGCCAAATACTTAGGTATATACCTAGACAGAAGACTGACTTGGAAGTATCATAAAAAACTCTCGCTTAGGTTTAGTCAGCTCCGCTGGCTGCTTAAGCGGGAACAACATCTTTCATATCATAACAAAATTCTCATTTATAAAACCATCATTCAGCCGATATGGACCTACGGATGTCAATTGTGGGGAACCTCTAAAACATCCAATCTCAATATCATTCAGAGGTACCAGAACGCTGTCCTTAGGACGATAGTCGGCGCTCCCCGTTACTTTCCCGTTATCCATCTTCACAAAGAGTTAAACATCCCCCTGGTCACCGAAGTCATACATCAATATCACAATCGTCTCATTAATCATCAAAACCAAAGCGTCAGACGACTTACTCGTACTGACAACTTGACAAGAAGACTTAAGACTTCAAACTCACGACTTACTGACAATTAGACCCTAGCTATATCTCCATCAATGCTAGCAGACTGTCCCCTTCTCTCTCTTAATTTTATCATTTTCCTTATTCCTTCTCTTGCTTCTCATCTCCCTTCTGCCCATCCTAATTTCTACTTTACTTTATTATTATTATTATTATTTTTTTTCTCTCCATTCAAGTAATCCTATCCTGAACCAGTCTCACGTGTATATAATTTACTTCTGTATATTTTGAAATGTTTTATTATTGCCCTATTTTTTGGAAAATAAAAAAAAAATGTATTTTTTACATTTTCATATGTACAAATTACAAACATTTTTAAGATTCTACCTTCTGTTAAGTTGTTAGTCTCTCATCTTCAATTGTACACTAGCATTTTGAATGTTTAGTATATTTTATTATATTTTGATTTTAAATATTTTTTATCTTTGTAATAATTAAATAATTTATATTCTACTAGAAATAAAGATATTTTGATTTTTTTAATTAATTTAAACCTGAAGAAATGGCTCGGCGGAAAGAGATTTGACTTCAACGATTAAATCATCACACAAACAAATCTATTTTGATATCCTCGACAAATCTTATTTTTTGGAAGGGATAAAAAATTGGGGGAAATGTTGGACGAAGTGTATAGAGCTCAAAGGAGACTACGTTGAAAAATAAATTTAAGTTTTTATCCAAAAACATGTTCCATTCAAAAAGTCACGGACTTAATGACCAGCCCTCGTATTAATATTATAATGTGTGTAGTTTTCTTTTGTTTTACTATACCACCCATGGTAAGTGAAAATTATTTTTTATGGACGCTCACTTTCGAATATTGTATTTATTTGTAATCCAGAAGTGATATATAATATTTTATTGAAAGTCTGAATGTTATAGCCTTATTTTATTACAATTAGTATATTAAAGCCTCCATTTTTTCTTTTCTTTATTTTTTAATTTAATCCCAAATTAATTATATACAAAATACGATTCAATACTCCTAAGATTCTTTTTTTTTTATTCGAGTTTGACCATTGTTGACCTCCTCCCTTATAAGATAATCTCTTATCCTTTATAACAGTGTCAGTACACCGAGTCCTTGGTCTTCCAACTTCTCTCTCTATAACCAAATTTCTCGATGCCTTATCCCTTTTTAAGCAAATCTTCATGATTCTTGAGAGGAATTGCTAAAATTAATAGTTTTATATTCATTGTCGAACATGTGTTGGCATTTTTCCTGAACTAGGCAAGCTAACTTTTTATATATTATTAAAATTTAATTTATGTATTTAATGAAATTTATAGCCTATGTTTAAATAGAATCTTGACCATAAATCTTACTTATAACAAAGTAAATATTTTATCTATTAAATAAATTATATGCCTATAAATGTAAGTATGATTCAATTTAGATTTAATAAAATTAGTATTATTAGTATACATTTTTTAGATTTGAAATTAATTGATTGTGCCACAGACCATCCGTATTAAGCTAAACTAGAGAAGCGCTACCTGGCGAATTGATTTGGAAATTTATTTATTACAAACAATTTCTCTATGTGGAAAAGTCAAATTTGTTTTAATCTAAATTTCTAGACATTTCCACAAAATTATAAAAGTCTATTGTATAATTTAATAATTACTCTTTTTCTTTTTATGTTTTAATTAACGTTATATATTGTTTGAAATAAATATTTTTTTTTTATAAATCCTTTTGGTTAAATTGAAAATAGATAATTTATTAAGGTAATTTTTACAAGAACTTACTTCTATATTAACAGGTAATTTAAATATATATATATATATATATCCATTTTATTGCATTGACTATAATTAAATGATACAATTTCCTTTTTAAAGCTAATGTCATTTCTTACATAAAGTTTAAATTAAATATAATTAATTTATTTATGTTTTGTCTATAAATATCAATTTATTTTTGAATATTTTATATAATTGCTTTGAAATTGTTGTTTTTGTGATTTTTCACTTATATTATTTTTTAGATCTAAGCCCCGGATGGCGTCAGTAGAAGACCGGATGGACTCGGAATCTGAGAGTTTAAGTGAAGACCAACAAATTATAATAAATGAAACAGATGGATTACCAAATCTACATCCCAATTATTCAGAACTTCCAATTGAAAAACCCGTAGCCAGTTTATTAAATAGTACAGAACCAATTTTAGGTGATGCTACATTAGATCAATTAATTCATGATGAAGATCTACCAACTTCACTCATCGTTACAAATTTGGATGGAGCTGTGTTCAAAAGCGATGAACTTAAGGTAATAATTAATATTTATATATAAACTTTAATTTTAAAAACCATTTTTTTCTATCTTAATTCCTTAATTTCAAGTAATCCAATTATTGAATGATGTTACTTTAACCAAATACAATTTCTTTATAATATTTCATTATTTTTCTATATAATTTGACTTGTGTATCTTATGTTTTTGTAAATTTTTACAACTGTCTTTTTTACTTTTACTTATATGTATTTTAAATATATTAAATTTATATTTTTCGAAAATATATAAATATAAGGGAAAGTATTGCTACTGGTAAAAAATTCTAATTTGATTTTCATCGAAAAAATCTATTTCCGCTGTATGTGTGTTTATTTTTTATTTTCCAAAATAATTTTTACATCTACCCTTAGATAGAGCAATAATAAATTATCTCATAAAATAATTCAAAAAACAAATTATTAATTATATACACGTGAGGCTGGTTTAGGAAAAAGGATTATTTGAAGGGAGAAAAAAAAGAAAGCAAAGTAGAGAAATTAGGATGGTCAGGAGGTGGATAAGAAGTAAGAAAAGATAAAAGAAAATGGTTTGGATATAATTAAGAAGGAGACAGTCTGTTCTAGCATTAATGGAGATATGGCTAGGGTCTAATTGTCAGTAAGTCATGAGGTTGAAGTCTTTTAAGTCTTCTTGTTAAGTTGTCAGTACGAGCAAATCGTCTGGCTTTTTGGTTTTGGTGATTAATTAGACGATGGTGATACTTAATACTATTTTGATGTATGACTTCGGTACCAGAGGTATATTTAATTCTTTGTGAAGATGGATAACGGGAAAGTAACGGGGAACGCCGACTATGATCCTAAGATCAGCGTTCTGGAATCTCTGAATGATATTGAGATTGCTGTATGTGTGTTTATGTGTGTATTTTATTTGAACAGTGGAGCTGAAATACGAAAAAGTTCAAAATTCAAATTCGATACTAGTATATTCTTGCCTGGCATATTACAGCAACCTTTGCATTCAAATTTGCTAATCATATCAGTGATTATAAATACACTTTTATATAATTTTCTACAAAAATAAACTACTAACAATATTTATTAAACTTTCTTTATCAGTGTCTAAAAATGTATCCACTTTAAATTACACTGAAAGGGCTTAAATGGCGAATTTTCAAATTACTCTCTAAAGTACCTTTTATTTTGTTTTTCTTCAGATATCTAAAAAGGTAAATTGTTAAAGTATTTATTACTTTAACAATTTAAAATCGTTAAATATAAACTGAATAAAACTAATAATTAACATCTGATGAAAATTCTAAACAAGTTTAAAAAGTCAGATGTTAGAGGTGTTTGCACAACATTTTTTTAAGAAAAATTAATTTTCTTGACTTGTCTTAAAAGAGATACTTGTGTTTTTTAATTTAAAACTTGACAACAATTCATATAAGAGAAAACAAACATATTTTTTAGCATTTATATCAAACATTATTTTAGACTTATACTTGGTAACCTAGATGCCAAAGACATAATCTGCTATCGTTTATTATTTTGAACAATAAATTAAAATTTGTATAGCTTTCGAAAAACTTAAACTAATTATTATTATTATAAAAATCCTGATTTATATTTTACTAGTCTAATTCTGATACTAGTGAAAATTTCCAAATTATGAATATTTTTACATTGCTTACCATCATATAAATTTTATATTATTTATCTTTATTATTATTATGTATTGTTATAATTTTATTTTTCATTTTTTTAAAATTCTTTTGTCTTTTTTAGAAACAATTAGAGCAACAGTTTAATGCATTTGGCCCAACAAGTTCCTTTCAATTTTTAAAAAGTTTTCGCCGACTGCGTGTAAATTATACATGTCCAGCAGCGGCTGCTCGTGCCCGCCTTCATCTTCACCAAACTCGCTTTGGAGAAAGTATTATAAACTGTTATTTTGCTCAGGTATAATTAATATATATAATAATTTCATATAAATTTCAAATTATTAAATAATATTTTACATGTTTTAGCCTGTTTCCCCTATCGATCTAGAAGATCGTCATCTGCATCCTCCAGCTCCCGTAAAGCAGTTTTTAATATCGCCCCCTGCATCACCTCCTGTTGAATGGGCTCCTAGAGATGAAGCTGAACCAACAGTAAATTTTGACCTTTTAGCTGCCATTGCCGGACTTGCAGGAGGTAATTAAATATAATTTCAATTAATATAATATATTAGTGTTATTTAGATAACTTCCCTTTAGTAAACGTTCAATCATTTTTTTTTAGTTTAAAATAAATTAAATTATCGATTATTTACATAGTTAAAATTTTTTATATTTAAAATAAACTATCAAATATTATTTTTTCTATTTTCAATATTAGGGGGGATTCATGAACTTCATCCTCCATCAGAAAGTCAACCAGGTATTGTCGTTCATGTTTGTGAAGAAGCTTCAGGTGGGACACCAAAAACACGGATAATGCATACACGATGCCCTGAACATAATTGAATTTTAACATTGAAAAATATCACTGCTTGAATTAGAAGACACATTTTGCCAGAACAAAACCCCTTTCTTACAATTAGAATATTCGGAGTAGGCTTAAAATTTAACTATTTTATCTCTTAATATTCTTTCTTTATATTTGGAAGTTTCAACCTTTTTTTTTCAATCAATCCAACCATTAATATTATAATTTCATTTTATTTCTTGATTTTTTATATTCTTAGTTTAAGTAAAACTAATTTTATATTTTAAATTTCAAACTGGTTTGAATTAATTGCGTTATAATATTTATTGATATATTAAATTCATACATATCAAAATTTCTCTTATAATTAATCAAAGATTAATTTATTTTTTACGTAGGCCTGTTATTCTACTTAATTTTTAAGCTTTGAGTTTTTTTATCGTTTGTAAGCGATTTGCAATTGCTTAGAATAATTAGTGCTTTAGCATCATAAGACTAAAAAAATCAAATAATGTAGAAGTTTCATAGCTGTAACTAATAATTATACTATAACTATTAGGAAAAAGTATTTTTTTGATTTAATAGAATTTATTTTCTTAAGATCTATTTTAATGGGTAAATTATTATAGACTTGTTTATACTAAATAGGAGTTAGTAAATTGTGCCAATGTCTTCGATTTATTTATTTTATCTATTTTTTTTTTTCTTTCTTTTTTTGTCATTTTTTTAATATATTAACATTTTTTTACATACCAAACTTGGTCTTTTGACTAGTCCATTTATATAATAATTTAATCATTAAATATAATGAATCAATTTAAGTTAATAAATAAATAAGTATTTTTCAGAATAAATTTTCTGATATATCTCATATAATGTACGAGATTTTTTTTTATTAATTATTTATTTATATTAACTTTTTTCAATTTTTGGGTATCAAAATTTGATATTTTTAGATTTAGCATATAAATGTGTATGTATACTATTTACTAATTAACTAATATATATATATATAAATAACTTTATTATTTAAAAGTTACTTATTTAAGAGAATAATTATTATTTTCCCATTTACATAAATTTTATTCTTATACATCAATCATCATTTTTATTTAAAAAGAAATAAATTATATATATATTTATAAATGCCTAGTCAATTAATACAAACCAAAAAAAAGATTAAAAATTAAATAATAATAATTTTTATTTCATGTTTTCCCTTAGTCCAGTGGTTCTTAAACTTTTTTATCTATTTAAAAATACAAAATATTTTTACAAAGTGAAATTTTATTTCTTATTATAAAAATCAACGAAGTGTCTTCAATTCCAGTAGTTTATTTTTATTTTTTCTTGTTTAATGTTACTATAAATCATATTGACATCGTATTCGCCTTTACTATTTAATATCATTAATATTATAATATTTTCTAAAATTTACCAAATTAAAAAAATAGAAGATTATTTAATATTTATTAATTGTTAATTTTTTTTCGCTCTCTCTCTCACTCTCTTTCAAACTAGGTGATAATAGATATTTGAATTTATTTAAAGAAAAATATTAAAATTTATTAATGGAATAAATTCTGTGTCTTTTTGAAAGGCCAATTAAACACCAAAAAATATATTTTTAGAAATATAATTATATTAGAAAATGCAGTTAATCCATGTTTATTTCAATTGTATGGTTAATAATGAAAAAGTTTTTAGGGAGATAACATCAAGTTAATGGAACCAAGAATCTCATTCAATAATATATAATAAATATAATATAATATTTTAAAAGTTTTTTATTAATATATTATATATTATAAATTCTTCTTCTTGATCATTATTGTTAAATTCTTTAACAATATATTTTTTAATTAATAATCTCTTGTCAAATGTTCTGTTAAAGCTCTCTATGCATGAAAATAAATATTCAAATAAAATTTTCAAAAGAGAGAGAGAGAGTTAAAGAATAGAATCTTGATCTTCCTTAGAGTTGTTTCAATATAATATTCATTTTTTTATTTTAATTAAAAACAAGTTTTCAAAAACTTTGTATATTATATTAATAGAATGAACAAGGAAATAATGTATCATAATATTAACATATATTTTTTTTTATTACATTAGAAAATTTTTATATTTCAGTAGATCTTTAATCAGATGATAATTATTATTTATTATAATTTTATTTTAAAAAAATGTAATTAATATGGAAATAAAAAATATCTATTCTAAAATTAAAAAAAACTTGCGAAGAAATTTAAATAAATTTAAATTTTATACAAAAAGAAAATGAAATGTATTACTATTTAATTTAGGGAAAATAAAATAAATGTAAAAGAAACTGAAGCGAAAAATATGCTAAATAGTTAAGGCTGAATTTTAAATATTACTTGCTAATATAGAAACTGCTTAGTGTGTAATTATATCGTTAAATGGCAATATATTTTTCAGCTTATAACGAAACAAAGAAAACATTGCCGTATAATAAAAAACAAAATATATAAGAAATAAATCTAGTTTTGTTAGAATGAAAAATATCTAACTCGAAAATTTTATATAGAAATAAATTTATTAATAAATATATTGTTATGTATTAAAAGTATTTTCATTGAATTACAATTTCAAATAAATATGATGTAATTTTGAAATATAAGCATATATATTAAAGATATAATAGAATATAAAAAAATACATAAAATGATTCTTGTTAAGTAATTTCTTGCTATAATGAGGCTTTGAATGGATGCCATATTTTGTGGCTGTATATATATAAATATATATATTGTTGTAGTATTATTTTTCTTGTGTAAATTTGTTGAATATTTTAATTGTATATAATATAAATAAAACTATAAATATCATTAAAATATATAAATAAATATATATAAACATAAAAACTATGTTGTAATTTATGTATATAGATTTTTACCACCAAACCTTACTTGTAATTTCAAGGGAAGATTAAGTTAGAATAATAAAATAAATTTTTTTTTTAAATATCTAATCTTATTATACTAACAAAAATTATAATATAGGTATATACATGTATATATATCTGTTCATTTAGGTTTCTGTGAAAGTTTCTTCTATTATGAGCAATTATTTCCTGGTTATTTTCACGATTAATTGTGAGATTTGGGTCTCGACGTTTCGGCGCCCATTTTGGCGCCATCTTCAAGTGAATTTATTTAGGAGGGAATTTTTTTTGGGATTCTGGGTGACCAAGAGTTCGGATTTTGGAGTGAATGGGTGGGAGGTTTTGGACTTACTTTGACTTACTCCGAAGAATCCTTGACACTAACACTACCACTGATGCACATCCTGTTTTGGACTCTCCTGTTAGTCTGTCCTATATTTATTCAAGGGCAGTCAGAACTAGAAATCTCATACTCGTCTAAGTATTCATTAGCAACTGCATCTTTGCGCGTACGGATGAGGTTGGAAAGTTCTGTGTGGGTGATATAAATGGGTTTAATATAATTTTTGAATAGGATACTGCCGATTTTGTCTTGGAGTCAGTGTCGAAAACTCTTGTTCTCTCTGATGTTCATCTGTGAGGCGAAAAAATCTTGTCATCGGTGATTATACGACCGAGTTCAACAGAACTGAATGGTGGTGTGATTGTTTTCAGGTAGCTGTTGGTGGGTGTGGGTTTTATGTTTTTGTTTATAAGCAGATTTAGGAAGAGAGGCTTTTCTATCTCACTAGTGAATTGAATTTGTTTATTGGTGGTATTAAGGTGATTGTGTGAGAAAGGAGTTTAGTGACTCTTTACCATGTGGCCAAATAATGAATGGGTCATCCACATATCTGAACCAGCACGTAAGTTTTAATGTGGAAGTTTTCAGGGTCTCGAAGAATGACATAAAGGTATTGACTAGGACTGGCGAAAGAGGGGATTACATTGGTGCAGCTTCGATACTGGTTTTGGAATAGAAAGTAGGTGTTAGATGTGAAGTGTTGAATGATAGATAGTTTGGATTGAGATATGTGGAATTGGTTTGTGCAAGAGTTTGGATGAATAAGGAGACTACATCAAAGAAAACTAGAAGATCGTTTGGATTGATTTGGGATTCTTGGAGGCGTTCTAGGAAGAGGAAACTGTTCTTGAAGTATGTGTTGGATTGTTCGGCAATCATTTTAAGGTGTTTGGCTAGATATTGTACAAGTTTGTGAGAGGGTGAATTGAAAGCGCTGATGATCGGAGGGAAAGGGGTTCCTGCTTTATGAATTTTTGGAATGCCATACGCTTTTGGAATTCGAGATAATCTTTCTTTATTATTCTGTTATTGTTTTTATATCCATGGGTAGTTCTGTGGTGGGGTCGTTTTTTATTGGTTTATATTCGGGAGAGTTTGAGTGAAGTAATTTTTTGTATGTAGTCTGTGATGTTAAAAATTACAGTAACATTTCTTTTATCTCCAGGAAGGATAAGAATTTCATTGTTTTGTTTGAGTTCTTTTAGATTTTTACTTTCCTTTAGTCTCCTTTGAGCTCTATTCACGTTTTAGGACAAACACCTAAAATGTAGACCCTTGTAATTAAAATGGGATCTTTTGATGGAGACCTATTGTCATAATTTGACTTTTTCAAGGCTCACAAATTAATTGGGTTAATGGAAAGGTAGTCAAGGGCTGATAAGAAGGGGTAGTTTTCCTACTGGATTAAAACAAGAAAGTAAGTCATAGAGCGGACAGAGAAGAGTGGAAGGAACTCCCGAAGAATCATCACTTGTCTTACCTTCTTCTGAATTTTATACTAGTAAGTGGTCGACCCTTTATAAATTGCATTTGCTAAATAAATATAAAATTTGATTTAATCACTAATATTAAAATAATTGAATTTTATTTTATAGTTAATTTCTAAGTTATAATTTCTTATGTTACCTATTATATTTGTATTAAATTCTTTCATTTTTAAATACAATAATATATATGAACAATTATATGAAGAAACTTTAAATATTATTTTTTTATAAATTCCTATAAAATGTTTTATAAGATTTTTGGGTTTTTGAAATAATAAATTGATTGATATTTTATATGTATTAATAGATAGAAGTGAGATTTTAAAATAAGAATAGTAGAAAACATTATTATAAAACCGTCAGTGAATTTATTAATATTCCCAGATAATCCCCTAATATTCTTAAAACAATATTTACAGTCCAGTCCATAAAGAATATTTTTTTTTTGATCTTCCAAGCGACAGCTCGGTGTATCAGGTACTGAGGTACTATATTATTAATCCTTAATGTTCATGCAGCAAAAAGACACCAAAATTCACCTTAGTAGTTATAAAAGAATGAATTGTTTTTTTAATGAATAAAGTTATCCTTCTTAAGTTAAAGAAATAATTAAGAACATCCTTTGCATTTTTTATGAATCCGAATAAAATTAAGATTCTTCTCTCGATATCTTAAAATACTGACAAATCTCACTTATTGTAAAAGAATAAATCAATTTTCTACAATCATCTAAACTATCTAAATATCACCAGAATAGGACAAACATAAATAAACAACCTTTAATAGAGGATACAATAGACAAATTTGTAATTATGTTTAACAAAAATTTATAAAAGAAAATGAACATCATTCATTTGTATATATATAATTTATTTACACGAATTATTATTTAATTTGTACAAAATAGTTCATTAATTTATTATTCACTTTTATATAGTAGTAAATTAATTTGTCACAAGGCACTCTATTTGTTATATATGTATATGAATATGACTGGTTCTAGTACCTTCAAAGTAGGTTCTTCACTTTGTGACATTTTTTTATAATATTGCAACAATATATATATAAATATATGTACACTGGCAAAAAAAAACCTAAACCCCCAAGAAGAAATTGTGCTAGGAAAACAAAACATTTGGATGCTTGTATGGTGACGATTACAGTAGTTATTAAGATGTCACTTTTTCGCATTTGAAAGGCTTTTTCTCTTCCATGCGTTAATCTACAACTTTGAAACATTAATCAATTAAATAGATTAGATAGACAAATGCTTGTTTAGAATTCATTTCTCTAATCTAATTTCTTCTGTGTTTGATTTTTTTTAGCAGTGTATTTATGTTAATTTTATTATTTCCATATAAATTTAATATGCAAGCATTCAAACGTTTTATTTTTACCTAGCACAATTCCTTTTTGGTGTTTGGATATTTTTTCCTGCCAGTATATATATATTTATATATATGGTGTCTTAAATGATATTATTACACATAGATGCTCCATTTTATTTATTTCCCATTTATTTTTTTTATTAAAAGATTTGAGACTCCAGCTCATATTTGGAAAAATAATTATAAATAATTTATTAAAATATTTTCAAATATAATAAATGAGATTTAATTATATTTTCTATTTTAATTTGAAAATAAAATAAAAAAAAAATATGTAGAAAAAAATATTTAATTGTATTTGTAAAATACTATCTGTCAATTTTATAAGAATTTTTGTTTACTGATATGATTAAGTTTACATGAATTTATATTTAAAAATAAAGATTATTTTCTGTTCAAAAAGCGGAAGCAACAAAGTATATATATATATATATATATATATAAATTTTTATCGTTTTTAACTGGAATGGGTACAATTATTAATAATCATATAAAAAAATTATATTGTCAATTTTAGAAATATTAATACATGATTTGTTTATAATTATGATCCATACAATAGTATTTTATGATTTAGATAAAAATGGATTATTATTATTATTTTAAATGTATATAAAAATAATAATTAAATAAATTTATCCCGTCATAAAATACAATGGAGAGGTGGAACTTGTTAAATAAAAATTTGGATATGCGAAGAATAAATTAATTGTATTTATGATATACTAGATAGATATTTACATATCAAAAGTCTCAATTTGAGAAAATAAAAATTGAATATATATATATATATATCATTATAAAAAACATTCTTCGCATATCCAATTTTTTATTTAACAAGTTGTCGAATAGGTGAGTTTTAAATTGAACGAATAAAATAAAATATCAATATTAATAAGAATCAATAGATAATTTTTTTTATAAATAATGGTTTTATAGCCAATATTTCTCGATTTCATTAAATAAACGGTCGGTCAGCTATAAAAAAAAATTCGAGTTGTGAGAGACGAAATTAAAAAAAATATTATAGATTAAAAAAATGAACCATTAATTCGAAATCCAGAATCCTAATCCATTAACTGAACGCTTTATATATATAATATGTATACTATAAATAAATATATTATATATATATAATATATAATTCAGACAAATCAACTTTAAAAAATTATAGATAGGTTATTTAATAAGGTATTTATCTAAATGAATAGTTGAAATTTAAAAAAATGAAAAATATTATGTATATAAATATATATATCAGTTCATTAAAAAAATGAATTAAAATTAAATGAAGAATCTCAAAGATGGGTGAGTTATATGAAACCAATTATTCTTCCCGATAGATAATTGAATAATTAATTCACGCCATATAAATAAATCCATTTAAATCTTCTTCATCACGTTGCATATATCGATGTTCAATAAGCCATTCAATTTGTTCTTTTATAAGTTTTTTACTAGGTAAAAACATATTTTTTAACATATCTACAAGTTCCGCTTGTAATTGAGCATTTGATATTCTTTTACGCATTTTAAGAATTTTAATAATGGCCTCCTGAAAATATTTTAATAAATATTATAAATATATTTAAATCAAATTATGATTGATAAATTAAATTTGTTGACATACCACATAATGAATTTAATTTTTAAAACTTTAAATGATTTCTGAAGACATTGGTAATGAATATGATTAATTTAAATAAAAAAATAAATTACATATAAATAATTATAAACACATCATAATTATATTTATATTAAATAAATTACTTTATGATCGTTACTAATTTTATTTTTTAATCATATTATTTATCAATGATAAATCAATCATTTAAATGTGTGACTATAATCTCGCTCACAAGGGAATGCCAATTTATGCTACCTCTACTTTTGAATCAACCATAGCGCATTCGAAAGAGAAGAACGAGATTAGAAAAGTGTCATAGTTTTTAGGTCTAAGCGCCTTAGTTGTGAAGAAAATTAAAGATAAAAATGAGGTATTTTCACATATTTATATAAACCCATACAGTGAAGTTGGCATCTCCTTGTCAGTGGATTTTAATATACAAAAAATAAATTCATTCAAAATATTTAAGTTTTTTAAAATGACTATTAATCTAGATTTTTCTTTTAATACACACCTGAACACGTAAAATTCTTAATTGAATAATAGATTCATTATCTTCTGCTTTACTCCTTTCAGTGCTTAATTGAAGCCGTCCTATCAAACTTAATCTTCCTCTCCTTTGGATTTTTCCATTTTTGCTTTAATAAAAAATTCATAATATATATATATATTAAACCTATTAATTATATGTAAATTCTATTACTAATTAAGAATTGACGAAATATTAGAACCCATTAAATACTTACATAAGAGCGAATTCTTGATTCACCCAAAATATTGTGTTCTCATCAAAATCCTTAGGTGATTGAACTTCAGGTGAATATACAATTACTTGGCGTTTTAATTTTGGAAATGCAACCATTGACTTAAAAATTAAATATTAATTATTTAATTATCAAAATTATTAATAAAAAAAATTATAAGATTTATAAACATACCCATAAAGTTCTTCTAAGTTCAGGGTCTGGCAATTCAGTAGCTAACCTTAAATTTTCATATGGAATTCTTTCCAAAGGTCTTTGATTCCAAGCAAATAAAACAGCCATTTGAAAAGTGGTAACATCAATATCAAAGCGACCCACAGCATTTGCAAATGTAATCTTGAAACAATAAAATGTTTATATTTTTATTTTTATGTGGTGTAAGGAAAGAAATGAAAATAAAATTCATGAAAATACTTTAAAATCATAATACTAACAGTTCCATTACTCATATGATGATACCATTGTAACTTGCGTCCACTATGTTTCTTTTTATAAAAATCTTCTACTTCAGGAATATAATCTTCTAATTCTAAAGGAAGTGATACAGTAACGCGTTCAGACCCTCTTGCCCATGCTCCAGCATTTAAAATTTTAATATTTATTGAATCTATAAAAAAAATCAAATTATTTAATGAATAATTTATTTTTTATATTCAAGAAAATCTTGGTTTTTAATCGATAAAGAATTCAATTTTTAAGATTTGAAAATAAAAAAAAAATAAAAATTACTATTTCAATATGGATAAATGTTTAGGTTAATTTAATAATAAATACACTTTATTTAGTCATAGTGAACAAAAACTAAATTGAATTTGGTCCAAATTATCAATTAATTGATAAAAAAAAATTTATTTGTTAATTTTAAGAGAAAAATGGTAATTAGAAAAATTTCAAGATTGGTTTGATACCTGCTATAGCACCTTTCGAAGTGCGATATCTTTCTTTAAATTGTTGATTTAAATCTTCTGAAACTTTAATATCTTGAAACATTCGAGCCAATTTATTAACATAATCTGCTGGCATTCCGACTTCTCTTAACCTAAAGTTTAAAAATAATAAAAATTACAAACTCCTCTTCAACATTGTTTTGTTTTTAATTTTTTCAATATTGATTTATGGTCAAGGAAATTAAAGAAAAAAAAATCAATCTTTCTTAAAAAGCTACTATTGGTATGACATTTTCCAATATGTTATTCTAGATTTTGTTAGAATAGAATAGAATAAATTTTTTTTAGCACTTGGGATTAGTAACTTAAATTATAAAATATTATTATATTATTATTATTTATATTTACCATTCTACCATAAATTCTTCTTTTTCAGAATCAGCGGATGTGTCCAAAATTAATCTTCTTGTTAGATGAGCTTTATGATAACGCATAAATACATCTTTATTTTGAACGTATTTTAAAACCAAGAGCTAGAAAAAAATTATACAAAAACATTACAAATATTAAATTATTTTTAATAAAAGCATATCAACTTACCACATCTCGAAGTTTAGTCTCTATTTCATCAGAAGTTAGTTTTTTACTTAAAGGGGTTTTACGTAAAAGCATATCACAATAATTTGCAAGTAATTCAGGACATTTCGATTCTGGTTGATGACTTTTCGGCCCAGAGCCACTGAAAATGATAACATTAGAGGAATTTGCTCCACCTGTTCTAGGGGGTGGCAATTCTAAACGAAACACTTTAGTATCATTAACAACATGTTTATATGCTTTGTCACGAGCGGTAAGAAATCTGGGATCATCACCAAATGCATCATGAACAAGGATGGAAAATTGTCTGAAAAGTGCTAGTAACCGATCAACATATTTTTCTGAATCCTGAAAAAAATTATATAGTTATTATGAATTTCTTCAATTAATAAAATATTTGTATTAAATTTTACTTGAGTAATGATATCAGCTGCAGCTATCATATCCGCCAGTCCAGCGTTAATGATATGTTCTTCGAGGTCTTTAAGCATTGGAGTTACACCTTCAGGTACGCGATCCATTAATTTGAAGAGTAATTGAAGTTCTAAAAATATTATTAATATAATATATAAATAAATGATAAAAGAATTCTAAATACATAATAATGAATAATTACATACTTTTAGTTTCATTTGCTTTTATCATGCCAGGACATTCAGCCAGTATTGTAGATTTAAACGATGTTACAAGAACATTAACGCAACATTCAACTAACTGTTTAAAAAAAATTAATTAATTTATATTTATGCAATAATCAAATGCAAAAAATATTTACTAATTGTAAGGAATTTCCTAGTGGCTCTAAATATTTTCTTGCTCTTAATTCTTCTTCACGAAGTTTGTTATCAGCATATTGCATATAATTCTGTACACCATTATCTACTAAATATTGTGGAGCTTTAAGAAGATAAAATGATTCAGTAGCTTCAATATAAGCTCGTTCAAAATTTTCTCTATAAATCTCCAATTTATCATCAGGACTTGAACATAGATTTACTAAAAATAAATAAAAATAAAAATATTGATTATATATTAATTATAACGGATTAGAAGTCAGCGGGCAGTCAACAGGAAAACACAAAGTTTAGAAATAAAACTTTCTAATTTCTTTTTCAACCAATCTCTTGACATTTAGATCCCTTATTAGGACTCTCTTTAGGGCCTTGGGACCAAAATTTCGACATCATTATATCATTATAAAACTGCATTATATATTAATATTTATTATTTTTAATATAAAATTACATACCATATGATTCTCTCACCCCTATAACAAGTTGACTTTCAAACGATTCTCCATTTCTTTCTGAATGAACTAATTTCATAGCTGAATCTTGTAATCGCTGTTTTATATCATTAAAGATACTTTGATTCCAACTATCTAACATAAGCTAAAAAAACATTAATCATTAGTTTTAGGATGCAATTTTAAAAAAATAATAATTTAATTTAAACTTTTTAGTGAATATTGTAACAATGAATATTATGACATCTAATATTAATTTACTCTTTTGTTGAGAATTATTTAAAAAAAAAAATTTAACAATTTTCAATTTATAAATGGAACTGAAAAATAAATAATAAAATCAATAAGTTAAGGTAAGTTATTAAAAACTTTCGGTTTATACGTTTCAATATAAATTTGATTTAATTTTATGATCATTTCGACAGTTACCTCATCATCAGAATTTATGATGATGGCGTAACTGTCGATATTATCATAAAGTTTAATCAAATTTAATAACTTAGCTTAACCTATTGATTTTATTATTTATTTTTCAATTCCATTTATAAATTGAAAATTGTTAAAAAAATTTTCAGGTTAAATTTCCAATATATACAATCTTTCAAAGAGAGCTGTTAGTTCAATCTAAATATAATTATTTTGAAAAGCAAAAGTCCAAAGCCCAAATTTACTCCTTTTGACACTATCAATTCATGAATCACTAAATGTTTTATTTAAATGATTGTTATTATTACCTTACGAACAATACTTTCTTCGATACCTAAATGTAATTTTTTTGCAATTGAAGTTGAATTTTTTCCTACTAAGCTCGCTTCTAGTTGACGGAATGGAGTAGGAAGATAATCACATTGAGTGAAAAATTTACGCCATTCCCCAATATACGCCTTTAGTAGTGCCTGATCCTCCTGATGAGACAATACTCTCTAAAAATAATAATTATTATTAATTATATTAAATATTTTATTACAATTAAACTTATAAGATACAATTTCTGATAAATAAATAATTTAAAAATAGCTAAATGCCTTAAAAATAAGGGTTTATTATGAATTAATTGTGAGATCTTCTATTATTGACAATTTTATTTTCTTAATAAACAAAAATTTAAATTTTTAGTTAAGTGGCATAATAATTAACTAAAGTGACATTTTAAGTTATTAGAAGTTAAGATGTATCAATAAGAGAAATATATTTTTAAAAATATTATAATAATTTAAGTGTGAAATTGTCTTTGAATTATAAAAATTATATAGCAGACTAGTTCTTATTTGAAATTTAAATAATAATAAAACAATCATTAACTTGAAAATTCATAAAGTAAATATCGTTTCATGATTTGATTTTTACAAAATAAGAATTTAATTTTTTAGTCTATTTATTTTTATTTTAATAAGAGTTTCAAATACTTGTTGTGCTTCTTTGATAAAATCCATAATATCTTCTTTGAGAGCATCTCTAATTTTAAATGGTCCTTTTTCATCCCAAAGACATACAAGATGAACTTCATAAAATAATCCATTCCATTCATTATGTGTTATTGGCTGTTGATGAAGTAGTTTGAGAACAGTGGGACGCATTTCAGGCCATTTGTCCTCAAATAATAATTGTAGCTTATCCTAATTAAAAATATAAATTAATATTTAAAGGTAGTTAAATTAAATCAAAATATAATAAAATAATATTTTTTCAAAAAAAGAATATATATAAATATATTTATTTATTAATAAAATGATTAAATAATATAATATTATGAATATTTTAAAATAAATTTTTGGAAATATAATAATGTTTATTTTGTTTTTGGACAGTCATTCATTAATAAATTATCATTTTCAAATTAATATTAAATAATAGTATTTCAATTTTATGATATTAAAATAAAATAATAAGGAATTTAAATAATTCAAGATCGTTAATCTTGAAAGAATTTATTTTAATTATATTGAAAAATTGTGTTTTATACCGGCTACCTTTAACATGGATGCTTGACCTACCGCCATGGCATATAACCTGAATTGAGCTACTGAAAACCGATGATAATAATATATAATTCAATTTTTATTTACGGTAGATTCGTGAAACACAATCACAACACAATTTACGAATCGTCTATTTTTCCGAGTATTTTTTCTTTTTATTAATTATTCATTTATTAGAACTTTCATAAATATTTTAATATATTTCAAAAAACAAAAAACTTATCTAATACAAATTAGAAATTATTTGAAATATATACATTTAAAAAAAATAATGATAAAAATAATAAAAGTACATTTTTATATTTAAAAAAAAAATAAGTTGACCTGTGGCCAGGTCCGAACCGACCGACGGTTTGAAATAAATTAATTTCCAGGTACAGAAACAATTTCAAATAATTTTAATATATCTATTAATGTAATAAAAAACAGATAGGCATATAACATACAAATTTTTAATTTTATTTTATTTATAATATATATGAAAGACCAGGCTGTGACGTCATGAATGGTTGGATGACGTCATATAATTTTAAATTGACAAAAAACTAATAAAGATGATTTTTCTCGAGGATAAAACCAATACAAAGTATGTAAAAAATCTCCTCATGTGAAATTTGGTGTGAAAATAACCCTTTCCTTACTATCGTCGATCGCTAATACTACCACTTCCGGTTTCCGGATTGGCACCAAAAGTTGATCAATTCATCCCACTGATGCATTAAGTAAATATACCAAATTTCATCAAAATCCGTTGAGCCGTTCAGGCTGTACACATCTATACGGACGGACGGACGGACAGACATCATGCTAAAAATACTTTTTTCTGTTAAGAAAATGCATGATTCGTGGAGATATGTAAAAATCTCCACATGTGAAATTTGTTGTGAAAACAATACCTCCCTTACTATCGTCGGTCGGTAATAATCAATCAATTATGGAACTTTTTAAAAGTCTATTAATAGTACTTGTATTTATCCTTGTGAATGAATGGAAAAATATTGTTACTATGCACTATATATTTTAGATTTGTTAATTGATACATTTCTTCATAGATATTCGAAATTTATTATTAAAATTTATTTCTTATATTTATAAAATGTGTGTATTAACAAATACTTAATAAAAAATTTGCATTTTTGCGGATGAGATATTTTAGTTTATCAAATGAAAAAAGAAGAAATATTTATGGGAAGAAACTAATTGGAAAAAGAAGTATATATCAAATTTGTGATATTAATACTTAAATTCATGATAAGCTAAATTTAAATTTAAACTAAACTGAAAATAGTACCTTTATAAAAAGTATAGATCTTGGGTCCATTCGAGAATTTGTTTAATATTGAAAACTTGATTTGTGACTATATAAGGTTAAAATATAAATTTAAAATAAAATGGAAATTACAAAAATAAAATATTATAATTTTAATTTATTTAATAAAATTTTAAGCTCAAATCTTTAATTCCCTGTAATTCTAAAATCTCCTGTACTAATAGATTTACTAATCTTTCATTCTATTTTTCAAAATGTTATTTAATATTTTTTAAGAGAGTTGAAGAAAATGATAATATTACCGGATCATTCATACTAATGAGAAGACATATTCGATCATTACTTGGTTACTCCTGTTCAGGAAATTATTTTATTTATGTTATTAGTACACATTAACCGATGGAACTTATGTTCTTATTAAACAAAATGAATTTAGTAAAGTGGGAATCAATTGTCAGAAACTTTCGAAATTCGGAATGGGTTAAAACAAGGAGAGGCATTAACAGCAATTTTATTTAATTTAGTACTGGAATATGTAATTAGACAAATAGGGTAAAAATCAAATGGTATCCAATTAAACAAAAAAATTCAAATATTAGGTTACACATACGACTTAAATATAATTAGGCAATTGCAATTAGAGATAGCATAGAAAAAATAAACGAAGCAGGAAAAGAGGTGGGGATGGAAATTAATAGTGGTAAGACAAAATATTTATTAATAGAGAGGAATAGTATTAACACAAAATCTTAACATACAAAATGTAGAATTTGAAAAAGGAGAAAAATTTAAATGCTTATGTTCTGTAATCATGAAGGATAATAATATTCGAGAACAATTTAAATCGAGGTTGGATTCAGGCAACACCTGTATTTATGCTATAAAGGGGCTTCTCTCGTCAAATTGTTATCAATGGGAATCAAAATTAAAATATATAAAACAATTATTTTGTCGGTTATATTATATGGGTGTGAGGTGTGGTCTATGACTTTAGGAGATAAGAGTAGATTTAGAGTATTTGAAAATAGGATTTTTCGCAACATTTATGGGCCAAAGAAAGATGAGGTCACTAGGAATAGACTTCTTAACGAGGAATTGCATGATCTCTATGCATTTCCAGTTAGGGTCATAAAATCGAGAAGGTTGGGCAGGAGAGAAATATATTTGTTGGGAAATGTCCGCTTGGAAAACCAAGGACTCGGTGGGCAGGAAATGTAGGAAGGGACGTGAGAGAGATTGGAGAAAATACTAGTTGGATGGGTGCAACTCAGAATAGGGGCACTTGAAGAAATGATGCTACTGCGGCCAAACAATTTCGAGTTTCGTGACCCACAAAGATCTTTAAATTTTTAAATAATTAAATATAACTTAACAGTTTCTATAGAATTATCAATGAATGAATTAATAATTCTAATTATTAATTATTCTATACAAGTTGGAAATTCACATCTATAAAATAAAACAACAAAGAAAATTATTATATTTATTATATAAACAAATATAATATTAATTTTTTTGAATCCGTAGTGGTTCATCTTATGGGGAAAAAGAGTACTAACGCCACAGACCATCCGTTAACAGACCTGGGCCCGCATTGTAATTTTCTGAAACGGCGTTTTGAGCTAACTGTATTTGCTAAATCTTAAAATTTAAAAAAAGTGGGTGGGGGCCTGTGGCACGTTTTTTAAATTTATTTTTATTTAGAAGGAATATTGGGAACAATTGGGAATTAAAAATTGTAGAATTTTTATTTAAGTGAAAAATCATTTATTTGCAGATAAAACTGATATTTCAGCAATCAATTATGCTTATCTCAGATTATTGGCAAAATGTTGTTTTTATACCCAAATAAATGATATTTCACTTCAAAATTCTACATACTTTTATGTAATTTACATATCTACAAGAAACGAATAATGTTTTATTTTTTTTTTTTTTTTATTCTCAAATGTATTCAGCCACATTCGGCATTACATATCAATCAAAAAAATACAATGTTCACAAAATACATCTCTTTTTATGCTTAGAGCATTTGATAGATTTTTCGAGTGCCCTCTGAACTGTGTGGACGTGCAGATGATAGCTCTTGTCTGTTTTCGGGATATCTTTGGTCATTTTTGTGCTAGCGCCTGGCTTTTTTTGCGGGCTTGTTCGTTCTTTGCTCGCTCCTCTTGCTGCATTGTGGTGAGTCCCATGCGCAAAGCCTGTGCTCGCCTTTTGTTTTATTTTGTTTTTTGTCAGGAGCTCCCATTTACGGTTGAGTGACCTGGTTTGTTCTTAATCGTTCTTTAATTATCTCGGATTGAGTTATTTTTGGACGATATTTTTGGTATTAACTTTGTTTTGACCTTTGACTATACTCGGGCCATTCATCTCTCCTTACTCCCACTATTGGGAGGAGGCGGGTCCTATTTGGAGGGGGGCTGTCTTTGGCTTGGTGGGTTCTGGGGGGTGCTGTTTGCTCTCCTTCGCCGCTCCTCCGTGTCGGTTTGGTTGCGGATCTCGAGATTCGTTTCGCTTCTTGTTTTTTGGTTGCCTATCTGGCTTTGATTGGTGGGTGGTTTGTCGGTTTTTTGTGTGCTGTCTGCTTGTTCGTTGACATCGTTCATTTGTTGATTGACGAAATTGCTGTTTGTGTGTCTGCTTGTTGTTCCGTTTCTTTGTTTGTTTGATTGTTTGTTTTGTTGTTGTTGTGGTTGTTATTTATTTATTTTATTTATTTATTTTTATTTTTTATTTATTTTCTTCTTCCTTTCTTTCTTCCTTTATTTATTTATTTATTTTTATACAATTGTTGACTTGTTTATTTATTTATTTATTTGTTTATACATTTGTTTATTTATTTATTTTATTTTATTTCCTTCCTTCTTTCTTTCTTCCTTTATTTATTTATTTTTATTTATTTTCTTCTTTCTTTTTTTCTTCCTTTATTTTTTATTTATTTATTTTTATACATTTGTTGACTTGTTTATTTATTTATTTATTTATTTATACATTTATTTATTTATTTATTTTTATTTATTTTCTTCTTTCTCTTTCTTCTTTATTTATTTATTTGTTTATTTTTTATTTTTATTTCCTTCTTTCCTTCTTTCTTCCTTTATTTGTTTATTTATTTGTTTATATATTTGTTTGCTTATATACTTGTTTGTTGTTATGCAGTGTTCTCAATGTAAGAATCCTATTAAGCAAAGGGTTGTAAGATGTGTTCCCTGCTCTAAGTTTTTCCATCCCAGTTGCGGTCGACTCCACAAGACGGTCAATAAAAGGAACGACATTATCGTGTGCCCTGGTCCGGTTGGGGACTATGAGATGTCGTCTGAGGCTGAGGCTGATTTGGCCCCGGCTGTTATCCCCTCTCTCACCCTGGGAGATGTTGATTTATTGTCGCAGAAAATTGCTGGGATATTGTACAACATGGCTAGTTTGTTTTCTCTTGGCTGTCGGGACAAGGCGAAGGAGTCGCAATTCGAGAATGAGATTTCCGAACTGAATAATGTTTTATGTAATATACAATATTTATTTGAAAATAAATTAAAATTACAAAATACTATTTACAAATTATGTTATGAGTAAACTTAGTAAACACATCTTTTTCACATATATGTTTGTTACACATTGTATTTAATTTTTACTTTGCTTTGTAAATTTTACACTCATTTTTGATGAAATGGGATTAAATAAATATTTAGATATGAAAACAACCATATGAAGTGTGAGGTTTAGTGGAAAGAGGGAAAAGACAAAACCAATGGAATGGGTAGCAATACCAAACCATCAACTTGACAATTCATCATTGGAAACAATGAAGAGCCTTCATCTCCGTGTCCAGGGGTTGACTAACGCACCTTCCTCATATATTTTAGTTCTCTAATCACGAAGAATAATAATATTCTTGAAGAATTTAAATAGAGGTTGCAATCGGGTAATGCCTGTTAACATGCAGTAAAGGGGCTTATCTCATCTTAACTATTATCAAAAGGGATCACATTTAAAATATATAAAACAATTAATTTGTCGATTGCATTAAATGGGTATGAGGCATGATCTATGACCCTGGGAGACGAGAGTAGATTTAGAGTTTTTGAGAATAGGATTCTTCACAACATTTATGGGCCAAAAATAGATGAGGCCACCGGGGAACGGCGGAGACTGCATAACGATGAATTGCATGACCTCTATGCATATCTAGACATAGGGTTATAAAATCGAGAAGGCGGTGATAGGAGAAGAAATAATGGCGAAAAATATATTGGGAAACGTCCACTTAAGATTAAGGACACGATGGGTGAACAATGTAGGAAGAGACGGGAGAGGGTAGGGATTGGATGGTCGTGGTCCAGGATAGGTACACTTGGAGAATTATGTTTGCAGTGGCCAAGAACTTTCGAGTTCCATAGAACCACAGGGATAGATAGATAGATTTTAAAATTATGTTAAAAAAATATTAGAAAATGATTCATGAAAATTGATGAAAAATGAAAATTAATAAAAATATATAATTGTTTTATTCCAATATAAAAATTAAATTAATTAATAATAAAAAATGTTATTTATAAAAGATTAATACTTATCTTTAGATTTTAGTGAACATATTTTTATTTATTATTAAATATTTTTTGTGGATATTTTTGTTATTAAAATAGAACAAATTCCACATATTATTTTAAAACGATTCAAATTAGATTGAAAACAGCAACAGCGCTAAAACGTCGATTACCTTAACAATTTTCAGTATCAAATAAAACAATAAAAATTGGTTCTAAAATATTGCTTTAAAATCTAAATATATAAAATAGTTTTACATGTATGTATATAAATTTCCTTTTAATTTAGAAATTTTTATTTGAAATTTTCATCAATTTCAAAAAAATTTGATTCATTTTTCACCAAAAGAAAATTATTTCTTTGTCATTCATTTTGATTAGTATTTATTGTTTTATGGTTTTATTAATAATATTTATATATAGTCTGTGATTTATATTAAAATTGATTTAAATTTAATATTTTGATATCTATAAAATTAATTAATTCTACATATCAAGCTCATATACATCAATTTCAGTATATTACCATATAAGGACTTTGTGAATAATAATTCAAAGAATAATAATAATAATCTTGAAAGTTAAATAAAATGGAAAGAAAAGAATTTGCAGAAAAAGATATGGTATTAGATAAAGATAAAAAATCTTATGCCGGGATACCAGAAGCTCCTTTTGTGGTAAAACTAGGAATTTTTTAGTTAAAAATATAAAGAAAATAATTTAATCAACCAATTTTAGGAAGATGTTGATCATTATATGTCCTTAGAAGAAAACAATGGAGATGTGGATAAAGTTTTAAAGAAATTTGATGAACAACATAGTAAATATAAATTTATGGAATATAATTTAGCTTCAAAACGGAGAAGGTAAGATTGTATTATAGTATCAGATTTATTTAGAAAAATTTATAGAATTATTACCCATGCTTTCAAATAAAAATCAATACATAAAATACTTCATAATTATATTTTTAAAAACACATTAAAAAATTCTGATGTATGTATATATATATCTTAAAATAATATTCTTTGACTAATTTTAACGATCCATTCCATAAATAAGTTATTGCAAAGTAACATAACACATTCTTAAAACGTTTTTGTTAAGATGAATTTCATTTGGATCTTTTATTCTGATATCCTTTGAAGTTTATTGGCACCTGTTCTTAAATACTTGAGGAAAAACAATTATAATGATTTCGTTGGTAAATTCTTCAATCCCCTAATTTGTGCATTTAATTAAAGTTCTGGGGATCGTTTTCAAAATTCAGAGAGACTTAACTACTTATAAACATATATACAATTTTTACAAGTATATAAGATGTATTTATAAATTAGTTGTTTTTTTAAGGCTTAAAACTCAAATTCCTGATCTTGAAAAATCTCTTGAAATGATAAAAATGTTGAAAAAGCAACGAGATTCTCCTAAAGAAATAGAAACTAGATTCTTATTATCAGAACAAGTTTTTGTTAAAGCTACAATACCACCTACTGATCGTGTTTGCCTGTGGTTAGGGGTATGTTTGAATTTAAATTTATTTTAATGATTTTAAAATTTGAAATTAATTAATTATTTTTATTTAGGCAAATGTTATGCTTGAATATACTTTAGATGATGCCTTGGAACTTTTAGAAAAAAATGTCAATACTGCTAAAAGAAATCTTGGTTATTTGGAACATGATTTAGATTTTTTGAGGTAATTATTTTTTGTTATTATTAATATATAGAATTAAAAAATTGCAACATCCATACTCTCATAAATTAATATTTAAATCAGTTATATTTCTTATTAGTAACATAAATATTAAATTAAACTATATATAAAATCAAGAAACTAAATTTGAATTTTTTGTACATTAAATTGAAGTTATAATAACTATTTAAGGACAGATTTTTGCAAACACAAGTGTTAACTTAATCTACCCATAAATTTCCTCGCTAGTATAATAGATTACCCCTTATTAGTTCTCTTTATTTATGTTTGTGTATCTACTTCTAAATCTATTTTGTATACATTTTTCGTGTGCTCTTTTTCATTTTGATTTCTTTAATTTTATTAGAGGATCATACCATGAATTAGAACAAGGGCAACCTTTTTGTAATTCGGGTAAAATTGAAAACAACATAACTTGAGCGAGCCACCAACTTTTTTAGAAAATTTTGATTAAAATTAAGACAAATATTTTATTCTACTGTAAATTTCATTTGAACATTTAGAAAATTGACATAATTTAATATAAATGATGCATATTAAATAAAAAATTAATGATTAATATAATTTTATTTTTAAAAATCATTTCACTTATGGCCTACATGATATAAATTTAATAAAACTTGAAAATTGTTTTATTTCTTTAAATTTTCTAATGAAATTATTAAATTTTAAATAATTATTTAAATATTGAAATTGGTTACTATATTTTTGAAAATAATATCTCAAAAAAAAAAATATTTTTAAAACTTGAATTAAAATGATTAAATTATATTATCTTGATTTTTATTTTTAATTTAAATAATCCATTATTTATCACTACTATATTTTAAGTGAAATATTTTCTGACAATGAATATAAAATTAATACTTTGTAAACTACCACTTCCGGTTACCGAATATACACCAAAAGTTAATGCTACTGATCATTAAGTAAATATTCCAAATTTTATCAAAATCCGTTGAGCCGTTCAAGATATATACGTCGTCTATACGGACACACCAACGGACGGACAGACATCATGCTAAAAATACATTTTTCTGTAAACAAAATGCATGATTCGTGGAAATATGAAAATCTCCACATGTGAAATTTGGTGTGAAAACAAATATCTTCTCTTCCTATCATCCGTCCTTAAAAAGCAAAAAAAAAATGATATTCGATATACATATGCATATTTTAATTGATGATGCACAAACATCATAATCTAGAGCAGTGATTCTCAACCTGGGCGATCGACATCTTAAAGGGGGCGATTATTTGACTATACGATTTTGGGGGACGAAATCATTTTCGACTCTAAAAAAAAGGTATGATTTTGCAATCAGGTTCTGAAACTTGATTTTTCAATATGGCTCTAAGTATCACCTAGTGTACCTACCTACCTTATATTAGGGATTATCATGCAATTTTTATCTATAAAAATTTATAGGAGGGGGAATTAAGAAGCGGGTCTTACAATGGGGGCGTTTGGTCCAAAAAGGTTGAGAAACACTGATCTAGAGGTTAGCTAAATACACACATAAAAAAAATAAAATTCTCATTTACATTGAATTTTTTGTCAAAAGACCCATTTAAGGTTCATGGTCCTTTATATAAATTATTTATAAATTTATATAAATTATATTATATAATATTGTTATTACTTTTATTTTAGGGATCAATTTACGACTACAGAAGTAAATATGGCTCGAGTTTACAATTGGGATGTTAAAAGGCGTCAAGCGACAAAGGCTTCAGTTTAATAACAAGAACATAATTTGCTATATTTTTTATTTACATCTTTATTTTATTGCAGTTTACAAATAAATTAATCTAGCTAAATCACATCATTATCTTTCAATTCCATTCTCTAAAAAATATATATAATTAATAAATATAATAAATAAATATATATCTATAAATAGATATATATATTTATTTATTCATTTAATTCTCACTTAAATATGTATCAATGTAATATATTAATATTATGTATATATATATATATATACATTTGAAATATCTATTTGATTTTTTTTTTATAAATATACGGAATGAAAAATATTTTACAAGATCTTACATAGAAAATAAAAGTGACTTAAGATAATTGTTACTAAACAAAAATTTTCTTCTGAAATAGGAACCTTAGATAACATAAACAAATTGACTTATCAAATCTTAAGTTTCTAACAAGGCACAATACTTGGGATTATTTAGTTTTAAAGAAAGTTTTATGTTAGCAAAAGATGTAATTAATTTTTTAAATAGTCAGCTTTTCAAAATAAAAAAAAAATTAATTTCTAAAAAAAATTTAGTAAATAAAGATTAATACTTCGAGATATCACATTAAAACATAAACTAGAGATCAATCTCTTGTTTTATTATAAGAAAAGGGGCCGAATGATAGATATCTATCATTATAATGGGAAAAGTTTTGATTTTAGAAGCTTGATTATGCTTCCGGTTCTGGAGCCGCATCGTCATCAGCCTCTTGTTCAGCCGGGGCTTGTTCTTCTTCCATATTAGTGGGTTCATATTGTTCTAAACGTTCTTTAAGAGCATTATTTTTCTCTTCTAGGTCTTTTATTGATTGATTTGCTACATCAAGTTGTGATTTAACAGCTTCATATTCTGACATATCCGGCCGTTCGTCACCAAGTTGTTTCCTAAGATAGCTAAAAAAAAATTTCATCATTAAAAATTTAGTTAGCATTTTTTCAAATTCTAAATATTTTTCCCCTCAATTATTTGTTTAAGTATGGATAGTTCTCAATTAATAATATCAAATATAGATCTCATCGACATTTTATGTTTCTTATTCTAAAAAATATTCTTAGAAAGATGTTATTATAATATTATATTAAATTTTAAATTATTTTTCAGTTATTTTTTCATATTGAAATTAATTATATATATAGTTTGAATAAATTTATTTAAATATTTTATATACTGATGTCATAAAATTAATTTGCAATATAATAGGTGCATACTCCTATTAAATTATTATTCTATATAAAAACTTAATTTCTAATAGGTTAATTTAAAAACTACCTTTATAAAGTGTAATAAATTTTCTAAAAGCAATTTCTAACTATATTCTTTCATTTTCTCTTGTAGTAATTTCATTTTAATAAAAATAATAATTTTAAATATTTATTAAATATTTCATATTACTATAGAATTAATACAATTAATATTGAAATTATTTAAAATATGTATGAATTTAATGATCTAAATGATATTATCATTCTCTATTGTGAATTAATATTTTTTACTTACTCCAAAGGATCCTCGGGTTTTTCTGATTCTTCATATAAACATACTAATGCTTTAGTTAATGCATCCATTATTCCACATCTTTCTAAATATTTTCTAAATTCTTCTCGTTTAGTATCAATAGGCTAAAAAGAAAAAAATAATTTTTGTTTTAAGAAGTTGTTTTATTTGATTTGATAATATGATATACTCACACGAAAGTTTGACATGATAAGGTGAAATTGCTTTGAACTTTATTTAAAACTTCAAATAAAGAACGATTAATTTATTATTATTTTTTTATTTTTATTAATTTTTTTTAAAGGATTCAATTTATTTATCAGAAGGCGGAATAGGGTTACCAGGCCAACTCACGAATACAGAGACCTCTGGACTTTAGAAAAGGTTATCCACCGGATTTACAAGGAATCTAAATGGATAAATTTAGAATAATTCCAAGAGATTTAAAAAGTTACCTAATTTTTTCTTTTTTTTCTTTTTAATACCAAGAAATGCTCTATTATGTTATAAATTAAAATAAATTTCTCATTTAAATCAAATATATATATATATATATATTTAATATTTATATATATTAATCATAAGGGGTATATATATATATATATATATATATTATTTTAAAAAAATAATAATAAAATAAATTATTTATAATTAAATTAACTTTTGAATGTTTTTAATATCTATTGGTGCAACTTTATTTAATTTTTTCTCGTTTTAAAACTGGATAATATATTGGGGTGTAAAAACTTAAATTCTTTACTTTTCCGAGAGGGGGAACTAAATATGAATATTTTATAAAGTAACTTTTATGTTATTTTTCTAATTTATAATTTAAAAAAGTACTTTTTAGCTTTTTGAAAATAATTTCTATCTAAAATTTTATTTTTTTCCCAAGAGAGGAATTGAAATTTGATTTGATTATAAATAAAATTTTTAATTACTAAAATTAATTTGGATTTGTTAGCGCATAAGTTTATAATATTCCTAAGTTGCCTATCGCTCTTTTAGACAGATTTTAGTTTTTATATAAATTTGATGTTATTCAAAGGGATTATTTGAGAATATCAGAAGAATTAATCTATTAAGGGAAATACATATTTGAACATAATAAGGTCAAATTTTTCAATACAAGACAATTGGGCAAATGTGTATAGCTTTGCAAACGAAATTTTTTTCCTTCAATTATTTAAAATTTATACAAAAAACAATTACAAATTGTTATTTATTTAAAAATAGAAAAAGGTATTGAACATTAATAATAATTATATATAAAAACAATTTTTACTTTAAAATATTTATTATCAAAAAATAATAAATATTAAAAAAACAAACTGTATTGGTTGTGCACAAAATGGGTGATATACTATATAATGATATTGAAAAAATTAGTTTAAAAAAATATGAGAAAATAAACAAAATTAATAAATAAATTATTTAAATTTTTATTTTAAAAAAATATTTATCTTTTGTATATTATAAATTTTTTAAATTAAATTAAATTTTTAAATTATATAATATATATATAGCCTTCATAATATTATATTAAATCATTGATAAGAATTTTTGAGTTTTTGCTACTTGCCATTAATGATAAAAGATCAAAATATGACATTACAAATATTACCAAGTTTAATTGTATATATTATTTAAATTTAAATATATGAGAAAATACCTTCCTAAATATTAAAATTTTTATATCATATAAGGATATCTTTGTGAAGCAAGTGAACTCCAAATAATAAGTTACCGCAATAACTACTCAAACAATTAACTAACTCTATTTCGATCCAAATCCTATTTTCTAATTTCTCATATATCTATCTCATTAACTTTTTTTATAAGAAGAAAATAATAATTTTTCAACTATGCCATATTTTGGCCAGATTATAATACCATCAGCACAGACCATCACTTAAGCCCAATTTACACGGGCTTAGTACTTGCCAGTACTTGCCATTAGTTCAGGGGTAGCCAAATACCACCAAATACTTTGAACGCCCGCCGGCTTTTTTTTATTAGTGTTAGTAGTCTGTGATATGGTCCTTCTGCCCGGAAGAGATTTTGAAAATTTCATTTTGGCCCGCGCTTAAAAGTATTTACCCAACCCTGAACTAATATATAATCTATACAAAGTTTGAATTTTAACCTTTTTCTCATATTAACTAAGAAAAAATATTAAAACTTATTTATAAATAAAATGATATGAATATTATTTATTAAAAATAAAAAACCTATATTGTAAATAGCAAAATATACTGAAGGATGGGTGGGGATATTATTTAAAACGACGGGCGGGAAAATATAAAACACAGACCATAAATATAAAATAAACTTACAGGCTTTATTTATTTATAAACTATAATAAGATTATCTGAAAAGAAAATTACTAAATTTATTTATCAGTAATTATTAAAAAAAAAAAAAATTCATTAAAAATAGACAAATTCAATTATCATTAAAATTAATTTTTCAAATTATTATATTACGTATTATATTTGTATATTTTGTTAAAACATTATACTCTCTTTAAAAAATTAAAGTTTTTTTATCAAGAAAGTTATTTTATTTCTAAAGATTTTATTCAAATTTTTAATTAAAAATTAAATTTAAAAATAATATAATATTTCTCTTTATTTCACATCTAGATAATTATTATCTTAATATTATCTTGTCTATTGCATTGTATTATGAAATAAAAATATTTATATATTTGTGTAATTATATAATGAATTTAGCTATAAAACGATAATGTTTATATACATGGTCAGTGTTTTTGTTTTGTTCATTGGCACCCTTTGGCACAATTTTAACATCTTACTTGTTATCAATTCCAGTGACTTATGATGCGCGCCATTACTAGCGTCAGGTTATTTTAAATATTTTAATGTTTACCTTTAAATTTGTATTAATATATTGAAAAACTAGAAAACATGTTTTCAAATGTAAAACAACCTTTTGGTCAGACAAATCCATCTACTACTTTTGGTGAGAAAAATATTTTTAAATCTAACCAGTTTAATGGAATTAGTATATTGCGTCAAACCGATTAATGTTGCAATTTTAATTTTGCTAATTAAATTTAATTCTTATTAATAATATTTATATATTTAGAGAGAGAGATTTATATACTTTTCTTTCTCCAATAATTGTCACGTCTTTTATTGAAACTAATTAAATTAAAATTACTTTTAAAAACAATTGTTTTATTTTTAAATTTTAAATATATATAATATCTCGTTTGGTTAAGAATTATCAGAATAATTATTTTTAATTATTATATTTTAATCAATTTCTATTAAATTAATACAAACTTCACGGCATGTAATATATTCATAACAAAGAAAAATAATCATGAAATGTTTATTAATAAAATAATTTTTACATTTAAAAAAGATAACCTGATATATTTTTTTATTATTATTTTTATTATATATAAATATTTTAATTAAAACGATCTATATTATTAAATTTTAATAATTTTAAACAATTATTATTTTTTCAATCTAATTTAAACAAATTTAAATAATACAATTTTATAAATAAATTTGTTCTTTATTAGGTTCTGGATTCTCTGGAACCTCTCAGTTTGGCCAATCCACATTTGGCAAGGCCCCTCAAACTGGTTTTACCACATCAGCCTTTGGTGCTCCTGCTGCAACTGCAGGTGCCTCTACAGCTCCTCAATCTACAGGACTTTTTGGAAATGCTACTACAGGAGGAACGGGCACCCTTTTTGGGTCTGTGGCCACCTCAGCTCCAGGAAGTGTTTTCGGGCAGACTCAAAACCCTGGAACTACAGGATTTGGTAATCAATTTTGTTTAAACTATTTTTGTTAATAAAATCATTGATAAGACTTATTATTTCATAAATTATTTTTTCAAATTTCAAAATTAAAATAATCTTTAAAATTTGATAGAATTTGGTAATTATTCAGATAAACTCATTTTCGTGGATTTGGATAATACTTTACCAGTGGCTTCCTTTTGCATTCCAAATAAACTTTTTTATGCAATTTTTCCCGGCATCTTATAGTTTTTGAGATAAAAATTATTAAAATAAAGATTTTTTAAGTTTAATAGATTAGTATTATGAACGTCGAAATGTGCCATTAAGTAATGTTTTATTGACTAATTCACTTATTCACTAATTTTCGGTTTTTATAAGTTCGGTTTGAATATAGGAGAATTATTTAATTAATTTTTTAATTTTCATAAATCCAAACTGAACTTATAAAAACCAAAAATTAGTGGCGCGTTAGGTGGTCAAATCCTAAAACATGGCAGCTAAATAGATTATCAATGGATTTATATGCTTATTTTAATAATTTTTATCTCGAAAACTATAAGATGCCGGGAAAAATTGCATAAGAAAAGTTTATTTGGAATGCAAAAGGAACCCACTGGTAAAGTATTATCCAAATCCACGAAAATGAGTTTATAATTACCAAATACTTTAATATCCCTAGATAAATATTAAAAATAATTAAAATTTTTATTAAAATATGTTGAAAATCAATTTGACCATTATATTTATTTTTAATTCAGGATTTGGAGCTACAGCTAATCCTGGAGCTTCTGGCACAGCTCCGGGTACACTTTTTGGCTCGTCTACTGGCACAGCTGGTGTTCCCGGAACAGGAACATCTTTATTCGGTCAAACAAAACCAGCATTTGGATTTGGTGCTGCTACAACTGGGCAACCTGCAACAGGAGGATTATTTGGTCAAACTGCGCAACCATCAGTTCAACCCGGCACAAGCTCATTATTTGGTCAAGTAAGTTTTTAAATTCAAACTCAAATATAAATTCAAAAATTAATAATTTATAATATATAATGTAAATAATAATAAATAAAAACATAATAATGATATAAGGACATTCCAAAAATAAAATGCAAGCATATTAATTAAAATAATATCTTTTCTTTATAAAAATGATTATTTATTGTTCATTAGCCTGCAGCAGGAACCACCGGTACAGGGCTTTTTGGAGCTTCAGCAGGAACCGGCTTTGGAGCAACCCCAGCAACATCTGGAACTACTATTAAATTTCAACCTTTAACTGGAACTGATACTATGATGAAAAATGGTGCTAGCACCACTATTGCTACACGCCATCATTGTATAACTTGTATGAAAGAATATGATGGGAAATCATTAGAAGAACTTAGATTTGAAGATTATCAGGTACATGTTTAGGAATATAATAATTGTAAAATATGAAAAATAAACGAGAATGTAATAATAAATTACAAAAATTAATTTTTTCAAAAATTATCTCTTAAAAAATATCTTCTTTAACAGGATTGATAAAATTAACGGTTATTTTAGCTTTTTGAATATTGATTTATTATCAAAAATTTTCTTTAAATTAAGTCGATGAAATTTTTTTATTGAATGAAAAATATTTTCATCTTAATTTTATTTGCAATATACTTTTATCTTCATAAAAATATTTTAAATTTAATCTACTATTAGAGATTATTCTAAAAATAAACCTTTTTATTCATAAATTTAAACTTTTACAATTAGTGCATTTTTACTTAATTTTTCAATAATATTTTTTTTTTGTAAAGGCTCAAAGAAAAGGACAAGGAACTGCAACCGGAGGTCTTTTTGGATCAACTGCTCAAACCTCATTATTTAGTCAACCTAATGTCAGTACTGCAAACACTCCTTTTGGTGATAAAAATCTTTTTGGAGCCTCAGGATCCATTGGTTAGTATTACTTAATTTTACTTAAACTTATTTTTAACTTAAAATATAATCAATTATTTCTGTATTAAATAATTATGTTATTAATTTTGTTCTTTTATTAATTAAACTTTTTTAAAGATTACATAATTATAAAATTAAATTATTGATGAAATGAAAATCAACCTTATATATATATATATATATATTGTTATAATGATTTTAATATAGAACAGGGGAAGAATATATAATAGAATATAAAATATATTTTCTATATTTAAACTTGGGGAAATTCAAAATTGATTGATTTATTTGGTTTATTTACATTTTGGTTGTTACACCATTATGTTTAATTTTAGTTTACATAACATTGTTGGGGCCAAGAACTTTCGAGTTCCGTAGAGCCACAGAGATAGATACATAACATATTAAAGGATTTCAAAAACCGCATAAATAAAACCTTTTAATTTCATATTTCCTTTTATTAAGGTTTTGGAGCTGGTACATCTGTATTTGGCTCCACTCCTGCAACTTCTGGTACTGCCGCACCTACGGCCACTACAAATCTTTTTGGAAAACCAAATACAGGATTTGCCGCACCAACGACAAGTACAGGTTTTTTTAATTCTAACGCTCCAACAAACCAAAATCTCTTTGGAGGAGCAGCTGCAGCTAAACCATTTGGCACACAACAAAGTTAATATAAAAAAAAATAATGATAAAAATTAATATTATATTATTTATTTTCTTAAAATGTTATTTATTTATTTCTAGGTCTATTTGGACAACCACAACAAACTACAAATACTTTTCCTCAAACTTCTGGATTTGGAACATTTGGAGCACAAAATCAGGTGATTTCAATTAATTTATATATAATTATAAACATAAAAAAATACCTTAGTATTTTTAAATGTTAAATAATTTAACAATTTAATAATTGAATAATTTTTATAATAATTAAATATTTTTCATTTTCTTATAATTTTATTTTTCTCGAAACTGTATTCAGATAAATAATTCAATTAACATTTTATTATATTGTTTTATTGATTATTGTTTTTTTCTTTTTTATTATTTGAACATAAAAATCTAATCATTTTTAGAATATTGGGCTCTTTGGGCAAAACAAGACACCAGCATTTTCTCTTGGTAATAATACTGGTGGATTTGCACAACCTGCACTTCCAAATGCAACACAGGCTGGCACAACAACTACTGGGGGATTCTTTGGACAAAACAAACCTGCTTCCACTACATCTTTTGGGGTCGCACCCTTTGGAGCAACAAATACTTCAACAGGCACCCAACCAAATTTATTTGGCCAACAAAATACTAATACATCTTTATTTGGTCAAAACACTTTTAAACCTCAACAAACAAATTTCTTTGGCCAGAATACAACAAATACTTTAGGTGAGTTTAGTTTTACTAATAATTATATATATTTCTATAATGTTTATATTCATTTATATATTTTTTTTTATTTATTTCTTAAATTTTATTTTAACATAATCATACTTTTCAGGTATGTCTCTAAATACAGGAACTAATTCTCTTTTTAATTCTGGCGGATTAAAACCCATTGGAACACAACCAGGAACTCAGCTCTTTGGAGCTTCTACTAGTACTTCTGGTGGCACATTATTTAGTGGGGGTTTTGTTGGACTCCAAAGTGGGACCACTTTAGGACAATCTTGTTTAAATACTAATAATACAGGACTTAATTTTATGTCTTCTGGAAATACTGGATTAAATACTAGGTAAGACAATTTTATTCTAAATATATTAAATATTTAATCATCTTAAAGTAATAACTTATTAAATTTTAGTACTAATATGTTGAGTAATGCTCAACAACAACCATCTTCTACGACACAACAATTTCTTTCATTTGCTGCTCAACCCTATGGAGATATTCCAATTTTCCGTAATTTAATGCCTGTATGTATTTAAATTTTATTTATTTTTAATCTAATAATTACTACTTTTTTAAAATCCTTGTGTTTAATCAATAGGCTTCCGGAAAAACAGAAGAATTATTAAAACCTCCACCTGCAGCTCAAAAAAATCTTGGAGGACTTGCTGCACCTTATAAAGTTGCATCACCGAGTGCAAGTTCTCCAGGTCATAATAATTTAAGAGTAAAAGCTTTATTTGGTTCTAATGTTACCAAGGTACTTGACATAATTTAATCATATTTAAAAAAATATTTTTATTCTAATTTACAAATTCTTTTTTCTAGAAATCACTTTTTGATGGTTTGGAAGAAGATGAACCATCTATAAATACTATTTCTTCTCCTGCCGCTATATCAAATGTTCAAGAATCAGCTCAAGCTACCCATTTATTCCTACCAAGAAGCTCTTGTAAACGGCTTGTTTTGAAACCTAAAGCCGCTGCCGTTAATGGACAGTTGAATTCAATTTCAGGTGCGATATCTTTCTTATTTACAATAGTAACATGGTTTCCATTCAATTTAAATTTACTTTATTTGGACTAAATCCCCTAGAAAATTAAAATTTATCTTCAGAATTAATATTTTTTTTAAGCTTAATTAATAAATTATTGTATTATTTAAAGAATCTAAAAGAATCATATATATATATATAATATGCAATATACATTACATTATAAATATAAATAATTTATTTTTTAGAAAACACTACAAATGATACACCTGGTAAAAATGTTAACAGCTTGCAAGAAGAAGATAAATCTTTGTCAAGTCCTCTCATAAATGGTCAAACAAACTCTCCAAATGATTGGTATATTAATTTTCAATCTTTATCATCTGATTTTTTAGAAATTGTTAATTTAATTCTCTATATATTTTATTAATATGTTTATTACAAAACTTGTATATTCATTTATAATTCACTCTTTTTTAGGTTGAAAAAACCTATGCGACCTAATAGACCATCTGATGAAATTATATCACCTTCTAATGAGTCCCAAATGGAAAATACTTTAGATCATTGGAATCAACAATCACCCAAAGTACAAAATACATCAGCAAATAAACAATCACCGCCACAAAATTCCTCAATAATTACTGAGGATATAGAAGCAACATATACTGTTAGAGAAAAAGCTGATGAATCATCCCTTTGTTTAGGCGAAGATCATGATGATACTAATCCAGAGGTAATTAAATAAAAATATTTTTATATATTTATAAAGTGATTTTTGTATTTCAAAATTCTTTAAGAAAATTATTAGCTTATTCTTCCATTAATCATATGGGGTGAATGGCGGCTGCTGTACCATTGAAGAATTTTATTTGGGAAATTTATTTGGTTGTATACAGCATTCTCAGCCTTATTAAATACAACTTTTTTATTTTAAATATTTAAATGATTATAGAAGCATAATTAAATGTATCAATGTTAAATAAACATTTTTTTTTTTCATTTTTAGCTAATTGATCGTCCCCCACATCCTGCTGGGATCATGTTAAGAAGAAGTGGTTATTATACTATTCCTACTCTTGATACTCTTGCTCGTATTGTTGGCCCAGATGGTTCATGTATTCCTGATAATTTTACTATTGGCCGAGAGGGTTATGGGAATATTTTCTTTCCTGAACCATTTAATTTACAAGGCCTTAATTTAGATGAATTGGTTCATATAAGACATAAGGAAGTTATTGTATATCCTGATGATGAAGATAAACCGCCTTTAGGACAAGGATTGAACCGATCTGCTCAAGTAATGAAAAGAAAAACCAATTATATTACGAATGTAAATATATATTTTACTGATTTTTTTTTATAGGTAACTCTTGATAGAATTTGGCCAATTAACAAAGTAACTCGTCAACCAGTAACGGATGTTGAACAAATTGATCAACTTGGTTTTGAATCAAGATTGCAACGTGTGTGTAATAGAGCAGGAACTCACTTTATTGAATATCGTCCTCAAACTGGATCATGGGTTTTTAAAGTAATATATAAATATACTTATTAATTATATTCATAACTTTATAAATAGCATAAATTAATCAAAGTAAAAATGAAAGTTTGTCTATCCAATAATAATTTTATAATATATAATTTTTTAAAGTTAATATTAACTTAAAATTAATATTAATTAAATTATTTATTCTTTATTTGTATTCGATTAAAATTGTTAATCTTTGAAAATTTAATTATTTCATTTAAAATAATTTTAAAAATATTATTTTCCTGAATAAAAATAATTTAAAAATAAAATTTTTTTAGGTTGATCATTTCAGTAAATATGGACTGGAAGATAGTGATTCGGATGAGGATGAACTAAAAGCAGTTGAAGCAAAAAAATTAAAAACCCATTTACCACCAGTTAGCACTATTCCAATTACAGTTGGAAATACTATAACAACTACCACTTCAACCACTAATCAAACTAAGCATCTTTATCCTGTGGAAGAGGTACATATATTTTTGTTCTTAAATATTATTTTTTTATTATAAAAATAAATAATAAGTTTTATTTTAAAAATAATCAAAAATTTGTATTATATTCGTTATTGAATTTTTTTAAAGAACCGAAATAAATGTATTTAAATATGTTTTATATTTAATTATATTATAACTTGGGTTCATTTTAAGGCGAAATATTGATTATTTTTAAAATAAAACTTATTATTTATTCTTAATGTTTAATTGTTTTGAAAATTATACATATTTTATTTAATTATTATTTCAGCTTGAAGTTGCAAAAGTAGGGCTAGGTGGTCTTGGCGGTATGGGTGGAACTTTAACACCTTATGATCCAATTCAATTTTCCCCACAAGAACGAATTCAAGATGAAGATCCTAAATCTACTGCCGATTATCATTTTGGTAAGTATTAGTTCAATCATTAATAAAAAAATAAATAGAAACAAAAATATAGTAATATAAAATTTATTTTCAGATTCATTTCGATCACCATCAGCAAATCTAGCTCAAGCTACTGGCGTATCTTCACAAAAATTACAACTAATGAAAGCAAGCTTTTTTGTTGACCAAGATGAAGACGAAGGCTTAGGAGGCTTTGAGGATGAATTGCTTGATGATGAAGATGAATTGTCACCTGCACCTTCACAAACAACTTATAAGGAAATTGAAGAAGTTCCTATGTTTCGAACACAAACCCGTTTTCATACAGGTACTACTGTAAACTATTAAATGATTAAATTATATATAATTCATTCAATTTTATTTAGTCTACTAATTATAAATATAGAATGAAAAGCTTTACTTTTAATGTTAAATAAGATCTTTTAATTTTTTTCTTTTTTTCTTTTTTCTTTTTCTTTTTTTAGGCGAATAAGATTTTTAATTTATGATTATATAGACACATATTTGATCTATATTTTATCTATATAGATTGATATTGATTTATAACTGTATTTAATGAAATATATAATTTAAAGAATATATAACGAAATATTATAAATATTGGTAATTAGATGTATATTTTCAATTCAACAATTAACTGTAAAATATATATATATATATAATTTGTTAAATATTTATAATATATTTAATAATTGATAATAGGATTGATTCACGTTTTTTTTTTATTTTCATAGGTGAAAGATTATACAAAGTAATTAAGTACATACATTTTTGTTCATAATTTTTTAATTATATACTCGCTTCTAGTTTCTAAAAACAACCTCCCACTCCTGTGCTGTAACTTTCCTAAACACAAATAATTATTAATTTGACAACATTTTGAAATTGGCATTTGAATATTAAATATACACTTTATAATACCGAGTTTTGTTTTGTTTTCTTTTTAAATAATTTTTAATTTTAATAGAATAATTTAAATAAAATATTTAATCCTAAATGAATTATTTTCCCTTAATTAAATTCTCAATTTAATTTTTCGTAAATTTTTTTCATTTTTATAAATGATCATTTAAATATTTCTTCAAAAAAATTTTCAAATTAAGGAAAATTTAACTTTGATAAATTTTTATTTTTCAGAATGATTTTATTGAATTCAAATATATTTTTAATTTATTTTATTTATACTGACTTAGATATGTTCATGTTAAATGAAAATGAAGACGTGGAATGATTTTATTTATAATGAAGTGAAATAAATTAAAGAATAAAATAACTTATTTGATGCACTTTAATTTAAAATACTTTGATTCCTTAAAATAATATTTACGTTAAATTTTATATATTGTAATCTTATTGTTTTAATAATTATATAAATACATGTATTAATATTTACATATATAACAAGTGCCAATTATTTGATAATGATATTAAAGAAAAAAGAGGAAATTAGACACAGGCTTATGATATTAGTTAAATATATTTTTTTTTGTATTTAAATAAATCACACTCTTCAATCTTGGCTTGACTTCAATATTGGCTTATTTTCTTCTTTCTATCTCTATGTCACTACTAATATCTTAAGTACTTTTGTATTGGATCGTTTTATATAGGCAGCTCTGATTAAGTCTATTTTTAAATATTTATATCAAATTGATTTTTTTAATTTACCAAAAATCCCTAAATATAAAATATATTTATATAAATTGCTTAGACTTCAGAGCAGCCAATATAATATCAAATTGCATTATTATTTTCAAATATAATCAATTTATAATTGTTATATATATAATTATATTTTATTAATTGCATAAAATAACTAATTTTATAATATGTTGAGAATATTTATTTAAAATATTTTAATTGTGCTTGCTTTTTGGGTTAAATAAAAAGTTTTTAATGAAAGTAAAATTATTATTTTAACTCAAGAAATCATTTTAATTCAAGAAATCACATTTTTAGTGAAAATAATCTATTAAACATTTAATAAGAATTTAAATAGACTAGAAGAGTAGCCTTGTGGTTATAGTTATATGGAGTTATATAGAGTTAAATAGAAATTAAGTTTTTTTTTAAATATATCTAATTATAAGTTCTTTTAATATTTTTAATTTTTCTCCTTCAGAATGTAGACAATATTTTAAAACAGTTAGAAGATTTTTTAGAGTGCAATAGAAGTAGATATTAAATATTTAATTATCATTAATCAACTAGTAATGAATGATAAATGTAATTTTTCGCTTTAACATTTAGTAATATTAAATATTTATATTTAATCATAATTGATTTTGAAAAATAATTTTATTATTATAAAATTAGTGGGTGTATTATTGTAAATCTTTTAAAATTTAATCAAAGTTCAAAGAGAATTAATTTTTAAATAATAAATAAATAATCGCTAGATTATTATTAAGGTATTATAGCAAATAAGTATGATTGGTTATGTTTATGGAAAAACTCCTAGTTTCTTATAATGAAGAATTATATATATTGGATTAAGACCATCCAAAATCATTATTTTTGATAATTTCTATGACAATTCATTTCAAGGTCCATATTTCTTTTAAATAATTTAAAGAATTAACCCTCTATGGAATTGAATTGTTAATTAAAAGTCAAAAATTATATATTTGGTCATTGGACATTCTTGGTTTAAGCAATATATATAATGGGTTATTCGGAAAGTAATTTCGTTTTTATCAGAGTGATGTCTTTATTTGCATTTTCCGATATCTAACCTTACAGTTATCAGCAAAATTATTTTACATTTTGACAATTGACATTTCAAACATCATTTAGTACTTTATTGTGGTTCGATCTGATAAGTAGTTTTTTTTGGCATCGTATCAAATATGGAAAATTCAAGTGAGCATTTTCGTCATATTTTTCTTTTTTAATACCGTAAGGGTAAAAATGCATTACAAGCGAGAAAAACGTTATTTGCCGTTTTGAGTACTAGTGTCAGAATTGTTTTTCGAAATTTCGTTATGATAATTTCGATTTGAAGGATGCACCACATTCAGATCGGCCAATTTAAGCTGATGACGATAAGATAAAAACACTGGTGGATGCAAATCCTCGTATAACATCACGAGAAATTTCTGAGAATTTGAATTTATCGTATTCGATCATTCACGATCATTTTAAAAACCTTGGATTTGTTACAAACCTCGATATTTGGGTCCCACACCAGTTAAAGGAAAATGACCTGATACGACGCATTACCATCTGCGATTCATTGTTACAACGGGAAAGAAATGATCCATTTTTTAAGCGAATCATTACTGAGGATGAGAAATGGATAATTTATGACAATGTTAAGCATAAAAGATCATGGTCTAGACAAGATGAACCTGCTCAATCGACATTAAAGGCAGATATTCATCAAAAGAAAGTTATGCTTTCTGAATGGTGGGATTAGAAGGGAGTAGTATTTTTCAAACTGATACCAAGCCACCAAACGATTGATTCATATATGTACTGTCGTCAGCTGGATGAATTGGATGCTGCCATTAAGCAGAAGCGGCCAGAATTGGCGAATAGAAAATGTGTCGTATTTAATCATGATTATGATAGACCCCTTACAAGTTTGGTCACTCGCCAGAAACTTACAGCTTAGAAGAGATGTGCTACCACATCCACCATATTCTCCTGATCTGGTACTATAAGATTACCATTTGTTTCGGTCATTAAAAAATTATTTAAATGGTGTAAACTTCGATTCAAATGAAGGCGTTAAAAATCATTTTCTTCTGTTTTTTGCTAACAGAGATTTATGACTTTTATGAGCGTGCAATTTTAAAAATACCAGAAAGATGACAAAAGGTAGTTGAACAAAATAGTCAATTGAATAAAATTTCTTTTAAATATCAAAAAATCATCTTTCATTTTGTCTTAAAAAAGCGAAATTACTTTACGAACGACCCAATATATATATAAATATATTTAGATAAATTATTATATTAAAATCAAATAATCAAATTTTCCTTCATTTGTCTTAATTTTCTACAGAATATTATCCTGAAAAATCTCTGAACAAATCTTTATTTCAATCAAGAAAAACCCAAGAACGTCCAAGAACTGTACGTCTTCTTCGAGGTATAAAATTTGGTTTTCCAATGCCGAATCGATCATTAGAAAAATGTTTATCTGATCCTGGACTCATGTTGCATCAAAGTTTTCGTATTGGTTGGGCAAAAGATGGCATTCTTACTTCATTAGTAAATAACAAACAACAGGTAATTTAACTTGTTATTTTAAATTTTTAAAAAAAAATTAATTAAATTTAAAGCAAATCAAAATGTTAGGTTTATTATCAAAAATATTTTTCAAAATTTATATCTCTTTCTGGAAGTCGAGAAATCTATAATGGAGACCAATTGGTTGGTCATTATATATTTTTATTTACCCTCTCCTCTCACCGATATCTATGTCAATATTTTCATACTCAAATAAAATATTGAAGGCTTATCTTGCAGTTTGGGGGAACACACTTGACTCTCGTGGTCCTGGGTTCAAGTAAAGGAAGGAGGTCATCATATCCTGATAAAAAATTCAATTTTGGGAGGCTACTTGATTTAAGAATTAGCCGTTAAATTCAAGGTAAAAGTTGAGAGGATCCTGATCAAACAACAAATCTTCCCCTCCTAGGCTGCAACCGACTTGATAGACGCTTTATTTTCGTAATTTTTATTAATTGTGAATGTAAATTGATATGGATTAATTTTATTTCTATTTCAATCTGAAGAGTATTTGTGACTCTTGTTTCTCTTTATAAATTTTCCTATAAAGAACTAAAGTTGTTAAACTTTAAGGCACGTTCAATATTAGGATCCATGTCAAGTTTTCTACCAAATTTTAAATAAATTATAGTCGAACAATTTGTTTGTAAAATTTCTTTCGCACATTCGAGAAGAGATTATTCTTGTCCTACATATAATTTTAAAAATTGTTTATTTTTACAGGTGCAATTGATGCAAATGATCTCTTGTGTCGATCATAGAGATTCAACAGATTTTGAAGAGTCTATCGTTGGACATTTACGAATACGTTTACAACAAAGTATTTCCGGTATTGAATCAGTAAATGGAAATCATTCTTTAGAAGAACAAGTACCATGTCTCGCTCCAAAATCTGGATATGATGCTCTTCATGAACATTGCAATCATGCACGCCGTTTGAATGTCCTCGCAGAAAATGAAAATGGCTTATTAAGTTATAGTTCTCAAATTTGGGAGTTGTGTGTTGCCCTGTGGGGAAATCTACCTCAACTTGGTAAGCGGGAACAAGTTTTATTTTGAAGTAGAAATTTAATTGTATTTTTTTTTTGTTTAATTTCAGACCAGTACGGCACTCAATCGCGTGACGTAATGGTCTATGGTTGTCCAATCACGTGGATATTGTCTCCCAATTATCCTTGTCAGATATGAACGACTGAAAACTTAGATCTATATATATATATATATTAATCTATGTGTATAGTAATAACTCAATTCAATTTTCAGATCTATGTAATACTAACCATGATACGAATATGTTGCGTCGGCAAACCGTTTCTGATTGGTTAGTCACAGTGTCTCTTACAAGCTCCAAAAGAGATGCTGCCCACGCGACAGCAGCTGATGATCTTCCTGAAGCTATATTTTCCCTTTTATCTGGAAATCAACTCTTAGATGCTTGTCAATTAGCACAGAATAATGGTGAACATGCTTGTGCTTTAATTGCTTCTCAAGCCGGGGCAAGCGATGCGCCAAGGCAAATGATTCTCTCCCAACTTATGCATTGGATCAATATTAAGGTTATTATAAGTTTATCATTTATTATTGCTTCTACTTTCTTTAAATTTATTTTTATTTTATTTTTATTCTATTTTTTCCAGACTGAAAGTTTGATCGATTCAAAACGCAGGAAACTTATGTGTTTAGCTGCAGGACAATTGAAACTTCCAGGAGGTACAAATGTCCTTGAAGATTTAGATTGGAAACGTGCTCTAGGTTTACACTTTTGGTAAGTATATTATATTCAAATAATCTATTTTGTACTAATAGATTAAAATGTTATTTTAAACAATTTTAATTATCATAATTTAATTAAATTTTAGGTATTTATCTTCACCTGTTACATCAATTTCGGAAGTGCTTTCTCTTTATGATTTAGCAGTATCTAGAAAAGAAACTTTCAAACCAATAGCTCCAAAATGGAATTTAGATGGACCTATTGAAGAACAGGAAGAATCTTGGGATTTGGCTTATCATCTACTTAAATTATATAGTGATAATGGCTATTCACTTGAACGGCTTCTTAATCCATCGACTCATACTTCTGATCCTCTAGACTATCGGCTAAGGTATTTAAAATCATCATATATTATGATTTCAGAATATTAGGTATTTTACATAAATAGATTATTAAGCAATAACATAGAATAATATGTAAAAAATTTTATTTTATTTATTATGTTAAAGACCTGAATTAGACATCTATATCAAATTATTAATATTATTTAAATTATCTTTTTGCTTTAATTGGATTTCAGTTGGTTACTTCTTGAAATTTTACATGCACTTGGATTTACTCATCTTTCAAGTTTAGCTGAAGCTCAAATACATACTGCATTTGCTGCTCAACTAGAAGCCCAAGGATTATGGCATTGGGCTATCTTTGTTCTATTATACTTACGTGAACCTGGCTGTCGCCGTGACGCTATTCGTCAAATGTTGGATAGACATGTGGAACTTGGAGAAGATCCAGAGTAAGTTGAACTAATCATAGTTCAATCAAAAATATATTCTTAAATTTATATGAAAAAAAGAAATTATATTTTTTATTTTATATATTTATGTTTTTTAATTCAAATAAAATTATAATATATGCATTTTATTATAGCTATTTGGAACGAGAACTATTTCTTCTTGAAGAATTAAAACTTCCACCTCAGTGGGTATATCTAGCCAAAGCAACTTTAGCCGAATCACTTGGTCAATGGGATACAGCAGTTCGACTACTTACTAAAGGAGGTCAATGGGAACAGAGTCATCGGCTTATTATTCAACATCTAGCCGCTGATGCTCTTATTAATGGTATTAAATTAAATAATATGTATAATAAAATTAATCAGTTTTAAATAATATAACCATTATAAGCAATTAAACTCAATTTTATTATTTATTTTATTTTATTTCTAATAATATTACTTCAATAATTAATTAACATTTTTTTTAAACTTTAAAATATTCCTTAAGTCATATTGTGTATTTATTAAATTTACTTAAAAAAATAATTATTAAACACTAAACATTTATTTATATATTATATGATATTAATTATTATGTATCTATATGTTCATTTTTAGAAAAACATCAATATTTAAAAACACTTCTTGAACCACTGGCAAAAACTGAAAGATCTACTCTAATATCGGGATGGCTGAATGCAGGAAATTTAGTATTAGATTATATTCATGTGGTAGAAGAATTACAAAAGGCCAAATCTCCAGCAAATCCGGAAGATCTTAGTTATCTACTTGATCGTTTACAACCTTTACTTGGTAATCTTTGCCAACGAATTAGTTTATTGCCGGTGATATCAGCGAAAGATCGTCTAATGCAATCAGAAGTAAGTATGATATTATTTAAATTAATATCTTTTATATTAATTGATTTATATAATTTTGAATAGATAATAATGAAAATATTTAAATTTATCTAAAATAAATTGTTATATTAAGTTTTCATGGTATGAATTTAAAAATTTAATTTAAATTAATTACAATTTGTTTTAATTTTATTTTATTTTATTGACTTTTGGCATTCATTTGCATTTAAAATTAATAAAAGTAATAATATATCAAATTTAAATTCTTTATTTTTTAATATCATATGACTTTAATAAATAAATAAATATTAATTTGCCAACATAATTAAATAACCTTTTATATTAAGTTTTGTTGTTCTTTTTGTTATATTTTAGATGGCCAAACGTACTGCTCATTTAGTTCGACAAACAGTTCTTCTTCAAGGTCCTTCCCAAGGTTCTTCAAGTGCTGCAAGTTCTCGTGTTCTTGCTCGTTTGATTTCAATGTTACCTATGCCAGAAGATTATTCCCGACAAGAACTTGATCAAGTTGTTTCATGTTGTGTAGATGAACTTGCATTTAATACATCCATTCCCACTGCTATTTTGTGAGTCAAGTTAAATTTTATTTCAATAAGATTAGAACATTATGCAAATGGTATGACTTGTAATTTTATATGAGCATTTTTGTGAGAATTTATTGAATATGTGTGATTTATTAGAGACATTCACATGAAAGAAGAAAGATTAATTTAGAACATCAAGTATACAATTTCACTTCCCATTACCCTTGTCTTCCTCTACATCATTCTAGACATAAAATGTTATATATATTATATATATATATAAATAAATATACATATGTGAATCTGTTAAGGACATTAAGAAATGAACAATAATAATTAAGAAAAAAAAACAGAAAATCTCAACTGTTACTTTTTGTTATAGATCTGTTATTTTAATTTTCATAAAATAAAATATAAAAATAAATTACTATTTTTATAAAATAAAAAAATCATTAAGTTAGCATTATTATCATTATATATATATATTAAAACACTATGCTTTACAATTTTTTAGTTATCATTTTTTTCATTTGAAAATTAGTCAATAGAAAAATTTAAATTTTTATTTTTATGATTATGAATAATTATTATTTTATGTTCTTTATATTTATTTAAATAATATAAATGGGTGTAAAATTAAATTTGTAAAAAACAACTTAAAGAAATTAAAATTGTTTCATATTTAATTTAAAAATTTTTAATCTTTTTTCCTGTATTTTATTTGGCAGTTATCTATAATAAGACAAAAAGTTTAAATAATATATATAACTATATAGAACCAATATTGTTATTTTATTTCCAAATTTTAATTGTCAGACTCAATAAATTCGAAATAGATTATTTTCATTTCAAAATTTGAGTACAGTTTGATAATAACATTGAAAATAATTTTTTATATCCATAATGCCTAAAGATTTTAATATTTACCAGAAAAATATTTGACAACCTATTATATAGATTAGATTTAAAAAGTTGTTTATTTTTACTACAAAGTGTACCTTACTTCTTCCCAATACAATTTTAATTCTATATTATAATTATCTCATAAAATAGTTTGAGCATGTGTCTTGTTGTATCCGTTTTATTTTGTTTAAGATACATGGCCTTTAAATTTTGTCCCGGCCAAGTGATAAAGAAGAATGTAGAGTATTAAACAAAGAAATAGATAAGTTGAAAAATAATTTTTTATATCCATAATGCCTAAAGATTTTAATATTTACCAGAAAAATTTTATGAAAAAGTAAAAAGTATTTTTTTAAATATTATTTCTTAATTTTTTGTCGAATTCAGAATAATTGTAAGTGATTAATTCTATATATACGTAATAGACATGCATACTTTTTTCCATAATTATTTCTTAATTAGACATATTTTATATTTATCTTACCCAAAGTTTATCCAAAGATCTATTTACTTTCACTTTCATAAGAAAAAATCTACGAGGGTAGATCAAAGACTGTGACTTTTTGAATTAAACTTCGGTTTTTTGATAAAAAATTATTTTATTTTTAACGTAGTTTCCTTTGAACTCTATATACTTCGTCCAAAGTTTCTCCAATTTTTTTTTATCCCTTTTAAAAAATAAGATTTATTGATGACATTAAAATAGATTTGTTTGTTTCATCGTTGGATTCAAATTTCGGGGCTAAATCCGGAGAATAGGAAGGAGGAGGGAGCAATTCGTATCCCAATTCATGGATTATCATGGAAATTCACTTTTTTCATTTTCTTCTCAAATCACGAGTGAGTCTGCTATTAATGGATATCAAACAAAAACTAAAAGACACAGGAAGTTCAAATTTCGACAAGAGTAAGCTGATAGTTGCCTGCTGACAGGAGCAGTGTTGTAATTTCATTTAAGTCACGACCTAATTGACCTGACCTCGTATATCTGTACGAGTTATGATTTTATTTTTATGAAGATAAAGCCATGAAGGAATAAAAAAAATACTATATATATTAGATTGTCAAATATCTCCCTTACGCCTTTGGTCTTGACATAATCTACAAAACATGGAGTTCACTAACGCCGAAATTCGCTCTATTTTAAAGTTTTCCTTCGTTAAAGGCAAATCCGCTAGAGAAACGTTCCGTGAGATTAATGGTGTTTTGGGGGATGGTACTCTATCACACTTCGAACCGCGGAGGAATGGTTTTGACGATTCAGAGCCGGTGAAAACGACACCATGGATAAGCCAGCCGGCGGAAGACCCGTGACGACAAATACCGATCAAATCATGGAAAACATCCAGTTAGACCGGCATGTGGCATCTCGTGACATCGTCCAGGAGATGGGAGTTAGTCACCAAACCATTTTAAACCATCTGCAGAAGGCTGGATACAAAAAAAAGCTTGATGTTTGGGTGCCGCATGATTTGACGCAAAAAAACCTTCTGGACCGAATCAACGCCTGCGAAATGCTGCTGAAACGGAACTAACTTGACCCATTGAAGCGGATGGTGACTGGCGACGAAAAATGGATCACATATACGACAATATCAAGCGAAAACGGTCGTGGTCGAAGGCCTGTGAATCGTCCCAAACAGTGGCCAAGCCGGACTTGACGGCCAGGAAGGTTTTGCTGAGTCATTGGTGGGATTGGAAGGGAATCATCCACTTTGAGCTGCTTCCATATGGCCAGACGCTTAATTCTACCATCTACTGTGAACAACTGGATCGCTTGAAGCAAGAGATCGACCAGAAGCGTCCAGAATTGGCCAAAAGGAAGGGTGTAGTGTTCCACCAGGACAACGCAAGACAACACACTTCGTTGATGACTCGTCAGAAGCTACCGGAGCTCAGATGGGAGGATTTATCACATCCACCATATAGCCTGGACATAGCGCCAAGTAATTACCACCTGTTCCTGTCCATGGCGAACGCCCTTGGTAGTGTAAAGTTAGACTCAAAAAAGGCTTGTGAAAAGTGGCTGTCCGAGTTCTTCCCAAATAAGGAAGGGGATTTCTACGAGGGGGGTATTATGAAGTTGCTGTCTAGATGAAAACAGATTATCGAACAAAATGGCGCATATTTGAACTAAATCCGATCACCGTAACATTTTTTATAAAGCATTGAATAAAGAGCAAAAAAGCGGAAGGGAGATATTTGACAACCTATTATATAGATTAGATTTAAAAAGTTGTTTATTTTTACTACAAAGTGTACCTTACTTCTTCCCAATACAATTTTAATTCTATATTATAATTATCTCATAAAATAGTTTGAGCATGTGTCTTGTTGTATCCGTTTTATTTTCCGTTCTATTTTGTTTAAGATACATGGCCTTTAAATTTTGTCCCGGCCAAGTGATAAAGAAGAATGTAGAGTATTAAACAAAGAAATAGATAAGTTGAAAAATAAATAAAGTTTATCACTCGCCGTTTTTAAAAATAACAAGAAACTTTTTAAAAGAATTCAATCTAGTGATAAATATTAATTCAATTAATTTATTATTTTTATTAATCACAGTTAAATAATTAATTAATAAAAAAATTTGTTGATTTAACTCTTAAACTTTTTTGTAATAAGATTATCAGGATGCATTTGGTGCATTTTCAATTTTAAGTAAATGCCGAAATTTGTGCCGTTCTAAGAAAACAATTTGGTAAGTCTACATATAATTAATATTAATAAAAATGTTATTCATTAATCATTTGATATAATAAAGAATTATCTTAAAAAAGAGGCTATATGGCCGATAATATATATAAATTCGAGAATTTAAATAAAATAAATTTTCCGCAAAAAAATTGCAATAAATTCCTATAGATGGCTCTATTGTTTATTTCACATAAGTCAATTGAAGCTCGATTTAACAAACTTTAAAACTGTTTAAAACACACTTTAAAATTATAATCACAGACTATAAAGGTGTAAATCTATTTTAATAACTAATCCTTATTATTAATTTGTTGTTTTTAACTAAACCCAGAGGTAATGTATTTAATTAAATATTAATATATATATATATTATATTTATAAATTGACCTTTGAAAAGATTAAAATAAATGATTATAGGTTCCAGAAAAAGCTCATTAAACTTAATGTTTCTTTTTTTTAATTACATATATCTTACTGTAATAAATTCTAAATAATTCTATATTATATATTTAGTAATCATCATGGAACAAATCAAAGAAATAACCAATCTCTTTGATAATACACTTCAAGTAATAAAATCACCTACCAAATCTCGAGAAAACTTTAAATCATTATATAAATCTGCTCTCTGCTCTAATAAACCTTTAAGTCAAGAACAAAGAAGAAAAGAACTATTAGAACGTCAAAAAAAGTCAGTTTATTTATTTATTTATTTTTAAACTAGTTAATCTTTTAAACTTATTAATTATATTACTTCTTTTCTTTTTGTATTCTCAAGAGCACGCGAAGAGAATTTAAATAAACATCGAGATTTCACCGAAATGGCTCAATCTGTAAATCCATTTAACACCAAGAATAAAAAAACTCAAGTAATTTTCTTTTAATATATATATATATATATATGAGCCACTCAGAAGCCAAACCGATTAACTCCAATTTTTAAAATTTTGCTAGTAATGTAATGTAATCTCCAACATATGAAGTGAATAGTGAACTTGATAATCTTAATATTGCAATGCAATATACGTTTTTCTGTAATCAATAACCCTGAATTTAATATAAACTGTGAACTTTGAGCTTCATTTTCTCAGTTTGTTTATATGTGGAGTTAATCGGTTTGGCTTCTGGGTGGCTCATATATATACCATTTTTAAAAATAATAATATAATTTTAATTCTATTATTAGTAATTTTATGAAACAATCACTAGTATACTAAAAATTATTTCATATTATTTTTAGCAACGAAATAATAAATATAAAAATTTAATAATGGAATCAGAATGGTTACAAGAATTGCCATTGGATTTTAAGCAAAATTGGTATTGTAAGTTATGCCCAAAAGGTCAAAGACAACTAGTTGTAGCATCCAGAGTAAGTATGTTATTTGTAAATGAAGAAGTGTGGGAAATATTTATTTTAAATTTGTATAGTTCTCAATTATATTGATTCACTCTCTACACAATAATAGGATGAGTTGCAAATGAATTTAATTTTATAAAATAAAACTTAACTTAACTAATTAAATAAAAATTTAATATAAATACTAATAATTCAATAAATTTAACTGATCAGAATAATACACTTACTCAAATTCGATTTAAATAAATTAATATATAATTTTGAAAATTATATATTTATTTATTTAAGTTGCAGTTTTTTAAATTTTTTGTTTTTTTTAATATAAAATATTTCACAATTGCTTCGGTTATAACTACATATAACTTCATTGTATTTAAAATTCAACTTTTTTGTATTTTTTTTTCGATAATTTAAACCTTTTTTGAAATATGAATCTTCATCCTTATTATATTATTTTATTTTTTCCAGGGATTAACACAGGCTTTCAGAAAAGATGGTAGACAAACACAAGTTTTTAGGTCTTGCCTTCCAGGAGGTTCTCAAAAATCTACTCAAGATCGTATGCATTGTACAATGTTAGATTGTATTTGGGATTATCAAACAAAAACTTATTATGTTTTGGATGTTCTTGCATGGCGAAATCAAACCTTTATAAATTGTGATGTAAGTAAAATTTCTTAAAAACTAAAATATGAAACTATATAAGATTCTAATTTACCTCACTACTAAATTTCAAGGTTCAGTTCTTATCATTTTGAAAATTGAGAATTATTTATAAGATAATTAGGGATGTTCTAAAAATTTCTAAACATATATAAAATAACTTTATTTTCTTAAAGGAAAAAATGTTCAAATCCTGTTTTTCAACTAATATTCAATATATCATGTTTCGTTTTGTCGAGAATATAATATTCAATTATCCAATCTTATATTTTCTCAAATGTGTTGTGTCAGTAAACAAAATAATTATTGTTTATTTTTCAGACTGATTTTCGATTTTATTGGTTGAATACTGAATTTAGAAATATGCCAGAATTGGGTCAAATTGGCAAATATAATTATTTGGTAATGAAGAATGTGGAACCAGTAAATTGCGATTATATTTCTTTAAGCAGTCATTATTGTAGTAATGATAAAATTCTCGATGGTGTACTTTTTTATCATCGGGAAACTCACTATACTTCTGGACTGACACCACTTGTTTGCTGGCTCCTTCCATGGATGATACCTGAATTAATAAGCGTAGCACCTCCGAGAAAATCAGAACCCAAACCAAAAGACATAAGATCAGCTAGAGATTATATGAGAAAATGGATAGCTAAAAGAAATAAACTTAAAAGGAAGAATGAAAAGAAGAGGGATAAATCTAAAAACGTTTTTGATGCTTCTAAGGTGGGCATAGTAGAGGGTATTAGACAAATAGCTCTTGCTGCCCCAATACCTGAACCTGACATGGAATTATTTGATTTTCTCGATCCTGCAGCGAGTGATGCATATAATTATGAATTAATCCTTCACTAACTTTTTTTTATTATTTTATTATATATCATTTGGATCTAGTCATCCTCATTTAAATTTCTATAAATTTAAATTTTTTGAACAAATTTTTATTGTTCACTGTTCTCCTAAATTATAGAAATATATATTATTTTCAATCTAAGTTATTTTTGTTTAAAAAAAAAAAATTATCAAATGTTAAAATTATATTATTTTGATTAGAATAAATCGAAATTTGTATTTTTCAATTATATCATTGATCAACAAAATTTTAACCTCAATATCTCGATATCCTCATTTTTAATCCTTCAGAAAAATTTATTTTCAAAATTTTAAACTTTTAAAATCATAAAAAATTTTATATGTATATCGATAAATATATAAACGAATTTTTTTATATAGAGTATTATCAATATTTATATAATTTATTTATCTATTTTATAAATATTTATTATTTTATAAGCATCTTTATAAACATTTAAAATTATATACATCAATATTACATTTATTTATTTAGTTATTAATCATAGAGAAAATCAAATTGATAAAGAAATTTTTTACATAAAGATATAAAAATTACATTAAAATTAAATTCAAAATTAATTAAATTAATTAAATTTTAATTTCATATAACTAATAGGATATTTTTCCTTCTTTATGTATAATAAATTCGATTTTAATTTAATTAAAAATTAATTGATTTATAATATAGAATTTACATTTTCTATTATTTCATTGATTTATAAAATGTTAATATTAAAAGATAATAATGTAAATTTTTTTTGATTTATATTCAATTTTAATTGAAAAAATTGAAGCAGTAGTATACAATGCGTTATAATATAATAAACAATTATTAATCAAAATTTTTTTTCCAAAAATAGTGCAATTTTCAACCTTACATTCTTTTATTAAGTAAATTAATTAAATCATAAATTCTTCCATCAACTTGCCTTATTTTACAATTCATTTCTAAATTTTATTTTGTACTTAATCATTCTTCCTGTCGCTGTCTTAAATTTCAAAATGTATTCTATTAAATTATTAGATCACAATTATCTAAGGGCACAAATGGCCTTTGTTGTCTTAGAACCCCCAAATATAAATAATAAAAAAAAGTTCACCTTTTCTCCTTAATATATATATTTTCTTCACAATGAACCTTAGACCACAAGATTTATTTAAAATTTATTAAAAGATAAGAATGATTGTAATCTAATTTGATAATTTAATAATTAACCAATTATTCTAGTAATACGTATCATAAAATATTGTTTTAACAATTATAATTTTTTATAAATAATCAGATTAATATTACACCTTATGGAAAAACAAATTATGTAGGAACCGGAAATTTTATTTTGCTAATTTCAATAATAATCAAAACAATATTAATAGTATATAATAATAATAATAATAATACGTCCCTTGTTTCTGGTTTAATATTTATAATATTTCTAAACATAATTATTATTTCATTATTTTAAGATTTTTAATACCATTTGTAAATTAATGTTTATTTTTTTCTTTCAGTCGAGTTCATCAGAAGATGAAGAAATGGATGAAAGCGACATGTCTTTGATGATTTACGAAGATTGTTCTTAATCTAGAATGTAAACATTTTTAAATTAATTTAAAATTCATGTTAGAAATCATTTTTTCTTCTAACATTTTTAAATATTGATATCACAAAAATATATTTTAAGAAAATAGTTAAAGTAATATTCTATTAATAATCTTGATATCAAAAATAATTTTTCTAAATATTATTTTTAAAAAAGGACAAATATTCAAATGAATACATAAGATTTTAAAAAGTTTATATTTCAATTACATTTTAATTATTTTATTTTTTAATTTTTTAGAACAAAAAAAATATTTATAAATTATTTGAAAATGTTTTTTCATTCTTTCTTTTTTTTTTTTAATTATCCATTTTGATCATTTCTTTTTTGTAAACAATATTTAGTGACATTAATGTCCTAACAATTGCTCTAAGCTTCTCAGTATTGAAGAAATGAGTTCTTAGATATCTTGATTCTTGTTTAATTAATTTACTAAGCTCCATTAGAGTGCTTAATTATGTATATAGTGATACTTAAAATAATACAATTTTTAATTTTTAAACTATTTACCATAAATTTATTCGTTTGTTTACTGAAGAAATGTAAAATTAAAATCTATGGCATACAAATTAAATTGAATTTCTTTTGATGTCATTAAATATACAAAATAACTTCTAAGAAAAATTATACCAATTGATAATTTTTTCACATATTTATGGAATATTATTTCTTTATTTTTAATAAAAGGAAATTAATTAATTTATATTATTTTAAGAATATCTAAATGTTTTAAAAATTTCAAATTAAATGAGTTTATAATTTTACTTTCTATGTAATGTGTTTTTAATTTCCTTATTCTCGCCATTTATATATTATTCAGAAGATTTCAAATTTAAGTTTATTTTCAATATTCATTAAAGAATATCTTATTTTAATTAAAATATTCAATAAGAATGATCTAATAATATTAAGTTATATAAAATGAGGACATTTCAAATAAATGATTACATCTAAATGATATTTAATTATAGAAATAAAAATAAAAATCTATAATATATTTTAATAATTTTGTGATAGATTGACAGAGAATTATTATTAATATATCTATATTTATTGTCGATTTGAACTGAAGTAGGCATCATTTGAACTGCACAAGGTTTGACTTAAATTGTCATTAAGGGTTATATAAAAAGAAATTGACTGATGATCTATATTTGCTATATAATATTATATATAATTAATATAAGAAAACTAGAAGGTAAATTACCGGATATTTATTTTCCTTTGCATCTTTGAAAGAGACTAACAAAATAGCCCATTACTTTTATTATAATAGATAATAATACTAAATCACACATTAGTTATAATATATCTATATGTATATCATATATAACTATGATCTCAGAGAGAGAGAGAGGGAAAGAATCAAAACACAGCTGCACTTTATATAATCGATTCATCACTAATTTTCAAACATGAAGCGTCAATCTAGATTTATTCTTATGTATATCAAATTCATGAAAATATTTTTAAATGTGATTATGTAATTACTTACCTATATTATATATTATAAATAAAAATAATTCTACGTTTTGAATAAATCTCATGTAATTATTTATTTTTTTATTTCCAAATATATTTGTTTCATCGTTTTATTATTGCTATAAACATATTTATATAAATTTCCTATATATATATCATACTATATATAAAAATAGTATATATAATACAATTTCAAATTATACTTGTGTTCTATTTAATACAATATATTATTTTATCATTCACATTTATATTCTATATATACGATTTTTTAAAAACAATTTCTTTATATTTTATTTAAAATTAAATAAATATCTATTTCAACTAAAATATTTAATAAAATACCATCTAATAATATTAAATAACTAAAATGAGACCTGTTAGAATCAATTAAATCATTTCATTATTAAAAATAAAAATAAAAATATACTTTTTAATAATTTGGGAATTGCTTGAACGTTTTATTTCATTTTTCGACAAATATGGATAACTTCTTTGAACCTAGGTTAAGCAACGGCACATAAATTTACTCCAAAAAATAATTTCTGATTTTTTGAAATAAAAAATTAATTGATGATAATGATCTATTTACTATGTATATACATATTGAAGGAATTAAAATGAGAAAAATAGAAATAGAGGATATTTCTTATAATCGGCCCAGTAAATTTATTATTATCCCATGACAGGCCAGGAATATTCTTAAACCAATATTCTCAGTAAAGGAATAAATTATTTAAAGTATCGACTGGCGGCTTGGTGAATTAGGTACTAGTTATATTATATAAAACAATATTAAATAATTGTTATCATTTCCTTTAATTAAATCATTTTAATAAATAAAAAAAGTATAGAAACTCTTTAATCAAACAGACAATTTTTCCAGCATAGAGAGTATATTATTTACAATTATAGAAAAGAGAAAGGTTGTGATGAAAACAAACTATAGTCCCATCTTCAGTCCCATCTTCGCCTTACAATCTTATATCATAAATAAACAATAGTTGTCATATTGCTTCCATTTATTTGCTTAATCACCCCGCCTTATTCTTTTTAATAATTGTAAAATAATTTAATTTTTATTTTTATAAAAAATCTGGAGTGTCTCCACTCGACTATCTCGCAATTCGAATTGGATTAAATAACATATATTATATTTAAATTAAATGAAATTAATTAATTTATAAATTAAAATTAATAAATAATATTTATTAAACCAGCGCGTGTTTGGCTCTTTGTTAGTGGCACTACGTCACATGTTGGCGCGTGATTGCCAGTCAACGTGTTAAAAAATTAAAAAAATTAATTCCAATACTTTCAGCGATTCAATCAAGCTGAAATTCTATATATAGCAGTTTTATACAATTTTTAATCATGTGAAAAACTATCGAACATATATCTTTATTTTTACGCTAAGTTTAGAGGAAAAAAAATGAAAATGTGGTAGACAATGGTCCTCTTCCGAATGAGCTACATTTCTCAAAAGTTGATAGAAAACTACGAATTGGGAATAATACCCGTGTACCAAATTTCATTATTCTAGCTCAAACCGTTTTTGCGTAATCTTGTCTTCACAGACACGCACACATACATTTTTCTCAACCTTAGTGAAAATGATTCAGGAACCTTCAAAACGTTTTCAGAACTATTTTTGCCGCCCGCGACTACTTTCGACTTTTTTAAAAAATTTTCAATTTGTCAAAAAAAGGTAAAATGTCTTTCGCGACCACACTTTCGACCGACATTTTTTTAAAAATTTTCAATTTGTCAAAAAAAAAAGGTAAAATGTCTTTCGCGACCACACTTTCGACCGACATTTTTTTAAAAATTTTCAATTTGTCAAAAAAAAAGGTAAAATGTTTTTCGCGACCACACTTTCGACCGACTTTTTTTAAAAAATTTTCAATTTGTCTCTAATAAAAAGGTAAAATGTTTTTCGCGACCAGAGTTGCGATTTTTTTAAAAAAATTTGCGGCCCGCGACCACTTTCGACTTTTAAAAAAAGGTAAATTGTGTTTTTGCGGCCCGCCTAAAGTAAAACCTTGTTTGTTTGGCCCAAGTGTACCTATATAGAGTTTGACACCTCTGTTGTACATGTTATTAAAAAAAAATGAATCGTTATATATAAATATATTATAAAAACTTCTCAAATGTCTGAAATGGGCTCATGCCTTATAAATCCAATACATGGACTTTTATCAAAATTTAAATTTTATTTTTTCCTCAAATATATTATATAAAATATAAATTACTGATTCTTACTCATTAACAATAATTATTTATAAATATTAATCATTTTTTTATTAAATTCATTATTTATTAATCATTTATATAGAAATTATTAATTTATTAAAGTTAATTTAGATAATATTATATAAAGGTTGATTTTCACAGAGAGAAAATTTAATTTTTTTAAAATCCAATGCATTAATGTTAATGGCCTTCATTTTTTTTCAACCAATTTTGGTATTCTTTTCTTCGATTTCTTTTTCAATGCTATAAGGCTCTTCTTTCTTTCTTTTTTTTTTTTTTTTGATGTATTCTTTGACCGGTAAAGTGACGTGTGGTTGACAGTTTAGGAGGTGGTGGTTGTTCCGTGAGACGGGGGTGGGGATGGGGTGGGGGCCTTAGATGGTCGCGGGCCCCTTTCTTCACTGCTTGGCCGTGTGGCCCAAACGGAACGACACTTTGCTATCGAGCGCCGACTCGGTACCTCGCACAAACGCGGATTATGGCTGGGTATCTTTTAACCGTATTCGGATTCGTCCACTCCATTCTATGGTAAATGAAACATCATTTTTCTTTTCATTGTATCATTGTCACTACCTTATGAATCTTCTATAGAAATATTTTGGACCAACATTTATATTTTTTCACATGAACACTTAATTTTTTGAAAATATAATTTTATTTTTTTTTTTTAATTTTAATTAATTATTAATAAAACTAATAATAATCATTAAATGATATTTTATACCTTCATAGGCAAAAATATTGTATATTAGCGAATTGATTATATAATATCCAATAGGTATATGTAAAATAATAGAATTAATATTTTTCATACTAAAATTAAATAATATTTCTAATTCTAATTGTATATTAATTTATAAATTTTGACAAGGTTTTTGAACATATAATATAATTATTTCATTTTATTCAAAAGGGGTAAGGGTACAAATTCTCATCCTCTTGGAAATAAATGTTTTCACAAATATTAAAATGAAAAACTAAAAATCTTTATCGTTTTTTTAATTTATAAAAATATAAATATATATAATATATATATATTTTATATATATATAAACAAAAAATAAATCCTTATCTTTTTAATTTATAACTTTTCTTTTAAAAAATGACTATAGATTTGTTTAAAATTTATCTTTATATTTATTGTATATTTGTATATTATTAGTATTTGTTTAGATCCGTAATTTATTTTTGTAAATGAATGAAGGTGATTTCATATGTACATTTGAAAAAAATGGGTACATAACAAAGTATATTACTTTATTTAATTAATTTTTCTATCATACTATTAACTATTAAAAATATTGACTAAATTTACAATATAATTTACCATATAAAAATAGGCTTCAAAACTTCATCAACGATAAAAACATTATTATTAAGCAAAAATTAATTTTATTATTTTAAACTATTCAAAATTAATTATATAATTTCATCATGGATATGAACCTATATATATATTGATATATAAATAAGCTGATAAAAAATATAAATTTTATTTATACATTTGAAATTATTAGTACATTTCTATTTAATTAATAAAATAACATACCATTCCTCCCTCTCAACTTTGGAGTTCTATATTATCTTAGATATGCCTATATTAATTTTTACTACTATTTTGTTTTTAAGTAAATTAAAAATGAAGTTATTTTTTAAAATTTGAAAAAAAATCTATTAAAAATGTCTAAAATATTTAATTCCAAATAGATATCTCTCTAATTGAATAGATAAATATTCTTACATCTCGTTATTTCATAATAATTATTGAGATTTTTTACTTAACTTTACTTTTTAAATCCATGTTGTTTTTTATAAAAAAAAAATATAAACAAAATATTAATTATAAATAAAACCATTAAATCAACTGTTTTCATTAAGGCAGATATTTGAAAAGAAACGCGAATTCAATATTTCTGTTCATCAACTATTCGTAGACTTTAGTAAAGCATATGACTTTTTGGACCTGGGAAAACTGTTACAAATTTTAATTTCATTGGGAACTCTGAAAAAATTAGTACGTATGATTAAAATTTGTCTTGAAGGTAGTAAAGAAAGAATAAGATGCGGTAATCAATTGTCAGAATCTTTCGAAATTCGGAATGGGTTAAAACAGGTAATTCTCTATCAACAACTTTATTTAATTTAGAATACGTGATTAGACAAATTGGGGAAAAATCGAACGATATCCAATTAGGTAAAATAAGTTGACCTGTGGCCAGGTCCGAACCGACCGACGGTTTGAAGTAAATTAATTTCCAGCTACAGAAACAATTTCAAATAATTTTAATATATCTATTAATGTAATAAAAAACAGATATGAATACATAAATAATAAATATAAACATTTTTAATTTTATTTTATTTATAATATATATGTAAGACCAGGCTGTGACGTCATGAATGGCTGGATGACGTCATATAATTTTAAATCAAGAAAAAACTAATAAATATGATTTTCCCGAGGATAAAACCAATACAAAGTGCATGATTCGTGGTGATATATAAAAAAATCTCCTCATGTGAAATTTGGTGTGAAAATAACCCTTCCCTTCCTATCGTCGATCGCTAATACTACCACTTCCGGTTTCCGGATATACACCAAAAGTTGATCAATTCATCCCACTGATGCATTAAGTAAATATCTCAAATTTCATCAAAATCGGTTGAGCCGTTCAGGCTGTACACATCTATACGGACGGACAGACGGACGGACGGACAGACGGACGGACAGACGGACAGACATCATGCTAAAAATACTTTTTTCTGTTTAGAAAATGCATGATTCGTGGAGATATGTAAAAATCTCCTCATGTGAAATTTGGTGTGAAAACAATACCTCCCTTACTATCGTCGGTCGGTAAAAAAATTCAAGTATTCAGTTACGCGGACGATTTAAATATAATAGGAGGCTCGATAAACTCAATTAAAGATTGCGTAAAAAATTCTGGAAAAGAGGTGGGGCTTTAAATTAATTAATAGTGCTAAGACAAAATATTTACTAGCAGAGAGGAATACTATTAACACACAAAATCTTAACATACAAAACGTAGAATTTGAAAATATAGAAAAATTTAAATACTTCTGTAATCACGAAGAATAATAATATTTTTGAAGAATTTATAAATCGAGGTTGCAATTGGGTAACGCCTGTTATAATGCAGTAAATAAGCTTTTCTCCTCAAAATTATTATCAAGGGGAATCAAAATTAAAATATATAAAACAATTATTTTGCCGGTTGTATTATATGGGTGTGAGGCATGGTCAATGACTCTAGGGCAGTGGTTTCCAACCTTTCTGTACCGGCGCCACCCTTTTTAAAAAAAAAATTCTTGCGCCCCCCTTAATTTTTGTAATAATCTAATTTCCTTTTTCAATTGTCGAGCACATTTCTGAAATAATATAACAACAGTGGTGGGCCAATTTTTCTTTTTAGAACCATATTAAAAAAAAATTGAAAAAAATCGAAAATTTTCAAAAGTTGCGGGCACTTGAAATTGGTTCTATACCTTCGCGCTCCCCTCACAACAGTCTCGCGCCCCACAGGTTGGAAAACGCTGCCATAGGGGATGAAAGTAGATTTAGAGTATTTGAAAATAGGATTCTTTGCAGCATGTATGGACCAAAGAAAGAGGTTACCGGGGAATGACGGAGAGTGCATAATGAGGAATTAAATAACTTCTACGCAACTCCAAAGATAGTTTGAGTAATAAAATCAAGACGTACAAGACAAGAAAGGGATAGACTTGCGAAAATTATATTTGTGAGGAGATCGATTGGGAAACGTCCGGTTGGAAAACCAAGGACGCGGTGGATGGATAATTTAGGAAGGGACGTGAGAGAATTGGAAAATAATTGGAGTTGGATGGTTGTGGCTCAGGATAGGAACACTTGGTTGCCAAGAACTTGCAAGTTCCGTAGAGCCACAGAGATAGATAAATAGATAATAAATAAAATTTATAATTAACTCTCAGAGAATCAATCTATTTTTTATTTAAATGGATATTATTAGCCTTTCTTATTAAGAATCGAATTTATTATTATTATTTTTTAATTTGAATTTCAACTTTATTGTATTGGTTTTTGTTTTGTTTAACCCTACGGATTTTCAATAAAATTTTCAATTATATATATCTAATTACATATATATGCTAAAATGGGGGATACATATACATATATCTATATATTATGTTCGTTTAGGTTACCGTGAAAGTTTTTATTATTATGAGAAATTATTTCTGGGTTGTGTTTTCGCATTTTATTGTGAGATTTGTCTCTGCGTTTCGGCTCCCATTTTGGCGCTAGTTGTAAGAAAGTTTTATAATAAGGGAATTTTTTTTTGGATTCTAGGTCTTAGTCTGTGTGACCAAGAGTAAATGATAAGATTTTAGGTTGAATGGGTAAATAATCTTAGACTGCGTCTCAAAGCTCTGAATAATTCTCAAAACTGGCACTAAAACCCCTGTGATTCGTAGGACAGTCCAAGTAATTAAAATGCAAAAGAAGCAGGGGCGGATTTAGGCCTAGGTAGAATAGGCAACTGCCTTGGGCCTTTAATTTCAGGGGGCCCGTAAATCGGTTCAGAAAATAGTGAATTTTTTCACTTTTGCGATCAGACTTCTAAATATTTCGACTTTTTTTAAAATTTTTTCAACTTGGTTCTAAAAAAAAATAAGTTAACCTGTGGCCAGGTCCGAACCTACCGACGGTTTGAAGTAAATTAATTTCCAGCTACAGAAACAATTTTAAATAATTTTAATATATCTATTAATGTAATAAAAAACAGATATGGATAGAACATAAATATTTTTAATTTTATTTTGTTTATAATATATATGTAAGACCAGGCTGTGACGTCGAGAATGGCTGGATGACGTCATACAATTTTAAATTAAGAAAAAACTAATAAAGATGAGTTTTCTCGAGGATAAAACCAATACAAAGTGGTGATAAGTAAAAAATCTCCTCATGTGAAATTTGGTGTGAAAATAACCCTTCCCTTCCTATCGTCGATCGCTAATTCTACCACTTCCGGTTTCCGAATTTGCACCAAAAGTTTATCAATTCATCATACTGATGCATTAAGTAAATATACCAAATTTCATCAAAATCCGTTGAGCCGTTCAAGCTGTACACATCTATACGGATGGACGGACAGACATCATGCTAAAAATACTTTTTTCTGTTAAGAAAATGCATGAATCTTGGAGATTTGTAAAAATCTTCATATGTGAAATTTGGTGTGAAAACAATACCTCCCTTACTATCGTCGGTCGGTAAAAAGGTAAAATGATTTTGCGATCACGATTTTTCAGGCTCTAAGTATCACCAAGTGTGCTCAGCCCTTCTATATTATTTCTAAAAAGTACTCTTCAATAATAATTGTTTTAAATGAAAAAAATAAAATAAATAATAGATTTTATGTTATTTTATGGGTAGGGGCCCGGAATTCTGTCCTTGCCTAGGACCCGAAAATTCCTTAATCCGGCACTGGAAAGAAGTTGTAAAAAATGTCCAAATTTTTTTTAATGTGGAGAGTAGGGTATAATAGAATATCTGGAATAAATTAAATGAGTGAAATACGAGATGCAAGTGTCTCAAGTAGGTCAAAAACTATTGTTATAGATATGGTAGGTAGAAAGAATGTGTTCAATAATAAATTAAAATATAATTTTGTTTTTTTCATTAAAATAATTTCTTAAGAAATACTCATATATAAATAATTCAATTTCTTTTATTATTAATATATTATTATAGTATTATTATATTAATATTTATTAGCCAATATTGTTATTTATATAATATCATTATAAATATTTCTAAATGAAAACAAATTTATAATTTAATAAACAATGTTTTAAAATTTGTTGAATTAGAAATACGAAATTGACTTTCATACAAAAATTTTAAATTACATAAATAATTTTATACTCTAGTTTTCTAGTTAATACAAATTTAATAGTGAAATTAATTTTATTTATAGGTTTGTCCATAATATCTATTAATAATTTCTTTTAAGCAATTTCGGGATTAATAAAATTCATAAAAATAACTATTACTTATATTTTTATTAGACTATAATTAAAAAAAAATAATAAAAATATATAGTAATATTAAAATATTATAGTAATATCTTAATAAAAAAACAATTCTTATATTTTATTGTTAAATATTTAAAAACTATAAATAATTAATATTATACTTATAGCATAAGAAAATTTCGAAAGTATTTTGTTAGAAAATTACTTTCTCTATTGTAGAAATATTAATATAAAAAAATATTCATTAATGTTATATTATATATTAAAATTCCAGATGCATTGAAATTCCTTGCGCCTTTAATATATTAACCAGGTTATCTACAATACTTTGTAGAGAAATGAGCATTTTTACTATCTCTGGCGAGATAGTATTCCGATTACGAAAATTTTCGAAGTCGAGATTTTGATGTTTTTATACGTTTTGAAAGTTCCTGAATCATTTTCACTAAGGTTGAGAAAAATGTCTATCTGTGTGTGTGTGTGTGTGTGTGTATGTACACAAGATTACGCAAAAACAGTTTGAGCTAGAATAATCAAATTTGGTATAAGGGCATTATTCAAAATTCGTTTGAGAAATGTAGCACATCCGGAAGAGGGTAATTACGAACCACATTTTGATTTTTTTTCCTCTAAAGTGACCGTAAAAATAAAGTTATATGTTTGATGGTTTTTCACATGATTAAAAATCGTATAAAACTGCTATATATAGCTTGATTGATTTGCTGAAAGTGGGGGAATTATAATTTTTTAACACCTCAAATCACGCAAGTGACGGGGTGCCATCACTAAAGAGCCAAACACGCGCTGTTTTAATAAATATTATTTGTTAATTTTAATTTATAATTTAATTAATTAAATTTAATTCAAATATAATATATGTTAATTAATCTAATTCAAATTTGAGCGAGGTAGTCGAGTGGAGACACTTAATTATATTTTTTAAGAAAAAATGAAAAATTCTTAGATAGTTTTTAGTTTTATATTATTTAATATTTACTATTTAGTCATTTTTTTTTATTTAAAACATTTATTAAAAATAACGTTTTCATAAAAACAAAAAACTTAATTATGTATAACGAATATCTCTTTTGCAGCTACCTCATTCCTCCAACGGTTCCTATTCTGAGCTACTTATCTCCATTAATTTCCTATCATCTCCTAATTTCCTTCAATTTATATTACTATTATCTCCTCACTTAATTCCTGCCTATCCATTTTTAGGTTTCTCATAAATAAACTTCTCATCAAAGTCACTCATATTGCTTTATTTCCTTGATTTCATGACTCTATGTTGTAGATGTAGACAAATATTAATTTTCTTTTTCTGAATCTTCTTCTTTCTCTATTGATCTTATCTTTTTGAGATCTTAAATGCTATAAAGAATACTTTACAAAAATATATATTTGTTTTCGAGATATTTTAGATAAAATATTTTCATTCTATACATAAATTCAAAAAGAACTCAATCAAAAGAATATATAAACTCTCATTTAATATTGATAGCATTCAAAAAAATAAATGTTTGATATCATTCATCATAATAAACGATAAAAGAAATAAAAGGCATCAAGGTACAATGATAAATTAGAATAAAAAAATATTTTATTAATTTATATCAAATAAATGTTTTTATAAATATGTAATTAAATATTTGTATAATTTAAAATTTAATACATAGTTATATCTCTTTCTTAACGCAGATCCAAATAATAATATAACTTTTTGAAAGGTGGGTGAGCACAAAAATTTGTTTTCATTTAATTATCGGTCGACGATAGGAAGGAAAGGTATTGTTATCACACCAAATTTCACATATAGAGATTTTTACAAATCTCCATGAATCATGCATTTTGTTATCAGAAAAAAGTATTTTTAGTATGATGTTTGTCCGTCCGTCTGTCCGTTGTGTGTTCGTATAGAGTCTATACCAGGCGTCGGCAACCTAAGGCACGCGTGCCAGTCTTGGCACGCGATGGGGTTCTGAATGGCACTCTACAAAGTAATCAGCGAAATCGCGAAAATATCGAGACGAAGTGATTTTTAAATAAGAGAAAATGTTTAATTATAATTATTAACAACATTTCCCCGAATTGAACGATAAAGAATGGTTATGTAAATTGATGTTTCTGACTGATATAACTAAACATTTCAATGAACTAAACTTAAGATTGCAAGGAAAGCGCCAAACTGTGCTCAAACTTTTTGAATATTGGACAGGATTTGCTACAAAATTAAATATATTTTTATGTGATATTAATACTAGTACCTACAAATACTTCCCAAATGATATAGCGCTTGCAAATAAATCGACCATAGACAAAGATGAACTTAAAACCTTCGTTGAAGCACTTAGAGATGAATTTTCCATGCAAAGACTTTGAAGCTCATGTGCCTATATTTTCTTTCCTCATAAAACCAGATTTAATAGATCCATTAATAATACCGTTTGATTTTTCAATTTTTGAGTGGATGAATGTTGATAATTTTGAAATGGAACTTATCGATAATATAATATACTAATATCTTCAGAATTATGGAAAACAAAATTTAAAGAATTACAAAAAAATCTGGAAGATGAATCTATGGAAAAATCGACTGCTATATTAAATTGTTGGATGTCATTGCCGGAAAGATTTAATTGTTTAAAGAAAATTGCATGTGCTCTCCTTTCCGCTTTTGGTTCCACATATCTCTGTGAACAAATTTTTTCTCACATGAAACATATTTTGAGTCCACAAAGAAGTCGTTTAACAACTGAACATTCAGGATCTTGTATTAAATTAAAAGTCACAAATTATACCCCTGATATTGAAATATTAAGTATAAATGTGCAGGGGCAAGGTTCGCATTAAAAATTTTTAATTTATGTTAGAATTTTATGTTATTTTTTTAATAAATATGTTTAAAAGATACATTTGGTAAAAATTTCTTCTCCTCTACAACCCCATTATATAATTTAGAATTAAGGCGGCACCCTGAATCATATTGGTAGAGTGGCTTGGCACACCACAGCTAAAAGGTTGCCGACCCCTGGTCTATACTATAGACGACATCTATAACTTGAACATTTGAGGATATATATATATCCTCAAATGGCACTACTCGCGATCACAGCGCTGTCCATCAATTTCAAGATATTTGTGTCGACCCCTATAATAATGGGACAGAAAAACCTATCCGATTTCAATTCCCTTTTTCTCAGAAGAGGGAGCAGGTAGAGTAGTGGGGTAAAAACCGTTAGAAAGCCGGTTTTATGCCATTTGTCAATAGTCAACATGCCTTGGTCTGGTGAATATCGTGCTTTTGTTATTGAGCGGTTTATCGAAAACGGCGGTTCGATAATTGCTACACAACATGCTTTTTGAATTCATTTCGGACTCGGGCGTCATGATCCTGTTCCACAACACGCTACGATTACAGTGAGGGTGTCAACGGGCTCTTTCCCGCCTAGGCGTCTGGGAGCCTTACTTTTTTGAAGAAAATGGCGTGGAAAATGTGTAGTTTCAACAGGATGGTGCAACCGCCCACACATCGCGATGGTCAATGGACATTCTCAGGGAAATGTTTCCTGGTCGCCTCATTTCTCTTAGAGCTGGCCGCCGCACTCACCAGATCTCACTCCATGTGACTTCTTCCTTTGGGGTTACCTCAAATCGAAGGTTTACCAGCATCGACCAAGGACCCTTCTTGCTTTACGAAGGGAAATTGCTCGTTGAATTGAAGAAATTCCTGTGGAAATGACGGTGAAAGTCATGGAAAGCTACCGCGAGCGCCTAAATCAGTGTATCCGCTCTCAAGGACGACATTTGAGTAATGTGCTTTTCAAAACCTAAATTTCAAAATGGCATAAAATTTGCGATATGTTAATAAAATAAATTTTTTGACAAGCTGAGTGGTTTTAATTTTCTAACGTTTTGAAATCGGATAGGTTTTTCTGCTCCACCTTGTATATGATTACACAAATTAAATATTATTTATTTTTTTATGACTAGATACTTTATTGTTACACTTTTTTGAAATAGTTGAAATTTTTATTTTAAAAATTAAAGAATAATTATTTTGTATTTTTTTCACTTTTTAATTGATTATATTATACAAACCATTTCATATTTTTGTATTATATTAATTTGAATTTGTATGATGAGGGTATAATATATGAAAAGTCAGAATGCGGCTTTCATTAAGCTTATCCATTGCTGGCATATAAATTGACAACGAGAATTTTTTTCAAAAAATGATAATCAATTGGAAAATTAGTATCAATAAACTAGCAAAAGCATTTGAGCAAAATAGATTTGTTTTTTTACCAATTAATAATCATTGCTTAAGTCAATTTGCAACTCCATTCACAAGTGGTTAGTAAATCAAATATTTATTAAAATTTAATAAACTCAAAGCATTTATACAATGATCAATAAACTACATTTTTTTAATATCATCTTTTTTAAGGTTTTTTTTTTTTTTTTTTTTTTTTTTAATAAAATATATCTTATTTTATTATACTAGCAAAAATTGTATATATATATATATTTGTATATTTTTGAGATTAATTTATTAATTAACCGCTCGATGGATTTTTTCAAATTCACAACCAAAGATACAAAGAACAAATCGACCTGTTTTGGTTTCAGCCTCGCGAAAAATCATCTTCATTAGTTTTTTTTTTTTCCTTAATTTAAATTTATATGAAGTCATTAACTACGTCATCCATATTTGCCTCTTGCCATTCTTTTTTAATTGAAAATGTATTAATATTTTTTTATATTTAAAATTTTTTTAAAATTTTTTATTTAATTTCGAAATAAAATTAAAAATATTTATTTTAATAATATTTTAAAATCAAATTACGAAATATATTTATTAATCTCCTTCCAAAAAAAAAATCTAAATTTATTTTAGTTGTCTTGCAAACATTTGTATATTCTAATTTAATAATATTAAATAGAAATAGAAAAAGCATAAATAAATAATTTTTTAATTCCTGTTCATTTAAACTATTTGAAATATTTCAATTTATTTTTTTAATTATTAGTTAATAATTATTTTATTAATTAGTTATTATACCTTTTAATTATTTTTTTTTCTCTAAAATATTTGAAATTTTTTAATCTGTTTTGTCGTTTAATTTTTTGTTAATTCTTATAAATTTTTATTAGTTAATTTTATTATTTATTATTATTGAGGACTCCAAGTTCCATTCATTTTAATCAGGCGATGCAATGATGTAATATTTAATATTGTAATAAATAATTAAAGAATTGTATATCAATATTTTTTAAAGGGTCGAGTGATAGCTCGGTTTTCCAGGAGCTAATATATTATAAATTGTTGTGTATTAAAACAATATTTAATGGCAAATATAATATTGAATATATATATATATATGTTTTTGTAATTATTCATGGTTTTAAAAATAACTTATTTATTTCGAAACAGCGATTAGTTAAAGAATTAACACAATCCTTGGCAACTGATAATTTTACTAACGATAATATTAAAATATTAAATTATATGGGTTAAATTTTAAATAATAAAATTTAAAAATTATCAAAGATTCTATTTTGTGAATATATATTTATTAATATTATATCATATATATATATTAAATATTAATTAGTCAAATTTTGTAAATATTATAATAAATTTGTTTTATAAATTCTTAAAATATTTGGTGAACCATCCAGTAAATATTTTTATAATTTATGATTATAATAGCTTTCTATTACCTTTAATTAATGACATCAACTAGAACTTGAATCGAGTTGATAATGAGAATATTATGGTCCACGTCATCGTAACATGATAGATTTGTGTATTCATTCTATTTTAAAAGTAAAAGGGAGATCTTAGATATTATTTATTTAAAATATAGTGCGCCTGAAAAGTTGAAATTAAATCTTTAGAAACAAAATTGCAATTTAATTTTATGTTTAAATGTTTTAAATATTTCCTAGAAATCTTCAATGTGGAGAAGGACATACATACACCTGGAAACTATGGCAAGGTCTCTATCTACCCTTGATTTCTATAAATCAGGATCAAAGAAATAATTGAATTCCATTTTGTGTTCTAATTATTTTCAAATATTAATAATTTAATTCAAAATAATATAGATAAAAATATTTTATTGTTGAATTATTATTGTATTGAATTGTCATTTAAATATACAAATTTAACAATCAATGAAGATTATACTAAAAAAATATCTAACTTGTTATTTAAATGAATGGTAAAATTTAAATTTTTTTTTTTTTTAATTTTTCCTTTTATTTATCCTTGAATTAAATTTGAAATATTTAAATGAATAGTTGAAAAATGATAATTAATTATATATTTTGTAATATATTCCCAGGAAGATAGATAGATAAATAAACATTAATATTCCCATGTAAAAGAATGTACTTAATATAAGTCTTGTATTATTTTATTATTATTTTAATATAAACAACTCTAAAAATTTTTATCCGGTTTTCCATCTAATCAAATAAATAAAAAATAAATACTTTCACTTATACTTCAATAAATCAATAGATTATCCCTATTAATGACAATTTTATCTTAATAAATCTTTGTTTTGTTGTTATTATTAGTGTCAATTATTTTGTAATTTTCTATCATTTATAATCTGTTTAATGAAGACATAATTTTATATGAAAGGTAACTTTGTTTTTGTTTTTATTTTTATCATATAGATAATAAGGTGAAAATTAAAATTTCACTTAAAAAATTATTACTTTTCGATAAAAACCAAAAAAGGATGTTTTAAAGATTTTTTTGTTATATAATGATACCATGTTTAGACGAGGGGGATATGTGTGTGAATATTGAGTAAAAATTGTATATATAATATATCTAAACTAAAAATTCAATGAAGTTTCTCCATTTTATATAATTATGTAATATTTGTTTTCATGTTAATGTAGTTGAATAAAATATAAAATAAAAGTTTTTTATATATATGTATATATGTATATAAATGATTTATCTAATTTTTATAAAATTTTTCAATCTGTGTTTTAATACATAGTATAAGCTATAAGATATATATTTTATATAAAAAAGACAATTTTAATTATTTTTTATTTGTCTTTATTTTTTAATAATAAATTAAATAATAGATTTCCAAGTTTGCTACAAGTTTGAATTATTTTCAATACCTTATTTTTATTTAAATCTTCTTCTAACTTAACTTTGAACATGATATTATATTTATATTCGATTGTTGGGCATCGGACTTATTTCTTATTGGTTCTTTACATTTTTGAAATATCAAAGAAGTTTACATTACTTTTATGACATTCAAATATAATTAAGTGTTTTTTTTGTGAAAAATGAAAGATTTTATTCAATTCGAAATCAAGATCATTTACATAAAATCATTTATATAAATGTGTAAATAAATAAATTTTATATACTTACATTTTCTTTCTTAATTATAATTTATTTATTTTTAGATTATAGTTAAAATATTTAATTTAATGTTCAAATTAAATTATCAACTGACAAATAAAAAATTATGTTAAATTTAATTTCTTTAAATTATAGTAGAATTAGAAGATAATATCAATTTAATTGATTTATTCAATAAGTAGATATTTTCTAATCTATATATTTATTTAAATCTGATAAAAGTTATCCACTTAATGATATAATGATATAATTTGTTATCAAAATCCTAAGCACTGATCACCTCTTTAACATATAAGTGTTAGAAAATATTAGAGTTGGATGGTCAACTGCCATGATTAACGACCAATTGGGAATCTAGGAATTATTCCATGACTAGTCAAAGTGAGAAAAAACAAATCTTGCTTAGTCAATAGTAAGTGCAATTGCAGTGAGGTAATCAAACCCGGAAATAAACAAGGAGAGTCCAAGCTGTTCATAATCTATTATTATAATACAACTATGGAATAAATTAAAAATAAAAATATAAGGTAATTTTTTTAATCAAAAAACTTACGGTCCTTTTCTTAATATTTATATTTATAGAAAAATATGAATTCTATTTATTATATATTATTATTTATCTATTTAGTATTATAAATAATTATAAAATGTATTAAATTGAAAAAAATTAAAAGATAAACAACAATTTAAATAGATCAAACAGAAAAAGGTAGATATGGCTTGGTATAAGAATTTGGGAAGTAGAGATTGATATAATAACTTTTTTTTATCTATCAAAGAGGATATCTGTTTGTCTGTTTATCTGTTCAGTACAATACAGATGCACGGATTGCGACTAAAGTTGGTACCAACATTCATTCTCATAACCGAACCCTAAATTCTAAACATTTTTATTAGACTTTTGTTATGGTAAAGTTATGCTTATTAAATTAAATAAAAAATAAATAATAAAATAAAGATATCAAAATATTAATTGAAATCAAATAAATGAGACTTTATTACTTACAGATTTTAAACAAAATACTATTTATCCCTCCAATGGTATAGGGGGCAATGTTATATAAACTCATTACCTTTTATACTTAGTACCTGGTTGACCGAACCGCCGCTCGGTACTATGAAAAATTATTCTTTATGAACTAATAAATAAATATTTAAGATAAAGATTATTATTTAAAGCAGGGTTTCTCAACCTTTTTTGACCAATCGCCCTCTTTGTAAGACCCGCTTCTTAATTCGCCCCCCCCCCCTATAAATTTTTACAGATAAAAATTGCATGATAATCCCTAATATAAGGTAGGTACACTAAGTGATACTTAGAGCTATATTGAAAAATCGAGTTTCACAACCTGAGTGCAAAATCATCTGACCTTTTTTTAGAACCATATCGAAAAAATTGAAAAAAGAGGAAATGTTTAAAAAGCCTGTTCGCAAAATCATCTTACCTTTTTTTTAGAGTTGAAAATGATTTCGCCCCCAAAAAATAACTTATCGCCCCCCAAAATCGTATAGTCAAATAATCGCCCCCTTTAAGATGTCGATCGCCCCCCAGGGGGCGATATCGCCCAGGTTGAGAATCACTGATTTAAAGTAACTAACGACAAAATATATGAAAAAATTTCAAATAATTTAAAAGAACATAAATTTAAAAAAAAATAGTTATAAAACATACAGTCCTTAAACGTACGTATTAATGCACTGAAAGGCAAAAAAGTATGGTCTGTGGATATAACATAATATATATTTCGTAATTTGATTACAAAGTATTATTAAAATAAATATATTTAATTTTATTTTATTTGTAATAATTTGTATTTAAGGAAGCGCTATCCGGCGTTACCGTCTCCATTTTTTTATTATGAAAATTCCTATTTTAAATTAAGAAAAAACTAACAAAATTTGATTTTTCCCGAGGCTGAAACCAATGCAGATCGATTCTTTTATAAAAATTATCTAGGGTGTGAATTTCAAAAAAATCCTTAGAGTGGTTTAATATTCAAAAATACAAATATATATATATATATACATATATATATAATTTTTGCTAGTATAAGATAAGATAAGATACATTCAAATCTATAAAAATATTTTAACATGTGAATGTATTCTTAATTACCATGAGACAGCAGATAAATAAATAAAAAAGAACAATAATTTTACATTTTTAGGAAAGAAATTTTGAAAAACTATTAATTTTACATATAAAATTTTAGGAATAATATGAGATTTTTGTTGGTTTTCGATAGTTAAGGGTAAAATTGAAAATATTAAAAGTATTATATTAATATAAACGTTTAATAGATAGATGCTAAGGGTAATTATGTAAAGGGCGATTAATAAAAATAATTCCAAAATTGTTATTTGGGTTGCCTTCTTACAGGGGTAACATAATAAAATTTTATAATATATTATTACATATAAAATTTGAAATTCTTATATTAATTAATTTATTTATAAAACGTTACTAACGGACCTTTAAGGAAATTCAAATTATAATTATTGAATAAGTTATCTTTTTAATTTCCATAAATAAATAAAATTCCGTGAAAAAAATATAATTCTCTGTGGCTAAATTATTAAAGATTCAATGTTGGAATTTGATATTTATATAGATATAGATGAGTATTGATTAGAAAAATGATTTTATATGATCATAAAATTTCACATTTATAAAAATAATAAAGCTGTCAAGAAATAACAGAGACACTTTGGAATCATTGAAAAGAGTATACTGCAAAAATCTGTTTGTTGAGTGTTAAATGAAAATAAACCCCAGAGACTATATGATCTACAAATTTAATAAAATCATAATTATGTTTTATAGATTTGAATCAAATAAAAAATTTATAATCTAATAAGACGGTTTTATTTTGCTCTATTTATATTATTATCTATATTTTATATTAATTTTTTTTATTATTATTTTTATTAATTATTTTCTTTGTAATTATATGTTGCTAACTTCATGAATATTTTTTTTGGGTGGGAGAATGATAAATATATTTCGTAATTTTTTATTCTAAAATATTATTAAAATAAATATTTTTAATTTTATTTCGTAATGAAAAAATTTTAAAATATTTTAAATATAAAAAAATAATAATACAATATAGTGATATAAAGGCAAATTTCAATATGGATGACGCAATTCGTGACGTCATTTAAATTTACCATTTTAAATTAATAAAATACTAATAAAGTTGATTTTTCTCGAGGCTGAAACCAATACAGATCGATTTTTCTTTGTAAATATTATCTACGGTTTGAATTTCAAAAAATCATTAGAGCGGTTTAATATCTATCTCAAAAATATACAAAGATATATATATACAAATCTATATATATAATTATAATTTTTGCTAGTTTATAAAGATAAGATTTTCTATTAAAATTATAGAGTATCGAGTTAATGATAAGTAATGATTTGAAGAATTAGTGAAATTTTTCCAGTGAGTTCCAAGATGAATATGGTCTTTTATCCACAAAAGGTTGCTCACCCCTTTACTAGATCCTTAAGGCCGACTAAAATGATCAATAATTAAAAATAAAACGAAAATATTATCTATAACCACAAATCTTTACAATCCTTTCAGAAATTCAAACGAGATTCCAAGAACGATTTTACTATTCCTTAAAGATATTTGATCCAAATTTGTCTTCCTTAATATTCCTCTAACAAAGAGCTTATGTTTAAATTTTAATCATTTCCCAAGCATCTTTTTAATTGATCATTCTATAGAGATTAATGACATCTTCCTGTAACTAAATAATTATTTAAAGAAGTACATACATACATACTTCCTTGTAATTGGAAAGGAAAGATTATAATTTTTTGATTATAATTTAAATATTTGTATTTATCTTATTTTTTCACAATTAATAAGAATAGGAATATTTAGAGAAATTATTACTATAAATAATAATTTATAATTTGGATGATAGTTGAGGTGCTTCGTTGACTAAATCCTGAGTCAAGAAGTCAATTCAATGGAATGACGGGGGAATTAAAAAAAACAACATAGTGGGTATGTAAGACGAGAAAGAGATAGAGAGTAAGAGCATTTGATTTAATTGAATTTTAACTTTGAATGTATAGCAATTCATACTTATTCTTCATATCTTCTTCTCTATCTTATTGAATTAAATGAATGTGAATGTGAACACATTTTCATGTCACCAACCTTTTTTTTAGTTTGAATGTCTACAGTTACCAAGCAGAACCGTTTTCTGTCTATTGGAATGTTCCTACAGAAATGTGCCATAAATATGGGATACATTTTGAACATCGAGCAAGGAGTTGGCATATACATATAAATCCAGGTAAACGAAAATATTATTACCTATATTTAGAATTAAGGGATGCCGTATGCAATTGTTAGATAATATATATATATATATATATATTTAAAGTATGATAAATCATGTTTTGGTAAAAATAACAATTAAATTTCCCAGCATTAATTTCGAATCATTGTTATTTATTTATTATTTTATTCATTTTTATTGTTTTACTAACTATAACTGGCAAATAGGTTTATTATTGTTGAATTACTTACATACAAGAATAAAAAATTTTAAGTTTAAAGTTTGAAAGAAAATCAGGATCAGATCAATGCCAGCAAAAGTTACAACATACTTTTACAGAAAGCATGAAAGCATTGCCTATTGTAAATTTTATAATACATGTTTTGGTAAAAATAACAATTACCGAACATTAAATTCGAATCATTGTTATTTATTTATTGTTTTATTCATTTTTATTGTTTTACCAACTATAACTTGCACATAGGTTTGTTATTGTGGAATTGCTTGCAAGAATAAACAATTTTAAAAGTTTGAAGGAAAATCAGGATCAATATCAAGTTACAACATACTTTTTGAGAAAGCATTAATGCACGTATTATTATAAACACTAATTTTATAATACCTGTTGTGACATTTGGCTCAACAATGTGTTTATGATGTTTCGGATTATTTCCAACAAATCAAAAAGAGTTTTACATTCATTCAGTCATTTAGTTGACTTTTTTCTAAAAAAATTATTTATAATTTGTTTCTATTGACATTCTTAAATTGGTTCAATTTTCAATTTTCAATTTTTTTATAATTTTTACTAGAATAACTTCATTCAGTTCAGTTAGGAAGGTATTTTTTTGATTATTTTATTTATATTATTAAAAAAGAATATTTATATACACTGAGTATATGTAGGACCTCTTTTTCAATCTTATATACAGTGATGCCTCGCATAACGAACGCCTCGCACAGCGAACGCTGCACACAACGAACCATAATGAACTAAATTTCATGATTCATATAACGAACTTCGTATCACACAACGAACTCGCCCGAGCTTCCACGATCGCTGCCGTTGTATTGCATCCCCTTGCGTTTCACATAACGAACTTTTCGCATAACGAACTTGCTCCTGGAACGAATTAAGTTCGTTGTGTGAGGCACCACTGTATATATATATATTACATTGTTTTTAAAAGTATTCAAAAAAATATTTATGTAAGTATATGCGACTAAAACTCAATGGTCGGTCATCGATCGGTAAAAACAGTAACACAAATTTCAGAAAAAAATAGATTTGATTGAAAAAACACAAAAGTTTTATAAATGAAAATTATTATTATTATTATTATTTTGATTGATAAAATAAAAATTTTATATATGCAATTCTCTAAACTAAGGGGTTCTCAACCTTTCAGGCTCTGTGCCCACCTTAGAACACTGATGTGGGGTAACGCCCCCCTGTTTCAGAATATCATCTGACCTTTTTTTTTAGAAACATTTTGAAAAAAAATTAAAAGCGGAAATGTTCCAAAAATTTGAAAATCATCTAGCCTTTTTTTTATAACAAAATTTTCAAAAGTTTGCGGGCACTTGAAATGCCTTCGTGGGCACTTGATATGCTCGCCCCCCCCCCCCCCACCCTAGAATGTGCTCACGCCCCCAGGTTGAGAACCCCTGCTCTAAACCAATATTTATAAAAAAACCTCAACTTTGTCTCATTGTATCATACAATACTATAATCAAGAAAGATGTGTTTAATCTCAGATAGAAAGCGGTCAAGATATTGTACAACATGTCTGTACACGGAATTGAACCACGTACTGACGTATGCCATTCAGGTGGTTATCTTCCTCTAATTATAGAACAAAACTTATATCAAGCAAATGCAAGAACTTTTGAAAATCAAAAAAAAAAAACAATTGTTAAAATTGTTATGTTTATTTATTCTTTTTTATCTTAATTGAAAAAGAAATAATTATATAAATTGATTTGATTAAAATGTTAAATAAAAAATATATTTTCATTGATATAAAGTGATAATGATAATTTATGCATTCAATTAATCAATTGTCGTCACACTGAAGAAAGAAAGAACATATACGATATTACATTTATTACTTAAAGTTTTTAACTTTTAGGTAATAATCTCTTAAAAATATCTAAAACCAGTTATATATATATATATATATATATTTTATTTATTTTTAGTATTAGAAACTGAATTTGTTCACAGCTGATAAACAGCTAAGTCTTTTGTAAATCTTATCATAGTTTTGTCTAGTTTTGTATTTTATGCTCTTCCACCCCTTCCCTTTCTAAATGAAATCTTATATTAGAAAATAATTTGTTATTCAATGTAAAATGTCAATAATAATGAATATTTTACTCTTTTCTCTATTTTATAAATTAGTCAAGATTTGTTGTTTTTTTTTTTTTGATAAAATTAGTGTATAATCTATAATATATTCATGAATGAACTTTCATTTCTTTTTATCAATTTAATTAGTAAATGTAAATGTAAATATCAAAAATAGTGGAATTAAAATAATTTTTGACATGTTATACTATAAATAGGAATCGTTAAATTTTTATATTATATTTATTATATCTTTTTTAAAAAATTTAATACAATAAATAGAATAAATTTTTGAATAATATTATATAAAATAATATAATTCATTTTATTATATTAGTGTAAAACAATTAAAATAATTTTATTAATAAATTTAATTTTGCCCCTGATTGATGGCAACCATAATTACAATCACAGAATACTCCTATCGTATTAGATATAATTTCTGTTTTTCTTTTACTAAATTTGCTATTATCTATATGTAACATATATTTATTTAAACAAAAATTGATTTTGTCATTATCTCTATGCGTCCGACCTTGTAAATTATATATCAAATAGTATTTGAAAATAGGGTTCTTTGCAGCATTTAAAAAGAAAGATGGGTTGACCGGGAAATGACGGAGACTGTTTAACGTGGAATTGCAACTTCAAACATAGTTAGGGTGATAAAATCGAGAAGGTTGCGAAGGGCTGGACACCGTTTGGAAAGTGACTGGCTGTAAGTTTAAACCAAATGAGAAAAATGTCTGTGTGTGTATATGTGTGTGTATGTATGTAACTAAGATTACGCAAAAACGGTTTGAGATAGAATGATGAAATTTGGTACATGGGCATTATTCAAAATTCATGGTTTTCTACCCACTTTTGAGAAATGTAGTTCAACCGGAAGTGGGTCATTACCTACAACGTTTTGATTTTTTTTTTCTTCTAAAGTGACCGTAAAAATAAAGATATATGTTTGATAATTTTTCACATGATTAATAATTGTATAAAACTGCTATATATAGAATTTCAGCTTGATTGAAACGCTGAAAGTACCAGAATTAAATTTTTAACACTGCAAATCTCACGCGCCAACACGTGACGTGGTGCCATCAACAAAGAGCCAAACATGCGCTGGTTTAATAAATATTATTTATTAATTTTAATTTATAATTTAATTAATTTAATTTAATTTAAATTAATATATGTTATTTAATCCAATTCAAATTTGCGAGATAGTCGAGTGGAGACACTCCAGATTTTTGTTCTTTAGTTCTTTAGCGCTATTTTAGATAGATTTATTTATTACATCAAGGTCAATTTTGGTATGAAACTAATTAAGAATTATTAACGAAATTAACATCATAATTAGCAAATATCTAATCATTTTTCATAGAATATTACCATCAAAAAACTTTATAACAACATATACTTAAATACAAATATATAATTCTTATATGTGTTTCCCTAACTCAAATAAGTTCCAGAAAAAAATCAACTCAGCGCCCCCTGGAAATTAACTTTTTTTTAATTTCAATAACAATTAAACAGAGAGATAAATGTACCTAATCGCAAAATATTATAAATATAAAGATGTAAATTAGAAACATTAAAATTGTTTCTATTTATTGAACAAGTAATTTTCCCTAAATGCACCTGGGGTCCCCCTGGATCGCTTCCGCACCCACAATGATACTAAATCTTTTTTTACTTAACTAAAATGTCTTTTATACTAATTAAAGGTGATGTCTTTCTGGGACCCGTTATTTCCATTTTGTATGATCCTGGATTGTTTCCTGCCCTTGTATCCACGCCTGATGGAAAATTGAAGAAAAGAAATGGTGGAATTCCACAATTGGGCGATTTAAAGGAACACCTTAATCGTTTAGAAGCAAGAATTGCTCGATCTATTCCTGATCCTCGTTTTACAGGCTCGTATAAAAAAATATATATAATTATATTATACTTTTAATTAAATTATTAACTTACTTTATTTATTTTTATTTATTATTTATTTTAGGTTTAGGAATAATCGATTTTGAAGCATGGAGACCAATTTTTCGTCAGAATTGGGGAACACTTTTACCATATAAAAAATTAAGCAGAGAGCTAGAAAAAACAATAAATTCTTCTAAAACGCCTGCTCAAATCGAAATTTTGGTAATTCTTTAAACTAAATAAAATCATATATTATTTCTTTTTTTCTTTATATATTATCAATCTGACGGGAACTAACAAAAAGAAGTGACGGCTATATTGTATGATAATTAGCACATTTTATATATATATAAATGCCTCCATTCAATAAATATTTTTCTAAATTTCTCAGTGTTTCCATTTTCTGTCTGCAATGCATTGATTAGTTCGAATTAAATCATATAAATCATTAATTAGTAACGTTATCACAGTACTAAAAACCATAAATGATTTTAGGCTGAAGAACACTGGGAATTTCATGCTGAAGAATTCATGCGCTCCACACTTAAAATGGTAAAAAATCTGAGACCATACGCTCGTTGGGGTTATTATGCTTATCCTTATTGCTATAATTTTACAAAAAGACACCCAGGACCTGGATGTCCAACTGAAACACAAAATGATAATGATAAGTAAGTATTAATGATTCAATAAAATGTTTTGATACTAAAAATTTTTTAATACATATATAGCCCCCTATTTAATAAATTGATAAATTATGATTTTATAGTTTTTTAATTATGTATACTAATGAATAGTAAAGAATTAGAAAATAAAATAGAAACATGACCAGCTCTAGAGGCGATAAATAGAAAGTATAGGTATAGTGCGCTGTTATTGGGCAATCCTCCAAATGAGAGGAGCATTGCTATTACCCGATAACAACGCCACCCTGGCGTTTATTTTTTCCGTTATCTTACATACTTATGTTGAGAGAGAGAGAGATCTGTATAGGGGAATGATAAAATAATTATTATAGGAATTAATATTTTCATTCACTCTGAAGATGGTATTAACCAAAACCGAAACGTCAGCTTAGTGGGGATTAATGGAGGTAGGAAAATAGATGGGGTTTGAAATTAATAGTGATAAGAAAAAATATTTAGTAACCAAATGGAACAGTATTAACATACAAAATCTTAATATACAAAATGTAGAATTTGAATATGTAGAAAAATTGAATGTAATGACGAAGGATAATTATATTTGGGAAGAATTTAAATCGAGGTTGCAATCGGGAAATGCCTATTATCATGCAGTAAAGAGGCTTATCTCATCAAAATTATTATCAAAGGGAATCAAAATTAAAACATATAACGTGATATAGCACGTGGCTAGAATGGGAGAGAAAAAAGATATTGGTGGGGAGACCGATTGGAAAACGTCCGCTTGGAAGACCAAGGATGCGTAGGAAGGGACGTAAGAGAGCTGGAACAGGGGCTCAGGATAGGGACACTTGGAGAAATGTGATTGTTGCGGCCAAGAACTTTCGAGTATCGTTCAGCCACATAGATAGATGGATATAACATATACAATAATAATATATATAATTAATTTACTGATTAAATTAAAATATATTTTAAATAATCACACAAAAAGAAATTAATGTTTCATGTAATATACTGATTGAAACAAAATGGAGGAAAACCTTTTACTACTTTCAACCAAATACTATGTACCACTCGAAGGCGCTCTGAGCAGCTAGTATATTAATAATATTTAACTGAGTATTGTATACATTTATTTGAATAAAAGATTCATGATAATATTTATCCGCCGAAAAAGGATGAGGTCATCGGGGAATGGCAGAGACTGCATAACGAGGAATTGCATGACCTCTAGGCATCTCCAAACATAGTTAGGTTATCAAATCTAGGTGGATTTACATTTAGCTAGAATGGGAGAGGAAAGAGAGACAAGAAACTTATTTGTGAGATAACCAGGGAAGCGGCTGACAGACACTATAAAGGGGAACGTTAGGGAATTGGGAGATAATGTGAATTGGATGGAAATAGCATGTGAAATTGACAGTTGGAGGAAGATTGTTTCTGAAGTCAAGAACTTTCGAGATCGAAAGAGTCAAATAGATAGATTGTATAAATTTAAATTAAATTTAAATATAATATAAACAAAAATTCCCTAGAATATAAATATTGTTCTTTATGTATACATAATTCTAAATTTGCTATTATTTAATCTTTTCTTCATCTCGTATACCTAAAATATATTAAACTAATAATATATGTATATATATTTTAAATAAATTTCAGATTGGAATGGCTTTGGGAGATGAGTGGAGCGATATTTCCATCGATATATTTGAGGGAAGATGCACCTCTAAAATCTAAAGAAGATCGTACTCTCTACGTCTGGGGTCGTTTGACGGAAGCATTAAGGGTTCATGGCATCCCTCATGAAATATTTCCTTATTTATGGTATCAATATACGGATACCGGAAATCTTCTCTCAATAGTAAGATTTATATAAGAAATCTAATTGTTCTAAGTTTAATAATTAACAAAATTTCAAAAGACTGAAGCTTTGTATTTGTATACCAATATATATATATATATATATCTTATCTTATCTTATCTTATCTTACCTTATCTTATCTTATTATACTAGCAAAAATTGTATTTGTATATATTTGTATTTTTACTATTTCGCCAGAGATAATATTGAGATCACGAAAATTTTCGATGTCGAGATTTTGATGTTTTTATACGTTTTGAAGGTCTCGGAGTCATTTTCCCTAAGGTTGATAAAAATGTATGTGTGTGTGTATGAGAGTATGTAGACAAGATTACACAAAAACGGTTTGAGCTAGAATAATTTGGTACACGGGCACTATTCCCAATTCGTAGTTTTCTATCAACTTTTGAGAAATGTAGCTCATTTGAAATTCATACAATAGATAATATTTATAAAGAAAAATCGATTTAAATATAATATAATAAATAATTATATTTCATTATAAGATATCTATACAAATATAATATAGAAATTAAGTTATGTTTTGTAGTTAAAAATTCTTAAGGTGATTTTTAAAAATAATGTGTCTATGATCATATGTGAACAAAAATTATGAAAGAAAATCTAGAGTGTCTCCACTCGACTATCTCGCAATTTGAATTGGATTAAATAACATATATTATATTTAAATTAAATTAAATTAATTAATTTATAAATTAAAATTAATAAATAATACTTATCAGCGGGAAGACATTGCAAACTGGAATATTGAAACATACACTAGTGGGGGCCTCTTGTGTGAAACGCTCATTATTAATTCAAGTACCTTATATATAAATCGATTTTTCTTTATAAATATTATCTATTGTATGAATTTCAAAAAAATCCTTAGAGCGGTTTAATATTTAAAAAATTTGGAGTGTCTCCACTTGACTATCTAGCAAATTTGAATTGGATTAAATAACATATATTATATTTAAATTAAATGAAATTAATTAATTAATATATATATTAAACCAGCGCGTGTTTGTCTCTTAGTTGATGGCACTACATCACGTGTTTGGCAGTCAACGTGTTAAAAAATTAAAAAAATTAATTCCGGTACTTTCAGAGATTCAATCAAGCTGAAATTCTATATATAGTAGTTTTATACAATTTTTAATAATGTGAAAAACTATCAAACATATATCTTTATTTTTACGGTCAGTTTAGAGGAACAAAAATGAAAATGTGGTAGGTAATGCTCTTCTTCCGAATGAGCTACATTTCTCAAAAGTTGATAGAAAACTACGAATTGGGAATAATGCCCATGTACCAAATTTCATTATTCTAGCCCAAACCATGGCGAGATAGTAATGGAAAAATTGTATCAAAGATATTATTCCATTGCAATAAAACCTTCTTATTCAAATTGGTCGACCGTTATATTAGCTAATTTAAATATTATCTTCTTTTTTCAATTATTCTCACACGTTTCGATTATAATTGATTATAAAATAATGATTATTTTTCATATATGAAGAAAAATTATCTACTGAATAAAAAGGTAAAACGGAAAAAAATATTTAACATTTAATAATGCATATATGTTCTGTTCTCATGAATAGTAATTTAATAGAAAATATGAATACCATTTGAATTTGTTTTACTTTTATTTTCCTACAATTATTTTCTATTCTACTTTCTATTTTTAATAGGCAACCAGGTCAACATAAATCCAAATATGTATATACTATTATATTTAATATTGATTACATACATATCTGTATGGATTAAAAATATACCGTATTTATCATAATAATATATAATTTTATGGAAAGTAATAAAAGTCAAATATTCTTAGAATTTAATCAAGATATTAAGAAAATTTAACAGTAAAGAAGGTGGATAAATTGTATACTAATTTTGATTCTAATTTTCTAATTTCTAATTTATGCTTTTGGCATTTTTTTCATTGAGCCTCCCCGCGTTTTGTTCTTATTATCTAAACAATAGATATATTTATTATATCGAGTTGGCAAAGAAGCAATTATTTCTTTCTATATTTTTATTTCAATTTTCTTTTAGGGTTCAACCTCCTAATTATCTTTGTGTCTCTAATAAATCTGGAAGTTCTTGAGCATAGAAACCAGATTTCTTCAATTGTCTATCCTAGGTCACTTTCATCCAATTCTCATTCTCTCCTAATTTCTTTTATTGAATCTGCCAATCGTGTTAAATTATCAAACGCTTGATTAATTAATGGTTTCCCAATAAACATGCTTTTTATCAATCTTTGTCTAACCGATTCTAGTTACCTGTTCCATCCATTGCAACCTTATCAATTTTATATTACGAGGGCAGGTCAATAATTCCGTGACTTTTTAAATGAAACACAGGTTTTTGGATAAAAAATTATTTTATTTTTCAACGTAGTCTCTTTTGAGCTCTATACACTTCGTCCAACGTTTCTCCAAATTTCTTTATCCCTTCCAAAAAATAAGATTTGTCGAGGACATCAAAATAGATTTGTTTGTGAGATGATATAATCATTGGAGTCAAAACTCTTTTCGCCGAGTCATTTCTTCAGGTTTGGAAACAAGAAATAGTCACTCGGGGCTAAATCTGGTAAATAGGGCGGATGAGGGAACAATTCGTATGCCAATTCATGGATTTTCATGGAAATTCACTTTTTTCAATTTTCTTCTCAAATCACGATGTAGTCTGCTATTAATGGATGTCAAAAAAAAAACTGAAAGACTCAGCTGGTTCAAATTTCGACAGGAGTCAGTTGATTATTGCCTACTAGCAAAAGCAGGGTTGCGATTTCATTTAAGAAACGGGAAATTCAAAAAGTCACGGACTTATTGACCTGCTCTCGTACTATGTTTAGAAATGTATATAAGTTATGTAATCGCCTATATATAAATATATTCTCTAATGATTTCATCCTTTTTCGGTCTATAAATCAATATTTTATAGATTAATAATTTCATAAATGATTATTGGGAATTCCTAACTAAAAAAGTAATATGATGGTTAAAGCTGATGTTTTTTGATAATGTTTTAGACATCAGGTTCAAATTTTGATTAATAATAAAAACCTTTTGATTAATACGTAAATACATAAAAGTTTGAATTAATATTCGAAATTGAATTAATATTAAAATAACTAATAAATTATATATAAATTATTGGAAAATATTAATTTACAAAAAATTAACTCAATGAAAAAAAATATTTAGGTTAAATGGTATTTTATTTAGATAGAAAATTTCAAACGAAAATTTCAATGAGAAATTCCTTAAGAATTTGTTAAAACATGAACCATTATATAAATATATAAAAGTGTAAAAAATATAACTTTAATACATATTACTAATATGGAGTGTAACAGGATCCGTTGGCAATTGTTTGTATTTACTTTTTTATTTATTTTTTATTTTAAAGAAATCCTTTACTTTTTTTATAGTAATTTTAAGGGAAAATTTCACCATCGACCCCTTAAGTTTTGTCGTTCATATTCAAAGGTCTATAGACCCCCACCTAATATTACAAATGTACAAATTATTACAAATGTAAAGAGTCTCTTAAACATTTCCGACTTTTTTTTCTAAATTTTTTAATATGGTTCTAAAAAAAGGTTGAGAATCACTGATTTACGGTCTTTGGTTTTAAAATTTTTTAGATTATATAAGAAATTTTTAAAACTTTTTTCGAATGTTTTTTAAATAATTTGAATTTTTTTAATATTTTATTTATATATTTTAATAAAAAATTGTATTTTTATGTTAAATAGAATTTATTGAATTATGATAATATATAATAAATAAATTTAATTTAAATAAATAATTTATAAATTGTTAATAAAGGTATTGTTTTTAAATAAATTATCTAATTATTTATATATTTGTTTTTGTTTCTAGGAAGATTTAAAAAGTGCAGTACAAATGGCTCATGATTTTCATCTTGGCGGTGTTATTATTTGGGGGAGTTCAAATGATGTTAACAGTGCGACAAAATGTAAACGTCTTTTAAATTATTTAGATAATCAATTAGGTCCAACTGTTGCAAATTTTACAGTACTAGCAGATCCACCATTTGGTTACCATACTATACTTATATAAGTATTTATTTTTATTTCTTTTTTTCTCTTTGAAAATGGAAACCAAAGAAAACATTTTTATTTCTTTTTTTTTTATTATTTTTGAGTGTGTTTAATGAATGTGTTTTATGAATGATTATTTATATTTATATATATTATATATTATATATATTATAAATAGAGAACTTAATTAAATTTTAAAATTTACATATTTATTATTATAAATAATTATAAGAGCTACTTAATTAGAAAAATATTTATTTATTTTTTTGAAATTAAAAAAATACTTCTAATTGTAAGTATTAAATTTAATAAAATATAATCTTAATTTTTATAATCATGTATTTATTTCAAATATATTTATTAATTTTTTTTATTTTGTATTAATAATTTAAATATTAAAAATATTTTTTCAAATAAATAATACATAAATTAAATTACAATAAATATTTCTGGTATATGTGTAATTAATGAACAGTGGCGTACCTAGAACTTTTGCCGCCCGGGGCGATCTCCAGTTTGCCGCCCTTTCTATTATAAGTCAATCAAATAGTGGTTTTTATAAATTAATACACATAAATAAATTATTAAGTTATTTAATCAATATTAATTAATACACAGAGAGTAAATTTTTTTACACATATTTGTATGCACTCGTAAACATAGATATTTATATAATATTTACTCTTCTAGCTTTCATACTAGAAAAATCGTTTATAATGTTCTCAAAATTTATATTATTTGTAATTTCTTGTTCTATTGACAATATTGCAAGATTTTGTAGTCTTAATTGACTCATTGTAGAACGAAGATAATTTTGCCGAACAAAATCTTAAAGATGCGTTTACGAATTCAACGAATTTTAATGAATACAATAAAATAAAATTATTATCCTGTTCTTGGAATTAGAATTCAAAATTTACACTAAAATGCATTTATATACACCGAGGAATAATATTCGAAATCATATAGTTGATCATAATTTATATAAATCAAATAGTAAACTTACAACAATAACTAAATATAAAAAATGCCGCCCTAAGATAAGTGCCGCCCGGTGCGGACCGCACCCACCGCCCCCCCCCCCTTAGGTACGCCACTGTTAATGAACAATGTTTATTCATTAAGTAATAAATAATATACAATTAATTTTTATAGAATAAAATGATCAAAATAAGTTTTATTTTCATTTTATATAACACTTAATACAATAAGAAATCAGAAAAAATATAATTTATCAAGAATACAATGTTTTTTATTATTTTTTCTTATAAAATTTTTTAAATAACTTGACATAATAAAGATAATAATAATCATAAGTAAAATAAGTTGATTATCTTTATATTATAAGTTATTTAGAAATTTAACAAAAATTAAAAATTGTAAAAATAAATAATATATAACAATTGTATGTTTTTTTTAATTCCTTTATTTATTATGCGAGCTTTTATATTTGTTTTTTTACTTTATATAATTATCGTAATCTAATTTGATTAATCGTTTTTTGAGATAATTTTTAATTAATTTTAATTTAATTATTTCTGCTGATGGTGTTGAAATTTTCTTAAAATTATTGGAAGCATTATTGCCATTAGTTCAGATTGAAAAAATTTGAATTTCTTCGGGAAAATCAGATCCATTTAAATTATCATCTTGTTTTTATTTAAGTAATTCTAGATTCACGCGAAAACTTGATTAATAGTCTTGTATTGTTCTTAAAAGTGAAATATAATTCATACACACAGAATAAAATATAAATATAAAAAAATTTTATAAAATAACGTTTTTCCAATGGACTAAAAGCCTGACAAAGTTTATGGATGAATTGCTTCATATTCAACGAAAAACGATGGGCGCATTTATTTTTATTTATTTAAATTTATTTAAATCAACTCATATTTTTGTAATAATAAAAATTTTATTAAACACATAAACTGACAATTTTTTTTATCATGCAATAAAATTGGTATATTGGAATATTATAAGAGTGATTTTTAGACTCTTCAGTGGTTTAGTACAGTTAGAACCTCACTCAGTCTACCTCACTGAAAACTCGAATTCGAGCCTAGGGAAATTCAATAATATAATATCTCTCTTTAAAGCTCTGCGTGATTCTCAGGGTATATTCGCTAATAATATATGACCGATTTTTATAAGGCCACGATTTCACTATCATTTGACAAAATTAATAAATAATCATTAAAAAATTATTCTAATTACCTTCATGGTAAATAATGAATGAAAGTCTTTATCCAAAAAATTAAATCAAACAATCAAAAAAGATAATATTATTATTGTATAACTCCTTTTGTTTTATATTTTATACTATAAAAATCAATATTTTTCAATTTATAAACAAACCTTTTTTGGAAAATTAAAATATATTGTATTATATTATATTACTTTTGTTCTATTTATTATTTTGTGTGTGAAATGATAGCCTTGGCAAGAAAAGATTTAGGAACCCAATTTGGGTTAATCCGCTAAATAGCTAAAAGAAAAAATTTTAATAATACCTGATAAATTCCCAAACATTTATTTTTCAGTCACACTTCATTATAAAATAAAAACATCAAATATATATTTTTTTTCAATTACTTCATACTTTCCTGTATTATCAAATTTTAATTGTTTCATTGAAATGCAAATGGTTATATTTTAATTATAAAACATTATTATATTGAACTCTATTAAGTGAGAGGCACTAGAACAATGACGTGAATAATTGATGTTCTTGATTAAGGTTCCAATTGAAGATTTTAATCAATTTATTTATATTCATCTATCGTTTTAGTATTCTTTTTTGTTAACTTAACTTGATTATTGTAATTTTATAATTAAATTTTCTGTTTAATTTAATATTGTATTTATTTCTTTTATGTCGAGATATTTTGCTATACTTATGAATTATACACAATTATTATGATTAGTTAATTTTTACCGACCGACGATAGTAAGGGAGGTATTGTTTTCACACCAAATTTCACATATGAAGATTTTTACAAATCTCCAAGAATCATGCATTTTCTTAACAGAAAAAAGTATTTTTAGCATGATGTCTGTCCGTCCATCCGTATAGATGTGTACAGCTTGAACGGCTCAACGGATTTTGATGAAATTTGGTATATTTACTTAATGCATCAGTGGGATGAATTGATCAACTTTTGGTGCAAATCCGGAAACCGGAAGTGGTACTATTAGCGATCGACGATGAATATTTCACATGAGGAGATTTTTTATATATCACCACGAATCATGCGCTTTGTATTGGTTTTATCCTCGAGAAAAATCATCTTCATTAGTTTTTTCTTAATTTAAAATTATATGACACCATCCAGCCATTCATGACGTCACAGCCTGGTCTTACATATATATTATAAATAAAATTAAATTAAATATACTTATGTTATATCCCTATCTGTTTTTTATTACATTAATAGATATATTAAAATTATTTGAAATTGTTTCTGTAGCTGGAAATTGATTTACTTCGAACCGTCGGTCGGTTCGGACCTGGCCACAGGTCAACTTATTTTTATATTTTTCTCATTCCGGAAGAAACCCAACCTCTTGCAAACATTCCTGATATTAATTTAAATTTGAAATTGTATTGTCACATAATTACCATGTTACCATGTAACATTTCATAATATATGAAAAACTGGCTCTCATTAACTTCACCCTTGGCCACCCCTGAGTTAGAATATTTTAAATTTTCCGCTGCTGACTATCAGCGCCCTCACTGATCAGTATCCTAATTTCCCTCATTCCTGCGATCCAAGATCGTTGTTTTGGTCCAGTCAAGATGTCTCAAATATCAGAAATAGAGAATAAATTGTCATTGCTTGAAGAACAATTAAAGGCGGACACGAGGGAACGAGACTTCTTGCCGTCACCACACATGCTCTCGACAACTCCTATTTCACGACACGGCTCGGGTACTGGCCGAAGGCCCAACCAATGTGAGTCGTCTAGCCCCAGGATCAGGAAGACACCCTCTTTCAATCATCGAGGCACCTGACTTTACTAATGAGATTTCTTGTCTTTCAAATACACCTGAAATTTAAAAAAAAAAAAATAATTATATTTTACTAAATCTCTACCTTATTTTAGGTTAAATTCGCAAAAAAATTAAAATTTTTTAATAATATACTTAATTTTTTTATAATATATATATATATGTTAGTATATTTAGATATATATTACAATATATATCATTTCTATTTCATTAATATTTGAGTTTATGAAAACTATATTCATCTATCAACAACTAATTGATATATGATCATTTGGCATATATAAAGAAATATTCCATATCCAAATTGTCAAATAAGAATGATTCTTTATAAATGTCTTAAGATGATTTTTTAATTTTACTAGTATATATTAACCAGTTAAATATTAAAATTAAAACAAAAAATTGGGTGGGTTATACCTAATATATAATTATTAAACTACAAATCTACTATTATTTTTTAAATAAAATATTAATATAAAAAATATTTCTTCCATTAATATTGTTGTAAATCAAAAATTCCTTCCTAAAGTAATTTTTTAATTTAACATTTATATATATATATATATTCTATTTGTGTTTTTTTTTATGATTTGATTAATTTTAAATGACATCAAGGTTAGTGATTCCCTAAAACAATATATTGATAAATTAATTTTACGTATACTTTATTTATGACATTATTTTTCATATTTTTATGGTAAATATAATCCTATTATCTTTTTTTATATAAAAACCTGTTTATTATTTATCACATTTCATTTTTTTTAAAGTACAAAGTGAATAAATCTAATAAATGTAATCATATTATATTTTACATTATTTGTGATTCAAATATAAAACCGATTTTTGTATATACTATTTAAGAGCTTTCTTAGTAATGATTGTTCAAAATTCTTCTAAAATATTAAAGAATTAAAATTATTAAAAATGCCTAAATATATTTAAAGATAATTTATGGAACTCCTTATCTCTACCTGAAACTATTTCTCTTCTCTCTCTAACCTTTTTATTATTAAGTGCAACTCTAAACCTTAAATTAGATTTGACACGATCGACTGAATTATTTTAAATATTTTTTTAAATGTATCGAATATTAATCCATCTGTATATTTTATTGTAAATTTAGTACTCCATTAAAATTTTCTAAAGATATTGTGAGTAGGACAAGGTTAAAATGTTTATCATTATTTATTTTTAACACAATTTATTATAAATTTTATCAATTATCGCGTTCATTTATTTGAATAAACCTGTTGTTAATATATATATCAATTCTAAAATAATAAATTAAATACTTATGATTGATAATTCTCCAAAAGAAATTGAATAAAGAGCATTTTCTTTATATTTAATAATTATTAATAAACATTGTTAATTAATTCATTATCTATTATAAATTTGTTCTATAATTTTTTTTTTTCGAAATCATTGTTTTTAAGTGGGCAGTATACATCCAGACGGTACTCCAATGAAACCAAGGAATCTAGCAATTCCAGTTCCAATAGCTCCTCCACCTGCACATGATGAAATTGAAAGTAAAATGCAAGAAATTATGAAAATGAATGGAATACTGAATATTAATGGAGAGGTAATTTTTTTGATTAATATCTTGTAAAATGTATTATTTTTAATATCATTATATACTTTAAAATTATTATAATATCAACATATTTTTTTATAAATTTTATAAATTACTTATAAGAAACTTTATAATATTTAGTTATTTAATTGAATTGCATAATAATAATTTTTGTAACATTTTTCTAGACTTACAAGACTGAAATTAAAGACTTAGAACACTTAGGTGAACTGGGAAATGGTACATGTGGAAATGTGGTCAAAATGTTACATCACCCTAGTAAAACAACAATTGCTGTTAAGGTATAGAAATGTTATTAAATAAATATTATGTAGGAATTATATAGTGGTGTATTGGGAGGGGACGCTGTGGAACGACGTTCCCCTAGTATTTTTTTCATGTCCCGACAACACCCACTTAAATCTACTGTTATAATTTCTTTTTTTGTGTTCGTTAATATTTTGTATAGTAAGAATAAGAAAAAATAAAAACTTATATGGAGAAATATAGTTTGTTGAAAATAGGACTTTTTTTGCTTCCACTCTGCGTTCCCTTACTTCTTATTTTACCAATACATCACTGGTATTATATAACATATAATATTAATATTGATCATTTTTTTTTAGCAAATGCGACGATCCGGAAATCCAGAAGAAAATAAAAGGATAATGATGGATTTAGATGTTGTTCTAAAATCACACGATTGTCCATTCATTGTACAGTGTTTAGGTTGTCTTTTTACAGATGCAGATGTATGGATTTGTATGGAATTAATGGATACATGTTTTGATAAATTATTAAAACGTTTACATAAACCTATTCCTGAAAGAATATTAGGAAAAGCTACATATGCTGTATTGACTATTAATTATTATTTAATTATTTTATTATTAATTATTTTCAATTTTAATAAATACTTATTCTCTTATTTTCAGACTGTGAAAGCTTTAGATTATTTAAAAGAAAAACATGGAGTAATACATAGAGATGTTAAACCAAGTAATATACTCTTAGATAGAAGGGGGAATGTTAAATTATGCGATTTTGGAATTAGTGGACACCTTGTTGACAGTAAAGCTCAGACAAGAAGTGCTGGATGTGCTGCATATATGGCTGTAAATTATTTTTTTCTTAAAATCCACAATTTTTATAAAGACACATTATTATCCCCAAAATTATTATATAATTATATTAATATGATTATTATTATTTTTGGATTTATAATTAATAATTATTTTTTCAGCCTGAAAGAATAGAACCTCCAAATCCTAGTAAGCCTGATTATGATATTCGGGCTGATGTTTGGAGTTTGGGTATAACACTTGTTGAATTAGCTACAGGAGTCTTTCCATATCGAGATTGTGTTACAGATTTCGAAATTTTAACCAAAGTATTATTCGAAGATCCTCCTCATTTACCAGAAGATGGACAATTCACACCTGAATTTAGAGATTTTGTTCAAAGCTGGTAAATTTTCTATCTATACCTATTTTAAAATTGTTAAAATTAATCAATAATAATACGTATGAATTTTTAGTTTATCAAAAGATTTGAAAAAACGTCCTAAATATATTGCATTATTAGTTCATCCATTTATGAAACGGTATGAAATTGCATATGTTAATGTTGCTGAATGGTATGAAAAAGAACGACAACTTATGGAAGCCAATGCAAGAAGGTAAAAAAGATTTTTCAATGATAATTTTTTAATATAATTTAAAATTAATTTTACAATTAAATATAAATATTGATTCAATTTTTTTTGTCAATAAAATCTATTAGTTTATAAATAAATAATATATATGAAAAGGTTTTCTTGTTTAATTTAAATAATTTTTAGTTATTTTTATAATTTAATAAATTTACAATAAACAGAATTATTGTCTTTAAGTGAGGCATCCTTGGATTTGTTTTCAATCAGATAACCTTAATCTTAAATAACATATAATAACCTCAAAAATCGGAAATTCCAGCTATTTATGGAATTATTTTTCCTTTTTGTCATTTTCAATTTTATTATTTAATTATAGAATGGCTCCAACAGTATCTACACCAACACACCATCAACGATCATTAAGTGAATCCACAAATCGAACGACAAATAATCATAATGGAGCTCCAGAACCTGTAGGCGGCGGTGGTGGGGGTGGCGGAAAACATAACTCTCTCTTTGGTCAACGTCGAGCGAATTTTCAACAAGCGATAAATTCTTCAACTCCCCCATTGCAAACAAATTCGTCTTCTGCTCAATCACAACAAGGATTTTGGAAACCACATTTACAACATTTAAATCATAATCATCATAATCATTATCGACAACAACCCTCTCCATCTCATTCTTCTTTTTCTTCTACTACTGGTGGAGAAGAATATGAACCTTGGGACACCAACAGGATTGTCGGGTAGGCTAGAATATCTTTCTTTTCTTTTTATATAAAAATTATGGTATTTTCCTTACTAACATAAAGTATCTCAAATCATTTTGTATTTATTTCTAAAATTTTACTATTTATATTTGAAAAAGTAATAATTTTAAATCTATTAAAAAATTTTTTCATTTTCTTTAAAATAATTTCTCTTACGATATAAGTATATAAAGTCTAATATATATTGAGTTGTGGAATAAGTTCGTGCGTTATTTTTCAAAGAGCTTTATTTAAACAAAGAACAATAATTATAACAATAAAGTAATCAATTATGTATTTGATGTTACTGTTTACCACCACTCGACCAATTTGTTGATGCCATTCCGCCAAAATCACCTGGCCAGGTGTCGAAGAAGTTGGTGAGCCAGTTTTTGAGGTCCTCTTCGCCATAGAAGGTAACATCTCTCATTTGATTCGATATGGAGCGGGAAAGGTGATAATCGGTTGGCACAAGATCCAAAGAGTACAGTGGATGCTAAAGAACCTCCCGTTCGAACTTTTGAAGTGCGGTTTTGACGACTTGTAGAGCTCCTTGTTGACCGTTTCCAAGCATTTCCCAGTAATTATGCCTTCCCAGTCCCACCAAACACAGATCATGGTCTTTTTCGGGTGGAGATCTTGCTTGTCTCGGCTTCGGCGTGTCTCCTGGGGCCACCCACTCTTTTCTTTGCTGCAAATGGACGTCCAGACATCAATTCTTATCATACGTAACAATTTGGTACAAAAAGCGCTGTTTATGACCGCGTGTTGCTCGATGGCGTATGAGGTGTTGAGCAGCGATTTGAAGCGATTTCTTTGTTGATTTCGTTAAGCACGTGAGATACCCATGTTCTGAGTTTTTCGCTAAATCTCACTGAATGAAGATAATTGAAAATAATCGCAGTTCTTTTTTTTCGGTCAATTCACGACTTTTTTCCTTCAAAAACACCATGAGATGCTCTTCATCGAATTCTGCTGGTCATCCGTTGCGAGGTTAAAATCGCAATTTTTGAACCTGGTAAACCCTTTATGAGCTGCGAGTTCTCTTATGACACCTTCTCCACACAAGTTGCATTTGTCACGAGCGGCTTCAACTGCTTTTTGATTGCAATGACGAGCAATGATATGTAGGTGTCGAAAATGCTGATTTTTACCTCCTAAATATTCTATTTCTAAGGTTGGAAAATAGGAAAAAATAAATAACTCAGTTTTGTATAGTAGAAAAAGCACTTTCTAATGAATACGAACACTTTGCTAATCAACAAACAAATGACTTAAATAATGCTCTTTGAAAAAAAATACGAACGAACTTATTCCCCAACCTAATAAATCTCATATCTCATTTGAACATACACTCATCTTTTTAATGCCAAAAGAGAAAAGATTTTCCATGATTTTTTATAGGTAATATCGTCTAGCGAAATTATGCATATATATATACTTTTACGTATCATAGAAATTGTTTTATAAAATCAAAATAATTAACAATAAATTTTTTTAACATTATAGAAGAATATAAATATATATATCACATAAATAATAATAAATTAAGTACTGACTTTAAGTATTGACTTTAAATAATAAAATTTTGGAAAATAAATTTATATTATAAAATATATACTATTAAAAATTTTGGACATTTTTTAAACTACAGCTACATATAGTTATGACTATAGTGGCCATTAATTTAAAACAACCCCACATATTTATATACTATAAAAAATATTAGGTAATTCTTTTTTTTATTTTTATAATTGAAAAAATAGTAATATAAAAAAAAATAAACTTTTGTGCCATTCATTTAATAAATCTAACCGATTGCAAATTGATATATTTTAAAATACCATTTATAAATACAATCAAATTAACTTATTTATACAAATGTATATATTAATTAAAAATATATATTTTTGTTTAAGGCATATTCAATCATAATATTGTTAATATGTATTATTTTTGAATACATAATTTTAAAATAAGTAAAAATATATAATGTGATATATAAATATATAAATATATATATATATATATCAACATATAAATTTATAACTAAAAATAAAATCTTAATTAATTTGTTAACAACAAAATTTTCAGCAATGTTTACTTTTTTAATTGCTTGCATTCACATTCATTATTAAGTTTTTTTTTAATTTAAATAATTTATATTAACTATCATAATGTCTTATATTTTTCTTTTTTAATTAATTTTATTATTTATAGTGTTTGTGATTTATTTGTATAGAAAATAATTATTGTAATAATTTTTTATATAATTTATCTTTTATATATTTATACATATTACTAATAATAATTATAATTTTTCCTGTATATGTATATTTTTTTGTATATACATATACCATATTTTTATTTATCTTTCAATTTTTTTTCCTTTCACAATCCTCTGCTTATGCATGATGCATGTATTATGTTGCTTTTGTAAACATTATTATTATATTTGTATTGTTGTATTATAATAAAGTAAATTTTGAATAGTTTTATAGTCTTTATCAGTATCATTTTTCATTTTATTTTAAATGAAAAAATTCCTTTAGATAAAAAACTTTGAACGTTTACTTTTATTTTAGATGATTATTATTTAAAGACACTAGCTTGTTTATGTTGATGTTAAATTAGTTTTATTAATTTTAAATTAGAATATAATTTTAAATAAAATCTATATATATTTTAATAAATACTTATTTGAGTAAAGAAGAAAAGAAAAAATATTTGTTCATTTTTATATTTATTGTTATAAAACAAAATACTGTTTTTTTATTAATTTTAATTTTAATAAATTAATTTTTTTAACAATTTATTTATTGATTCCAATTTTTTTATGACTGTAGGGATTTAAGCCCACATATTATGATTTCATTATATTAAATATTATATTATTCCTTTCATCGTAAAGTTCAGTAGTCCCGCATTTTACTGTTGATCTATGCTCTAAGTTGTTCCAAATTTTTATTCAGGCTTCTTGTAATTCATATAAACCAAAAGTATATCATCCATGGTTATACCTTTCCTACTAATTGTTTTCTTCTACTTAAATGCTTTTAAAGACCATTATTTATTTAATATAAATCTTTATTATAAAATACATTTTTTTATTATTATTTATATTAATCTAACTTTAATTTTTATCACATTAGTCAAATCATATTTTATAAATAAATTTTGTTTAATTATAAAAATTTTTCATTTACTTATAGTTTACTATATATAAGAACTTATAAATAAATAATAATAATATCAATAAATGCTATTTAATCCTTATTATTCCGAATATTTACTCTTTTTTTTTATTTTTATCACTTTTTAAAATTCAAAAACAAAAATAATTGTAAATTAAAAATTCAAAAATTATCAATTATTTTAAATTTATAAATAAAAATAAATAAATAATATAAAGCGAGTTTTTTTATATGCTTCGATTATAAATCCATATACAAGCTTTTATTTGTACGATTTGAATAAACAATCAATGCACGGCTTTTGATTGAATGTCCTCTCTTTGACAGCTTGGTATGTATGTGTGGGTCTCTGTGCGTGTGTCCTATTCTTATAGAAGCGGGTATCATTATTCTCCGGAGCTGAATCGTAAACGTTATCCGCTGCACGCTTCATCTCCTCCTGCTCCGCCATCGCCGCTTGTCTTGCAACGTTTTCATCATCAACAAAATCAGCATTATGTTTCTTATCCACAATATTATAAAACGTCGAATTCGCCACCTGTATCATCACAATCATCATCTCAAACAAATACTGTTCAAGATGGAAATAAAAAACGTTTTGCATCCTATATTAAATTACATTTGGGCGGCGGCAGCAATTCTGGGAATAATAGCGGTCCTGATCCACCACCAAGGCATAGTAGAGTGTCTTCCGCTCCCGGGGATGGTTCATCACCGCTTCTTAGTCGTCGTGGCATGAGTGGCTTCCTAGATGTTTCACCCGTGAGAAGACAATTTGCAGAAGGTTCTCCATCGCTCAGTAGAAGGTATTTGGATTTTTCAATTTTCAATATTTCTATTCTATCCTAAATAATAAATATTGAAAGAATTTAATCGATGACAATTTTAATTTAACTTTTAATTAATTTAATTTTATTAACATATATTAATATATATATATATATATGTATATATATATATATATATGTCTATCTATCTAATCTAGATATAGATATTTTTTTATCCTAAAAAATATAGGCAGAATTTTATCAAAATTCATTTATTTTGAAGATTTTAAGATGTAAATCTGAATAGCTCTCATTTACAATAAAAATCATTTTAATTGTTTTTTTTTTCTTAGTTTAAGTATTTAATAAAACTGGTGTCAATAATTATCCAAAACAAAATATGGAAATGATACGAGGTAGTTAATTTCAGATCATATCAGATGATAATGATAGATAATAATGAAAATTTGTAATTATTAGAAATAAATTAAGAATCTATATATTTATTATTTATTTTATGTGGAATCTACTAGAATTAATTAATTAATATTAATTAGTTTTATATTCATTAACAAATATATATATGAACAGGTTGTCCTCTAGGGTTTTTAAAAGAAAAAAAATAATTTCTGGTTTTTTTGAAAAAAGAAATTGATTAATTATCTGTTTGCTAGGTACAGACTTATGGGTAATTAGAAGATAAGAAAAATTCATAATAAAACTTATAATATTCTCAAATCTTAAATAATAATTTTTTAAAGTACCGAACGGCGGCTCTAGGTACTATAAGTTATGTTAATATAAAGAACTGAAAATATTTATTTATTTTTTTAATTTAATAATTAAATTAATTTCAAAGAATAAATATCGCCTTGGTGAACCTGGTACTTACTATAATTTATATATTATTCTATCTGAATAAGTGAAGTATAACAAGTCGTCATATTCTATCCGAATTTAGTAACTGAAAATATTTACTTTTTTAATTTAATAATTAAACTCATTTTAAAATATTTTTACAAATTTAAAAAAAATTATTTAAATTTTGCTCTATTTTATCTTTGAAACTTCGAACCACTTTATTTATTATTTGGATATTTATCTATCTATCTCTCTGACTCTACGGAATTCGAAAGTTCTTGGCAACCACATTTTTCCAAGTGTCCCTATCCTGGGCCACAACCATCCAACTCCTACCCTCTCCCAACTCTCTCACGTCCCTTCCTCCATTGTTCACCCACCGCGTCCTTGGTCTTCCCAATCGGTCTCTACCAATATATTTCGCCATTCTTTCCTCTCCCATTCTAGCCACGTGCCCTGCCCTTCTCGATTTTATAACCTTAACTATGTCTGGAGATGCGTAGAGGTTATTTAATTCCCCATTATGCACTCTCCGTCATTCCCCGGTGACCTCCTCTTTCTTTGGCCCATACATGATGCGAAGAATCCTATTTTCAAACACTCTAAATGTACTCTCGTTTCCTAAAGTCATAGATCATGCCTCACACCCTTATAATACAACCGGCAAAATAATTGTTTTATATATTTTAATTTTGATCCACTTTGATAATAATTTTGACGAGATAAGCCCCTTTACTGTATGATTACATGATTATTATTTGGATATTAATTATAATAAATGAATATCTATTATTTAAAATATTTATCAAATTTACAATTTAATTTTAAATTAATCATATGTTTGTTATATTCTTATAAAAAAAAATATTACAAATTATTCTCAAATATTCAAATCCAACTCTATATTTATTTTATTTTTAATATTTAATTTAACGTTACATAATATTTATATTTTAGTAGGCATATGTTGATTAAATCTAATTTTTGTTTTGTTTTATATTTTATTTTCTAGGTATATTTCACCTTCACCTCCTCAACCACCGCCAAGAAGATTAAGTGAGAGTAATTCAGTGCCTGCATCCCCTCAACATCCTCGCCGAGGGCCAATTGAGCCCCTTCGAGCTAGGTTCCGATATACGCCTGAGCCCCAAAGGCGAGTCTTTGCCTCATCGCTGCGTTCCGACCCACCCTCGTCATCACCACCACCCCCTCCGACTTCTTCACGGCCTTTCTGATCGGCTGCCGTCTTTTATTTATATTGACATGTATATTTTTTTTTATCTATTTCCTATATACACTTGGTGATTGCAAATTTTAAATTGTTAACTCTAGGGAGCCATTGAAATTTATCTACATATACATATATATATATATATATATATAATTTATTGAGTCAAAATCAAAATTTGACTTTAAATTATTTAAATATTTCAGCTGAAATTATACTTTAGGATATTTAATATTTTTTTTAAATCAATATTTTTATTAATTTATTAAATAAATTATACATTTTTTTAAATAACCATTCTAATATATAAAATAAATGAAATTTTAATATATATATAATTAGAGTAACAGCATAATTTATTTAAATATATATTTTATATATAATTATTTCTTTAAATAACTATTTATCGAGATAATGACGAGCATGACAATATTTGTTTAAAAAAAAATCAATAAATAAATCAGTAATAAAATAAATTTATCTTTTTGCTGAAATATTTTAACAATATAATTTGTTTATTGAAATATTTACATTAGATTTAATTTAATATTTATTAAATATGAAAATATAATAATAATATTCCGAAACGTCACAGTTTTAACAGTCCTTTTGACCTGAAATAATTCCTATAAAAATTATAATTAATTAATCTACAAATTAATCAACCATGAAAGTGAAATGTTTTCATAAATTGAGGATCATAATACAAATGGCATAAAATACTACTTGAAATTTAATAAAATTTAGGAAAAATGTATATTATTAATAAATGAAATTTCTGTGACATAAAATAAATTAATTTTAGAATTTTTGAGAAAAGATTAAGACTCGTTGGTCTCTAATATGAATGAGTGCATGATACTATTTTCTATAATTATATACATATATATATATGATTTTCAATTTATTGTGAAATCTGTAATTTATTTATTTATTTTTTTTTAATTATTTATTTATTTTAGACTAGAAAGATGGTCTTTAAGTCATTTAAGATTAATATAATTTTTAAATATTATTTATTCCTATTAAATTAGATTGCTTTTAAAATATTTGAATCTAAATTCAATATCAGTTGATTAGCGGGTCTAATTGCTGATAATCAACTAAAAATGAAATGATTAAATATTTTTTTATAAAACGATTCGATATTTAAGGGAATTCAAATTTGAATATAATTATTTCAAATTATTTTAATTTTAATCTTTTATCCCCAATATAGTGATTGTTATTTTTATTTTTCATATATTTAATTGTATTAAGTTGTTGTTATACAAGAATAATTAATTTATTATCTAATCAGTCCATCTTTACTGATTCTATGATTAACAGATTCGATTAATTTTAAAGTTTAAAGAATATTATTTTTTATTTTTTTAAGTAATTATTTCAGTTTATTATAACATATCTCCATTTAATGAATATCCTAAAGTTAATTCTTTGTATAACCAAATTTTTTTTAAATAATTACTTATAGTCTTATTCCTAGTCGTGTCAATTTAATCTGATATCGTTTTAACAATTATATTTATCATTTTTATATGATTCATTAAATCCAATGACTTAAATGACTATCTTTTTAGTTGTAAAAGATAATCTAGTTTCCCTTAACTCTTTATACTTTTCTATCTTATATAATAATATTGTTAAAAAAACAATTTATTTTTCTCAATTCAATGGCTCCCAATTATCTAGTCTACTATTTAAATATTCTTTTTCTAATTTTATTATTATTTTTTTTCTTTTTAATTGAAAAAAAACTATCATGTTGCAATATTTTTTTTTATTTTATTCATATTCTAGTTAGAACGTCATTGACAATCACAAATATTATTTTATTTTATTTTTTTCTCCCTTCAAAATCGCACAAAGTAGAAAACCGCTCGCGAGAAGTTTCGTGCGAAAATAATTTCCGTTCATTTATATACATCTATAAATATATTGCAATGCTATATGAGATTTTTTATTCGCTCTAAAATTTCTATATATTTTATGTGAATATTTAGTAGAAACGAAATAAATGATGTTGGTATAAATGTGAAAAAAAAATTGTGTGGGTCGTTATTTTATCAATACTAAAAAACAAATAAAATAATGAATATAAAAAAAAAAATATGATGAAAATTTATGTGCCTTATATATGCGCAGGTACTCTTCTTACGACGGTGCTTAGCTGTCCTATATTTAAGGAGAGAAGAGATGAAAACAATTAAATTCCTTTATTTTTATAAGCATATAAAAAAAATGAATCAAAGAAAGCATGTGGATGATTTTGCCAATATATTCTGCATGTAAAAATGAATATAATATAAATTTTATTTTAATTTAAAAATTGTAATTTTAAAATGAAATGATACAATCAAAATTATATCTATTAAATAAAATGCAGCCAATTTATTGTTATAATTATTGTAACCTAAATTTAATTTTTCATTAGTCTCTTATCTCGATACTTTTTGAATATTTAAAAAAAAAATATCGATGATAAAATCATTAATATTTCTAACAATATAAACACAATTAAAATTGAAAAAACCGAGCATTTCGTCAAAATATAATAATATTTTTGATATGATCAATGAAAAATGTGCAATTTTTTTTTTTTTTAATAGCATATCCTAAATATAATTAAAGATCTAATATTTGTTTATTTTTAAATTAAAACACCAATAAAATAATTCTTTCTGTGTATATTCTGTATTTAACAAATTTTGTTTTTTATTTGTCGACGATAAAAAGCAAAATGAATTTATTTTCAAATTATTATAAATAGGATAGACATATTTCTCTATATTTATTAATATAGATATTATTTTTAAAAAAATACATTTTAAAATACTGCTTTTATTTAATAAGATTATTACATTATTTTGATAAATTTAGCAGATTAATTTTTTGCATTTTTATCTCTAATCATATATCTAATCAAAAATCATCTAAAAGTTTCAAAAATCTATTACTGTGCTATATTATGATTATTATCTCTCTTCTCTCCTTTAAAAGGACAACCTTCTTTTCATTTATATATATATATATATATATATATATTAAGCGGCATTTAATAGAAAATAAAGTTAAAGCGCTGCTGAATTTAAGCCATATATGATGTCCTTTTATTTGGACAACATTATTCTAGTCATATATTTTTTCTGTCTATTCGAGAGTATTTGTTCAATTTTTTCTTTGACATAATATATATGTAATATATATATTATTATTATTATTATTATTATTATTATATTATTATTATTTTTATCCAAAGTAAAAAAAAAATAAAAATAAAAAGAAATATAAATTATAAAATTGTAAATAGTCATATTTGAGCTGTAAAAAAAAATTTAAAAAAAATTGCTTATGTGTAAATAAAAAGAATAATTAAATTTGGAATGTATTTTTTTACCTCTGACCTCTAGAATATCTGAATCATAATTTATTGTATATCATAGTATATAATTGATTTCAGAAATTAAAAATATTTTTCATTGGGAAAAATGACTATTCTAGAATTTGATTTCTAAATAGAAAAAAAATAAAAAAAAATTTGTCATTTTTTTCAGTCTTTTCTCTATTTGAATTGTCTTTATCGGGCTTCCATTATATTTATATATCCACAATCCACCATAAAGTTAAGAAAAAATTTTGAAATTTTCGTTTATGTTTTATAAATACTATTTAATTATTTAATAATCATCTTTAAATAAATAGAAATTAAATTTTAAAAATCAATTATAAGAGATTTTAAAAATAATTATATACTTAATATATATTTATATATAGAAAATAATTCGTATAATATCATGTCCAATAATAAAAATAAATTTTACTATTTAATATATTTAGTCAGACTTCACATGAACTCCCCCCCTACTGGTGTTATTATTTCTCATCAGTCCACCTCTACTTTTTAATTTTGTCATACATGACTGTTATTTTATATTTTAATTAACAAAATTTAAATTTATTCATTTTTGGAAAAATATAACTATTTGGTTTTGTTAAATTATCCTTATATAATATGTATAATAATAATAGATTACCGAATACTTATAATTAATATTCAAATATAGAAAATGAATAATATCTTAGTAGCTCATTTAGCTTATATAAAAAACAATAAAAATATCTATCAAATAATAATTTAATATAAATCTAGCTTATAATATATATTTTAAACCATTTTAGAGAATTATGTATAGTTGTAATTAAAAAAAATTATTTTTAAAATTCAGATTCTCAAATTAAGGATTTAATAAAATATAAGTACTTTTTAAGTATTTTGTTTAATTTTTATAAAAAACGGGTTAATTGTTGTTAGTGAAACTATTTCAGGGGTTTAAATGTTGAAATATTTCTCTATTCTATTATACACTTTTAGGCATACGATTAAATATTACTTATTATTAATTATTAATAATATTAGGTATTTGTTGAAAATATATTTCTTTGACATATTATAAGTACGATATAAAATATAAATGATAGTGATTTTTCTGTGAGCCGGTATTGGCTATCACGTGATATGAAAATGCATAGAAGAGGTAAACAAACTCACAACATCTAACCTCACTTTTTTATTAAATGTGAACCCTTTAAAGTTTTAAAATATATCATCAAAACACTTAATTCTTATTTGTTTGTATGGGAAAACATTTAATGCGGATTTTAAACTGTTTAAAGATGTCGCCCACATTACATATGATTAAATGATTAACATTTCTCTTTAAATTTGATCCCATTCATAATGAAATTAAATGTCAAAATAAGAAAAAGACATAAATGTTATCATTTACTCCTATTCTTTATGATTTTGCATTTTACATTTGTCAAATGTATGAATGATTTACCAAACCATAATGATTGCTCTCAATCTAATCATTCAGATATTTTAGTGGAAATTAATTTTTCGTCTCAAACTGTTAAAAATGGTGAGTAAAGGATATATGATATATTATATAATAATAATAAAACTAATACAAACTTCCTTTTTAAGAATATATTGTAACCTTTACTGGATATTATAAAACACCTAGTCGAAAAAAATTCATATCAGCTGCATTAAGCAATTCTGGTATAAATAAATGGAAAATCTTGAATAGAGATAATCCCGCAAGTGATTATCCGAGTGATTTTGATGTTGTGATAGTACGTGTTTTAAATTACAAATTTTTTTTTAACCATACTTTAATTTAAAACAATAATGATTTGTTTTAGCTTGAAGATGTTGAAAAATTACAAGGGCTTGATGCATTAAGTAATCATCCCTCGATAAAACGTGTAACACCTCAAAGATGGGTCCATCGAAATTTAAAATATATCAAGACATTGAATGAATCGGAATGTACTGGAACTGAATGTTCTTTTAATACATGGCAGTCATCACGGCCCCTTAAAAGATCTAGTCTCGCAATTGTGAGTAGATTAATTATATTAATTTTTAATTTTTTTCTGAACATAGAAATTAAAACTTTTTAATGGTAAACTTAAGAAAAACTTTTAAAATATTCTCACTAGTTTTTTTTTAATTTTTAATATAATTTTGTCTTGAAAACTGATTATTTTAACTTTTTATTTTTCAGAATCATAAATTATGGCAACATAATGAAAGATACAAGAACCGAAGATTACATAGAGTAATTCCAAGACAAATTACCTCTATACTACAAGCAGATGTTCTCTGGAATTTAGGAGTAACAGGTATTATACTTAAATTTAGGTGTTAAATGTTTTTATTTTGAAATCAACTTAAATGAATTCAATTTGAATTTTTTTTTTTTTGACTAAAAATAATAATTTTCTTAGGAGGTGGTATCAAAGTAGCTGTTTTTGATACTGGATTAGCACACTCTCATCCACATTTTCGTCGAATTAAAGAACGAACTGATTGGACAAATGAGCATAGTTTAGATGATGGTTTAGGTCACGGGACCTTTGTTGCTGGCGTTATTGCGTCATCACAAGAATGTCTTGGTTTAGCACCTGATTCAGAATTGCATATATTTCGTGTTTTTACAAATGCACAGGTATTTTTTCATTTTTTATTGAAATTAGAATTAAAATAAGACATAAACCATTCCTAGAGAATAGAATTAAAAAATTAATTTATAAAAATATTAAATTAATTTTTGTCGTAATTTTATTGGTTAATAAATCTCATTTTAGAATAAAGGGATGAATCAATAATTATTTATTCCAGAAATTTTTAAAATGTATTTATGTATTTTACCTTTAAAAATCGATATTATTGTTTGTTTTTATGTATTTATGTATTGTATAAATTTGTATTCACCAATAAGTAAAAAATATCTCATTTTTATAGGTTTCATATACATCTTGGTTTTTGGATGCTTTTAATTATGCTATTTTAAAGAAAGTAGGTGTTCTTAATTTGAGTATAGGGGGCCCTGACTTTATGGATAGACCATTTGTCGACAAAGTTTGGGAATTAACAGCTAATAGAGTAATAATGGTCTCTGCTATTGGCAACGATGGTCCCTTATACGGGTATTTACTAAAAATACCTCATTCAAAAAATATAGTTATTTAATTGTTGTTATTATTTCTGTTTTATAGAACTCATAACAATCCGGCTGATCAGATGGATGTCATTGGTGTGGGTGGAATTAATTTTGAAGATCAAATCGCTAAATTTTCCTCTCGTGGAATGACAACTTGGGAATTGCCTGAGGGGTAAATTTTGATTTTAATATATTTTAATTTTATACTTATCTGGCCAATGAAAAATTGTTTCTTTTAATAGTTACGGTCGTGTCAAACCCGACATTGTCACTTACGGTTACTCCGTAAGAGGATCGAGTGTTAAGGGAGGTTGTAGAACACTTAGCGGTACTAGTGTAGCCTCCCCAGTTGTTGCCGGGGCAGTAGCACTTCTAGCAAGGTATATCTATCTAATCTTATTTTACTATTAAAAATTATATATATATATATATATATATATATATGTCTGTATTGCTGTTGTGAACAGAATTTTTATGAAATTCACGTATCAGAGTTTTTAGGTTGAAGAAACGATCAATATAGGTCTCATTTATTGGAAAAATTATTTTATTTAATTTTTCTTAGTAAAAATAATTAATAACAGGTGTCAATAAATATCCAAATCAAAACATTAAATTGATTCAAGCTGGCTAATATTATAAATTATATAATTATATATATGAGCATATTTAATTATTAAAAATACAAATAAAAATGTATAACATATTTTAATTATTCTGGTTGGGAGATCTTAGATTTAATATTAATATTTTATATTCATTGACGAACATGTTTAAAAAGGTATGTCTAACCAATCGATCATATAGAAATGTTTTGTTTTTTTTAAACAAATTAAAAAATGATCATGTTAGAAAGAGAAAGATGATTAATTGTTCGTACACTTTCGGCATGAGTCGGAAAAATTCGTTGCATATAAATGTTTATTTTTTATCTCTTTCCCACCTAAGCAAATCTTTTGAATCATTTCAAGTGATTTTAAGAATTGCGGGTGGCTTCGGTCGAGAATATCAGAACCGAACCGAACCGCAACCAATGAGATCTTGATTTGAAACTGCTTAGGTAATTTGAAGTCTCCCACGGGAGAATTTTTTCTGTGATTTTGATATTTGAATTCTACCGCCTTTTATATAATAAACCTATATTAATTTAAAAAATAATGATAATTAATAATAAAATTATTTAAAACTTCATCGATAAAAATAAAATAATTAGAAAAAATATGTAAGTTCTAATAAAATATACTAAGATCACAAATTAAAGCTCTTGTACACATATATACAATTTTTTTTTTTAATAAAATAAACAATAAATAAAACATTTTCAAAGTAGAGTAAATTAATTTAGACAAATTGGACAATTTTAAATAAATAAATATATTACAAAGTTTATGTTCATTATCTTTATTATTTTTTTTGTGATATTGATAAAATATAATATTAAATCTTAAATAAATTTAAAAAAAAATGAATTGAGTTCAAGAGAATAATACTATAAAATACGTATATTTAATGATAATTTTGAAAAATATTTAATTTCCCTAAATTAAATAAACATATATCGATCTAGACTTCTATATATATAGCACTTGGCTTTACTTCCAAATAGCTTCATAAATTCGAAACAAGTCCAATGTTGAAAACATTACCAAAGGACGATGACTATGGAGCTAATCTACATAAATCATTTAATTATTGAGGTACTTGAGCTGTACATGATTTCGTAGTCGGGAAGTCTTAATGAATGTTTTGCAAAAATGACAAGGAAAATCCCTCATAGTATTGCATTTCCATTTAAACAAAATAAATCAAAAAATTTTAATTTCGGTTCTGAAATGAATGAGATTAACAATATAATGTATATATAATATATCACTGTTATAATTTCTTTTGAATTAGTGGAGTTCTTCATCGTGGGAACGCAATTAATCCAGCTAGTATGAAACAGGCACTACTAGCATCAGCTCGTCGATTACCAGCTGCCAATATGTTCGAACAAGGAGCTGGAAAACTTGATCTATTACGAGCCTATCAATTATTGAGCAGTTATAAACCTCAAGCCAGTCTTAGTCCCAGGTAATAAATGATTTTCCATATTTAAACATATTTTATAATGTTCTAAATGATTCTGTTCATTTCTATTAAAATAAATAATGTAAAATACAATGTTCCAATGAAATACATAAACATAATCATTCTATTTATTTTCAGTTATATTGATTTGACTGAATGTCAATACATGTGGCCTTATTGTACCCAACCTCTCTATCATGGTGCAGCACCTACAATTTTGAATGTAACAATATTAAATGGTTTAGGAGTTTCAGGAAAAGTTATTAATCCACCAGTATGGCATCCATATACCCGACAACACGGTTTATTATTAGATGTAATATATATATAATTTTCTTTATATATATATATATATATATATATATACAAAAAAAAAAACCTTGTTTCGATTTAAAAAATTTTTAGGTTTCGATAACTTATTCAGAGATACTCTGGCCGTGGTCTGGATGGATGGCTATTCGAATACAGGCCTCATCAGATGCAAAACGATTTGATGGTTTAGCTTATGGACATATTACACTTATAATAGAATCCCCACCTGAAGATGGCGAAGTGATTCCTCGAAAGTCAAGTGTTCGGTTACCTATAAAAGCAAGGATTATTCCTACTCCACCAAGCCAGTATGATTAAATCTGTTATTACATATTTTCAAAATTATATATATATTATTTATTTATTTTTTTTTTTAGTAAACGAATTCTTTGGGACCAGTATCATAATTTACGATACCCACCTGGATATTTTCCTCGAGATAATCTAAAAGTAAAAAATGATCCTCTTGATTGGAATGCTGATCATATTCATACCAATTTTAAAGTAATTATTATATTATTCCTTTTTAATAAATAATAATTTTATTTTTATATTTTTTTTATAAATTTTTATAAAATATAAATATTTTTTTCTCACTTGTTTCTCACATGTTTCGGTTATTATACTGCTTATTTGCTAGAAGAAAATATAATCTCCAAAATACACAAATTATCGATAAAAATAATTTAAAAGTTAATCTATCTATCTCTGAGGCTCTACGGAACTCGAAAGTTCTTGGCCGCAAAAACTAAATTTTTCCAAGTGTCTCTATCCTGAGATATAGCCATCCACAACTCCTATTTTCTCCAAATTATCTTAGGTCCCTTCCTATATTGTTCACCCACCTCGTCCTTGGTCTTCCAACTGGATTCCTTATCAGACTCCCCACAAATATGCTTTTCACCAGTCTTTCATCTCCCATATTTGCCTCATGTCCAGCCCATCGCAACCTTATCGATTTTATGACCTTAACTCTATTTAAAAGTTAATGATGGGATTAATTTTCTTATTAAGTATACTAAGTTCTAAATTGACAGATAGTATCAATTAGTGAAGATATGTTTTATATATAATATAGAATAATTCCAGGCTACATTTTTTAATATTAATAATAAAACAATTATTTTTAAGAATGTAATTAAAGACAGCGAATAAGTGATATATTTTCCTAAATTATTATTATTTCTAGTTATCATTTAATATAATTTAAAATTTTAAATAATTTATAGTCATCGGGCAACACCACAGAGTCTGATGTGCATCATCCTTGACTCTTAACCTCGTGGTCCTGGGTTCAAGTCCCAGGCCCGGCAAGGGAATTTCTAGCTGGGGTCCACCCAGCCTAGCTACATGAAATAAGTTTTCCTGTCTCGTTGACTTGTAATCTATTATACATCTTCTAGAGTCAGTAAAGATTGTTATGATTTAAAGCAATAATATTTACTGTTATATATAAACTTAATTTTTAATAAATTTAATATTTTTTTTACTGAGTTGTCATTTACCAGACCCTTGTTACAAGTAAAATAATTATTATTTCCTTTCTAAATAGAAGTTAAATCATAGTATCATAGAAAAATATATATATATATATTTATATATTATTAATATTATTCAAAATTTATCTTAATAACATATTCTCTAGGATATGTATCAACATTTGAGAAGTTCTGGCTATTATGTTGAAGTTTTGGGTTCTCCATTAACATGTTTTGATTCTTCTCAATATGGAGCTCTTCTAATTGTTGATCCAGAAGAAGAATTTTTTCCAGAAGAAATTGCTAAGCTGCGTCGCGATATAGATCAAGGCCTTTCACTCATCGTGTTTGCAGATTGGTATAATGTTTCTTTAATGCGAAAAGTCAAATTTTATGATGAAAATACAAGGTAAGAATTAAATTTTATTACTATTATTATTGAAAACCAATGCCAATATATAATAAATAAAATATTGCTTGTTTCATTTTTATCAATATTTTCTTTAGTTATTATTTCATTTTAGACAATGGTGGATGCCAGATACTGGAGGTTCCAATGTTCCTGCTTTAAACGAATTATTATCTGCTTGGGGTATTGCTTTTGGAGATCGTGTCCTTGAAGGGTCATTTAATCTTGGAAGTCACTCAATGTATTATGCTTCGGGGACAACACTGGTGCGATTTCCCTCTCGGCGCCCAGGCTCTATTGTTGTAGGTGCCAAATTATCAGATCAAGGTGAGAAAAATCTTCTCTAATGTGTTTCGTTAGAAAGTTAAGATCTCATTACTCTCTCTTTTTGAAAATCAATACAATTTTTTTTTGATTATCTATTTAAAAATTAAGATTTTGATTTTTAAGGTGAGGAATTGTTAACAAGTTCGGAGGGAAGTCTTTCTAGTGTTAATGAGCCAATTCTTGGTCTCCTTCAAACAACTACTTCTAATAATAGTGGCCGTGTGGTTGTATATGGCGATTCAAATTGTCTTGATACGAGCCACCTTCATAAAGGTCAGTTATTTATTATTTATTCATTTCTTGGTTTGAAATTACTTTAGTAATATTTTCTAGACTGCTTTTGGCTATTAGATGCCATTCTTGAATTTACATCAACTGCGCGAATACCAAGTGTGTTTGCGGATGATCCTTCTATCATATTTTCGGAAAAAATTGAACTTCCCCAGCGAATGGAGGGAAATCAACTTTATCGGTTAGATTTGTTTCATTCGAATAAATATTTTCATTATTTCTTAATATATATTTATTACCTTTATTCATGTTATTTAGTTATTCAAAAGTTCTTGAAAATCATATGGGAAGTCAAGTAACCCGAAGTTTACCAACGTGTTTAAAAATCGAATGGACACATCCAGTGCCTCTCAATAAATCTGCAACGTAAGAATTAAAAAAAATTAAATAAATAAAAAAATAAACAATCAGTGGAAACTTTATCATAACCCTATTTTAAATGATTTAATTAGTTACATTATATTTATAAAATATGAACTATTATTTTTTATATATTACATATCTATTTAACAAGGAACAATATAGATGGATTTTTACAAATAAATATACGGAAAAAGTACAAAATCAATTTTCTTCATTTATTTTATTTATAGAAATATTGTATCGCAGGTCTTATAATGATTAGTCATTATTTACCACTACAAATAAATTTAAAGATAAACATAATTTATTATTTTTTAACGTTAAATATATTTTATTATATGTTTTTTGTTTATTTAATTAAATTTTATGTCTATAATTTTATATCATTATATAAATAAATATTATTTTATTTCTAAGAGTAGTTGAATTATTTATTTATAATAAATGACAATATTTTCTTATGAAATAAAGTAATTAAATTGAGATTTTTTATTATTCTTTATATATTATATTTATACATTTTATTATATATATATATGTGTTTTTTTTATTTTATCTGGAAATATTTTCATTTATTTATACCTTTTTTTTAAAATAAATATATAAAAATATAAATTTTATATTATCTGATGATGATTGAATAAGTGTCTTAGAAATATCTTTGAATTTTCCAGTATACATAAATACATCAATATAATCTAGCTATGAATATTTTCCGAAAAAATCAATATTTTTATTATTTAAAATTATTCATAATTTACTTTTAATTTTGCTATTATTATATATTTTTTTTATTTGTTAAAATCAAGAATTATTGAGGTTCCTCTGGGTAATTATATATATTATTTTAATTAAAAATATAATTATATTATGAAATAGTCAAATTAACAATTGCTAAGTTATTTAATAAAATAAAATTAGTTGAAAAATTTATAAAGTGTGGGTAAATATTTAATCATCGCAGAAATAATAATTATTTAAAAAAATATTTTAATAAGTCAATTTTTTAACTGCAAGTATTTAATATCTATTTAAGTAAATAGATTTCAAAAATTTATAATAAATTACTAAAATTTTATTATTAAACTAAATAAATAATTCTTCTACTCATAGAATCGTTTTCTTTTTTGTTTATGAAAATATTCAGAATTCAAATTCACCTTCATGCAATTATATTAAATTAATTTTTCAGAAATCATTATAAGCCACAAAAATTGCTCTCGTTGGCTTTGGATTCCCCACAATCGTCCTCCCTATGGCGAATGTCACCAAATGCAGCTGTCGCTGCAGCAGCCGCGGCAGCAGCTGCGGCTGCAATACCAGGCGATTCTATGAATGGAGATTCTCCATTGTGGGGTGGCTGGCGAGGAGCAGCTGGCTCTAATTTCAATTACGAAATGGAGCCACAACAAGCACCTCCACCCTTTCATCTGGTGCTTTTCGCAGCACTCACCATGTTTTTTGTGTTCATTGCTGCACTTCGATGCTATCAACGTCGATCTCGATCTCGAAGGAAACGACCTCTTAAACAAAGGAGACATTTAATAGGCGGACGTGTTCCTGTCGTTTAAGACAAGACTTGTAATTATAGTACTTTAGCATTATTTTAAACGAAAATTAATTAATTTAATAAAATAACCATTTAATTTCGATGACTAATATATATATATGTATATATATATATACATATATATATATTTTACATATATAATGTATATATATGCATATGTATATATGAATAGAACATATTTAGAAATCTGTTTTAGAATTTTTGAAACACAAAATGTAAATAATAGGATTATACATCATTTCCATTTAAATTTTCTCATTAAAAAGTCTCATTCCCTTTATTTAGAATCCCTTTTTTTTACTTTTGTTTAAAATGATTTGATACTTAAATATTTGTATGTAATTTTTTTCACATTAACAAAATTATAAAAAATATTTAAATTATGGATAGGACCTTTATTAATTGAATTAAGTGAAAAATTTATTTAATTTGAATATATGATACATATAAATTAATCGAAAACTCTTTATTTAAAAAATAAAGTTATATTTTAATATTGTTTGATATATGTATATTTAGTTTTGTAAATATTTAATTTTTCCACCAAATATAATTCTATCAAATTATTTTTTCAATATTTAAGAGATTTAAAAAAAATTTAATCAAATTGTAATGAAAAAAATAATGGGAGAATTATTAACGACACTTTATAGAGAGTTTAAAATTTAAAATTATTCTGAATCATGAAGTGTGTTTTACGAGTATACTTATATATTTACTCTATTAATTAACTAATTAACAAAAATAATTTTTAAATAAATTAGCAATTACTAGTCATATATTTTCAAATTCATTCTTATATGTTGTACCATGAGTATATTATAACTATTGGATTTTAATTTTGTTTGTTTTTGTTATATAAGATATTTTAAAATCAATTTAAATTTATTATTTATTTATACTATACTTGTATGTAGTTTTATTTGTTCTCTTGTAAATTTTTATTTTTTTTTCTCGAATGATATATTGAGTATATTTCCCTCCATATCAAACACGCTGATTTAATATTTTAAAAATATAAAAAATTTATATAGGATTTAAATAAAAATTAATCTAGTTCTGGATGAACGCCATGCTATTTCTTACTACCAATTCTTACAGTTGAATAGTTTTCAATTCCACTTTTCTTGTTGCAATATGTTTACTCCTCATAAAATTGTTGATAAAATTTTCTTCTAATCAATAATAAATAGCAATGGCATTGATAATTTGGATAGTTGCTGCGTTGACTATTACAGGATTTTTTTTTATTGCAAAATTTATTTTATATCTTGTTTTATCTTCTATTTTTTATTATTTATTTATTTTCTTTACCAAATATAATAAATATTTTTTATTTGATTTATTTTAAAATGGAAAGTCATAAAAAACTTCAATACTTTTTATTAAATATTTGATAATTTATATATTTATGTTAAAATGGATTGTGGACCATGAGAAAAATCAATTAAACATTTAAAATCAGTAAATTATAAAAATATTATAACACTATTTGATATTAATTTTGTATGTTTTTTTTTATATATAACAAATTGTAAAATTAATTCCTTTTTTTTGTTCCATTTAAATTTATTTTAAGTAAATTAAGGAATCCGAATTTGTACAAAGAGAAAACGAAGTTTTTACTTAAAATTAGTTAAACTATTAAAACTATTTACATGGTACATTTGTTTTTCAAATTTATTAGCAGTATCATTTCAATTCATTTTGTTAACTACTACATAAATAACCCTCCATAACAACACCCCAAATCCTTTTAACCTAGACTGTTCGATAGTATTTTCTTTCGAGATCAGTTATTCTTGTATTGAATTACTTCTTAATATCATATAAATTTACTCATTCTCTTTTCCTAATTTTAATAATTTTTTATTTAATCAAATAAAAAATTTTGTTTCATTTTTCATATATTAGTAATCATGGATTATCATATATATTATATTTATTCCAAAATGTATATAATATAAATTAATTATATTTTATTATATATTTAATATTAACTAATTGACAAATTTTTATATTATTAAATTAATTACTATTAACTGAACTTATTGGACAATTAGATATAATTATGAAATTTAATTTTTGAATATTTTTTCCCCATTTATATAATATATATCAGTGCTTTAAATAATAAAATTAGGAATAAAACAGTTATTTATTATTTATTAGAATTAAAACTTTTATAAATTTATATTTTTATTGGAACAAAATTACCTTTAAACTTAAAAATGATTCATTTGTGACAAAGAATTTTAAAAATAATAGTCATTTAAAATTTAAAAAGTAATGTATCATAATAAATATAATATCCATTTTTTGATGTATATTATATATATAACTATTATTACAATTTATTCATATGGAATATTAACCCTTTTTTTAATAGTGAATGTGTTATTTGGGAAAAATATATAAATTTTTATTTTATTTTTATTATAATTAAATTAATTCCTAAGCTATCCATCTAGTTAAAATTATATTTTATTTGTACATAATATTTATAACATGTAAAAATTTAATCTATTTTTTATTATTTTATTTATATCTTCAATGCTAGTAAACCAAAGGAAATGGTAAAATGTATAATACTGAATATTTTAAAGAGTAATTGTAATATATATTTATATATATATATATATATATATTTATTATGTCAAAATAATGTATGTAATAATCTTCATTGTTTTATTTAATTAAAATAAAATAAAACGTTTTTATATTGATTTGATTCAAAGATTTATACAAATAATATTTTTAAATTAATTGTTTTATTTTCAGTAGAAATTAATTTAAATCGGTCTAAAATTTGATTATTAATTATTAAATAAAAAGAATATTAGTGAAGGTTTAACCTAATTTTTTATTAATAAAGATTAAAATTTGTATTTAATTTTTTTTTTTTAAACTAGTGATAAATAAGATTGCTCTCGCCATTATCACTCACTTTACCCCCAGTCACCCCGTTTCCATGTAAATAATCATATCCAATTTCTTTATAATTTAAATTTGATACATAGACACTATCTCAAGCTGAAATAAATTAAATTAAAATTTATAGATGAAAATGAATATTTTAAATTCAACTTAGTACATTATTTATATCTCAACAAGAGACGTATTTAGGGGAGGGGACAGGTTCTTACCCCCTTCCACCAAAATAAAAAAAATAAGGAAAATTAACTAATCTGAAGCATTCATATTTCTAATATTTTATAAATTAACTAATTTCAATATAGTGAATCTTGGCCATCCTAAGATTTTGGCATTAAAAAAATAAAATTGCTTTTTTTTTTTGTTTTTAAAAAGTTTTATTATAATCTTTAATTTCCTTAAGTTAACTAATTATGCAATAAATATATTTTTTCCTTAACAAACATTAGCCAAAATTTTTCTTATTTATTTGAATAATAATTTTAATAGAAGAAGAATATTTGTTCTTTACTTTTTATATATAATCAATTGTTTTTTTATTATTAATATTATTGCTTTTAACTATTAATATTTTACGAGTATGTGGCGTTCTCTCAATTTGAAAAAATCAAACGTTTTGTAACGCCATCTATTTCGTTTTTGATAAATATATCCAGGTAAAGTTAGTTAACTAATTATTAAATGACAATGTATAAATGTTTTATAAACAAAATAATATAATTAAAAATTCTAGGAAGCAATATAAAGATGGTGGGTGTCCTATTTCTTCACCCTGATTTGGGAATTGGTGGTGCAGAACGACTTGTTGTTGATGCTGCCGTTGCACTTCAAAAAACCGGGCACGATGTCAAAATTGTGACCAGCCATCACGATCCAAGTCATTGTTTCTCCGAAACCCGTGATGGTACCCTGGATGTCATGGTTGCTGGAGATTGGCTACCCAGATCTATTTTTGGAAAATGTTTAGCATTATGTGCTTATATTCGATCCATTTATGCAGCATTTTATCTTGTTTTCTTTAGTGGGTTAAAACCCGATGTGATTCTTTGTGATCAAATCTCAATTTGCATTCCCATTTTAAAGATTTATTTTAAAAATATTATATTTTATTGTCATTTCCCAGATTTACTTTTAACCGATCGAAACACATCCTTAAAATCTTTTTATCGACTTTTTCTCGATTGGGCTGAAGAGTATACAACAGGACTTGCAACGAAAATTCTTGTCAATAGTCATTTTACACGAAATATTTTTTCAAAAACATTTCGTACCATTCGTAAAAAACCTGAAGTTGTTTATCCTACCTTTCATACAGATTCATTTGATAAAAGTCCTAAACAAGATCTTGAAAAATTATTAAATCACTCCTTACCAAAAATTGTATTCTTAAGCATAAATCGTTTTGAACGTAAAAAGAATTTAAATTTAACATTAGAATCGATGCTGTGTTTAAAACAGAAATTGAACACGGATCAATGGGATAAGATTCATTTGATTGTTGCTGGTGGTTATGATCCTCGGGTTAAAGAAAATATCGAATATTTTGAAGAATTAAACACAAATGCAGCTAAAATGGATTTAATTGAGAAAGTAACTTTTATGAAATCACCGCCTGATAGTGTAAAATTTGCATTGTTAAAAGCATGCCATTGTCTTTTATATACGCCAAGAAATGAACATTTTGGAATTGTTCCTTTAGAAGCGATGCATGCGCAACGTCCCGTCATTGCTGTTTGCAGTGGAGGACCAACAGAAACGATCCTTGACGGAGAAACGGGTTTTTTATGTGAGGATACCCCTCAATCATTTTCTAAAGCAATGCATTTATTGATTCAGGATGAAGATCTTGCTGAACGAATGGGAGAAGAAGGTGGAAAACGATTTAAAGAAAAATTCTCATTTCAAGCATTTACAAAACATCTTGAAAATATTATACAACAAATTGTACTTCAATAAGTTATAATTTTAAAAATAATTCTAATTTTTATTGGAGTATTATTTTTATATAAATGAAAAATCATAATTTTTGGGTACGAAATTTTTATTACTATTTATTTTTTCAAAAAATAAATAAAAAGATATAAGATAAATCATCTTAAAAGTAATCTGTAAAATATTCAATTATTTTAAATAAATAATGCATTTATTTTTTTATATTTTGTAAATAACAATTAAAATAAATTCTATTTTACAAATTTTATTAAGTTTTTATTTAAAAAATAACTTATAATAATGTTAATTTTCAATTGCTAATTTATCAGATTCTTTTTTTTTATTTTTAGCAAAAATCGTTTTTAATTTACAATCCGTAGACTTTTTATTCTTGATCTTCTCTCCTCATATTAAATTTAATAATTTGCTATAAGATATCTTGTGATTGATGTATGTATAATATATATATAGAAAATAAGTTTGGGTGTTCTCCGGGGAAAAGTAACCAGGTAGAAAAAATAAAAAACATTTAAATGCCGACGTTTCGAGTACGTGTAGCATTCATCTTCAAGATAAACAAATTTTCAAAAAATTATCTACGGATATTGTGATACTCTGTATTTATACATGTTATAATAAGCGTTGTTATACCTGTGTAAATAAAAAAACTGTTATAAAACTAAAATTTATACGATCAAAACCAGATCGGCGATGTGACTCCCCTCTTGATTTTCTGATCAATAATTTGCTTTTTCAAAGGAAAATAATAAAATAAATATAGAATAAATCAATTAATGAATATTTCAGTTTTTGGATAAAAACAAAATTAATTAAACTTATTTAGAAAATTATAAAAAATAATTTATTAAATAATTTCATTGACAAATTTGGTATAATAGTAGAACCTATATATAGATAGAAAAAAGATATCACAAAATATATATTTTTATGTATTTAGAAATTTTTTTTTTTTAAATATTTACAAATATTTGATTATTTATATATATATATATATATATATACACGGACGCAGTTGTTTGTCTTTGGGAACCAGGTTGTGCGCCTATTTGCATGGCAAGATATTTTACTGGAAAATATTTGATTGACATCGTTCTTAAATTTTTTTACCAATCAATTCGGAAACTTTATTATAACCATTTTTCCTAAAAAAAATAAAAATCATTAATTTTCTTTTTAACATTTTTTATACAAATATAAATAAATATATATATTTTTAAATAAAATACATAATTTAAATAATTATTCATTGTAACATTTATGTTTATAAAAATATAATATATTTACTTTAATAGATCTTGTAGTTCTTCTTTAATTTCTGTAATTATAGGTGGCCCATTATAAACAAAAGATGTATAAATTTGTATTAGACTTGCTCCAGCTTCGATTTTTTCATATGCATCCTTGCCAGTAAAAATTCCTCCTACTCCAATTATTGGGATTTGGCCTATAATAAAAATTTTATTTAATATATAATATTTATTTCATATAAATATGATTGATTTAAAATATAATAGAATGTTTGTATTTTACCTTGAGTTAGCACATACATCTCTCTTATCATTTCAGTGGATAATTTAGCAAGTGGGGCTCCACTAAGTCCTCCTTGTTCAATTTGTTTTTCACTTTTTAAGGATTGATCTCTTTGAATTGTTGTATTTGAAATAATAAGACCATCTACACGACTCTATAAATTTACAAAGCAAGAAAAAATATTAACTTTTGGACGATAATAAATCATAAAAATATTTTTAAATCAAATACCTTTTCATTTAATAATACTTGAGCAATATCTTCCCTCTCTTTTATGCTTAAATCAGGTGCTAGTTTTAATAATAAAGGTGTTTTTTTGTTTTTGGAATTTCTTAGTGAAATTAATTTTTCAAGAAGTTGTTGTAATTGTTCTTTTAATTGCATATTTCTTAATCCTGGTGTATTTGGGCTAAACAAATAAATAAACAATAATATTGCAATTCTTTCTAAGAAATTAATAGATAGTATAATATCAACCTTGAAATATTAATTACAAGATAATCTGCTACATCATTGAATTTATTAATTCCATTGATATAATCTTGAATTGGATTTAAAGAATCTTTATTTTTACCTAAATTTACTCCTATTATTCCATTAAATGTTTTGGAATTGCGCAGTTTAATAATCTTGTTTAATACACAATCATGTCCTTCACTATTAAAACCATATCTATAAAAAATAATTTATTTGAAATATTAATTATTTAAATGAAATGATAACTTCTTTAACTTAATTAAAATGTTATTTTGATATAAACAATTTTTTATTTCATATATATTTCTGGTATACATAATAAAATAAAAAATTAGTTCAATAAATATTACCTATTGATTATTGCGTTATCATCTTCGAGCCGATAAACTCTCGGTTTTTCATTGCCTGATTGTGGTTTTGGAGTTACAGAACCAATCTCTACAAAACCAAATCCTAATTCATGTAAATTTCTAATTGCATCACCATGTTTGTCAAATCCAGCAGCAATCCCTAATGGATTCGAAAAATGCAAAGAGAATACTTGCGTTTTCTAGAAATTGATAGATAACATTCATTAAAGCAAATTAATTACATACTTGGGTAATATTTACATAATTTTGGAATAATATAAAGCAATATACTACAAGAAACAATAAATGAATGTGAATGTTCCATTCTATTGCGTGCACAACTGTATTGTTGACTTTTTGTTTAAAAATCAAATTATAAGTTTGATAAAATATATTTAAGTAAAAAGTTACCAGAGATTCATTATCTATAAATTTGCTCTTTGGAATGAGATTCCATTTAGCTGCATATAAAGCAACATTATGTGCTATTTCAGGGTCTAATTTATGAATTGTTGGCATTATTAGAGTTTTATATAAAAACGAATCTCCATTATAAAATTGCCATCCCATTAAAAAGCCGATGGCGCTTGGAATTATGATTGAGGAAGATTTTAATTTATACTAAAAAATAGTTAATAAGAAAAAACATTTTAGTGTTTTCTTAAAATATATTAGTTGGTAAAAGTAACTGTTATTTAATTAAAAATAAATTAGAATAGTTACCAAAAATTTGCTTGACATTTTTATTTTCTTCCTTAATAATAAAGTGGGTGATGATATTAATTTATTTTAATAATAATAAATAAAAATATAAATAATATAATAAAAAAATTATGTTTTAGAAAAATATAATATTAATTAGTATAATTAAATAATTATAACTTTTACAAATCTTAATCAAGTTTAAAAATATTTTAAAAGTGGATTCAATTCAATGATCTTCGAAATAGATGGGAAACTAAATGGTCTGTGGATAAAAATAATGAATAAAAATTATGGAAAATTATGATATATAATAGAAATTAACTGGAAATAAGAAATTTTAATGGTTAGAATGATTTGAATGGATTTAATTTTTAATTTTGATTATCGCAAAAGAATTAAAAAAAAAGAATAAAATTTGTTTATTTTTACGATTAAAATTAATTTAAATTTCTAGATTATATATATTGAAATAATTGCAAAATTTTCAAGATACGTATGGTCTGTCTGGCTCTGTCATGCTTACCTTTTGAATGCCTCACAGAGCATGCTCTTAGTTCTGTAAATACCTCACTGTACCTCACTAAGAAACATTTTGACATTGAATTATAATTTAAAAAAAAAGTTTTTATAAATAATTTTTAGATGACTATAAACAAAATATTTTAAAATTGATATTAACTATATTTACAATATATTATTTAATTAAAATATTGATTAACAAACAAACAATTGTTAAAGTAGATATTTCTATAAAAACTTGAAATTCGACAAAGGTTAGGACATAATGTTAATAAAAATTATATTTTATGGATAATAATAATTCATACAAATTAAATATTAGATTATACAAAGATTGAAAGAGGTATGAAAAATTGCATCATTTCTTATATTTGTGATATTTTTCCATACTCATTTTAATAATAAACCATATAAAAATGATTTGCTTTTTCTTTTGTGAATTTCTGATAACATTTATAGGATTCGCATCATTTATGATTGGTTGTTTTTTTTTTTATTGGACATTACATTTATTTTATTTAAAATTGACAACATCAAGAAAAAATGTACAAAAGAAGAGTGGTGAATTTTCTATTGGATTTTTTCATCCTTATTGTAATGCCGGTGGTGGTGGTGAAAGAGTTTTATGGTGTGCAATTCGAATGATACAAATCCGATATCCAGGAATAAAAATTATAGTTTATACAGGCGATCTCGATTCTTCACCACAAGAATTAATATCCAGATGTAAAAATAAATTCAATTTTGAATTAAAATCAAATATTGAATTTATTTATTTAAGAGGACGATTCTGGGTGGAGGCTCGGAAGTATAAATATTTCACATTATTGGGTCAAAGTATGGGATCAATCTTTCTTGGTGTAGAAGCTTTGGACAATTATATACCCGATCTTTATATTGATACAATGGGTTATACTTTCACTCTTCCTTTATTTAAATATTTTGGAAATTGTGCTGTTTGTTGTTATGTACATTATCCTACTGTAAGTTCAGATATGCTTCATCGTGTGCATAATCGAATGCCATCTTATAATAATCGAAATATTATTACAAGATCCCCATTCTTCACCCAAGCAAAGATTTTGTATTATCGATTTTTTGCAAAAATGTATGGATTTGTTGGCAGATTTGCTGATTGTGTAATTGTCAATTCTAGTTGGACTGAAGAGCATATTAATGAAATTTGGAAATGTCCGTTAAAAACACACCGGGTTTATCCGCCATGTGACGTGGAAACTTTTAAAGAAATCCCATTGCCTGATGAACCTGAAAATGATTTAATCAATTTAAATAAGAAAATAAGGATTGTTTCTATTGGACAATTTCGTCCTGAAAAAGATCATCCTTTACAATTGCGAGCTTTCTATAAATTGAGACAAATCATCTCTTCTGATGATTTGTTTGATAATATTGAACTTGTATTTATTGGTTCATGTCGCAATCTGGAAGATGAGAAACGTGTAAAAGATATGCAAGATTTGGCCAAACATTTTGCTTTAGATAAAAATGTACAATTTCGTGTAAATATTTCATTTGAAGAGCTCATTGAAGAATTAAGCAATTCTTTAATTGGCCTTCATGCAATGTGGAATGAACATTTTGGAATCGGGATTGTCGAATGTATGGCTGCCGGATTAATTGTGGTTGCCCATAATTCGGGTGGACCACGAATGGATATTATAGAAACAGCCGAAGGGAGTAGAAATGGATTTCTTGCCACCCATGAGGAGGAATATGCAGAAATGTTGGCAAGAATTATAATTATGTCAGAGAAAAAACGTCAAATAATTCGAAATGCTGCAAGGGCTTCCGTGGATAGATTCTCGGAGAGAGAATTTAATAAAGGCTTTTTAAGGGTCATTGAACCTCTAATTAAAGTATAATAAAAAACATCATAATTTAAGCTAAAAACAATATTGTGTTATGTCTAAAATAATTTCATAATTTATTGTTTCAATTAAAATAAAATCTAATATTTAATTTGCATTATTTTCATCATCATTGTATTTTATCTAAAAAAATATTAAAACAGGAAAAACATAGTTACTTAAATTAAAAATTAAATTAATTATAGGTAAAAATATGATTTCATTAAATAAATTAAATTAATCCTTTATTTGTTTTACATGTATTTTTTATAGTTTATATTTTGAGATTGATAATCTATTATTTGTATATGATAATTCAATGTCGGCTAAAAAATTTTGAATTAAATATTAAAATTTGTATTTAACTAAGAAACACTGAAATTAAATTTAAAAAATATATAAATTTAAAATAGAATTCTATAATAATAATATATTCATAATATATATAAATAAGTTGACCTGTGGCCAGGTCCGAACCGACCGACGGTTTGAAGTAAATTAATTTCCAGCTACAGAAACAATTTCAAATAATTTTAATATATCTATTAATGTAATAAAAAATAGATATGGATACATAAATAATAAATATAAATATTTTTAATTTTATTTTATTTATAATATATATGTAAGACCAGGCTGTGGCGTCATGAATGGCTGGATGACGTCATATAATTTTAAATCAAGAAAAAACTAATAAATTTGATTTTTCTCAAGGATAAAACCAATATAAAGTGCATGATTCGTGGTGATATGTAAAAAATCTCCTCATGTTAAATTTGGTGTGAAAATAACCCTTCCCTTCCTATCGTCGATCGCTAATACTACCACTTCCGGTTTCCGGATTTGCACCAAAAGTTGATCAATTCATCCCACTGATGCATTAAGTAAATATACCAAATTTCATCGAAATCCGTTCAGCCGTTTAGGCTGTACACATCTATACGGACATACATCATGCTAAAAATACTTTTTTCTGTTAAGAAAATGCATGATTCGTGGAGATATGTAAAAATCTCCACATGTGAAATTTGGTGTGAAAACAATACCTCCCTTACTATCGTCGGTCGGTAAAAAGACATGAATAAAATAAATTTTCATAATGACTTATTATGATTAGTTTGTTATTGTTAACTAATAATAATAAATAAGAATATATATTTCAAGCAATGTTTATTTATAGAATGTGTATATATGTTCTAATTTTTATTCATTATTTATATCATAATTGAAACTATTCTTATTTATAGATTCATTAATAATTCTTAATATCAAATTTATAATTGCATTTCTTTATTTTTTTTCTCACTAAATATTTTACACCATTTTCGATAAAAAAAATTATATTGACTTTTTTTCGAATATTAAATTTTCATTTTTTTTGTTTGTATATATATATTTATGATTATAAAAAATATAGAATTTAAAAAGACAAATGCATTTATAATTGTAAATTTAATGCTTTAAAAAAATTTGTTTAAATTTTATTTCAGTCTAAACTTACACTTTCCTATTTAAAATATTAGAATATTAGAAATATAATATAACATATCATTTTAAGACTATATTATTAAAAAAATTGTACTAAATTAAATGAAATTAATATTTTATTTTGAACAAAAATAATTTATATTTAAATCTTTCGTTATATTTCTTTTAACTGTATAAGTAGAAAACTACACACACATTTGGAATTTTTCAACAAATTCATATTGGACCTTAAATATTCCAAAATGTTACCATACTAAAATAAATATAACATGAAAATGAATAGTTTGTTATTAATAAATATAAATAAAAAATTAAAATTACTTAATCTAAAGTACCGGTTTATACTTACATTACATTACATCTATTGTTTTATTAGTATTTTATAAATTATTTCTTTAATATAGTGTAATTTGTAATAATAATTATTATTATTATATGATATCGCAAATAAAATTATCAAGTACTTACAATTAGTGTGATGATTTCACCAGTTTTTTTTTTTTTTTGAATGTGTAAATTTGCTACAACTCTACATAAACTTACAATGATTTTCGAAATAAGAGCTAAGTTTGGAAGGAATTGACAAATCAGCTAATACACGTTTTATCATGTAATAAAACTATAAATAAAATATATTCAAATTTAAATATTTCTAAGTTTTTTTTATTTTATATTATTTTTAAACATTTCTTTCTTTAATAAATAAATACATTCTGACTTGATTGGATTATGTAATGTTCTTAATTATTTTTTAATATATCAATTTAAAGAAATTTTGTTTTTAAAATATATTAGTAAATATTTGTTAATTTTTATATTATAATGTAAAAGATCTCCATTTTTATTTCTTTGGTATATTTTGAACGACTTTGTAGCCAAAACTAAGTCCTTAGCCCAGTGGTTTCCAACCTTTCTGTACTGGCGCCCCAAATTTTCTAAAAAAAATTATTGCGCCCCCTTATACTTTTCTTAAATAATATAACAACAGGGAACAGGGATGGGCCATGGTAAAAAATCATCACTTTTTTTTTTAGAACCATACTGAAAAAAAATCGAAAATTTTCAAAAGTGCGGACACGAATATACTTCGCGCCCCCAGGTTGGAAACAGCTGCCTTATCCTTTTAATTTGTTATTATTTCCAACTGCCTTTCAATTCCATTTGGATTTCATATTTATTAAAACTATAACAAGCAAATTTTTTTTTTGAAATAGCTAACAAGATTTTAAAATGGTGTGGTAATTCAAAAACTTAATGAGGGGGCTGCTCCCCACCCTATACCTACTTATCAATCTTTGTATTAAGTTCTCATGCTCATTCTTTTAATTGTCCTAATCTCAGATATATTTCAATTTTTGTTAAATTTTCTTAATTTATAAAAATTATTTAAAAAAAAATTTCTTATTCTTACCAAATAGTCGGCAGTGATTGAAGGTCCATGTGGATAATTTATCTTGTTTTTACATTTTAATTTAAATTAATATATATCAAAATATTTAAAATAAAAAAAAATATAATTTTTTATTGGTATACATTTGGAACCTATTTTAAACTGTTATTGGCTTATATTATTTGGATAATTTCTATTATACATATAGAATATTACGATTTTAAAATTTCTATATTTGCAATTTAAAAATTACTTAATAAAATGTATATTAGTTCATTATATATTTTTAATATAAATAATTATGACAAAAATTTTCTAATTTAGATTATTCATACAATTTAAAATATATCTATTATAAATGAATATAGAAATATGATTAACAATGGATAAGAACAATAGACTATTTAAACATAACTGTGTTTAGTTTAATAGAAAATTATAAAAAATAAATGCTAATTAGAAATTTGGGTAAAATTCTTATCTATCCTTCCTTGATAAAACAAATATTCAAATTTTTCTTAATGAAAAATTAGTTTATTAGTTTAACAAGCCAATATCAATTAAAAAAGATATAATTTTCATTTAATTCTATAACTTCTCCTCTATATTTAATTCATTTATATTTAAAATAATTAATAATTCTATTTTATTTTATTCATTGATATTTTGATATAATCTTATGTTGATAGCCTTTGCTTGTATACTAATTTCATTCATATATTTTTTTATTAATCTTAAAAAAGAAATAAAAGAAAAAACTTAAGAAATCAAATGGAAAATAGGAATGAAAGGACAAAATAAAATAGTTTAAGGAATATTTTAAATATCACAAATAAAATGTTAAATCCTACATTAACTATATATATATATATATATTAGTATATATATTATATTGATTTACTAAAGAATTAGTCTTTTTCTCTTTTTATTTGTTTATAATTAAATGTTTGTGAATCAAAATACAATCTTACAAGCCTATTTACATTCTATTAATTTTTATTACATAAATAAATTATAAATCAATGAATTAAATAAAAAAAAAATTAAAAACGAAGAAAAAAAGGAAAAGCGAAAAATTATATTCTTTTGGGATAAAAATAACGATAAAAATATAAAAAATTGGAATATTTTTTTCTTCTTTTACTTTAATATGTAAGGTGTCTTGTCTTAATCTTTGTAAAATTGAAATGGGGTGGGACACATTTTTTATTTATTAACTAAAAAGGCCTGTTTCATTAATGCTAGGGTCTGTTTTTGTTTTATATCTATTTTTTTTACCCAAAAATTTGATGTTTTTTTTACCACTGGATTGATTATTTTATTTGGAACAATAAAGCAAAGATGTGAATGAAGAAAACACATTTATTTTGTCTTTTATATATTCAATGCAATCTAGGTCACCAATACAGAAAACAAGGCTGTGGAGGAAGTTCCATTGTGTCTGGGTAGGAAACTAGCCCAACCCCTAAGTAAGGTCCACTTCCATTCACTAGACCCATTAATTTGAATGCATTAAAATGCATTCTTTTTTTTCAGATGATGATTATCATCTTTCAAAAGATCCTTTGGATATAATGTGGTGATAATATACCAATTCTACAACTGGACCACATTTCAAAATTTTCCAACTCTTGTACAGGTTGTTTGAAGGAATGTTACAGACTGGTGGTGTGGTCCAATCTGCTCACCAATATAAAGATAATCGGATCGACAGCGCAAGAGAGTGCTGCTGTTGTTGTACGTCATGTTTAAAAATTAATCTACGATCAACAAACAATAAACAATATAGATCAATCACTGGACACAGGGCCCCGTGATATCAACACAGCTGATTAAAAAAAATTTAAAAAAAATGTATATATATGTATATATATATATCTATGAATATATATATATATATTAATATATTTATATATATAATATACACACATATACATAGATATATATATATATATAAATTAATAGTTATGGGAGCAAAAGTTTATGATTTTTTTTCTCCAATTTTTCTGTTTAAATAACTAGACGGCACAAAATCCACTCCTAAAATTTTTTTACGGACACAATTTCACAATGAAAGATGATCAATAAAACCACATTAAATTGCATGATTGGGAAATATATTACAAAAATTTACACAAATAAACCTTGAGTCGCTCTAGTGTCACTTATCATCATACAACCACTTAAATACATCAAACTGAATCAAACTCTTCTCCAATTTATTTATATATATTTTAATTTTTTTTTTTAAATTTATTTTTAGCTACTGTCAAATCCCAATTCAAGTATTCAAGTAGTGTCAGAATGGAAAGCAGAAATGCAGGTTCATTTTTTTTTATTTATTGGTATTTAACAATTCTCACCCCTTAAATTATTTTTTATATTTTTTATATTTTTTTTTTTTAAATTTTTGTTTAAACATCACAGTTGCTTCACTTTGATGTCATCATGGTGACGAATTCTGTAAAAAAAATAAAAAAACAAAGGGTCAGTCATAGATCACACCCCAGTCCCACCAGACGAATTGGGGCGAACAAGACAGGCAATGGTACCACATCACTTTACAAATTTGTTATTTAGTTAATAATTAAAATTATTTATATATGTATATATATAAATAGTTACAAGTTTTGCAGAAATGTATATGTTTATATATATAGATATATATCAAATCAAAAAATTGTATATATGTATATATATACATATCTATATAGATAAATATAAATATATACATATGTATATTATATATATAAATATATATAAACGATTTATAACAATATTTTATTTAATGTTTTTAAAAAAACTATAAATATTTGAACCTGGCCACACATTGTGCTTAGTTGTGGAGTTTTGATTCGTTTTAAAATCAATTCAGAAGAAAAACATTCTTTTTCTTAATTATTAACAGAAAAAGAGTAAATTTCCCTTGAATAATTGGATTCAATTCAAAACCTCCGGCCGATGATCCCTTATGTAGTTTAATGACTGCAGTACCATAGAATAATTAAGAAGAATGTAATAAGAATAATAAATATATATATAAACCCGGGTGGCCAAAGAAAAAATAAAATTGTCTATTTGAATTAAATTTGTGTCTCACATTCTCAAAAATGTGCTTTCCTATATATATATAAATATAAATATATAGAAAGATATATATATGTGTATATATACATATATCTCAATATATATTTATATACATATATATATATAAATATTTAGAATTATTTACACCTAAAACTAAACCACTCATCATGTACAATAAAAATACATATGTGCGTGATAATTTATAAACACATTAACTTTTAAAAGAACAGCTTAATTAATTAGTTATTATTCCATTGAAACAAATATACGTTTTACAAAAGAATTTTTTTAATATATTTAAAAAATATCTATTCGAATATATAAAATGTTCTTTTAGAAGGAATAATAATTTATTAAAAAAATTGTTCTTATCTAATACAAACAAAATTTGCAACTTTTCATGTCTGTTAAAACAATAAGCAGCGATACACATTAAAATATATATTTAAATATATATATGTTAATGGGGAACTAATATATTTTTGGGAAGTAACGAATAATAATAACATAATCAAGATTTATATATATTATATATATATATATATTTAATAATAAAAAAAATTTAATTCAAATACTACTCAAAAAAAGAACATAGTAATAGAAATAAAGTCAAATCTGGTTCTGCGTGTATAGGAAGTTATATTGATCTGAAATAATATTTTGAAAGGTGAAGTGAATTTTGTTTGAATAATTTTTGTGCTCGAACCAGACGGGACTCATGCAAAATCTAGATCGCCCATGCGAAAACATTTGGGATATTGAGCACGGCAGCAAAACCACTCCCTTTTTTTAAGTCTAAAAAAACAAAACAAAATCAAAACCAAATACATTGAGAGCGCGCAGATCGTGTCAGCAACGCAACAACACGCGTCGACCACAAACCAAAAAAACTATGCTTGAGTGATATATGATCAGGTAGTTGAACAAAAAGAATTCCATCTTTTTTTGTTATTAATCGAATAAAAGGAAAACATTGATTGAGAATAAAAAAAAGAGTAACAAAGATAAAAATAAAAAACAAAGTAAGAAAAAGAGAAAAGCAGATGTAACAGGTGGTATGAGTGTGTGTTTGAGAGAGAGATAGAAAAAAAAATATGGGTTTGATAAGAAAATATTTAAATTAGAAATATAAACAAAAGAGAAAATAAATAATAATAAAAATAAGCTTCAGTTTCAAAGGAAGAAATTTTCTTTAAAAAAAGTAGATGAGAGATAAAGAAAATTACAGAATGAGAGAAAAATATTAATAAATATAAATATGTATAAATAAAGAAAGAGAAAAAAAAGAAAGACAACGAAGAAGGATAAATATTTTAATCAGAATAAAAATAAAAAAATAAAAAAAATTTGAATTGGTAAAATAAATGGATTGGACTTATACCCAAAAGGAAGCCATAATATATTACAAAATGCAAATAACAAATAATGCTAGGATACACAACTTTATAAAACAATTCAGAGCGCTCTAGAGAAGAAAAAGAGGCAACGAATCTAAAGAGGTGTGGAAGTAGTGATGGTCTCGTTGACAACAGCATTTATATTTATATATATATGTATGTATGAATGTATGTATGTATATAAACATACATATATATATAAAATTCTTAAATGGAAGGCGTTCATGGTTAGTTACTATGTTTGCAAGTCAAAAATTTCAGCTAAACCCCACTCCTCGATCAAGATGTAGAGATATTCTCATCAGAGCATATAAGAAAAGAAAAAAGTATTAAATTTTTATTTCATGTTCTAATGAGATCATCTCATTAATAAAACATCTAATCTATAGAGTTTGGCTGATATTTTTGAGCCTACATTTCAAAATTAGGATTTCCATGCCCTGGTGCTTTGTATCACACATCCGGCTTGATTTCAACTTCCTAAATACTACATACCACAAGCTTCAATTGCAATCATAAAAAAATATTATATATATATATATATATAAAGATTAGAACAATATATATCCATCCAAAGCAATTTAGAAAAAGGATGAGAAAGAAAGAAAAAATGTGAGAGAAAAAAGATAGGAATATATATATATATATATATAATATTATATATTATATTATATAAATATATATAAATAAATAAAAAATGAAAAGAAAAACAGAGAAAAAGAATGAGAGTGGATTGCCTTTGAGTTACAAATGCTAATCAAATGGGTCCGAGTCCGAGGGATATCACTTGCAAATAACAAAGGTTTAAGTAACAGTGTTAATAATAATAATAATAATAATAATAATATTTGAAGTCACACATCAGAAGGGTCCTTGTTATATGTTTAGCGCTACTTGACTGCGATAACAATGAAGCCACAGCGGGCACACAACAATTATTAACAAAATAAATAAATAAACAATTAATGAAAATAAATAAATAATCAGGCCAAAAGAACTTCGCACACGTCAAAAGTGTCAGAGCGTGCGTGCCAAAGATCTAACAAAACGGAGAGAGCGGAGACACCGACAGTGCTCTGAGAAAGAATAATAATATATTCATAGATATAAAATTATATATATAAATATATATATATATTTATTAAAAATAATTATATATATATAAATGTATATGTATAAATTTTTTTTATTTTTTTTTATAGAAAAGATAGAAATAGAAGTTTTTGTACACAACACATTCCGAATAAGCAATTTGTAATAAGCACTGACCGCTCATTACCGGCCACACCGAGCGAAAACTATTTGAGCAAGGGCATGGAAATCTGCAAGAAAGGATCATCAAGTCGATACAATGGATTTGGTGATCAAATAATTTTATACATATACATACATAATCATTATATGATAAATGTATGTATATGTAAAATTTTTAAATATATATATATATATCTATATATTATATTTATTGTTGTTTATGTATACATACATACATACATACATATATATATATATTATATTATGTATATAATTATTTTGTGAAATGTCGCGCGTGCTCGCGGTCGGGCCAAGCAGTTCGTGGCTTGACGCAACAGCCTTGCATTGCTTGATTTATTATATATATATATATAGTACTTGCTTGCTTGGTTCCAAATATTTGCTTGCGAACAATGTGTTCCAAAAGATAACAGGATTATAATATATATATATGTATATATATATATATTATATATACCACTAACATCAAGCAATGAATTGATAAAAAAAAATCCTCGAAACTCGGTTAGGAGTGAATAAATCACTTTAGAATCGCTATTCAAATTAATAGAGATGAACTAATTGAAATACAAGCATAATTTCATAAACACTATATAACAATAATTAATATAATAAGTGTAAAAACTGATGTTTAACATATAATAATAAATAAATAAAATTTTTAGAATAGGACAGCTACACATACAGCCATTTCAAATAAGTAATATTTTCTTGATTAAAAATGGAATAGTAAAGTGAAGGAATAGGCTAAGTTGATAGAAAAGAGAGAGAGAAAGAGAAATAGATAGATAGTTAGAAAATATATTTTTTAGATGATGATAGAGAAAGAGTTACATAGAATTAAGAGAGAAATGGAGATAAAGAGAGACAGAGACAAAGATAGAAATAAGGATTGAGTGAAAGAAAGACAGAATGAGATTTGGAAAAAAAGAAAGTGAAATAGATAAAGATTTGATTTGAGAAAGAGAAGAGAGAGATAGAGAAAGAAAAAAATAGAGATATTTTAAAAAGAGAGATAGATAGATAGATAGATAGAGAGAGAGAAAGTGAGATAGAAATCACAAGAGAAGAGTTAAAAGAGAAGAATGAATGTGATAATAAATTTATCAAAATTGTGAAAAAAGATAGGAATGGAGAGAGATTATTTAAAAGAGAATTGAAAAAACACATTGAAAGCGAATTAGTAATATGAGAATAGAAAAGAAAAAAGAAAAACTAAAATATTTAAATTAAGAAAAAAAGAAATTAAAAAAAAAATGTAATTAAAGCTTTGAGAGAAGAAACAAACATCACAAGGAATGAAGACGTAAAAATTTTAATTGATAATTTTTAATAAATTGAATGAAGGAGACCAATGGTAAAAAAGTAAGATAGAGATAGAGAGATAGAAAGAAAGAGAGAGAATAAAGTAAATTGTTATTTATAGATGAAACAAAAGAACAAACAAGGCGAAGCAAGCAGCAGGGCCGCCGCTGGCCTGGAAACTGACGATTGCATTCAGGCTAGAAGTGCACCGTATTAATTGTAGGGCGCTTTAAATAAATAAATAAATAAATAAATGAAAATTAATCAAAATAATTAATTGAAAAATAATAGAGGGTGTCGGCATATGAGAATTTGTTCAAAAAAGACAAGCTACTTGTGGTTCCACACCAACCTATAGCGAAAGAACAAAAATACAAGACAAAGAAAAAGGACACCAAACGCGTTTCCTTCAAGGAAATGTTATTATTAAAAAAAAAAAAAAAAAAATTAGTGTATTATGTTTGAATAGAATTGTGCAGGCCAACAGCTGTCATCGTTGGCCTGAAAAGACATTCCATTGGCCATAGGGGCGATACATGCATACACTACATATTTATCGGGCGCCCGGCCAGAAACAAGAAACAAAAAAAAAAAAAATAAATAAATAACGAAATAAAAACAAAGACAGTGAGCGCTGCGCCTACGGAGCGACCGGAACATTTTGGCCAGAGGCCTCAAAGGGGTGCAACCATAGCCAGACTGAAGATGATTAGAAAGTAAAATGAATAAATAAATAAATAAATATATTTGATATATCAAAACTAAAGTGTAAAAATAATTAAGGAAGGAAAAAAAGGTTGAGCTAGAGGTGCGGCATCGATAGAGAAATAAAAGATTTTCTGAAAAATATAAGAGCCAAAACATGTAAGGATTTAACAATAATAATAATAATAATAATAATAATAATAATAATAATAAATATAATAATAATGATCCAAAAACCGTCTGAGCCCTAGACACTTGGCCATCCTTAAGGGTCATTTTTTGGACAACCCTAGGTTAATTAACCAAGCATGGTAGGACTCAGACAGCGCCGGCGAACGGCTAGAGATGTGGACCGATGACTGCCCAGCGCGTGGCACCACCACGTACCTTCATAATTCACTTGACCGTCACCATCAATATCAGCCTCTCGAATCATTTCGTCAACTTCTTCATCCGTGAGTTTCTCACCAAGGTTAGTCATCACATGTCGTAATTCAGCAGCGCTAATAAAGCCGTTACCATCCTTGTCGAAAACACGGAAGGCCTCTCGAATCTCTTCCTCACTATCTGTATCTTTCATCTTCCTCGCCATCATGGTGAGAAATTCTGGAAAGTCGATCGTACCGTTACCTGTTCAAACATTTAGAAAAAGATTAGTTATAGTAGATATTTAAAAAAAAAATTATAATAATAAAATATTCCATTTCACTTAAGTAAAATTACAAAATGACTGTATTCAAGAAAAATTTCCGATTTATTCGAAATAGTAATTTCACCAAGTCAGTTATCTAGTGTGTGTGAAAGTCATTTTTCCTTAATTTCAAATTATAACTTGAGTTAATTATTGAAATGTATATATATATATATATATATATATATATATAACTGTTCTGATCTAATTTCATGTAATTATATTTATAAAATTATAAACATAATTTTTTTATTAAATCTCTGAATCATCTGAAATAAATAAATTTATGAAGAATAAATGTAATGTATTTTTTAAATTATTTATTATTTAAATGATTCATTTTATTTAATTTCGGTTAAATTGACCGTAATATGACATTTTGGTTAATTTAAAAAAGAGCTTTTAAACTAGAGCGTATCTTGAAATACCTATATAACTGAAATTTAAATTAAAGGAAGAAATGATCTATATATAAGTTAAATAATTTTATTGCGATATAAAATAAGATTGGATTAATTTATTCCAATCTCGTAAACAAATCTTTACTCTAATTTCTCATTATCTGAAAATGTCTGTTCCCATTTTTATTCTTTCTCATATATTATTGAATTACTATATTTTCTTATGTCATTTATAAAACCTTTAATGATATATATGTATATTTGGCCTTAAGGCCAGTTGATGTCAAATTAAATTAAAAAATATGTTTCTAGAGGTCGATTATTTTTTTTTCATGGTAACAAATTAGATAAGATTTATTAAAAATAATAAATAATTATTTGAATAATTTTTTTTTTTTTAATTTTGAAGATATCGAAGAAATTGTTTATTTTAAATTGAGTAAATTGTTATGAAAAGTCTCTAAAGAACTAATATTTTAGACATATATACATATATTGATTTTTAAATATTTTCTCTGTTATAATTCAATATTATTTTCTATTTATTCTTTTTATTTTTTTATGTGGTTTAAAATCATTTTTCCTTTAGAAGTTTCATTATTCTATAATTATGAATTATATTTTATTATTCAAATTATCAGTATTTTTTCTATATTCATCTATAAATTTATCTAATATAGAATTTTCAATTTAAAATTATGATAAATCTTCAATATTTTTTAATATCAACTTCCATTTTCTCTTTTGTTTGATATATAGTTTTAACAAACTTAGGAACGAAAACTTATAAATCGATAAAATACATTTTATTTTAGATTCTAATTTATTTTTTTATTTTTATTTGCCTTTATCTGATTAATCGATATTTTTTTTTGTTTATTTAATTTTCTTATATATATATTATTAGTCATAGTAGGAACGGATAGCATTAGAAGAGGAAGGATATATCTTCATACTATTGTAGTCAATCACATCACTATGCCTTATTTTGGTATGATGGCCTTGGAAGTATTAATTCGAATCTCTTTCTATCTTGAATATAAAATAAAATAAAATTTATATAAAACTTATATATGAGGACGTTATTGATGTAATATTTATAAATTTATTCAGGTTTAAAAATTGTTTTTTTTTTATTTATAAATTAGAAATTAAATGAAAGAATCTTTAGTATTTATATTAATATAAAATTAATAATGTATATTATATATAATCTTGAATATTTTAGATTTCAATTGAAGGCATAGTTGTCATTTTTAAAAATCATTAATTCTTTTTAAATTTCTACAATATATAAAAGGAAACCCAAAGAAATATGATCTTTTTGTATTCCTTGTTCAACGTGCCTGATCCATTCATCTAGCCGTTAATCAACGGTCCAATAATTCATCAAAAAGAGAGATTTTTTTATTTTTTATTTCCAAGTTCAAGAACCTCCTATATATGTATCTATATATATATTTCATTAATCACAAAGTAAATTAATGATAAATAGAAATGTAATTAATAATATTTATATTTTGTTAAAATTTTTTCTTAAAATGGCTGTCATGAAACAAAACAAGCTATATTGTATAATTTAGGTCATATTATTATAAAGATCGAGAAAGAAAATTCTACTTATAAGGTAACAAAATCAGGGAAAAAAATTTGATTTTCCAAATTTAAAATGTTATATCAATATACTATATAAAGGAAAAATAAATGTTATGTGAGTAAATGGCAAAATATCCTACACATTATCATATCTAAATATTATATATATTTATGTAATAAATATAGGAATAATTAGAGTTTGAAATTAGAATATTCAAGGAAATAATTGATGGTATATTCTTAATCGTATTATTCATTTACAAGAATTTTCTAAGATTAAAATATGATAGAAAAAATTATTATGTGATTAGATCATGTGTGAAAATATATTCAGATACAATAGATGAGAAATTTTGTCTTGCACTTGAATAGTATTACTAATTACAACATTTTAATTCACCCGAGTTAAAAATATATAAATAGCTTAATTATTAAGAGGAAATCACGCAATGGATTGAGATGAGAAAAGAAACGAGACAGAGACACGTATCGTCTTATCTTGATTTTAAATTCAAGTGGAAATATATATTTAGGCCGGCATTTTGATAGCCACGAGTTCATTTTTTTTCCTTCTCTCTAAAGCCTAACCCTTTTATTCTTGATTATATTTTGTATGTTTCCTTTTATTGTTTTTTTTTTTTTAAATCAATTGTTGAAATTTAAAAAAAGAATTGTTGGCTGATTATTAAAAAGAATTCGAAATCTAGTTTGAAAAGAATGGAAAAATTAAAATGTTCCAGTTGATGTATTCAGTTATCGATTATTTATCGCATTTCTACCAACCATAGAAAAAGAAAAAAGAAAATAGAATTAATGTATTTGGAAAAATACCGATAGAATCACGAAATCCTTGGTTCAAGTTAATTATTATTTTCTAATCATGCATGTTTGTTCTAGATTGTTCTAAGCCCAAATCGATATTCTATAGTTAAGAATTAGGAAATGAGAAAAACAGACGGACCATCGGCATCCACCTCGTTGATCATATCCTGGAGCTCAGCTTCAGTGGGATTCTGTCCCAATGAGCGCATGACTGTCCCCAATTCCTTGGTAGTGATCGTGCCATCGCCGTCCTTATCGAACAGCGAGAAAGCCTCCTTGAACTCGGCGATCTGTTCTTCAGTCAGTTGATCGGCCTCAAAATCAAATAAAAAAAAAAAACTCAAGCACCTCTAATCAGGGGGGAGGGGAGGTTGAATAAGCCAAATTTAGGCTTATTGGAAACTTGTACTCACCATTTGGTATGATTTAGGTCCTTGATTACACTACCGTCTAAAAATTGCCGGCACCACTAAAACCGCCACAACGAAAGAACGTTGACTGACACAAATGGAATGGAGTTGGCTTCGTTCGTTGAACAGGAAACGTAATGTATACCTCCGCGTAGATGATGGTTGCTACCAATCAATTCTTTCAAATTCACTTATATAAGCCTGTTTGTTTTTGTTTTGTTGATAGAAATGGAATTGTTTATTTATAATAGAACTGTGCGTTGGATCTTATGATGGGGCACGATGTGTCGAAAAGGGGCGCTAGTCGCGGATTAAGTTGCCCTGGCGCAAGCCGATCAGCTTTATAGGTGCAGGGTGCGGTCGTGTTTACAAGCGGTCGCTGTAGGCGCTCTGATTGGCTGCGACGCACCTGCAATGCGTCAAGCGGGCCGCGCTCGCTGCTGCTGCTGCTGCTGTTGTTGCTGCCGACCCAACCCGAAAGGCGGGACGAGCGACCCTCTCTTTCCCGCATGTGCGCGCGAGAGCAGACAATCGTTCTCTCTCTTTTCCACTTAGCACGCTATCTCTTTCACACTCACCGCGTGCATATACATACGACCACCACGACGTTGTCCACAACTAGGATGTTGTGCATGCGTGGTTACGTGCTAGCCAAATGGACATATAAGGGCATCAATTTCCAATTATTCCATTATTAATTATATTACACTCAAAGAAATTTAAAATAAAAATCATTTATATATTTATATTCCTAAAAGATTTCACATAACCTCAAATATATATATATATATATATAATAAATTATTATTTACTATTAATTTAAGTTGCATTCTAAATATTTAAAGATAATATTTATACAAAAAAAAAAAAAATAATTTTAAAACAATTTTTTTTTAAGTTAGTCTCCCTTTAATGCAGAATTAAAATATCTATACTATTTGTTCTGATTTGTTTTTTATTTATTTATTTGTTTATTTTTATTTTTTTGAAGTTGGAAAAAATCAATGCATAATAAAAAAACATTTTAATTAATCAAATTATTATTAATAATAATAATTTATTTTTTATTTATTTATTTGTTTATTTTCTTAATAATAGCTTATCAATTTTCCAGAATCGAGGACAATGCTTGATGTGGGTGGATTAACAACCCATTTTCTTTAAATCATAAATTCCTTTCTTGGAAGTCACATCGTTGGTTGACTTCTTAATTTAATCATCATAAATATATTATTTAACAATAAACAAAAAATTATGAATTTAATTAAAAGATATTAATATCTTTTTTGATGAATTTTGAATGATTTTTCTCTTCAAAACTATGTGTAAATCTTGTCTGTATGACGGTTATTAATCATTATGATTATGATTTCTTGAACAATGGTAGAGGCTAGGTAAAGGTCATACCCTTAGTGAAATTTTATTAGCCAGTCGTCAAACCGGTATATTTGGGGATATTTTCTGATATCATTTCCCTTGATTCTTTCTTAGTAAACACTAAGAATTAGATTTTTGTAAAGTTTATTTAGGGTCGTTAATTGCGATTAATTGCGCTGATTATGATGATTATGAGTTAAAAGAAGAAATCCCAGCCTCTTTTCTTCTTTTATTTTATTATATTAAATCAGTCTGATCCCCCACCCCCCATCCATGAATTTACAACGCATTTAATCTAGAAAAAATCACCAGCAAGAGGGGATTAATATTATATTCAGATGAGCAAAAAACTCATTAGGGGCATACTTATAAAATCCATCATTTTCATACAAAAATCAATTTAATTATCATTTATACTCAAAATGACTAAGACATAAAATGTTAAGTTCAATATCGATCGATGTTTTTCTTCTTAAATTTTTTTTTTATTGAAAATTCAATATAAATAAAATTTAATTTTTTATTTTGATTTATTCATATATTCAAAAAGAAGTTGAACTTTTTTTTGCTTTTACCCTATTATACATGTATATACAGAACATTAAAGGACTTATTATAAATTATTTTCTAATAAGTAAATAGTTTTAATAATATAATATAGATATATATATTACTTTCATTTATTCATATATTTTATGTATTATATATGGCTAGAACAGTAGTAGCACTTTAGTGTGCCGCCAGATTATGAGGCTCTTAAACTTTTTTTCTAAATTTTTCCAATTTGGTTCTAAAAAAAAAGTAAACCGTTTTTGGGACCACTTTTTTCAATATGGTAAACTTCTACACTTATCCTTTTCTTTGTGTGCCGCCAAATTTTTAAACTGTTTAAAGTGTGCCGCGGTAAAAAAAAGGTTGAGAATCACTGGACTAGAAAAATAAATGAAAACATATTTATATAGAATATATAATTATATAAAAGTTAAATTTTCAATTTACAAATTCATTTATTATATTATTTATCTCTCATATCATAACATTTTCTTCTCGAATGTTTTACATCTAGAAGTTAAATTACAAATATTATATACAAAAATTATTTACAATATATTTACAATTTTTTTTTATTTTTTGTTAATATTTTTTATTCCTTTCACATATTTGCATGTGTTCTCTCTTTTGTGCTCCAAAGTGTTCCTATTGTTAAGGCCCTTTTTACTTGCAACTTAATGTTCTTAATTTGGTATATCATCAACTCCATTCTGCATGCTTCACATGTCTTTATTTCTTGATTTTCGTATAAAGAACTGTTAAGTTCTTTCTCCAGCCTTGACCATTTCTTTATTTCTTTTCCTTTGAACACATCAGATAAACTTCAAAGAAAATTTGAATTCAAGAGATTTAAACTAAAATAAGTTTTCAAAAATAGCTCCTAAGATATTTATTAAATTTTATTAAAATTTTAGGGATATTCTTATATCCAATATCTATACAATTCATTTAATTAAATGAATTTATTCTTTATTTTAAATTACAAAATCAAATTAAAGATATGAAATTAATTTTAATTTTTTTAAAGAAAAATGTAATTTTCATATTAAAATAAATTATTTAGCTATATATTAATACAGAATATTGTAAATGAAAGTACTGTAATACTGTCGAAATTCTATTTCAAATATCTAATAATAAAAATTCTATTTCATTCTTTTTTTGAAATTTATTTCATAAACTTAGTACTTATCTATTTTCATATTTTTTACTTTTATTTACTTATTTTAAAATAATACAAACAATTAATGGATATCAAATACATTATAGTTTAAAATAAAATATTTTTTTTTTTTATCAATGTTGTATATTTCTTTAGAAAATATAAATTCCTATGAAAGTGAAATTGGATATTTTGTTTATTCTTACATGATTTATTAAAAAATATAGTTCAGCTAATTTTCTTAGGATAACATTTAACATTTTTTATAAACAATATTCATTTCTAATAAAATTAAAATAAAAATGAAATGATAAACGAATCAATAAAATTTATCATCAACTAATCTAATCTTATCACAAATTATTTCAAGTACAAATAGAAAGAATTAAAAAAAAAAAAATTTCGAGTGTGTATAATATTGATATGCCTATGTAACTATACGTGTATATAATATATAATATTATGTATGCTGAATATATAATTTCTGAAATGAATGAAATATGACATAAATATAATCAAGATTATACATATCTTGAATTAAATTGCTCATACAATTGGTTCTATATTATGATTTTTAATTTAAATTTATTTTTATTATTGAGATATTTTATTTAAAAATTTTATTTAAAAATTCATTTATTATAAAATAATTAATAAAATATATATAATTTTAACTATATAGGATTTAAATTTAATTACAACAATTACAATTTTTTAATTAATAATAATATAATTTTAAATTTAATAATTAGAACTCAAAAATATTAAATATCAATATCACAATAGAAAACATTCAAAATTTTCCAAATTTTTCTAGATTATTTTCAAAACATTTTAAAACAAATATAATTAAAGAAAAATTTAAAAAATAATGATTTTTTATAAAAAATTAAATTCCTTAAGTAATATTCGAATAGGTATATTCATAAATGAAAAATAATATCTTTTTTCATTTTAAATTAATGTTGAAACAAAAATAAATAATTCTTTGCAAAAAAGATGTGAATTATGCATACTTTAAATTATAATAATTTAAATTAATTATATTGATACCCAAAATTTGATAATCAAAGACCTGTAAAGTATAAAGTAACAATAAGATATAATATAAAAGTAAAATTTTTAATTTAGAAATAATTTTCATTTAAATAAACAAACTCCAAGATTAATAAAATTGAGAAAAAATTCACATTTCATTTAACAATGAAACAAAGAAAACAAAACGATTTATGAATTGGATAACATCCATTCTATATACAATTTTTTGACGTAAATTAATTTATTAGTAAAAAAAAAAAGGTTTTTACAATTCCCACAATAAAACTAAATTTATAATTTATTTTTAATGTTTTTCTTTATTTAAAAATCACGTTATATGTAAAAATGGAATCGTATATTTATTTCTTTCAAATAAAAAACAAACACTCGTCACTAATAACTTAGGATAAAATTAGAGTTATCGCGTTTAAAATTCTCCCAAGAATTTATGGTACTTGAATATATTAATAATTCGCCAATATCATCTTACAATGAATAATTTACTTGAGTACTTTATATTGTTTCCAGTCAAATATTCACATTTGTGATATATCTTGAGAAATGCACAATCTTCAGTAGATATCCTCCTTGGATGACTTTATTATATTTTACACAATCTTTTTTTCTTTAATTTTTAATTAACATTTTGAAATATTATGTGATATATTTTAAAAATCAAAAAATTTCTAAAAATAGGTATCTAAATATTTTGTGTCTTTAATTTTTTATTGAAATTTTGAAAAATATTTCTCTTTAAATGCAATATTGGATTCTAAACTTAAATTTCTAACTATAAAATTGTTTTAGGGTTACCAATATTTAGAAAAAATAATATACTATACATAATACATACATAATTGCTTAACATTTTTGTTAATTTTTATCAAGAAACTAGTATAAATTTAGAACAATCATTATATTTATTATTTTCTCTCTCTTTAATATATATATTATATTTACTACATATTATCATAAAACCCAAATAAGGAAAGAGAATAATTTAACAAATAAATAAATAAATATTTGTTAAATAGTCTAAATAAAATTTAAACATACCTATATTTTTATAATTAAAAATTATCTTTGACATTTATTCCTATTACTATATATATATATATATATATATATATATATATATATATATATATATATATAATTATTATATCTAAAGCTAAAATTCTTTTATATATTTAATCTCTTCAATTTAAATTCAGTTAAATTTAAATAAAAAAACTTGGAAAAAATTTATAATTAAAAAGTTTTTTTTTTAATTTTTATCAAAAATAATATAATCACTAAGAAATTGGGATTAACTAGTAATAAAAATGTAGATGACCCACTAATACTTTCAAAATCACAATAAGATATTTTTTTTATTTTATATCATAAATAACAAAATTTTTTCATATACTATTTCATAATATTTACATTATTTTTTAAAATTTACTAAAATAGTAAAAAAAAATATTGTTCATAAAAAATCTATACTAACTATTAAGAAATAGTTACATTTCATTTTTAACCAATAACCTTGGAGAATTGTTTTTAAACCTTTTTTTATTTTAATTTTTAATTTAACGATGTTATATCCTTTGAGGAATGTTGATGATTGGTTTTGGATCACACCAAATCCTAAGCACGATTTCCCTTTTTTGACTAGGAAGAAGGATGCAGTGGGGGGTTGAAGGGTGACGTAATAATGCGCTTGGGACCTGGCAACCTGTTGATGCGGTATATGGGCGGGGGTTGAGTGTTACCCAAAGGGGAAGGGCATTCAGGGGGTTGCGGTGCGCTGCAGAGAATGACGCATTAAAGTCGTGAAACTCACTATTTGGAAACCCTGATAATCTCATAAAAATATTATTATTAATATTCTCTTGTTATATTAAAATTAATATCTATATGTAGTATTATTATTATAATTTTATATAAATAAATAATAATAATTATAAAAAAATTGATTATTTTATATAGTCCAAAATATAATTAAACGACATAGAATCATTAAATTTAAATTTAAAAATGTATGTATTTATTATAAGAGGCTACAAATTACTAATTATTTGATTAAAGATTAACTCAATCAAAGATATTAAAGAAAATTTTATTAACTATTCTGCATGTTAAATAATTATAATAAAACAATATAAAGGGTGTTCGAGATAAATTTGACAGTTTCGAAAGGAAAAAGAAAATCTTCTTTCTAACTATTAAATTTAATGAATTGACAAAAAAAATTACAGGCAGAGTAAATTACAATACTATCAACAAGATTCACTCAAAATAACCACCATTAGCATCGATCACAGCTTCAATCCTGCTTCGGAACCTCGAACAAGCTGATGCTACAGTCTCTCTGAGAAGGGCCTCAAAAACTGCTTTAATTTTACCATAAACTGGGCTTTTGTATTACTGGAAGTATGATTGGTGTCTTTTTTTTTCAAATGTGCCACATACAAAATAATGCATGGGGTTAAGGTCTGGGGAGTTTGGAGGCCAAACATTTGGATTGGTGAAGTCGTAGAAATTTCCAGATAACTATTTTCTGTGAGTAGCTGAACTTTAAGGCGCTTGTATGAATTGTAGCGAAGGTCTTCATTGAGTGCAAGCTTCATAGTAGAGGTTGCAACATTCATTTCACGTGACAAAGTCCGAATTCCAATGCCAGGGTTCTTTAACACCTGTTTCTGCAGATTTGCGAGGATTTCTGCTGTACAAACGCAATCAGATCGTCTACTTGGGATCTTTCTTCTTTCTACATCCTCCTAGTCACCATTGCAAGTCTCTAGTTTATGCCTGATTGTTTTTATTGTGTTCAGGGAGCCTTGGGTATTAATCATAAAATCCTTATTTTGATGGCCGGCGCGTATCATCATGATGCAAGTTATTCTCTTCCATGATTCAGGTGGCTTCCAGTCATCCAATCTTTCTGCCATCTTTTATATGAATAAAGAAAGGTTCAAACTTTTAAATGAGTAGTAGTTTATGTTAATACCTCTAACCTACAGAAAAATATAATCAATTATAAATATGTCAAATTTATCCCGAACACCCTGTATATATATAATTAAATATTGATTTAAATTTTAAATATAAGTATGTTCTTTTTATAATTCTTCGCTACTGGAATGAATTGAATGTTTCTATAAGGGATGGTTTGAATAAAATCTAAATTTAAATATAAACTTATATAAATATTATCCAAGATATAAAATATTATAATTATATATTTACTAGCTGCTCCGAACGCCTTCGGCGCTCTCCACACCTAGACGGGGGCTCTGCCCCCTGTACCCCCCGAGTGTCCCTATTCTGAGCTATAACCATCTAACTCCTACCATGTCCCATCTCTATAGTTTTTTATATATGTTTATTTATGCAGAAAAAATTAATTGACATAATTATTAATTTAATAAAATAAAATTATTTAATAAAATATTAAAATAATAAAAATTAATAAATTTGTAAAAAAAATATATAATACTTAAAAACAAAAATGTGCCTTTGCGAGTTTCGAACTGAGGGTGCAAAGTCATAAGATGACACCCTAGCCCGCCCACCTACCCACCAGTATTGTTTGCAAGTCTCCTATCAGGATATATATAAGATGTCAAATTTTCGCCATCAGCGCCTCTATGATCTAGTATGATAACTAAACTATTTTTAGTTAATTAGCACCTCCTGGACACACCTTAGCAATTAGTTTAATAAAAGAAGTCTGACATGCCCTGAGACCTACTGAATATGCATAAAAAATTTCATAAGAATCGGTCCAGCCGTTTCGGAGGATTTCGGAGGAATTTCAAAGTTTTGTGACACGAGAATTTTATATATAAGATATAGTTCTTCGGTACTTGAAGCTCCCTGAGTCATTTTCACAAGGTTGAGAAAAATGGATGTGTGTGTGTGTGTGTGTGTGTGTGTGTGTGTGTGTGTGTGTGTGTGTGTGTGTGTAGACAAGATTACGCAAAAAGGATTTGAGCTAGAATAATGAAATTTGGAATACGGGCATTATTCAAAATTCGTAGTTTTCAATCAACTTTTGAGAAATGTAGCTCATCCGGCAGAGGGTCATTACCTACCACGTTTTCATTTTTTCCTTTTTCCTCTAAACTGACCGTAAAAATAAAGATATATGTTTGATAGTTGTTCACATGATTAAAAATTGTATAAAACTGCTATATATAGAATTTGAGCTTGATTAAATCGCTTAAACTACGGGAATTAATTTTTTAACACGTTGACTGCTAATCACGCGCCAGCTCGTGACGTAGTGCCATCAACAAAGAGCCAAACACGCGCTGGTTTAATAAATATTATTTATCAATTTTAATTTATAATTAATTAAATTTAATTTAAATATAATATATGTGTTAATTAATCCATTTCAAATTTACGAGAAAGTCGAGTGGAGACACTCCAGATTTTTTTTTGTATTTCATCTGAAGTTTTTCAATTCTTATTTTTTTTTAATTAATCTGAAATTATTAAGGGTATATTGGAGTAGGATTTTTCCAATCCAATTCAAATAGAAATCAATTCTCTCATATTGAGGTTAAATTTCAGTCATTTATTTAATTAATTATTATTAAGTATTAATTATATATATATATATATATATTGCATGACCTCTATACATCTCCAGACATAGTTAGGGTTATAAAATCGAGAAGGCTGCTATGGGCAGGGCACGTGGCTAGAATGGGAGAGAAAAGAATGGTAACAAATATATTGGTAGGGAGACCGTTTGGAAAACGTCCGGTTGGAAGACAAAGGACGCGGTGGGCGGACAATGTAGGAAAGGACTTGAGAGAGATTGGAGAAAATAGGAGTTGATGGGCGTAGCTAAGACTAGAGACAGATGGAGAAATGTGGTTGCTGCGGCCAATAACTTTCGAGTTCCGTAGAGTAACAGAAATAGATAGATATATGTATGTATATATGAAAAGTTGTACGGAAACCTAAACGAACAAATATAAAGAGCTAAGGAATAAGAAATCAACTTTATTTAAATATAAGTATAAACTATTAGTTACTAAATACATAGATACATAATAATATATATATAAGGCAATACAGAATATATCTATATTTAAATAATAAATGAGATATTTCATCACAAGATAAGGTGAGGAAAATACCTATTTTAATATTGTTCATGGATTTAATTTTAATTTATGTTATTCCAAGAAGAAGATATTACTTTAGACAAAAAAATCAATGTCTTCATCTCTTGGATGTTCTAAGTAAAATAAAATATTTCTTTATTTATCTACTTGAAATTTCACTTCAATTTTTTATGGAGTTCACTAAAGTTAATTCATCGTTTTAATTTACTAACATTTAGGAATGGTTGAAATTTATTTATTAATTTTTTTAGTAAAATTATCTAAATATAATGTGGATAAATTTAATAATTTTTTAAATTCTAATATTTAATTTTTTAATACTTGATACTTATTATTTCATACTTAAATTTTTTTGTTATAATATTGATAGGTATTTTTTAATATATATTAAATATATTTATATATTAAATACATTTTTATCTTATCTTATCTTATCTTTATTATACTAGCAAAAATTGTATATACCTTTGAATATTTTTGAGATATTAAACCGCTCTAAGGATTTTTTTGAAATACACACCAATATTTATAAAGATGAATCGATCTGTATTGATTTTAGCCTCGGGAAAAATCATCTACATTAGTCTTTTCTTAATTTAAATTTATATGACGTCACTAACTACGTCATCCATATTTGTCTCTTGAAATTCTTTTTTAATTGATATTGTATTAATATTTTTTTTATATTTAAAATATTTTAAAAATTTTTATTTAATTTCGAAATAAAATTAAAAATAGTTATTTTAATAATATTTTAGAATCAAATTACGAAATATATTTATTAATCTTTCACCAAAAAAAAATCTAAAAGTTATCTTATTTGTCTTGCAAATATTGTAAGACAACTATATTTCTGTGTTTCTCTATCTTGAAAACATATTATACATATTATTTATGATATTTTAAAACCATTTTCTTTCTTTAATTAATATTCATTTAAAATGATAATTAAAAAATATCTTACTCAAAATAAAATATGATCTAATAATATTAAATAGAAATAAAAAAAGGATAAATAAATATTTTTTTAATTCCTGTTCCTTTAAAATATTTGAAATTTTTTGAATCTGTTTTGTGGTTTAATTTTTTGTTAATTCTTATAAATTTATATTAGTTAATTTTATTATTTATCATTATTATTTATTATTATTGAGAACCCTAAGTTCCATTAATTTAGTCCGATTGATACAATGATGTAACATTTGATAATTGTAATAAATTATTAAAGAATTGTATATCAATATTTTTTAAAGGGTCGAGCTATAGCTCGGTATTCCAGGTATTATTTTATAGTAGGTATTTTTAATTAAGTTTATGACAGATGGTTGGAAAGGACTTCCGGGAAGGTATTTCCAAAATTGATTCTTTGACAACCTTTCTAGCCAGGTATAAAAATTTCGCCAAGCAAGGATATCTCCAATCCCATTGGAAGAGTTCAAGTTTGCACCTTCCAATAGAAGAGCTTTTGCGTTCAACTTACCCTGAAGGGACAGTGTCAGTTTTACACTTAAATCCTAAAAAGACATCAACTGATTTAGGAGGAGATACTTTAGTATTAATGTCTTATTATATATTTATTTCTAAATTAATTATTGTTATATTAATGATAATGCCATACATAGATTATTTCGACGTTCTGTTATTTTATTCGATTAATAAATATTTAATTTTTTAAAATTCTTTTGATCAAAAGTATTTGCATATTTATTTTTTTAAAAATTAAATTATATATGCCGGACCTATAAACATCTAATTTTCTTATTTAAAAAAAAAATCATTTAAAAATAAATAAATAAATAAATAAATAAATAAGTAAATAAAAAATATACCTATTATTTGAAACTTTAAGTTAGAATTTGTACACAATTTTAGGTCTCTGACTCATACACATAGAAATTTATAAATATGTACATAAAATACATATCTTACAATATTAATGTAAGAAATATATTTTTTTTATATTACAATATTTCAAATTCTTATATAATTTTTAATTAATATTTTAAAATAAATTTTATATCTAATATATACGAGATATTTATATATATATTTATTTATTTGTTACACTTAGAGAAAAAATTAATTGATTTTTTTAAAATGTCCAATTTAAAATAATTATTCTGATTTGGTGGAATCTAATTTTCAAACAGGAGAATATTAAAAATCTTTCTGAGATTTAAACTCAAATCCATTAGCTCCGTTGATGCTATCCAAACCTCTGTAGAATAATTAATGAAAGAGGATAGGATTTAATATCGTTTGACGTGGAAGTAAGACAAGAATTAAAAGCCAAGGGAGGAATATATTTATTACTAGATTGGCTTTTAAATAAATGCATAAGACAATTTTAAATTAATTCTTTATAAATATGGACAAATGCAATAGAAATTTATTTAATCGTTAAGACTTTAAAACATGGTAATTAATGACCAAATTATCTCTAAACTCTCACATGGAAATTTTATATATATATATATATATATACTTATATGTAATGTAAAATTTTGTTTCGTATTTATCTTATATGTAAAATAAGTATTTTATCTCTTTAGAAAAAAAGTGTGACAAGTTTTACATGAAAATTTAATTAACTTATTATATTTTACCAAATACGTGATGAAGCAAAGGTGAATTATTTATATATTTCTCGATTATATTATCTTTAATTATATTATTAATTTAATATATTTATTTATTTATTTATTTATATGCCCTCATCTAAAATAAACAAAATGTATTAAAACTTATTTATAATTATTATTTATTTATAATTAAAATTATATTATATATACTTAGAGATTATATATATTTTTTAAAACTTTTGTGTTTTTTATAATTATTAAAGAAATTTTTATTAAAACTCCAGATATTTGTATTATTTATTTATTTAGTTAAATAAAAAATGTACAACGTTTTGACTCTGCAAAATAAACAGGCGAAACGTTGTACATTTATTTAACTAAATAAATAAATTATGCAAATATGTGGTGTTTTAATAAAAATCCCTTTAATCTTTAGAGATTGTATAGAGAAAAAAAATTAATTAATAAAAAAAAAAAATTATTGTAAAGCATTGTCATTTCTGGTTGAAGCTTGCCATTTATTTATTAAAAGTAAGCTTAAATAATAATGGAATTAGTGAGAAACTTTGAAGCATTGAAAAGAACAAAAACAGATATAATCCGACAGAATAATAATGAAAATTAAACGGAATTTACCCTCTATCATGATATATAATATAATTACATTAATTTGGGATTATAACCAAACTTGGGGACATTTTGTATCAGATAGCAGAATAAAAATATGTGATCATCCATTCAAAATGAAATGTTTCTTTTATTTTAATATGTGAATTTATTTAACACACACATTATCTTTAAATAAAGTCATGCGGTTGAATAATCATCAAGTGAGATTTTATATAGGAATGATTTAAACACTTATTAAATACTTAATTATAATAATAATATAGAATCTGGTTTATAAATAGGTAATCATTTGTTTAAGCTTTTTTTTCATTTTAATATAAGTATCTCATTTTTACTATCTCGTAAGAGATAGTATTGCGATCACGAAAATTTTCGATGTTGAGATTTTGATGTTTTTATACGTTTTAAAGGTTCCTGAATCATTTTCACTAAGGTTGAGAAAAATGTCTCTGTGTGTGTATATATGTGTGTGTGTGTGTGTGTATGTTGTCAAAATTACGCAAAAACGGTTTGAGCTAGAATGATGAGATTTGGTACATGAGCATTATTCAAAATTCGTAGTTTTCTATCAACTTTTGAGAAATGTAGCTCAACCGGAAGAGGGTCATTACTTACAACGTTTTGATTTTTTTTCCTCTAAAGTGACCGTAAAAATAAAGATATATGTTTGATAATTTTTCACATGATTAATAATTGTATAAAACTGCTATATATAGAATTTCAGCTTGATTGAATCGCTGAAATTACCAGAATTAATTTTTTAACACTGCAAATCTCACGCGCCAACACGTGACGTGGTGCCATAAACAAAAAGCCAAACATGCGCTGGTTTAATATTAATTATTTATAATTTATAATTAATTAAATTTAATTTAAATATAATATATTATGTTATTTAATCCAATTCAAATTGCGAGATAGTCGAGTGGAGACACTCCAGCTTATTTTATGTTATTTTCCAGTAAAGAGTTATTTCAATTTATTATATAAGTCCACGATTATTTGTCATCATTCTGATAATCATTATTATGATTATTTATATACTTGATGACTCGACTTTGTTATCAATTTAGTGTGATGGTTGTTATTGTCATAATATAAATAATATTTATTTATTTTAAAATTATGTATGAATGGATCCTTTACAGTCACTTCAATATATATCACTAGTTCATTTCTTTATTTTTTTAAAATAAATCGTTTATTTATTATTTATTTATTTGATGAAAATGCATATTTGAAATAGTTCAACGATAAGGTAATGTGGCATTGGAATGACGATACGCCCTATTTATTAGATAATAATAATAATAATTATTTTTCAAATGTGTTTATTATGAATTCATGTTTAATAAAAACTGTCAGTCTTCTTTCATGTATTAATGGGTTTGTTTATGAAAGTTTTAATGATAATTTAATGATTTATATAATAGTTTGTAATTTTAAATTACATTTTTTAAAAATTGATTATTATAAATTATAATCAAGTAAAGTAAAAATTCATCCTAGTTATATTTTTATAGAATATTACATTATTAAATAAAACAAATAAGATTAATCTCGATTTTACACAGAGAGAAAATATTAGATAAATATAGATAGATATACGACATTAATAGGACAACGTAGATAGGAGAAAATAGGAGTTGGTTAGGTGTAGCTTAGGGACACTTGAAGAAATGTGTCCGTAGAGACACAAAGTTAGATAGATAATAGATTTGAACTTAAAAATTCAAATATTTGTATCAAGAATTTTCGTGTCATGAACTTTCAGTTCAAACCTGATATTATACACTTTTCACAACCATCTTACAGTCCAGATCTCGCCCCTTCGGATGTTTTCCCTTTGAATGATGAAAAGTCTAGGACAAGAGTTTACACACGACACACGATTTGCCTTTAGCACACATCTCCCATTAATAAATAAATAATAAAATTATATCAAAATGTGAATGACTTTAAAATATGTTTTTCTCGTTCTTAAAAGTTAATCATTTTCTTTACCGAGGTTCACTTAAAATTGTTCGAAATCAAATAATCAAATAATCCAAGCAAAGGACCGATTAAATATTTTAATTAAAAAAAAAAAAAATAAAATAACAAGAAGAATTTTGATTAAAAATCTAGTAATAAAAGTTATTATTTAATTAAAATAAATTTAAATTATATTTTTAAACCAATATAATAATAGTTTAAGATTTGATCATACATCATTAATCATTCATTTATTTTTTATCTTGGATTTTTCTATTATCATTATTTATCCTCGATTAGGCAAAATTACAGTTAATAGTGTCTTTTCTCGCTAATGATACTATTGTATATATATATTATTTTTTCATTTCTTAAGGAAAAAAAAAAACAAGTGAAGATATCAAAAGAAAAATATAATTATCAATTTCTTAATAATTGATAAGATTATTCAGAATCTAATGGAAAATGTCGGGTCAACGAATGAGAATACAGTAATTACCTTTAATATATATGTATACAGCGTGAATGTATCAATATATTCAAGAGATCCTATTGTAAATTTATCATCCCGGAAATAAATATTTATGTAACATGTTAGTGATCATGAATACATTGTACAACACAAATGCATTAGCAATTTTTACAAGAAAAACAGGACAATGTTTGTTTTATTCATTATAAAAAAAAAATATCAAAACACATTAGATACTAAGTACACTTATGAAGATTCTAAGTAACTAAAATATAAAAATATATATAATAGTACTAGTGAAGTAGTATGACAATTTAACACAAAAAAACTTTTTTAAAAAATCTTTTTCATTTTTATTTTTATCATATATAGGTAAATAGATATGTTTAAAACTATGTATTAAGTTAAACATGTATTGAAAGTTTCTCATAAAGTAGGTACAATATTAAGTGAAAAATTGAATAATGGCTGTAATGTTTCAAAATATTTATTTTCCAAGTAAATAAAATATATATTTTAGAACCATATGAATAATATAATCAAACTAACACTGCTCTTAATATTAAAAAAAAATTAATAACCTGGGAGATGAATTTTTAGATTATAGATTTCGAAGGGAATTTTACTTACTAATTAATAAAAATTTATACCAAACTATATAATTATTATTTTTTGAAATTTAAAATCAATATAATAATAATCTAAATATAATTTTAATTTCTTTATTTAAATATTACTAACTTCAAATTGATGACATCAAAAGATATAGTATGATCCACAGATATTTGATTACTTTTAATTTATACTTAAAGTGAATAATCCAATTTAAAATATAAAAATGAAATATTATATTGTCAATTTTATATTTAGGGTGCACATATAGTGCGTAGTTTTTAGGCTAAAATATCATAGATTTTAAAGAAGGTCTAAGTAATATATTTATTAAATCAACTCTGTAAAAGCAATATATACTTACAAAGGGTCTATCAAACAATAATAGAAAATGATGTATGAGGGAATTAGAAAAGAAAAGCAAATGGATGGAACACACAGAGAGTGGTTACGCGTCCAAAATTTTCGAGATCATTAACTCCTTTAATAGATAATTAGATTAGAAATAAAATATTGAAAATAATGTTTAATTTCATATGACTCTTAATATAATATATCATAAATTTAATAATAATAATGTTCTTAATTAATTTGAATAAAATTTTAGGGTAGTTATCCAAGTAAACGCATTTTCGTGGATTCAGATAATACTTTACCAGTGGGTTTTCTTTGCAATTCCAAATAAATTTTTCTTATCAAATTTTTTCGGGCCTCTTCTAGTTTACGAGATATAAATTATTAAAATAAAGATTTTTTTATTAGTTATGAACGTGAAAATGTGTCATTAAGTAATGTTTTATTGACTAATTCACTAATTATTCACTTATTCACTAATTTTCTGTTTTTATAAGTTTGGTTTGGATATAGGAAAATTATTTAATTTTCACATAAATTCAAACCGAACTTATAAAAACAGAAAATTAGTGCGCCCTCTGTTAGTCAAACGAATAAAACATTCTAGCTAAATAGAATATCAATGGATTTATATGCAAATTTTAATAATTTTTATTACGTAAACTAGAAGAGGCCCAAAAAATTTTCATTAGAAATGTTTATTTATAATTGCAAAAGGTACCCACTTGTAAAGTATTATCCAAATCCACGAAAATGCGTTTACTTGAATAATTACCAATTTTAGAAACCACATCAATCCTAAATTAATTAATATTTAATTTAATGGGTTATTTAAAGGTATTTGTAATATTATTTAATGTTTAAATTCAATTTATTATTGATAATCCTGAATTAATATTAGATCACTATGTTTACATTTAAATTTAAAACGATGGCAGGACTTAGGTAATTTAATCTCAATTTAATCAGTTTATTTAACTGAAATAGTCTCTAATGTTAAGCCTTTCTGAGTTGATAATAATGTAATGACAAGAATTCACACCTGTGGATAATAAATGCTATCCATTTTAATTCGACATATAAATTATAACGAATAAATTTAAGTTTCTTCTGACTGTCCTCGCATTGCGTCTTCTATAAGAAGATAGCAATGTTGAAATATTGAAATTAAAATATTATATTTGATTTATTATTGTAATTTAAATTCAATTAATTTTTAAATTTGAAAAGGTAATTAATTATTCAAGTAAAGGCATTTTCGTGGATTTGGATAATACTTTACCAGTGGGTTCCTCTTTTGTAGTTAAATAATTTTCCTATATCCAAACCGAACCTATAAAAACCGAAAATTAGTGAATACGTGATTATTTAGTGAATTAGTCAATAAAACATTACTTAATGGCACATTTCCACGTTCATAACAAATCCGTCAAATTTAAAAAATCTTTATTTTAATAATTTTTATCTCAAAAACTAGAAGCCCGAAAAATTTTAATAAGAAAAGTTTATTTGGAGTTGCAAAAGGAACCCACTGGTAAAGTATTATCCAAATCCACGACAATGCGTTTACTTGAATAATTACCTTTGAAAAATAATGATAAATAAGTATTTGGGTAGGAATGATGCATTTTTTAAGTAAGTAAAATTACCTTTTATAATCTTACTTAAAAACATTCGCCAAGGCAGGTTTATATTCTATTTGAAAAAGAGTAATTGAACATTTCACTTGAATATTTATTAATAAAATCTGTTGAAATTAATATTAATTTTAAAAATATTACTTTACTTTTGATATCAATTAGACAAATTATTTATTGAAAACTTAAGTAAAATATTTATTAAACTTAATAATATGCCTTTTATTAATTTAAGTAGATTGAATTTGGGACAACAGGTGAAACATCTGGTTTTCGAAAAGTTTTTATTTATTCGTTTTTTTTTAGCCCTTCAAACATCTGTTAACAAATAACAGATTTCTTAAAGCATATAATCAGACCGGAAGGAAATAAAAAAAATTTCAAATGTGATTAACGATTATATATTTTCTCTCATCATCGATATTTTATAGAATATACTTTTCTGTTTTTACCGACCGACGATAGTAAGGGAGGTATTGTTTTCACACCAAATTTCACATGTGGAGATTTTTACATATCTCCACGAATCATGCATTTTCTTAACAGAAAAAAGTATTTTTAGCATGATGTCTGTCCGTCCGTCTGTCCGTCTGTCCGTCCGTCTGTCCGTCTGTCCGTCCGTATAGATGTGTACAGCCTGAACGGCTTAACGGATTTTGATGAAATTTGGTATATTTACTTAATGCATCAGTGGGATGAATTGATCAACTTTTGGTGCAAATCCGGAAACCGGAAGTGGTAGTATTAGCGATCGACGATAAGAAGGGAAGGGTTATTTTCGCACCAAATTTCACATAAGGAGATTTTTTTACATATCACCACGAATGTATTGGTTTTATCCTCGAGAAAAATCATCTTCATTATGTTTTTCTTAATTTAAAATTATATGACGTCACAGCCTCGGGTAACGCCGGCAACGCCGGCTACTTCTGCTATATATTATAAATAAAATAAAATTAAAAATATTTATGTTATATCCATATCTGTTTTTTATTACATTAATAGATATATTAAAATTATTTGAAATTGTTTCTGTAGCTGGAAATTAATTTATTTCAAACAGTCGGTCGGTTCGGACCTGGCCACAGGTCAACTTATTTTAATATAAAAGACATGTAAAACATTTGAATTTATTAAAGTTGTTTACGTTTCTTATTTCATTTTAATTTAATATTTTTTTCTCACAATATAAAATTAAAATCTAATATATTCATAAAATCAAAAATTGTTTTTTTTTAGATGCTCATAATCATTAAGAATATTTATCTTTTTAAAAGAAATCTAAATCTTTAAATTAAAGATAACAATATCTCAATTTCTTAAATATTTAAAATTTTAAAATGAATTTCTTTTATGCATGATAAAAAAACTCATTTATTATCTGAACGACAAAATTATAGCTACATAAAAATAAAAATAATAAATAAATAAATAAAAAACAATCGTCTGATGGTAACCTAGGTTTTCATTTATTTCTAGCACAGGGTGAGAGAATGCAAACAGGTGAGGGGGCGGCTACGAACCCTTTGCAGAGTTTACTCTTTGCCTTAACAACACCCCTAACCCAACTAGTGAAATTAACATACTTACACACACCACCTTTTCCGCTATTTCTATCACACCAATAAATGTGCTTATGTATAATTATCTAAAAAACCACAAGTACACCGACTCGACTCTTTAAAAAATAGTGATATACAATTCTTTAATTGTTTATTACAATTATTAATTGTTACATCATTGACTCAATCTGATTTAAATTAATGGAACTTAATAATAAATAATATTATTAAAATTTAAATAATATTTTAGTGAAAAAATATTAAAAATTATAAAACTATCTAAAAATTAATTAAAAACAATGAATAAATAAATATAAATTAATAATTTAATAAAAAAAAGAAACGCGAATATAGATAAAAAAAACAAAATTAAATAATAAAAATTTATATAAGAATTAACAAAAAATTAAACGACAAAAAAGATTAAAAAATTGTTTTTAAAATATCATAAATACACTTACAATGTTTGCAAGAGAATTAAGATAACTTTAAGGTTTTTTTTGTGAATAATTAAAATAAATATATTTCGTAATTTGATTCTAAAATATTATTAAAATAAATATAGTTTTAATTTTATTTCGAAATTAAATAAACAAATTTTAAAATATTTTAAATAAAAAAAAATATTAATACAATTTCGATTAAAAAAGAAATTTATTTAAAAAGTCACTTTAGAATTTGTTCACAGAATCATAAATAATTTTACCAAAAACCTAAAACAAACTACATATTGCTAGTTAGTTAGGTTTCGATATTTAATTAATATCCTGATGATATAAGATCGAACAATCAAACTAGAATCTTTTCTTTATTGCTGTTGCTTTTATTCCGCAATAAATACAGTAACTTAGAAAAATTTAACCTAACTTTAATTAAAATTAGATTAAAGAATATAAAAAATCTGAAGTCGACGAACTCGCAAATTTGTATTGTATTTAAATTTAATTTATTTAATTATAAATTAAAATTAATAAATATATATTAAACCACCTCGTTGTTTGACTCTGGTTGATGGCACCACGTCACGTAATGGCGGGTGATTTCCATCGTGTTAAAAAATTATTTCCGGTACTTTCAGGGATTCAATCAAGCTGAAATTCTATATATAGCAGTTTTCTACAATTTTTAATCATGTGAAAAACTATCAAATAGATATCTTTATTTTTACGGTCAGTTTAGAGGAAAATAAGTTGACCTGTGGCCAGGTCCGAACCGACCGACTGTTTGAAATAAATTAATTTCCAGCTACAGAAACAATTTCAAATAATTTTAATATATCTATTAATGTAATAAAAAACAGATATGGATACATAAATAATAAATATAAACATTTTTAATTTTATTTTATTTATAATATATATATGCAAGACCAGGCTGTGACGTCATGAATGGCTGGATGACGTCATATAATTTTAAATCAAGAAAAAACTAATAAATATGATTTTTCTCGAGGATAAAACCAATACAAAGTGCATGATTCGTGGTGATATATAAAAAAAATCTCCTTTGGTGTGAAAATAACCCTTTCCTTCCTATCGTTGATCGCTAATACTACCACTTCCGGTTTCCGGAATTGCACCAAAAGTTGATCAATTCATCCCACTGATGCATTAAGTAAATATACCAAATTTCATCAAAATCGGTTGAGCCGTTCAGGCTGTACACATCTATACGGACGGACAGACGGACGGACGGACAGACATCATGCTAAAAATACTTTTTTCTGTTTAGAAAATGCATGATTCGTGGAGATATGTAAAAATCTCCACATGTGAAATTTGGTGTGAAAACAATACCTCCCTTACTATCGTCGGTCGGTAAAAAATGAAAACGTGGTAGGTAATGACCCTCTTCCAAAAGAGCTACATTTCTCCAAAGTTGATAGAAAACTACGAATTTTGAATAATGCCATTATACCAAATTTCATAATTCTAGCTCAAACCGTTTTTGCTTAATCTTGTCTACCTACACACATTTACACACACAGACATACATACACATACCCACAGACATTTTTCTCAACCTTAGTGAAAAATGACACAGGGATCTTCAAAACATATAAAAACATCAAAATCTCGACATCGTAAATTTTCATGATGGCAATACTATCTCTGGCGAGATAGTAAAAAATATAAATGAATAATGATGTTTTATTACTAATTTTCATTTAATTAATGAATGAAATAAATTTATTATTATTAAATATTTTAACTGAAGTTTTATGTTCAGCAATTTTTTATGAGTAAGTAGTGGCTTTTTTATCTATATATTTTGCTATATAATTATATAACATACCCAAATTAATAATTATAAACAAAATACCCTTGTGTGAGTACATTTCATAAAATGGTACATCTACTTATTTTGACATTCAATAAAAATGAAAATAATAAAGCTAATACAAATATAATATATTAATATATAAACATAAAAATAAATAATGAATTTCTAATAGTATTGAGAAAAATAATTAATATTTATTTTCATTATATATAAATATATATATATATGACAAAATAATCTATTTTCTTGCATCATATACACTGATGGAAAAATACTTAAACGTCCTGATTGAGTTCTACTAGGTAAACATAAAACAAAATCGTAATGATTACACAAAAGATGCCATTATTTCACATTTGAGATTACTCTCTTCACGAGCATGCGTTAACATTTAATCTTAAAACACTAATAATATAAATATTTTAAGTAAATAAATTTTTTAGCAAAATTTCATTCCTCCAATCCAATTTTTTTCTAAGTGTGTGAATTTTGTTCTCTGTCACTTTTTTTATTTAGTTGTGTTTCAAAATTTCAGGGATTTTAAATATGAAATAGTTGTATGCACCCCCCCCCCAATGTATTTAAATACAACTTTTTCAATTAAATTCTTATACAGTATAATCAACATCAATCAATATAATTAAAAATTTATCATTAAAATTATTTTATACAACTTTCTAATAAAAATTTAAAGTTGAAAGTTATTTATAAAAGATAACTAAATAGACCTACTTAAAGTCATTAAGTTTTATTAAAATTATAGTAATGAAAGTAGGGAAGAGGATGAAACTTCTACTACTTCTAACTCGTCATCTTCCTCTTTCAACGACCGAAATTAGTGGTCTCAACCACTTAACTTCTTCCACGTGTCCGGGAGTGTAGGGGTTATATATTATACCTCCAAGGGTCATTGAGACCCTCTTGGTTCGCCTAGGGTTTGTTTTTTATTGCATAAAATCCTATAATTAGCTAAATGCTAAATGTTAATTAAGCTAAAAATTTCAGTCAAATTATTTTTGAGTATCAATCTTAAAAATAAAATTTTAGCAATGTGATCTAATACAATTTTTTATATATTTTGGCTACATAAACTCACATTCACACGAATATAGATTTATTGATTTTATAAAAAAATGAGAATAGTAATTTAAGTTGGATTATTTTAAAATTCTATTCTATAATATTATATTTTTATATATTTCATCCTTTAACAATTTTTTTTTTTCACCTTACATTATTTAATTTTATAATCTTATCTTATCATATCAAATTATATATATATATATTTATATATTTTTGAATTAATTTATTAATTAACAGCTCGAAGGATTTTTTTGAAATTCACACCATAGATAATATTTATAAACATGAATCGATCTGTATTGGTTTCAGCCTGGAAAAATCATCTTCATTAGTTTTTTCTTAATTTAACTAACTAAGTCATTCATATTTTTGCTTGCCATTCTTTTTTAATCGAAATTGTATTAATATTTTTTTATATTTAAAATATTTTAAAATTTTTTTATTTAATTTCAAAATAAAATTAAAACTATATTTATTTTAATAATATTTTAGAATCAAATTACGAAATATATTTATTAATTGTTCACAAAAAAAAAAAAACTTAAAGTTATCTTAATTCTCTTGCAAACATTGTAAGTGTATTTATGATATTTTAAAAACAATTTTTTAATCTTTTTTGTCGTTTAATTTTTTGTTAATTCTTATATAAATTTTTATTATTTAATTTTGTTTTTTTTATCTATATTCGCGTTTCTTTTTTTTATTAAATTATTAATTTATATTTATTTATTCATTGTTTTTAATTAATTTTTAGATAGTTTTATAATTTTTAATATTTTTTCACTAAAATATTATTTAAATTTTAATAATATTATTTATTATTATTGAGGCCCTCAAGTTCCATTAATTTAATGTTGTAACATTTAATAATTGTAATAAATAATTTAAGAATTTTATATCAATATTTTTTAAAGGTGTTTCAGGTACTAATATATTATATATATATATATATAATTATAGAAAGATTCTTTCCCTTTAAATGCAAAAAGAAAAGAAAAAATAAATTATCAGTATGAAAATTCCTTTATATATGTACCTATATATTACAAGCTATATAAAATAATTCATTTTTAACATTTTGATCGAAATTGTGAAAAAAGGAAACAAGATATTATTACTATTAAACCAAGTTTATATAAAATTAGAATCGGAAGTAAAATGTCCTTTACATTGTTCATGTTCTTTTGTCTTATCTGACAATCATCATCATTTCAACATGACATTCATTCACTCTAACATTTTTTTTTATTCTATCATACAGAATTGTAACGATTATGGTACCCCCCTCTTCTCCGCTAAAACATTAATAATTGTTTCTCTTTATTATTTTATTTTTATTCAATTTAATTTTTGAAAAAGATTTTTAAACGATATGTCCAAATGTCAGTGAAAAAAATGCAACTTCATAATGTAAAGCAAGAAATTAAAATAAAAAAAATTATTTTCTTATTCATGACACTTTTTTTTTGAATCAGTTATTATTATAATATTTATTTATTTGTATAAAACTAGTGAGGTATAAATAATTTAACATTTTATATTGTATTTAAATATAGATATTTATTGTATTTAAAAATAGATATTTAAATATTAATAATTATTTCCAGTGTTTTTAAAAAAAGTTTTCATTTAAATCTTTCAAAAATATTTATCTTAAGTAGAAAAAGTTGGTATATAGGGATTTTGCTACTAATATTTACCTATTTTTTCAAAAAAAAAAAAAAAAAAAAATCAAAATCGCTTTATGGTGATTCAATTTAAAATATTTTAAAAGGAAAAAATTTTATCATAGAATTTTTGTCGATTAATAAAAATAATAAAAATTTTGGCGAAGTTAGAGAATATTTTTAGGAGAGGCAAAGAGTTACTGGTTACAAAACAAAATTCACATTTCTTTTATTTAAATTTTTATATTTTCACTGAAATTTTTTATTTTTATATAATATTTCTCTTTATCCTTATTATTTCATTAAAATATATTATTATTTAAAAATACGATTGATTTTTAAAGTACAGTTATTAGAGAGATCTGATAATTTTTCATCATTTTTCTCATTTCATGGAAGGGGGTTGGTACATCCCCAGACTAATTATTAATTTTTATAAAGATTTCGTTGTAACTAGTTAACAAAGATATTAGATAATATAAATTATAATTTAAAATAAAAAAAATGTATATTGGATATTATTTAAATATAATCCCACTGAACAAAGGTCTATTGTCTATTTGAAGCTCAAAATATGGATTTTCATTGATACTTCAATAGAGCGATTACATAAATTTACTATATAATTATAGATAGCTAGATATATGTTATATAGGTCTAGGTAAGTGCAAATAAAAATGATTTATTTCTTTTTTTATTAGGATAGTTAAAAAAGTTGAAAAGTTTTTTTATTACTGAGAGTAATATATTTATAAATATAGAGATATATATAGAAAATATAGAAATGATGACCTTGGATATATATTTAAATTATTATTATTATTATTATTTTCTTGTAAAAATCTTTGTAAAAATTAAATTATCCGGTTGAATAATTAGTCTGGGAATGTACCAACCCACCTTCCATGAAATGATTATTATTATTATTTAATTAAATAAAAGTATTCTAATAAAAATATTATTTTCTCTGACAATTGAATTTAATTTGATTTACATTTTTCTCATCGGTTTCTATGTTCATCTTTTCCACTTAATTATTTATCTTTTTACTATCTCGCCGAAAATTTTCTATGTTGAGATTTTGATGTTTTTATACGGTGTTTTTTAAAGGTTCCTGAGTCATATTTACTAAGGTTGAGAAAAATGTATCTCTGTGTGTGTGTGGGGGGGGGGGGGGGTGTATATGTAAACGCAAAAACGGTTTGAGCTATAATTATGAAATTTCGTAGAAGGGCATTATTCAAAAATCGTAGTTTTCTATCAACTTTTGAGAAATGTAGCTTTTTTGGAAGAGATGCCCCTCCACCACGATTTCATGTTTTTTCCTCTAAACTGACCGTAAAAATAAAGATATATGTTTGATAGTTTTTCACATGATTAAAAATTGTATAAAACTTCTATATATAGAATTTCGTCTTGATTGAATCGCTGAAAGCACCAGGATTAATTTTTTAACACGTTGACTACTAATCGTAATCACACGCCAGCACGTGACACGGTGCCATCAACAAAGAGCCAAACACGCGTTGGTTTAATAAATATTATTTATTAATTTTAATTTATAATTCTCATTAAATTAAATTTAAATATATTATATCTGTTAATTAATCCAATTCAAAATTGCGAGATACTCGAGTGGAGACACTCCAGATTTTTTACTATAAATTGCATTTCCGTTTATTAATTTTAATTTTCATTCGCTCCCGACTTCAACATGCTTCTATTTTTTTTTTTATTAGGATGTTTAAAATTCGTTTTCTTTTTCTTGCTTAAATAAATAGGTATATATAATTTTCCCTGTAATGGATAAACCAAGGGTTGAAGGTGGGTTGAGTTTTTTTATTCTAAGAAACAAATAAAAGCCTCGTTTGTAAAGTGGAAATAGCGTAAGCAGCTGCTGGCATCGAGGCAACGGGCTTTGCTAGCTGGCACCGAGCAAAAGTAGAGGCGCCGGGCATCGATCCACGAACAGTACAACAGGGGATGATGGGGTGGAAGTCACCCTTCCCCCCTCCCGAAGCAAGGTGCTGGGGTGCGGCACGAGTGCCGGTCCCGGCAATGCGGCTCCGAAGGTAACCGAGGCCAACCGATTTAGACCGAGTGCATAAAGGGAGGACGATGGGTGGGGAGGAGGGTGAACGGGGTGATTCATGCACTGGTCAACCCTCTCATTTGCTTCCACAGCGACGCACTTCGATATAATATCTCCACTCTTTGACCACATAGAAATTATATCACTCCGCATTAGAAGAGTGTGAGTTTGGTGGGCAGATGCGGGAGGAGGGGGGAGGGGGGGGGGTAGGATGGAAAACTTGATTTCAATATATATATGCTAACCCCCTCTCTATGCGCATAAAATATTATTTTAAACAACTATTCTAATTCTGATCTCATTATACTAATTTGAGGTCACTAATAAAAACACATGTTGATCAGATTCACTTCTGATATTAAAAAGTCATTATCAATATCCAAAGAATTTTATATTATTAATTAAGAATTTGAATAACTTAGTGATTAATTCAATTATCAATTTGTAGGGAAATTTTCTTACTAATCTTACGATTAAATAGAATTGACTTATAAATTAGAATTGCAGCTGATGATTGTTTATAAACATTGCATGTTGACTCTTTCTAATCTCATATGCCTTCATTTGTAACTAAAAGAAAAATTTACATATTTATTTTAAGAAAATTACAAGAAATGCAAATATTTTCACTCCCAATTATTTTGATATATATCTCATTCAAGCAAGATTAAATTGAATATCAGAAAAATCAAAAATATAAACATAATATAATATATAATATAACATTAAATGACTATAACTATATATTTAATAAACGCGTATTTTGTTAATTTGTATTCGTCATATAAAGTAGTTTTTTATTTTATTGATACTATTTATAAGGCAGTCAATTTTATTTAATTTTATTAAATATTTTTTTTAAACAAGATGTCCTATGATGATATAAATTAAACATTGGTTTATTAAACCATGTTAATTTTTCTGAGGACATCTATCATATATAGCAACTTTCATAAAATAAAAGAATTTGCTGTAATTAGTAATATGGTAAATAAACAATTTAAAAGTCGAAAAAAGTAAAAATTCTACTCAAAAATGATCAACAAACGAGTTCAGCTATATACACTCGGGGTCTTTTCACTAGCATATAAATAACGAAATGTTAAAATAGCAAATTTATATGTCCAAAATTCAATGTTATTAAATATAATCCTAACTAAAGTATGATAAGTCATAACATAACTGATCAATCTATAGCAGTGTTGGCGAACCTTTTTGAGAAGTGGATCGTTTTTTGATCATTATTTTTTTAGATCTAGCTCGTGGGTCACTAAGTATTTAATTGAAAAATAAATAAACAAAATCACTTACAATATATATTTTGTATAAATATTTATAAATAATTAATAGGTATATCATTGTTTCTCAACCTTTCAGAGTATCGCCAAATCAACTGACCTTTTTTTTTTTAGAACCATATTGAAAAAAATTTAAAAGAAAAATCGAAAATGCTCAAATGTTTAGCCATAAAATCATCTTACCTTTTTTTTTAGAACCACACAAAAATCAAAGTTTGGGAACATTATTGTAAAATTATTTGAGAAGATATTGTAGGGAAAATGTAAGTTGAAAAGTTGAAAAATGAATAGAAATAAATAAAAGTGACAACGATGAACAAATAACTTGTTTATGTCACTTTGAGATTAATCTGCTAATAATCTTCCAATAATTAATTCTCCATCTTTTATCTTTTTTTTTTGAAGCCTAAAACGCAATTTACATAGAACAAGAATATGGTTCTAACCCTTGTCAATAAATTTCACTGATGTCATATCTAGGATTTGAGCTGTTTGAGTACTTTTGTTTGACTTAAAGCAGTCTATTCTAGATATTAATCTTTTAGAGTTTCACTTTTCCTCTTATATTCATTGTTGTTTATATGGTAAATTGGGTGAGGAGTACTTCGTCGTTGTTATCCTTGTTGAAACCCTGTTTAATACCTCTAATGATTTCGCTCCCAATTCTACCATTAAAATCGTCTAAAACAAACACTGACTTGCTTAACTGAACTAGGTTGAGATTTTCATAAAATGATTCTTTTTTGTTCTCATGTTTACAATCTTCGAAGGCATTAATTCCAAAGATATAAAGGGTTCTCTTATTGATTAAATGTTGTTAGATCGAGCTCCCAAAATTTTTGTTTAGAACCTCGTTTGATCTTCTTTGGCTCTTATTTTTTTGGGGATTTTATAAAAATCCTTGTTTTAATATAGTTTTTATATCAATTTTAATTCAGATAGTCAGTTTTCTGAAATTTATTGTTGTATGCTTCTTTGTTCAGGGTCTGAAATTATCTCTTCAAAAATAATAAATATAAATTTTTTATGTATTCGTATAATTTTTATAATTGTTTATTTGAAATTGTTTAGGAAATCCATTCAAATGAATTTCATATACATCTTCTAATTTATTATCCAAGTAAGAAATTATCTCTCAACTATTCATTTTCACAAATTAATGTTTTTGTTTTACATTAATCCTAGTAAATGGTTCCAAAGAGATAGTCTTAAATCCATTTATAAAATATCAATTTATTATATGTACCCTTTTTATTGTGAATTTTCGGTATTCATTTTATTAAAATAGTAAACAGTGAATAAAATGAAGAGTAAAAACATATCTTTTCAAATTTATTATTTAAAAAAGACACTAATCTGTTTTGTTTGTATTTTAATTTGAATTTAATATTTTGTAAAATTCGCATATGTTTATTTAATGAAAGCGATGTACATTCCGTTCACGTAGTCTAGTGCGTGGTAAACTTATTTATTTCTACTAAAGAATGAAAACTTATTTGATTGTTTTACAACATTAACAACAAATGATTTTTAAATTTTTTAGTTCTTGCATTTGTTTATTAAACCGAAATTTATTTTCACTTTTTAAGTGTAGAAATGTATTTTAAAATATTGTAAGCATAATTAAAACAGCAATAATTGTATTTCTTTTAAATTGTTTGGGGTATCTATGTGCGGTCCTCCCCGGACGGTAAATATTATAGAGCGATAATTTTTTTATATTTATTTATATAAAAGACAACTTATTTATTTCTTAAGTTAACCCAGTGGTCTCCAACCTTTCTGTACAGTGCCCCCTTCTTGCGCCCCCCTTTTATTTTGTAATAATCTTAATTTTTCTAATAATCTAATTTCCTTTTTGAAGTGAAAACTTCTTTAGCGGCGTTGAGCACTTTTGCGGTTGGGGAAAAAATATAGATTTCGCGTGAGATTCCAAAACGACACCGACCCGACCGACCGACCGATATACGCATGCGCAATACGCCAGAATGTTAGACACTAAACTTCTGATACATTCTTTACGAAATTTTACATATTTGCCATATTAAATATTATTATTTATATTTACATTAATAATCAGTATTACTAAATTATGTATATATAAAATAAAATATTTTAATATATTATTATGTGTTAAATTATATTAAATTAATTTCTAATATTTTATATAATTTAAAATTAATTTCAGAATATATATATATATATATATTAAATTATATACTATATATAATATATTATATAATATATATTTTAATAAATTAATTTTTAAATATGTGTGTGTGTGTGTGTGTGACCGTAAAAATAAAGATATATGTTTGATAATTTTTCACATGATTAATAATTGTATAAAACTGCTATATATAGAATTTCAGCCTGATAGAATCGCTGAAAGTACCAGAATTAATTTTTTTACACTGGAAATCTCACGCGCCAACACGTGACGTGGTGCCATCAACAAAGAGCCAAACACTCCACTATCCACTCGACTATCTTGCAAATTTGAATTTGATTAAATAATATTTATTAATTTAAATTAAATTAAATTAATTAAATTATAATTTAATAAATATTATTTATAACATCAAAAACATCAAAATCTCAACATCGAAAATTGAATTGCTGAAAGTACCAGAATTAATTTTTTAACACTGGAAATCTCACGCGCCAACACGTGACGTGGTGCCATCAAAAGAGAGCCAAACTTTCGCTGGTTTAATAAATATTATTTATTAATTTTAATTTATAATTGAATTAATTTAATTTAATTTAAATTAATATATGTTATTTAATCCAATTCAAATTTGCGAGATATGCTGAATATGCTTTTAAATAAAAAAAATTTTCAAGAAAGTAATTGGAATTATTAATATTAAGAATGAATAAATAAATTTATTAAATATACATTTAAACATGTAAATTAATCTATATATAAATTTAATAAATATTCAAACAATAATTGAAACAATATAAATAAAACGATTCAATATTTTACTTACATTGTGATTTATATTTTTATTTTTATTACAACTATTATTATGGGTATGTTATTTTTGGCAGTTTAAAAAAAATTAAAAATATTAATAAAATTTATCAAAATAATAATTTGAAAAGATTTCCAATTATTTTTATTTATTTATTGTAAATTTTTCAATGTAACCATGGTAACCATAAATAGACTTTTACCAAAATATTACTATTTAAATTAATTTTGGATAAATTAATTTTGGATTTAACTACACTAAAACCTTCCCTGGGACGCCCACAACAATCCCTGAAAGTTTCATCGCAATCGGACGGGTAGTTTTTGAGTATTTGACAGACACACACACACAGACAGACAGACAGACAGACATATATATATATATTCATACACATCGTATTTTTAATATTTTTGTAATAATAATCAGTTTGCTGAAAAAAATAATTATGAATTTTATATATATATATATACGTATATAAATTTCATTTTTCTCGTGAAGCTGGTGCGCATTCCGTCTGCTTTCAAATTTCTTACGCACAAGTTTTCACTTCTGTCGGCCAGTCCCACGACTGCCAATTCGACTTTTTCAATAATCGGGCACATTTCTGAAATAATATAACAATAGGGGTGGACCATGGTTCAGAGCATCGCAAAATCATCTGACCTTTTTTTTCGAACCATACTAATAAAATCGAGAATTTTCAAAAGTTTGAGTCCTCACTCGCCGAGTTACAGCGTTTATATAAATCTGCAATTCTACTATAATTCCCTTCATCTGTGTCTCATATTGAAAGACAATAACGTTAACGTAGCAGATACATTGAGAATAAATAGAAAAAAATGTCCCACTAGCTTTGAAACAGGCCAAACCGTAACGCCGTAACCGCCAAGTGTAACAATACCTTATCCCACACAATTACATTGATTATTAACAAAAAAAACATATTCACTTGCATCTGATTCAAATTATTGATTATTATACAATCTAAAGTAAATATTCACTTTAATCGAGGTACTTTTGTATGATCACGATTGAGCCTTCCACCAAATCATAAGTAGTGGTTATGGTTTATAAGGGAGATGGTCAGAAAAAATATTAATTTGATTTGATGTGTTGTACTGGCGGAAAAATCAAATTGCCTCAACTTGATGTACCATCAGAGCCATTGAAAATTCTACTTGCTGCTGGATATACTGCTGAATTGAAGCATTTCCTATCGAACATCAGGATTGTTGCTTCCAAATGACGACTTTTGGTGCGAAAATGGTACTCAATTTATTCCAACTTTTAAAATCAAAGGAAAAATATATCATAAAGCTCCCTGCTCCCGTTTCCAGATAGTGACCATAAATTCCTTCAAATGTACTTCATTGGTGACGGTAGAGATGAACTCAATGCACGTTGTGAAATACACCGCTAAGAAATCCATTATTTCAAAGCTCTAGATATTCCTTCATGAAAGGACAATTTAGTGCGTTTGATCAAAACGGCAATTGATATCATCAGATATCAACAAGATTATCATTTATGTAGACAAAACACCCGCTGGAGAACATGCCCCGAGATTTAATGCCCCAACTATGCTACAATTGTCATAGTCGGAGATCAGTTCCAACCTAAAGATATTGTTCTTTATCCAAGACACGATTAATTGATAAACGTCGCAGAAACTCACCGTTACTACAATGTTTTACAATATTCAGCAATCTTTTGGGATTGTGCCGATCATTTCAATGTGAAAATAATAAATCTAGTAAATGGAAAAGGTAACTATATCTCCATTTTCATAGATAGGCTGACCACGTCACATGCAAAACTATACTCAAGATGCAATGCCATATGCTCGTCATTACGACCTCCAGACTTATTTATCACATTCACATGCAATTCAGCTTGGGAGACATCCGATGTTACTTTCTAGACAATTACAAGTGGATAGGCATGACATCATGGAAGGGTACAACTAGTTTATTTATATTTAATTAATAACAAAAATAATATAACAGACTTGTTCTAATTAAGAAATTTTAATATTAAATAAAATAATTTCAAATCTATTTCAAATATCCCATAAAAATCTTCTGATCAATCAGAATAAGTTTATGTGACATAGTTGCACACTTTTCTACTTTATGTATATATATATACAAGTATAAAAGTATATATATCGTATTTATATAAATTAATAGTTTTACTAGATGTTTAAAAAATTAAAAAGGAAAATAATAATTAAAAATTTTTCTTTTATTTTGATTTATAGAAAAACATTAAATATATGATAATAAAGTGCGTTCTTATTAAGTTTTATACACGAATGAAGAGATTTATTTATGTTTATCATAATATGAAAATTTATTATTTATAGTTAATGGTTTATTTTATGAGTATCCTTATATGTTTAATATGACTTTTATCTCTATAAATGTAGGTATATTAATCATTTAAAGTATAATTTATACGATATGTGTCAATTAACAACACCCTAAAATATTTTAAAATAATAAATCAATTGGTAATTTAAGAGAAATTGTAGATATTTTTCATAATTATTAAAATATCTCTTGATGGGTGTATGTTCTCTTTATATAAAATTTATAATATATTTTCAAATATCTATTAATTCAATTAATCAGAAAGTAAACTAATTCCACTAATTAATAGAATTCATATCAATTGAATAAAAACTAAATAAATAAATTTTTGTTCATTCCTTATATACTCGATTATTTTATTTATTATATTAACAAATGTATATAATAAGTAATAAATATTATTTATCTATCAAATTTATTAGTTTTAATATTATTATTTTAACAATAATTTTTACGTATAAATCACCTAAATGTCTTTCTGAACTTGAAAACAAAAGATTGTTGATGAAATTCTTTAATTAGGTGATTTTTGAGGTGAATAATTAATTTAATTATAAAAGTACATTTTTTGGGGCAAAATCTTTTTAAATGATTTTTTTATTTTTTTATTTATTTATTTTTATAAATCACCTAAATGTCTCTTTCTGAACTTGAAAACAATCTTATGGAATTCTTTAATTATGTGATTTTTGAGGTGAATAATTAATTGAATTATAAAAGGACATTTTTTGGGGCAAAATATTTTTAATTGATTTTTTTTTCAAATTAAAAAATTAATAAGAGATAACATTGAATATAAAAAAATCTGGAGTGTCTCCATTCGACTATCTCGCAAATTTGAATTGGATTAATTAACATATATTATAATTAAATTAAATTAAATTAATTAAATTATAAATAAAGTATATTTGAATTGGATTAATTAATTAAAAAATGAATTTACAGAATAGTATTGTTATTTATAATTAAATTAATTAATTAACATATATTAAATTTAAATTTACAAGCTTTATCTTAATTGTTAAGTCAAAATTTAAAAATTAATTCCAGTACTTTCAGCGATACAATCAAGTTGAAATAGCAGTTTTATAAAATTTTTAATCTCATGTGAAAAACTATTCAAACATTTATCACTGTTTTTACGGTTAGTTTATAAGAAAAAATGAAAACGTGGTAGGTAATGGTCCTCTTCCAAATGAGCTCTCAAAAGTAGTTAGAAAACTACTAATTTTGAATAATACCTGGCGAGAGAGTAAAACAATACTTTTATTTCTTTAATTAAAATATTCAATTTAAATTTTACTAATATATTAATTAAATTATATCAACCAAATTGAAAAAAATTTGAAAAAAAGTACGAAATGTCCTATATATTATATAAAACCGGGTCAATAGACTGTCCCGAAGACATTTTTCGGGACGCCGGGACAGAGCACCTAAAAACGGGACAATCCCGGAAAACCGGGACGTTTGGTCACTCTTATACTTATATGTATTTCTTGTTCATTTAATTAATTCTGAGTTTACAAAAATATATTAGAACGATAACAAAAAATCTTAAACAGTATATGTACTTTGATTCTTCAGCTTATGAAATATAAAGGTAAGCAAGATTGTGAAAAATAGAGAATTTGTACATGAAACCAGGTATTTTCAGTTAAAAATAGTAGTTGTATAAAATATAACACACAATACAAATAAATCTGTCGCATAATGTTTTGTTTTTATATTAAATTGTTTTTGTTGATTCCATGAATCAACAGGTATATAACAGAAGTCTATTTTTTATTAATTTATTTATTTTTTTTAATAAATTTTTGTTTTGTTTTCTTTATCATTTTGTACCTCTTCTTAATTACAAGAAAAATATTATGAAGGAATAATGGTATAATAATAAAGTTGTTTATTATGATTTTTTTTATTTTATTTAAAAAGTAATTAAAAAGAAAATTAAAGTTTTCATACCCCATTAAATATGAGTTTACATATATTTCTACTTCCCAAAAGATGTAAATGCAGTCTAAATAAAGAATTACAATAATTCTAAAAAAATAATTATTAAATTTTGGTATTTCTTTACGTTTTAAGGCTCCAAAAATCTAGAACTACATATTTTATAAAAAAACCATTGAAGGATAGAAAAATTGAAACTGAACAATACTAGTTTTCTGCAAAACTCAATAAAGTGAATGTTTTTAGGGGCATATATATTTTTCGTATTAAAAAAATTAAGAAACCCTGTTCTAAATCTCTAAATCTCTTAAATAAAATTAGATTTACAATAAATCAAATTTGATAGTAGTACTAATTTTTATGCATGAATAAAAAAAAAATCATTTTAAATATTTTTTACATATTAAATTTATAGCAAGTTATTAATTTATTGAATTTATAGACAAACCAATAGGAGATATTGATTATTTAAATTCATTTGAAAATTAGCGGGAGTGTCTCCACTCGACTATCTCGCAATTTGAATTGGATTAAATAACATAATATATTATATTTAAATTAAATTTAATTAATTATAAATTATAAATAATAAATATTAAACCAGCGCATGTTTGGCTTTTTATTGATGGCTCATGGCACGTGTTGGCGCGTGAGATTTGCAGTGTTAAAAAATTAATTCCACTATTTTCAGCAATTCAATCAAGCTGAAATTCTATATATAGCAGTTTTATACAATTATTAATCATGTGAAAAATTATCAAACATATATTTTTATTTTTACGGTCACTTTAGAGGAAAAAATATCAAAACGTTATAGGTAATGACCCTCTTCCGGTTGAGCTACATTTCTCAAAAGTTGATAGAAAACTATGAATTTTGAATAATGTCCATGTACCAAATTTCATCATTCTAGCTCAAACCGTTTTTGCGTAATCTTGTCTACATACATACACACACACACACACACACACACACACACACACATTCAACCTTAGTGAAAATGATTCAGGAACCTTCAAAACGTATAAAAACATCAAAATCTCAACATCGAAAATTTTCATGATCGCAATACTGTCTCTGGCGAGATAGTAAAAATAATTTCATGTGATGTAGGTAACTTAAATAAACACACAAATATTGTAATTTATTATGAAATTTATGTGCCTTACTACAATAGAATTATATTTGAATAAATGAGAAAAACATCTATTGAATCATATATATCATCTATTATATCATATAAATAAATTAAACGAAATGCGCCCAACGTTTTTAGTTGAATATGAAGTAACTCATCCATATAAACTTTGTCAGGCTTATAGAACAATTATTTTATTATTTTTAGTCCATTAGAAAAACGTTATTTTATAAAAAATTTTTATATTTATATTTATAGTTCTTTATCTATATATTTCAGACATTTTATATACGAGTATATATTAATCTTAATTAGGAATATATATTATATGTGTAAATAATAGATATTTAAATTTAAAAATTATCAATTATAATTATAATAATTTTTATTGTAATTTGAGTTTAATTAATTTTCTTTAGTTATATATATTTATATGTCTATGAGAAATTGTTGAACTCAAATGTTATTCACATTCCTTTCGTCATCCCGATCCCTCACCCTTTTTACCGGCCGACGATAGTAAGGGAGGTATTGTTTTCACACAAAATTTCACATGTGGAGATTTTTACATATCTCCACGAATCATGTATTTTCTTAACAGAAAAAAGTATTTTTAGCATGATGTCTGTCCGTCCGTCCGTCCGTATAAATGTGTACAGCCTGAACGGCTCAACGGATTTTGATGAAATTTGGTAGATTTACTTAATGCATCAGTGGGATGAATTGATCAACTTTTGGTGCAAATCCGGAAACCGGAAGTGGTAGTATTAGCGATCGACGATAGGAAGGGAAGGGTTATTTTCACAACAAATTTCACATGAGGAGATTTTTTACATATCACCACGAATCATGCACTTTTTCGTGGTTTCATCATCTTTATTAGTTTTTTTCTTAATTTAAAATTATATGACGTCATCCAGTCATTCATGACGTCACATTCTGGCCTTACATATATATTATAAATAAAATAAAATTAAAAATATTTATGTTATATCCATATCTGTTTTTTATTACATTAATAGATATATTAAAATTATTTGAAATTGTTTCTGTAGCTGGAAATTAATTTATTTCAAACCGTCGGTCGGTTCGGACCTGGCCACAGGTCAACTTATTTTTTACTTTCCCGCATACTTCGTATAAGGGAAGTATTGGAATCGTCAAAAATTTCGACTTCGAGATTTCGATAGATCTTGACGTTTTAGACCTCCCTGAGTCGGAAAATACCATTTTTCGAATTATGTCTGTGTGTGTGTATGTATGTATGTATGTATGTATGTATGTAATGTCTGTAAGCAAATTTACTCAAAAACTAATCACAAGCTAGGACTTCGAAATTTGGTACACCGATATTATTCACAGTTTGTAGATTTCTATCAAAATTTCGTCAAAATCGGTTAACCGGAAGTGGTACTTTACCTACACTGGTTGCGTTTACCTTTCAAGTAAAGTACCAGTTTGCTTCGAGATATTTGCTTCATATTTTGTATATAGATTTAAAAATATGAAAAAATTGAGATACCAAATTTCATCATGATCTGACTACCGGAAGTGACATTTTACCTATACAAGTAGCGTTTCTTTTTTACCGACCGACGATAGTAAGGGAGGTATTGTTTTCACACCAAATTTCACCTATGGATATTTTTAGGTACCAAGTTTACACATTCTAAATATTCATTCACAAGTCTTTATACCTATTTATATGCGGGAAAGTCTAGGGGAGGACACTCCCGCTTATTATTGTCGCTTTTCACCACGAGTTTTTTATAATAATAATTATTAAAAAAAAACTGCATAGATATAAAAAGATTATCCGATTATCTTCGTAATTAATCGATCATTTTCCTGAGGGATTTTTTTATGAACTTTTCAAAATTAATATTATTTTCATAATTTATTGGCATCACAAATTAGTATATTTTTATCTGATGCGCTAGGGATCCAGAAAGTTCTCCTGAGCCTCCTGAGCCCCCTCCAATCCCTCACGTTCCCCTTTATATTGTCAGTTTTACCATGTTCTTGGTCTATTAATATTAAATCTTATTTTATTTTTTATTTTTTTTGAAACAATTATTTTGTCGATTGTATTATATGGATGTGAGGCATGGTCAATGACTTTAGGGACGAGAGTAGATTTAGAGTATTTGAGAATAGGATTCTTCGCAGCATTTAAGGGTCAAAGAAAGATGAGGTGACCGGGGAATGTTGGAGACTGCTTAACGAGGACCTCTATGCATCTCCAGACGTAATTAGGGTTATATAATCGATAAGGCTGCGATGTATATATTGTGGTCGAAAGACCGATTGGGAAACGTCCGCTTGAAAGACCAAGGACGCGGTGGGTGGACAATATAGAAAGGGACGTGAGAGAGATGGGAGAGGGTATTGATTGCATGGAGACTTGGAGAAGTGAGGTTGCTGCAGCCAAAAACTCTCGAGTTCTGTAGAGACACAGAGATAGATAGTTATTTCTTTTAATTTTATTCTCAAAATAAAATATATTATTATTATAAATATATTATTTAAAATTTTTTTTTTTCAATAAAACTAATTAAAAAAAATCAATTTAATTTACATTATAATAAAAAATTTGATTAGTAAAAAATCTAATCAGAAAAGCTATGACGTTAAACAAGATAAGTTTGCATGATATTTTTTGGAGATATTAATACAAACTATCTTCTATTTTTTAGAATATATATTACAAATTTAATTTTTTTTTTATTTTATTTAATTATGTATCTAACTCCTTTTCTAAATTCTAAACACATTGCCTATGTTTGTTATTTCTTTATTTAGATAGATAAATTTATTTATTATAAATATATATACTTAAAAATGTGTATCAAAAAAACTTTACAATTTGTAAAAGTTATATTATTTTAAAACTACATAATATGGAATGTTTTAAGAATTTTATTTTAAATAATCTAAACAGCAAAATCATTTTTTTAATTTCATTCATTATCAATCTAACAAAATTACTTACTTATTGATAATTAAGAACGTCATTGAAAGATAAATAAATCAAACTTTGACTAGAATTTGTTACTCAATTTAATAATAATATGAAATAAAAAAATAAAAAAAAAAAATTATGAAAAATTAAAATAAATATCCGATTATACAATATTATGTAATATACAATATATTAATTAAAATAATATATAAATTACCTTTAAAATATTTTAATTTAGAGAAATATTTTTAAATATTTTCATATAAATATTTAATTTTATCAATAATTATTAAATATTTAAACAAATTTCCCAACATTACTAAAAAAAGAACATTTTCTATTTTTTAAATATATGTATATATATGTATTAACATATAAATTAATATTCATTTTTTTTTACTTTAAACTCTATTGATTTATGAACTACTATATTAGAATAAATTATAGTTAAAATCCAATAGCGATTACACGCAACATTAAATATTAAATGATCAATTTAACGGAATTTGATTCTCTTAGGAATTGCAATTAAAATGTCATCTAAAATGAATAAAAATTAATTTCGTGGTATTTTTTTTAACTAGTATCTAAAAAATAAACTTAATTTTACATAGTATTCGTTTAAAGGAATTAATTATTAATGCTCATTAAAAGGAGACTAAAAGTCAATTAAAATATTTTACTTTATATACACAAAACCACAATACCATACTTATTATGTAATATGATGGTAAAATTTAAAAGAAGAAAAAAAAAAATGATTAGATACAGTTAAAATTCAATACGCATTTGAATTAATAGATTAAAATTAAAATTAATTTAAATAGCTTTAAATTAATATACGAGGTTTGTTCAAAAGAAAAAGTGAATTTTGAAAAGTATTTATTTATTCATCAATATTCATTTTGTCCCCTTCAAAGTAATTCCTCTCAAATATAATGCACTTATGCCAGCGCTTCTTCCCATCGTCAAAGCACTTCTAAAATGCGCTTTCGGTATGGCCGTCAGCTCTTTCTTCGATTCTAACTTTATCTCATCAATTGTGGCAAAACATTGTCCTTTCATTGGTCTCTTCAGTTTTGGGAATAGGAAAAACTCAGAGGGAGCCAAAACTCGTGAATATGGTTTTGTTTTTGGCCATAAAATCACGAACATTCAATCATGTGTGAGCTGGTACATTATCGTGATGCAGAATCCATTATTTATTTTTCCACTTTCGATCATTTGAGCCGTATTGCTTCACGGGCTATATTCAAAATTTGTAGTTTTCTATCAACTTTAGAGAAATGTAGCTCATCCGGAAGATGGTCATTACCTACCATTAATTAATTTGATTTTATTTATGAATCTATCTAATCTAATCTTAATATAATAGCAAATTTATGTATATATATATATATATATATATATATATCTTATTATTTTGATAACTACCCAGAGGTTTTTTTTTATGAAATTCACGTATTACAGAGGTTGAGAAAAATGTGTGTGTGTATGTGTGTGTGTATGTTGACAAGATTACGCAAAAACGGTTTGACCTAGAATAATGAAATTTGGTACATGGGCATTATTCAAAATTCGTAGTTTTCTTTCAACTTTTGAGAAATGTAGCTCATTTGGATGAGGATCATTATCTAGAACGTTTTAATTTTTTCCTCTAAAATGATTAATAATTGTATAAAACTGCTATATGTAGAATTTCAGCTTGATTAAATCCCTGAAAGTACCAGAATTAATTTTTTAACACGTTGACTACTAATCGTAATCACACGCCAGCACGTGACTTGGTGCCATCAAAAAAGAGTCAAACTCGCGTTGGTTTAATAAATATTATTTATTAATCTTAATTTATAATTAATTAAATTAAATTTAAATATATTATATCTGTTAATTAATCCAATTTAAATTTGCGAGATACTCAGGTGGAGACACTCCAGATTTTTTACTATAAATTGCATTTCCATTTATTAATTTTAATTTTCATTAGCTCCCGACTTCTTTTTCTTGCTTAAATAAATAGGAATATATAATTTTCCCTGTAATGGATAAACCAAGGGTTGTAGGTGGCTTGAGTTTTTTATTCTAAGAAACAAATAAAAGCAACAACAAATTTGAGCTAGAATAATGAAATTTGGTACATGGGCATTATTCAAAATTCGTAATTTTCTTTCAACTTTTGAGAAATGTAGCTCTTATGGAAGAGGGGCATTACCTACCACGATTTCATGGTTTTTCCTCTAAACTGACCGTAAAAATAAAGATATATGTTTGATAGTTTTTCACATGATTAAAAATTGTATAAAACTCCTATATATAGAATTTCAGCTTGATTGAATCCCTGAAAGTATCAGAATTAATTTTTTAACACGTTGTGCCAGCTCGTGACGTGCCATCAACAAAGAGCCAAACACGCGCTGGTTTAATAAATATTATTTATTAATTTTAATTTATAATTAATTAAATTTAATTTAAATATATAATATGTTAATTAATCCAATTCAAATTTGCGAGATAGTCGAGTGGAGACACTCAAGATTTTTTTCATAAAATTTCAGCCAAACTACTTTATATTTATTTACGTATTTTACTTTTTTTTTTTTTGATAATGTTTGTGTGATGCTATTTGAATTAATACAAAAATTTCTAAATTTATTTGATAAATTGAACACAAATCAGCTCTTAGTAAAATAAATGAATTTCTTTAATTCTCACTAATAGTCACTTTGTATACTTATTTATTATTTTTGTCCCGAAATCAAGGACAAAATAACTATTTCAAATGATGATGACCCTAAAGAGTTGCTCATCACTCATACACACACACACACACACACAATTCGCCACATTTATTTTACTTTTTTTTTTCTTTTGTTTATTATTCATTTGCCATGTCTTAACGTGTTTCTTGTTTAAAACCTTTGCTTGTTACACAAATAAATTCCCTCCGTTTTTCTCTTTTTAAACGAACTTTGTTCATTATTGCAAGACAAATACGATTCAGATTGACAAATTTCATTAATTAAATTTAAATTAATTCATTAAAGAGGTGAAGGGAAATTCTTCCTGCCACTTTGTTAGCTCACCTCTTCCTCCTCCCCCTATCCCTCCGCCACTTCATCTCTCACGTACCCCGATTTGCTATTGATTCCATGTTAAGGTAGACTACTATCGATTGCATTGCGAGTGCCTTACACACTACCTGGATAAATAAACTTAAAAAACAACAACAACAACAACATCATAAATATACACGCACGAAAGTAATGCAGATATATAATTTTGCGTTGCAGTATTATTACTACTCTATAATAGTTATATGTTTAATAATTATACTATACATACAAAGCATATATCTATAATCAATAAATTCACAGTCTGAAAAAATAATATTTATTTTCTATATATGAATTGTGTGTAAGTATATATTCAAATAGTTGAAGTTAATTCCCCATTATTATAATGGGGGTGGGGGTAATAATAATAATAATATTTATTTTTTATATATGAAATGTGTGTAAGTATATATTCAAATAGTTGAAGTTAATTCCATCATAATAATGGGGGTGGGGGTATTCCATGACAAAAAGAGAGAATCTCATTTTTCAATATCACTCATTTTTAGATTTTTCTTAACATTGACTCGAACGGTTTCTTTTATATTTTATATATCTTTTAGAAAAATGGATGGCTTTGAAAATGATCTGAATATTTTTCCTATTGAAAGTTATTTGACTTTAATAAAAAAATTTGTATTTCATTCATCTTTTTATAAGAAAAAAAAATGACATTTTTATATAAATGTATTTTCACAATTTAATGTATAACAAGATAAATAAATATAATTATATATATATATATATATATATATAAATTTTCTCTTGAAATAAATGTAAAGAAATTATTATGTTCTTCGAAATAAAAAGAAATCAGTATGTCTAGAATAGAATGATTTTTTTAATTAAACAAATAAAATATTATCGGATAAGAGTAAAATAAGGTCATAATAATTATAATTGATAAAATTAGGGAAATTCCCCCCATGATATCTATACATATCCATAAATTATTTGATTTTATATAAATTTTTTATTATTACTTTGTTTTTCCACGATTTGGTGAACATAGTATTTTATATATTTATATTTTTGTTTATTTTATTTTATTAACTATTAAAGAAATTTTTTTATTAAATTTTTTGATTTATATAAGTATATAAATATAAGCATAGAAATGCCTTTTAATAGGGAAATATCATTAAGATGCTATAAATAAACATTTCTTACAAATATAGACATCTTCAAGTCCGCTCACATTTTAGGACAAAGACCTAAAATTAACGAGAACTGATGTGTTCAAAATAGGGGTGAGTGATTGGAACAGATAGCCAAGGGGCTACTAGAGAGGGTGTAAATGTTAACCTGTTGGATGGACAGAAGGATATAAGCCACTCTTTGGCATAAAGCGGACAGAAAGCCATCATCCCTAAATGACACAATAGTGCCAGGATTCTACATGCCGGCCGACCCAGAGAAGTTGCCAGCCCAGACAATATGTATCATGGATGCCTAGAAGTAACTACCCGTAGAATCATCACTTGTCGCCTTACACTGAACACTATACTAGTAACATGAACAGCTAAGTGGTCGACCCTTTATAAATTGCAATTGCTAAACAAATATAAAATCTGATAATTAATATTAAAATAATTGAACTTTATTTTATAGTAAATTTTTAAGTTATAATTTCTCATATATTTCTCATATATTGTATTAATTTATTTCATCATTAAATGTTAATTTTATTATATTTTAATAATTTATTTTAATCCGAATGAATTAAAATTAACCTCTTCTCTTATCAACCGTGGCTGGATTAATCAAATTTATTAATTTTAAACCCATTTTTTAATAACCCAACCCATGCTAATATTTATAGATATATATTAGTACAAGAAGATCATGATTATTAAGAACTACGAGTAGCATGATTAGTATAGTACATTGAAATTCAACAATCTCATAAATAAAGATAAAAAGAATGAGAGAGAGAGGGAGAATTAAAGAGAGGGATTATTAATAGACAATTATCTTTATTTTTAGAACAAAAGTTTATTCAAATATATTATTTTAAAGTTAAATGTAGTTTTAGAATTTAGGAAAGATAAAGACGAATCGTGGGGCAAGACGAAGGGAATTTGATTCTGTAGAAGTTAACCAATTTATTTATAAGATTGGTTTCAACCGCAAATGAATACTAAATGGAGGATGTTGCAAGGGAGGAAGGGATAATTGATTTAATCTCACTTTCTCAACTCCTATCAGCAGACTGATATAATGATAAGATAGAAAAAAAAATGATATAACTTTTCTTGCTAATAAAATGAATAATTTTTATTTTATTGACTTTATATATATATATATATATATATATATTATATATTATATATTCAAGAGATATACCATTCATTCACTAACGTAAGCAAATAATTATGAAATACTTTTCTATTCAATTCAAATAATATGTAACATTTTATTAAATAAATAAATATTTTTATTATTTCTAAATTAAAATAAATTTACCTACATTCATAGATACAATTTCATAAATTTCTATTAGAAAAGTTTAAATTTATTTTCCCCATGTGGTATATATATCGTATAAAGCCACTGACAGGTTCGAATACTACATAAAAAAACAAAATAAAAAAATTCTATGAATCATTCAAACATTTATCATTAATAAATCAACATCCATTTTCTAAAGAGGAAGAAGATACAATTTTTCTTAATAATATCATATTCATTACATTTTATTACCTAATACTAATGTATAAATAATAATCGTCACTATATATGTATATATATATATATAAATATATATACATATATAGCGGTAGTGGTTTTTCGTCTGTTGTGATAAATGTTTGAAGATAATGGTCACTTGACTCGAAGGGTTTCCTTCCGTTTTTCTACCGAGTAAAAGAAACCTATAAAAACACTCACAATTGGAAATTATACTGAATTATGTAGAAGTTGAGTTACTTTTACTATCCATGTCATTTACATTTATGTCCTAAAACGGTTGTCATTTTAAGGAAATTGTTCTCATGATGACATTCCAATTATTATTATTATTTGCGTTTTATGTTTCAAATATATAGCCTATTTATTCGATTATTTTTTATCATAATATTCTAAATGATATTAATAAAAGTATATTTCTTCTCTTACAATAATATTAGTTTTTATCATAAATAGATTTCCCTACTTATAAGTATCATAAAATATTTCAAATAATTTTCTTGGAATTAATGAAAATAAATTTTTTATTTTTTATTTCGAATTTAGAATTTTATTTAGAATTAATATTATAGATATATATTGATAATTAATTTTATTTTATTTATGAATCTATCTAATCTAATCTTAATATATATAATAGTAAATGTATGTATATATATATATATATATCTTATTATTTTGATAACTACTCAGAGGTTTTTTTTATGAAATTCACGTATTACTGGACTTTTGAGGTGTGAAGAATCGATCAGAAGAAATCACAATTACAAGAAAAAACATTTTATTTGATTGATTAATTAAAGAAATTAATGATAGATATAAATTAAAAGCATCAAAATTTTTACTATCTCGCCAGAGGTTGAGAAAAATGTGTGTGTGTGTGTATGTATGTTGACAAGATTACGCAAAAACGGTTTGAGCTAGAATAATGAAATTTGGTATACGGGTATTATTCAAAATTCGTAATTTTCTTTCAACTTTTGAGAAATGTGGCTCATTTGGAAGAGGATCATTACCTACCACGTTTTCATTATTTTTCCAGTAAACTGACCGTAAAAATAAAGATATATGTTTGATAATTTTTCACATGATTAACAATTGTATAAAATTGCTATATATAGAGTTTCAACTTGATTGAATCGCTGAAAGTATCGGAATAAATTTTTTACATTAAATTTTGACTTAAAAATGAACGTAAAGGTTTTAAATTTAAATTTTTTATATGTTAATTAACTAATTTAATTTAATTACAATACTATACTTTAAATTTAATTTATTTTAATTAATTAATTAATTGTACCAATTCAATTATTCTTAATTTATAATTTAATTAATTAAATTAAATTTAAATATAATATATGTTAATTCACATTTGCGAGATAGTCAAGTGATGACTCTTCAGATGACTTGAGAAAATATTATAATAATATAATATTATAATTTGAATTAATATACTTATATGAATTATTATTATTAATATTTTGATTTTAAAATATAATACTATATTGAGTATATTCCATCAAATATTTTCTTAAAAACAATCTTTTTATTAATATTTATTAAAAATTTTATAATTAAAGAATATCTTATCGATTAAATCATTTTATAAATATTGGCTATTTATATAAAATTAATTAAAATTTTATTATTTAGAAAAAAATTAAGTAATTTAAATTTATTTTGAAATTATAACAAAATTTGATTTAATAATTTTGCGAATTTAAAGAATTAATTTTTTTTGTTTTGTTTTTTTATAAATGAACTACAAGTAATCATTGGTTGATCAGAGATTTAAATAAATTATATTTAAAGGTTTAATACCAAATATTAATTTGTGTTAATTTAAACCAATAGATTTATACATTATGATAATATATGTATTAATTATTAATTAATTAAAAAAATTTTTAATATACAGGCTTTTTAATCAAAAATGCCCTAAAAATAGATAATAAAATATAAATTAAACCTTGAATATTTTCTTTTACCTATGCCGAACAAAAAAGAACATGGGCGCATAAACATCTTTACCTATTACTTATGTTCATATGCGCCCATGCTTTTTTGTTCGACATATGTAAAAGATAATATTCAGGGTTTAATTAATATTTTATTTTCTATTTTTTAGGGCATTTTTGATTAAAAAGTGTGTATATTAAAAAGTTTTTTTTATTAATTTATTTTCAAGTTTTTAGTTTTTTATATTTTTTAAAAATATTTTATTGTTGCTTGCCAGATGTAAAACATTGCACCATTTACTACTATTTAAATCTGTTATTCTCGAACATTTATTAGGTTCTTTTCTTTAAGTAAATATAATTCGTATTTTTGAAAAATTCAAAATATTTCTTTTTGCAGTATCATCGACTTTCAATATACGTTTCAAATTTGATCAAAATCGCTGAACTACAAGTGGATTAAAATCCAATTACAAATTATTAACATTACAGACAGACCTAAAAGTGAAGTTAATAAAAAGCGTATAATAAAAAAAAATAAGAATAGTAGAAATGGAAAATATTCATTATAATCGATCAAATTAATTAATTAATACATAATAATTTTCACAGATATATGAGACATTCTTAATATTATTAAAACAATAAAATATATATTTTTTTAAATTACCGAGCGGCTGTTAAGTTATGATGTCAAGGAATTTGATGTTTGTTAAGTATATTTGATTTTGTAAAAAAGTTTTATTGAGAACATAAAAATGATCAATGAATTATTATATGTCCTTTAATATTAACTGATTATAAATTTCAAAATTTCCATTTATTTAATTTGAATATTGAATAGAAGAAAATCCTGCTGTTTATATACAAATAGACTTATATTATATTTATATAATAAATCAGAAACATTTCTCTCTATCACTCTCTATCTATCTCTTATCTTTTGATGTTGATAACTTGCTTGGGGCTCTTTGGAAATATAAAGCCCCCTCTACAGATTATAATTTCAAGTTACTCTTGTAAATATATGATTTGTATGAAATTCAAATTTCATAAAATCATTTATTAATATTATTTTGATATTTGAACTGTCTATCTACAAAGTTCATCTCTATTTTCTTCCTATGGTATTAGACAAGTAACTAAATCGCTTTCTACAAATATTCATGAAGTATTTCATAATGTTAAACTTAGAATTTTCAAAAAAAGTTTTATAGGAAAAAAAATAATTTTAATTCATTCACAATCATTCTGTTTTTTAAGAATATTAATTAATTTAAATTATTTAATTAGTATTTATCAAAATTATTATTATTGTTATTAAAAATTATTAATATATTATCTATATATTGAAAAGTCTAAGAGCGATCTTGATTAAAGCAGCTTAACGGATTAAACCGTATTCAATGTTCCTTTCAAAGGCCTGTGGTGTTATTAAAAAAATGATTGAAATCGATGAATGTTTTTGAGTTAAATTGAAAAAAAAAAATGATTTTTTTTTACCTGTTTTATCAGTTAATTTTGAATTATATGTTTATTCACAAATTTTGATTAATTTAAGAAAAACTAAGGAATGGATATAATTTTTCGTTAAATTAACGTTTCATAACATATCATAATGAATAAGTTATTAATATTATTTTATATCATTTTTATCGTTCTTATTTATTTATGAGTAAAATAAAAATTCACACTTTTGATCACTTATTTATTTAACAGCCATCATATTTAATTATCCATATATATATTTCTGATCATTCAATTGAAATCCTTTCAAGGTGATTAGATACCACTTGGCCGAGGCACAGCTAGATAAGCATAAGCTGCATACTGACTTATTCCATTATGCCAGCTTCTATATCTCGAGGAAATCTCTAAGACATAAATTTAATAATATTTATTATTGTAAATTAATAAAAAAACCTTAATCCATTACGATTGATGGAATTTATACCTTAGATTAAGGAGATATTTTGACATGATAACAGCACTTATGAAACTTGATAACAATTTTTTTTTAATATTGATTTTAGCTATATTTTATCTCGTTTGTTAGTTAGGAAGATTATACTAATTTTCATCTTATATTCGGGTTAGAATTAATATTTTTTGCTATTGTTAAAATTTGATCACTGGCATCAAGATAATCAAGAGCAGACACACAATGTGTGTGGGGGGGGGAGGGTCCGCCCTGGATAATAGCAAGATGAAAACTGTTTAAAAATATATTCTAAAAAATATAAAAGTAAGCAACAATAGTGTTAAATTTTAAACAAATTTGTCGTGAATTTAAATTTATTATTTTTTTTTATTATTGCTTTTATGAATAATGATGTAGGGTGGGGTTAGGGGTAGTAATGACACCATAATTGTCCACACAGGGTTTCAACAACATTAATGACATCACTAAACCTGGTATTAGAGAAGTTAGTCGTTTGTTATCGGTTTTTAGAAAAATCTTATCTAGGTTTTTCATATTAGAGATAATAATATAATATAATTATAATATAATATAAATATAAAATTCATATTTGCAGCTTAAAATCTAAAATTCAAATATAAACATGTTTACCTGCATATATATGGTACATATATAACTTGCATATTTTTAATCAACCAAAATAAAGATATAAGTATCATTGTGTTTGATAAAAAGATTTCTGGAGTTTTTATTTTAATATTGAGAAATGTGTAATAATAATAATGTTTTATAAATATTAACTAAAATGTCGATTTATTAATCTCAAATTAAATGAACAGTGATTTAGAAAAGTAAATTATCTTTCTGAGTCAACCTTCAATGACAATTATACTATAATTAATGCATTGATTATAATTATCAAAAGAGTTAGAGACAGGCTGAAACAGAACTGTTGAATATATATTATATTTTTAACTGATATATTTATATATATATATATCTGTTGATGGTACTAGAATCTTTTAAAGTTGATCAAGCATAAAAGTACTTTAATCCATGCTAACTGAAACGAATCAAAAATCAAAATCCTTGCTGCGGCCAATTTTATACTTTCAAATAACAAAGTTCCTTTTTTTTAAAAAATGTGTTGCAAACCATTTTGATATAACATGTTTTAATAATTTGTTGTCCATTTAAACAATTATTATATTATACTTGGAACATCGAGCTATCGCTCGACCCTTTAAAAAATATTGATATACAAATCTTTAATTATTTATTACAATTATTAAATGTTACATCATTGTATCAATCTGATTAATATGAATGGAACTTTGGGTGTTCAATAATAATAAATAATATTAGTAAATAAAAAAATTAACTAATAAAATTTTATAAGAATTAACAAACAATTCAACGACAAAACAGATTAAAAAATTTCAAATATTTTGAAGAAAAAAAATAATTACAAAGTATAATAACAAATTAATAAAATAAATATTAATTAATATTTAAAAAAATTAATGAAAAAATTTCAGTTATTTTAAAGAAACAGGAATTAAAAAATTATTTATTTATGCTTTTATATTTCTATTTAATATTATTAGATTATATTTATTCAATAATTTATTTTGAATAAGATATTCTTTAATTATCATTTTAAATAAATATTAATTAAAGAAAGAAATTGGTTTTAAAATATCATAAATAATATTTATAATATGTTTTCAAGACAGAAATATAAATTATACTAACAATGTTTGCAAGAGAAATAAGATAACTTTTAGATTTTTTTTTGGTGAAAGATTAATAAATATATTTCGTAATTTGATTCTAAAATATTATTAAAATAAATATTTTTAATTTAATTTCGAAATTAAATAAAAATTTTTAAAATATTATAAATATAAAAAAATATTAATACATTTTCAATTAAAAAACAATGGCAAGAGGCAAATATAAGTGACGTAGTTAGTGACGCCATATAAATTTAAATTAAGAAAATACTAATAAAGTTAATTTTTCTCGAGGCTGAAACCAATTCAGATCGATTTTTCTTAATAAATAATTTCTATGGAGTGAATTTCAAAAAAATCCACCGAGCGCTATAAAATCTCAAAAATATACAAAGGTATATACCTACATATATACAAATATAATTATATATCTATACAATTTTTGCTAGTATAATAAGATAAGATATCTACTTTTTATTTCTATTATTTATACTTAAATCATTTAAAAAATGTTATCTTAAATTAAAAATTATTTTAAATATTTCAGATTTAAAAGAAAATTAATAAAACATGTTCTCTGGTGAGTCCTTATGAAATTTAAGTCTAACTAATTCTCAAAATAAAGTGAGCAAAGCAAAGCATAATAAATAAATAAAATAAACGCTGATTATAAAGCTTAGCGCTTGGATGTTGATCATCATTAGCTTTGAAGCTCTTAAAGTGGGTATTCCCTTTATGACATATTTTAAAAAAAAGTTATGTAAACTTTTCACTTTTCCTAGGTTTATGGCTTAATCCATAATCCAACTTTTCTGACATGTCTTTTTTTGAATATTTTCAAAGAATTATTTTTGGGGCTAAATATCTTATCTTGCATGTGTAACTTAAATATAACCTAATCTTCTCGTTTTTTTTATATTAACAGTATAACAGTTTATAGAAGAATGAGAGAACAAAAAACTTTAAAATTAAAATAAAACTTAATAATGAATTTTTAATTTAGAAAAAATAAGTTGACCTGTGGCCAGGTCCGAACCGACCGAAGGTTTGAAGTAAATTAATTTCCAGCTACAGAAACAATTTCAAATAATTTTCATATATCTATTAATGTAATAAAAAACAGATATGGATACATAAATAATAAATATAAACATTTTTAATTTTATTTTATTTATAATATATATGCAAGACCAGGCTGTGACGTCATGAATGACTGGATGACGTCATATAATTTTAAATCAAGAAAAAACTAATAAATATGATTTTCCCGAGGATAAAACCAATACAAAGTGTATGATTGGTGGTGATATATAAAAAAATCTCCTCATATGAAATTTGGTGTGAAAATAACCCTTTCCTTCCTATCGTCGATCGCTAATACTCGGTTTCCGGATTTGCACCAAAAGTTGATCAATTCATCCCACTGATGCATTAACTAAATATACCAAATTTCATCAAAATCGGTTGAGCCGTTCAGGCTATACACATCTATACGGACGGACAGACGGACGGACGGACGGACAGACAGACATCATGCTAAAAATACTTTTTTCTGTTAAGAAAATGCATGATTCGTGGAGATATGTAAGAATCTCCACATGTGAAATTTGGTGTGAAAACAATACCTCCCTTACTATCGTCGGTCGGTAAAAATACAAAAAAAAATCTTATAAATTATAATATTTCATATATGAAGTTTCTCCAAAATATAAGATTAAATCGTATTTATTATTTATTTAAAGTTATTTATTTTATCAAACTTTTTAATAACAACCAAAATTAGATTTTTATATATTTTAATTATCTATATCTATAGTATTAAAGAGTTATTCGACTCGATTCCTTGCATTTTTAAATGTTTTTTTGTTAATTCGTTATTTTATTTCAAAATCATTATTTTCAATCTTTCTAATAAACAATATTTAAATAAATTTATTTATATATTAATAAAAAAGAAAGTAGATTAAAAATACTTCGTCTGAATTTAGACAACCATTTGTCATAAATTAAAAAATCAGTTTCCATTTTTATTTTTTAGCCATTGTTTTAAACCTCTAATGTTTTTGCCTTCAGCATAACTCAGTAAATTATCAAACGGATAAATATGGAAGCAATTTAAATGCATTAAATATTCTAAACATTCTAAAAATGTTAATATCTATGATATACCTCACTCTGATTGACCGAACACTTAAAAAGTCGTTAAGATCATTCAATAACAAAATGCAACAAAATTGACGAATGATAAAATTAGTTAGATTATTATATATATAATGTGCAAAAAAAATATTATAGGTCAAACAATAAAATTGCAAAATAAATATTCCTATATTTTTACTATCTCGCCAGGATAACCAAGATTACGCAAAAACGGTTTGAGCTAGAATGATGAAATTTGGTACATGAGCATTATTCAAAATTCATAGTTTTCTATCAACTTTTGAGAAATGTGGCTCAACCGGAAGAGGGTCATTACCTACAACGTTTTGATTTTTTTTTCTTCTAAAGTGACCGTAAAAATAAAGATATATGTTTGATAATTTTTCACATGATTAATAATTGTATAAAACTGCTATATATAGAATTTCAGCTTGATTGAATCGCTGAAACTACCAGAATTAATTTTTTAACACTGCAAACTCACGCGCCAACACGTGACGTGGTGCCATCAACAAAGAGCCAAACATGCGCTGGTTTAATAAATATTATTTATTAATTTTAATTTATAATTTAATTAATTTAATTTAATTTAAATTAATATATGTAATTTAATCCAATTCAAATTTGAGAGATAGTCGAGTGGAGAGGTCTCTGTGCAAGTTGGCGTTTCTAATATACCAAGGAGCATCTACTATGCATCGTAGTACTTTGTTTTGAAAAGATTGTATGATTTTTAGGTTTTATTTCTTTGTACAACCCCATATTGGTCTTAGCACTTGCTTGTAAATTAGTAATTTATTTTAAGTTGTTAACTGTGATCTTCTTACGAGCAACCAGTACATTTTTTGAACTTGATGTTTAGCCCGATTTTTTAATTTTTACGTTTACTTTCCATTTTAGCTTGGCATCCAACGTCATATCTAAATATTTTGCGTTATTTGACTATGGAACAAGATGTCTATTGATTTTGACTTTCGAACTTTCGATTTGTGAAATTGATAGGCGTGGATTTAGCTTCATTAAGCTTTATCCTCCACCTTTGTGTCCAATCAACTAGCTGATTTATGGATTTTTGTAATTTCTTAGCTGATTCCACTACATCCTTATCTATCACAATGAGAGCAGTGTCATCCACGAAAGTTGCTTTCTCTTTGAGTTTAGGCAAGTCTCTTGTATAAATCCCATACAATACGGGTCCAAGAACACTTGTCCAGATAATCTAAACTTATTTGACGGAATTGGGAGAGAATGTCCATTGGATGGAGCTGGCATAGTATCAGAACGCTTGAAAAAATGTGATAAATTAATATAAAACTTTCACAAAGAACAAAGATAGTTAGATTAAAATGTAATCTCCAGAAATATAATACAATATTCACATTTAAGAAAGAAAAAGTGAAAAATACTACAATATATTTATTTCAATTCAATTAATATATTTATAAGATATTTTTAAAAATATTTTATTTATAAATTCAGTATTTTTATTTATTATTATTCATAAAGGAAATATATTAAAAAAAAAATGGTTTAATATTTAGAGGAAAAGATAAGTAAATTGAGGGTATATGAATAGAATCTGAGTTTTTAAATGATTATCAAATAGATAGGGCAATTATTTTTGAATAAGGTCTGGTTTCCTTCCGGGATGAATTTCTTTTGCTATCCAATTTCTACACGACCGTTGTATACTATTTTATCCTTTCTTGAATACGTATTCAAAGAGCATATGGTATCAGAAGAAAGAATCCCTTTATATCGTCCACCCTGCTTTCTCTCTTTACAATCCTTTGGGCCGATATGCATTAAAGAGCAGTTACTTACAAAGGTGAATACAAGGGAAACACTCCTCGATCATAGTGCATTCAGTTGCACAGGAATTAATGAATTGCTATTGTTAACGGAGACTATTAATCGAACAATAAGTCAACCAGGACTAACATTAAATCACTTTATACCTACATATAAAATTTGGTATTTATTTCGTTTCAATTTATATAGGTGAGGAACATAACAATTGTATTATGGTCCGGGTCTACTTGACAAACCATTACAAGAAAAAGATAGATTAAACATTTGATAAAACATGCAATTTATATGACCTTATACTATTATATGGTATAATACTAATTCATTCTCTATCTACCTTCATGTGACGTCATCAGAGTGAAGTTATTGAAGATATTGAATTTCAAATATTATAATTCATTTGTTATTATTCTAAAATTCAATACAATTTTAAATTAGAATTTAATTTTCAATAAAATGATAATTATATATTTGGATATTACTTAGCACAATATAACTGAACTACTGAACTAAACTGAACTACCTCCAGCTAATTTCTATCTTCTTCTAATTCCATTATACTGCCTTTATATTGTCACGTTCTTAGTGTACTTACCGGTTGTGGTTTTCCCATAAACAAACTTCTCGTTAGCTAACTCTAAAATTGGGGTGCATAGAAGTTGTGCAATCTATCATTAAGTAAAAGAAAGCAATTCCAAAGGTATTTTATTTTATAAAATAAAAATCAATTAAAATACATTTGAAATAATTGAATAAGAAATAAATGTATAAATTACAAGTTTTATCTAACTTAAAGATCTTTCTTAGATCAGAATTTAAGATCCATCTTTTACGCCTGTGGCACTTAATTTAAATATACATTTAGACACTTTCTGCTGCTATTATATCGTTGCATATTTTATAAATTCTCGAACATGCAAATTAATTCAAAGCACCTGGATTCAATAAGTGACCTTTACTCAGAATTTCTATAAATAATAAAAGTTATTCAATTACTATATTGTTTATAGATATTTTAGTAAAATTATAAAAGAAGTTAATTTGAAAAGAATAAGTTGAAGATAATTATGAATATTATATTGTAATATTGAAATATATTATTGTTATTAATAATACTTGACAGGTCAATAAGTCCGTGACTTTTTGAACGAAATACAGGTTTTGGAATATTATTTTTATTATAGTCTCCTTTTAGCTCTATATACTTCGTCCAACTTTTATCCAATTTTATTATCCCTTCTAAAAATTAAGATTTGTCCGGGACATCAAAATAGATTTTTTCAACGTTGGAGTCAAATCTCTTTCCGCCTAGCCATTTCTTCTGGTTTCAAACAAGAAATAGTCCCACGGGGCTAAATCCGGAGAATAGAGCGGATGAGGGAGCAATTCGTATCCCAATTTATGGATTTTCATGGAAATTCACTTTTCTCCATTTTCTTCTCATAACACGAGATAGTCTGCTATTATTGGATTCCAAACAAAAACTAAAAGTCCCAGCTGGTTCAAATTTCAACAGGAGTTGACAGGAGCAGTGTTGTCATTTCATATAAGAGACAGGAAATTCAAAAAGTCACGAACTTATAGACCTGCCCTCGTAATATACATAGATGAGCATGAATGTTTAGAAATAAAGATTATGTGATTGACCCATATTTCAACAATAATATTGGTCTAAAGGTATGGTAAATAATAATTTTAAAAAAATGTATCTTTTATGGGTACACCAAGGATTCTTTTAAAAATCAAAATTTAATATACTTATCGGTGCTGGTCTATCTCTATGTCCTCATGTGACGTACGGCTCGGAAGATAGCAATTAAATTAAAATATTAATATTAATTTTATTTATTATTTGCATAATATTAATTGAAAATCCAATTCAATTTTCAATTTCAATTTAATACTCAAAAAAATGTATACTTTGATCTAAATGTTAATTTTTTGTTAGTAGAAAGTAAAATTCGCTTCCATAATTATAATCAAAAAACACCAAGGCGAATTTATTTTCCAGAAATAAATTAAAATTATTTTTTTATTATTTGTAGATATTTATCAATTTGGTTAGTCTTAAAAGGGCATTAAAATTAATTCTCAAAATAACTTCCCATAAAGATTGCTTCGTTATTTATGAAAGTAAGTAGGATAGAACTATTAATATTACTAGATTTAAAAATTAGAATATTAATTAAATTTAAAATAAATAGTACTTTCTTTGATAATAAATAATATGTATAAGAACAAAATTGAATTAAATTTTTATAATAACTTAGTGACATGTTTGTATTTATGCATATTAAATTTTAATCTTATAAATAAAAATGAATCGCAAAATGTGTTGGTAACCGCATCACTCAATAACGCCTCGACCAATTTTGACAATTCTTTTTTTAAAATATTCGTTGAAGTCCAAGGATGGTTTTTACGGCGAGAAAAAATCGAATAATTGCCGGGAAACCCTAAAAACAGCTCTTTTTTCCCCACACATATTTTTCAATATTATGCAATATGTACATAATTACAATTTTTCAATATTATGTAATATGTAATTACTAATTGATAAAAATAATACCTGATAATAATGACCAACCACTTCAAAATAAAAATTAAAGAAAACTCCACTCAAGGCAGATTACAAAAATATGATCATTATATTATTATATTGTTTTTCAAAAAACTATTCAATTAATTACTGCACACCACGGTAAATTCATTTTAAACTGAAATTGCAAACACCGTTTGCAACGGGTTCGACTAGTAAATAAATATAATTATATAATTAAATAAATAAATAAATAAAATATAACAGCTTAAAAAATGGGCTTTTTAATATGTTACAAGTATGTTCAGATTTCTAAATAGAAATAAGTATTTATAGATTCTAAAAAGTATTTATTTATTTATTTATTTATTTTAAATTCATTATATTTCTCTTGTCAGTTAGTTTATCTGCATTTGATCTGGGTTTAATCGTAGTATGATTTGGGGTAAATGGGTGAGTCTGAATTCATTTGCAGATTGATTCGTTAGCGGCCGTGAATCCATGAGGGCAGGTCAGGGGCTTTGATTCTCGCCCGGGGTAACTAACTGCAGCAGCGGCCAGGTGGACCTGTTGAGGAGGCAGCAACTCCGAGAGCGTCGCAGAATCGTCCTCTCTCTCTCTTTCTCTCTCTTTCTCCTTTACCCTCCCACCATTTCATTCTCTCTCTCTGCTGCTGCATGCAGTTGGAAAAAATCGTTAAGCCTCCGCCGCAGCGATCCTGCGCACCTCATTCCCATTTTGTCGTTTTGCCCATTCTCTTTTTTTTCTTTTTTTCCACCCTCCTGTCCTTTCACTTAATACAAACACATTTTGAAGGGTCACATGAGACCCTTTTCTATTTATTTACAAAGGCGATCATCTATTTTTAGTTTATTAAAAACTTAGTAGAACAAAAGCATTGAAAGGTTATGGAAAACGAAAGCGAGAGAATTGTTACTTATTACTTGATTAAACTTTTAGTTTTAATATTACTATTTTATATTTATTATACAAAGAGTCCAATAAATTTCAATAAACTTTACAATTACTTTAACAAATATCTTTTACTTTCAATTATTGTAAATAATATTTTCTTATTATTGGAACTATTAAATTGTCTAGAATCAAATATAAATAAATTAATTTGTTATTAAATGATAGATTTTAATTCAAAATTATTCTTTTTTTTTAAGATTTAGAGTAATTACATAATTATTATTATTTACTTTTAATCTGCTATTTATAATTGGTTAGCTTAGGATTTTAGTTTTGACCCGCCGAATTTGAGATCGATGGTTCGAACCTCGCCAAGTTTATTTATAATTTAAAATTAAATAATTAATTTTGAATTACCAAAAATGATGTGAGTGAACTCGGCGTTGGTCGGACGTGTGGCATATCGCTCCTGATTCCCATCCATTTTCCTCGGGGTATTTGTAAAAATTGGTGGTAAGTTTTACATCATTTTACTGGTCTTGGAATGCTCTTTACAATGGGACACTCTTCTGGGATCAATTACTACCAAGGTAGGCACGATGGATCCTTAATGGGTATTTCTCGGATGTGGGTTCAGACCACAATCCACTGGTGACGATAATAAAAGTGAAATTAAAAAAGTTGGCAAAAAGACAGAGCAATCCTCGAATAGACGTAAACCAATCGGTGGATATCAAGCGGGGCGATAGACAGGGCTGTGTGCACTCTCCACTCCTTTTCAATATATATTCCGAAGAAATTTTCAACCAGGCTCTCTAAACTGAAGTTGGGGGGATCCTAGTAAATGGAGTTCGGATTAATAATTTGCGATACGCGGATAATACGGTCTTGCTCGCGGAAAACATGAAAGATCTTCAGTTACTGCTGGACAACATCGTCACGACTAGCCGACGTTTCGGTCCCACCCTCAACGCAAAGAAGACTAAATATATGATATCATCTCTAAAAATGAAATACCAAATGAATGCTTATATGCGAATGGAGAGGAGCTGGAGAGGGTATGGAAGTACATGTACCTGGGTACGGCCATCAATTCCCGTGCCTTTGAGATGTGAACATACAGGAAAATGCTCAAAATATCTTGAACAGAGGAAGTCACCAATGTGGAAGTCTTAAAGAGAATGCTAAAGAAACCAGAAGTTATCAATGAGATAAGAAGAGAAAACTCATATACCTTGGCCACGTTATGAAGGGTTCAAAATACGAAGTCCTTCACCTCATCATCCAGGGAAAGATTCTGGGCAGAAGATCGGCCGGGAGAAGACGAATATCTTGGTTACGGAACCTGCGAGAATGGTTTAAATTAACATGTGCGGAACTTTTCAGGGCCGCATTTTCAAAAATCAAGATCGCCATGATAATAGCAAACCTTCGCAAAGGAGACGCTACTTGAAGAAGAAGAAGAAGATTAAAATGAGAGTCGATCGCAAAATTCAATAAAATAAAAAAAAATCAATTAATAAGTATTTTTAGAAATATCAATAATAATAACGTGCCCAATATTTTAAAATTTCAATTTTAAGGATTATTATAAGTATAAATTGATTCGAATTTTTTTTTTAAAAAAAGATTACTTATTTCTTAAAATTATTTGATAGATTAATTTTTAATAATTTTTGGTGTAAATAGTATATAAATAAATAATTCAATTTGAAAATAAAATTATAAAGTCCAATCTAAATATTTTAAAAATCTTTATCAGAAACGTACCCAGAATCAAAACTAAGGGGAGAGGCTTGGCCGTTCAGATTGTAAAATTTTAGAATAAAAAAAACAAAAACAAATTGTCATTATACGTCAACTTTTTTTTCGTAAAATCAGACATATAAATTCTTTTCCTGCCTTAGTGTCTTTTAAAAATTATTTTTTTTAAAAAAATTACATTAAGAATAACGATATTTAAATAAAAAAGTAACCCTTCCTTTTGTCATTTCACCTAACCAGGTTGAGCTACATGGAGTGGGTTATGAAAGGTCTTCTCCACAAAAAAAAAACCATTAAAAAAATTTAAATTCTACCCTCCAGTTAATTAAGAATACATTTAATTAACAAAAAAATCAAATATTAATGATTTATAAATGAACATTCTTTAAAAACTTTAATAAATATTCTTAATATATATATATACACATGAGGGTAGGTCAATAAGTTCGTGACTTTTTGAATTCCCCGTTTCTGAAATGAAATGACAACACTGCTACTGTCAGCAGGCAACCTACAGGTGACTCCAGTCGAAATTTGAAACAGCTGGGTATATTAGTTTTTGTTTGACATTCATTAATAGCAGACTACCTCGTGATTTGAGAAGAAAATAGAAAAAAGTGAATTTCCATGAAAATCCATGGAATGGGATACGAATTGCTCCCTCATCCGGATCCCATTCTCCGGATTTAGCCACGAGTGCCTATTTCTTGTTTCCAAACCTGATGAAATGGCTCCTCGGAAAGAGATGAAATCATCTCACAAACAAAATCTATGATCTTTTGATGTCCTTGACAAATCTTATTTTTTAGAAGGGATAAAATGTTGGACGAAGTATATCGAGTTCAAAGGAGAATACGTTGAAAAATCAAATAATATTCCAAAAACCCATACTATATAATATTATATATATATATATTAATTTTATTTAAAACAATTAAATGCTTAATTATCTATTCGATAACTTTTTTAAGATATATACACAAATACACATTAGATTAATTATATTTAATTTAATTTGACAAATTTTACTCATCCAACACTATGTTCCACATCTTATTAAGTCTATATCCATCCTCTTTGTTAATATTATTGGGATGATTATCAATTTCTATAGATTCTTTTATTTTTCTTTTCCACCAATTATTTTCAATATGAAGTGTTTCTACATTATCTAAATTTATTTTATGTCCTGTTGTTAAGGCATGTTCTGCAATTGCTGATTGATTTGGATGTTTCAATCTAATGGCTCTCTCATGTTCAGACAGTCTTGTAGAAATCTTTCTACTTGTTTCACCAATGTATACTTTTTTGCATTCACAAGTTACCTTATAAACTCCATTATTTTCGTTTTTAATTTTGTCTTTTATATTTGAGGTGAGAGAAGACATTTGTTTATGAGGTTTATATGTTACTCTGATGTTGTGTTTCCTCAATTTTGACGCTATTTTTTCTGTTGTTCCTTTTATATAAGGTAATGTTATTTGTGATCTGTATATTGGTTTTTCATTTTCATTTTTGATTTCTGTCTTTTTTGTTTTACTGAATTTCCTAATTTCATATTCCTTCTTATTTTTTTTTTATGTTTTTGTTCTTTTTTTAAATATTTTTATTTTAAAGTAAATATTAAGCTTTTTTTAACCTTTAACAAAAATATATTTTTTTTTAAATACTGAAGAGATTATAATTATATATATATTACTACTTTATTAATCAATTATATAATAATTTAATAGAAAGTTTTAGTTTCTATCTACAAGAAAGAACTTTTAAATGAACAGAATGGATGATCAATTGTTAATGTTTAAAAGTTAATATAATTAGAATTTTTGAAAAGAGAGGGGAGATTGAATGATGGAATGAACAAGAAAAGTTTAAAGAGTAATCTAATTAAAAGAAAATGGATTTCATCTCAATGTAAAACCAACAAAAAATGGAAAAAATGATATAATATTGGTATGAGAATGAGTTTTTTTTTGTTCTTTGAGATTTTAATAGTAAAATATATATATGAGAAGTAAGATAAAACTTTTTTGTTGAAAACATTTTCGGAATGTTTTAAGAACTTTGAAAAATTTTAGGTATTACAAAAAATGTATTAGAATTTTTTTTTAAAAAATTATTATGAAGCAATGAAAATATTAAAAATATAATATCTACATATTTTGTAGGTGACTGAAAAGTAGTTTTTATTCGTAGTATAATTCGTAGTGATTGTGTTTTCATTGGGATTAATTATCTGTTCAAAAGACATAAATAATTATATTTATAAAATCAATAATTTGTTCTCATCAAGCTGATATCCGTTAATTCATATCATTATTTTTCAATTTTTATTGCGCATTTCAATTGGAGATGCAGAAATATTGTGCAATTTTTTCCGTTATGCTACCATCTGTTTTCTGTCGAAAAATATTTCTTTTAATTTTGATATTTCGAAACAATAATTTAGAATCTGGATGAAATTAACTTTCTAAAGTCATATGTTAAAATAGACTTAGTTTAAGTTACACCTTAATATTATTATTGGACATAAGGTAGTTTGACCTCTGCTTTGCTCGGGTTGGATTTTCGACTTGGCAAGGAAATTTTTTTCTTTCTAAAATAAGAAGAAGCTGCCTCCGCTAATGAAAATCAAGATTAAGAGGATTCGTCTGATCATACATCACCTCTACCCCACTTAGGGGGCAATAACTTCATAGACGCAGGCCCTTGAAAGACTGTCCCTCCAGCGAGTGAGTGAGTGATTATTATTATTATTGATAATACTTAGTAATAATTTAAATTTCGATAGATTATCGAAATCTAAAAAGGTAATATTTCAAAAAAAATCGATTTAAAATTTTTACAATATTTTTTTTTCCATGAATATTTAAGTGAAAGTAAAAATGATATTTTCAGATAAGTTCTCTTTTGAAGATTTATTGAATGCATTTTACTTTCACTTGACTATTTGAGCATTCAAAAGGTTCGCTATTTTTTTTCCTTGAATAGAGTTGGAAAAGTATCTATACATGAGGGGAAGAGCAAAAAAAAAATGACATTTTTTTTCTCACCATACTTTCCTCCGGTGGTGGCAATTTGATGACCTTATCTCAATTCTGGCAAATATTGATTTTAGTTCTGTCATTCCACGATACGAAAAGGAAGGAAAGAAGAGGTGGATGAATGGATACATGGTAAGAGTGAAGGAATGATGTTGGAGATCAAAGTCCAACAAAAGCAAGATCAAAAGAGACAAAAAAATAAAAAAAATAAGGAAAGGAAAATAAAAACGTAGAAAAAGTAGAAAACGCAACAAACTTAAACAAGAAGAAAAAGTTTAAGGCGAACACTATGTAGGATATTATTTTTAGAATGATGGAAAAACGCATTAAAAGAAAAGTAAATAAATAAATAAAAAGAAAAGACTAAAGAGAGAGAGAGAAAAAAAAGAAAAAAGTAACAGGTATATTATTGGTGAACAAAATATTGCAAAGATTTTCTACCGGAAAACAATCTCATTTGTTTTCGAAAAATTTTAATTAAAATGAAAATAAATATGTATATATATTATAAATAAAGGTGATAGGACCGAGTCAGAATTTAATGGAGAGGGTATCAGCCAGGAAAGGGTTAATAATGAGATAGTGTTGAAAAATTATACACTAATATAGTTCTAGATAATAAGATTTTAAAAATCTAATATTTTGGGAAGTAAGGCTAGGAGCATCTTGTATTGTTGGTTGCATAAAAGAAGGCTAAAATTAAAATACAAATTATAATTATTTTATTGTATAAGCATTATAATAATCAAGTAACATGTAAATATAATATTTTGATAATATGCTTTAGAAAACTTTTACAATTTTTATGAAAAATTTAATTTTTTTATTATATTTAATTTAAAAAAAAGAGAAGTAACAAATAATTTAAGTAATATATTTTTTATTCTTTTACCTCTCTGGATTTAAACTTATTTTAGCCAGTTTTATTCTAAAGTTTAACATTATATCCATAAATAAAAATTTTTGTGAATCAGGCGAGGTTTGAAGTCCTGTTCTCAAGTTCATGATTACATCATTTTAATCCTGATTATTTAAAAATTTATTCTTTTTTAAATTAAAATTAGTTGTTTTTTGATTTTTTTTTAAATGTTATATGATCAAAGTATTATTTTATTTCTAATATTTTATCGACAATTATATTTGTTTATTTTAAATAAATGGTTTAAAAAGATGTACATTTTTTATAATTAACATCTGTATTATTAAATCGTTTTGATAAATTATGTTTTGATATCTAACAAATAAATGTTAATTAATTTTTATTAAATGTCATATTCTAACCCTTCACGAGTCGTTTTCTCTCCATTTAAAATTTCATTAGCATCTTGATACGTTTAAACCTTAATTAAATTTTAATAAAATTGAAACTAGCTTCTCTCCCTAGGTAAAATTCATTAATAGTGATTTTAAATGGTCACCTGATGATCGAGTATATATTAATATTATCGAATTAGCTATCGTTCTCGATGGTGGTGGGCAAGCGAACCCATTCTATATCCACTAATTAATGAAGCATCTAATAACCCGTAAAACATATTAAATAATGTCACTCGCCCGGAGTTGATTAAACAGGCGTTCTATCTTCAGTCAATCGTTTGATAATTATTGATGCAGAAATAGAGTAAAATTATGCAGGCTATTTATATTGCTAGCCTCATTTACTTTCATAAAACAAATCATACTAAATACTATAATATATATTTAAAAAGTTAATCATTCATATCTAATTAATTATATACAATCAAATAAATATACTTTAAAGTGATATTTCGAATTATATGAAGGTTTATAAAAATTTGACTTTTTTTTCATACAATAATTTTTATAGTCTATGAAGTTGAGTTTTTTTATTAACATTATTTTTTTATTTAAACTAGGAATTGTTGTAGAAAGGAAGCAGAGATCACTCGCGGCTTCGATAGTTTCAAATGCGCACGCATCCTTATGTATGTATATATACTCACCTTCAAGGTCATATAAATTTTCTTTTGGTTTTATTTTATTTTTAATACATGTAATAATTTATTAATAAATATAATAATATAATTTGCTTTAAAAGGCCCTTCACTATTTTAATAAGGTACCTATATTTTTAAATATTGATGTATTTTCTCATAAAATAAACTCTCATATATTAAATTAATTTAATTTGAGATATTTTTTCACAATGATATCTATATGGGATAAATTCAGTGTTTACTCCATTTGTCCACTAAATAGATAGTAAGTCCCTAATAAATCTTCACTTTTAAGAGATAATTTACATTAGGATACTTTACCATTGATGACAATACTTTTTTCTCATTAAATATTTTTTAGAAAAAAATTACCAATATATAGTATTTTTATTTTTTACAATATGTAAAAATCTATTATCTATTAACTCTAGAAATAGACTTTTATTCAAGGATATATTTTTAACTTTACACCCTATTCCCTTATAAGATATTTACATTAGAAAATATGTATAATTATTTTAATTTTGATTCTAATGTAGAATCTACTACTTTATAATAAACTTATAATCTTAATAAATTAAATTTTAATCAGCTGTCAAATTATTTATAAACAGATTTTTGAAAATTAATATCAATAAAAGTCTATAAGTATTAGAATCAATAAAAGTATGCACCTATATAATATACATAATGTATATTCTTCTAAAAAAGTTAAGATAGCAGCATACATTATCCACCCACCGCGTCCTTGGTCTTCCAAGCGGACGTTTCCAGCTCGGTCTCCCCATCATATATTTCCTCTCTCATTCTAGCCACGAGTCCTGCCCATTGCAGCCTTCTCGATTTTATAATTCTAACTATATCTGGAGATGCATAGAGGTCATGCAATTCCTCGTTATGCAGTCTTTGCCATTCTCCTGTGACCTCATCTTTCTTTGACCATAAATTCTGCGAAGAATCCTGTTCCTAAAAACTCTTAATCTACTCTTGTCTCCTAAGGTCAAAGACCATGCCTCACACCCATATAATACAACCGGAAAAATAATTGTTTTATATATTTTAATTTTTATCTTCTTTGATAATAATTTTGATGCGATAAGCCCTTTTACTTCATGAAAACAAGCGTTTCCCGATTGCAACCTCGATTTAAATTCTTCTCGAATATTATTATCCTCCTATAGTCCTAAGTATTTAAATATTTCTACATTTTCCAATTCTACATTTTGTATGTTAAGACTTTGTGTGTTAATACTATTCCTCTCTGTTATTAAATACTTTGTCTTAGCACTATTAATTTCCAGCCCCACCTCTTTTCCTGCTTCGATTAAATTTTACCGACTGGCGATAGTAAGGTAGGTATTGTTTTCACACCAAATTTCACATGTGGAGATTTTTACATATCTCCACGAATCATGCATTTTCTTAACAGAATAAAGTATTTTTAGCATGATGTATGTCTGTACGTCCGTCCGTCGCCCGTAAAGATGTGTACAGCTTAAACGAAATTTGGTATATTTACTTAATGCATCAGTATGATGAATTCATCAACTTTTTGTGCAAATCCGGAAACCGGAAGTAGTAGTATTAGGGATCCACGATAGGAAGGGAAGGGTTATTTTCACATCAAATTTCACATGAAGAGATTTTTTAAATATCTCCACGAATCATGCACTTTGTATTGGTTTTATCCTCGAGAAAAATCATCTTTAATTGTTTTTTCTTAATTTAAAATTATATGACGTCATCCAGCCATTCTCGACGTCACATCCTGGTCATATATATTTACTATAAATAAAATAAAATTACAAATATTTAAGTTATATGCCTATCTGTTTTTTATTACATTAGTAGATATATTAAAATTATTTGAAATTATTTCTGTAGCTGGAAATTAATTTACTTCAAACCGTCGGTCGGTTAGGACCTGGCCACAGGTCAACTTATTCTACGCTATCTTTAATTGCAATTGCCGATTCTCATTATATTTAAGTCGTCTGCGTAACCTAATACTTGAATTTTGTTGTTTAATTGAATTCCGTTTGATTTTTCCCCAATTTGTCTAATTACATATTCCAGTACTAAATTAAATAAATATGTTGATAATGAGTCTCCTTGTTTTTATCATTAACATATTTCATTTAATTAATTATTTGAGACAAATTTGAATTTATTGTGCCTACAATAAAATAAAATATGAACAATAGTATCAGATATGCCCAAAACCTAAAGCCTAAAACTTTAAGCAGGTATATTTAACTTTGACTCCTATTTTGTAAATCAGCTAAACAAATTAATTGTAATATAACAATTAATTTGTTTAGCTGATTTACAATATAAATAAATTAAATTAAATTAATAAATTTATTATTTTTATTTTTATAAAAAGGCATCCACACTTAGGAAAGGTGTATATAAGAATAAAAATTCTTTTAATTCTCTCACAACATCCTTTATCTTTCTAATTATCCAGAAATTATTTATTTAATTTGTCCTGGATTTTAATTAATGTAATTTTATTATACTTGAAATAAAATTCTAAGTGACAAATTTAACTATTATTTGATATTTAAAGTTTTAGAAGAAATAATCATTTTGATATTAATTCCTATTCATAAAAAGATATGATTTATTTATATAAATAAATGTTCTTAATCACGAAGATATAATTCTAATTTTATCACTTGTATGATTCATCATTTTGATATGCATATATAACAAAAGATAAGACGGAATGTCTAAATTTATGAATCACTAAGCATCTTGGTAAGAATTTGAAAAGAGAAAAAACAATTCTAATTAAGAAGAATGAGAACGATTAAAGAATCATTAGGATAATTATATTTTGGTTGGCGGATGTTAAACGGGAGAGGTAAAAAGAATTGATCCGGAACGACAGGTACTCTGCTCCGAAGAATTCAACAACCATCATTGGAACAAAAATAAAAAAAAATAATTCAATTGTCTCTTGTAGATGTTTTTATTTTTAATAATCATAGGGAAATTTTTTCAAGCATATGACACATCTTCCAATACTATCCTTTATTGTTAACAATTTTTAGAGTAGAAAATTTGATCAATTTATATTATATTTATCATGATTCTATGTCACTGCGAGTTATCCAAGATAGTCACTAATGCACAACTCAGATATACCGTATTTGTAAAAGTGTTTTACAGTGTGAAAAAAAAACTCTATTTAATGTATATTCTAAAGTTCTAGAGTCTGAATCTAACAAGTTTATTGCCATATAAGCGAGGTAGATGTGATATATTATCAATACAGCGGATCATCTCATTATTTACTTTGATTTTCGGGATAAAGATCATTACTATTTACCATCTCGCCAGAGATAGAATTGCGATCACGAAAATTTTCGATGTCGAGATTTTGATGTTTTTATACGTTTTGAAGGTCCCTGAGTCATTTTCACTAAGGTTGAGAAAAAATTAAGTGTGTGTATGTGTATGTAGACAAGATTACGCGAAAACGGTTTGAGCTAGTATAATGAAATTTAGTGCACGGGCATTATTCAAAATTTGTAGTTTTCTATCAACTTTTGAGAATGGTAGCTCATCCGGAAAAGGGTCATTACCTACCACGTTTTCATTTTTTTTCCAGTAAACTGACCATAAAAATAAAGATATATGTTTGATAATTTTTCACATGATTAAAAATTGTATAAAACTGATATATATATAGAATTTCAGCCTGATTGAATCGCTGAAAGTACCGGAATTAATTTTTTAACATGACTGCTAATCACGCGCCAGGACGTGACGTGGTGCCATCAACAAAGAGTCAAACATGCGCTGGTTTAATAAATATTATTTATTGATTTTAATTTATAATTTAATTAATTAATAGAAATTTAAATATAATAGGGTGACCCAGCCAGTAGTTGAACAAATAAAGCCAGTTTACCACGGCTCCTGTTGTATGTTCTATACCAGAGGTTCTTAAACTTATGTACTCCGCGGACCCCCACTTGGAGAAATTTTTTTTGACGGACCCCATCCCAACTTTAGGTACTTTACGTCATTTTATTAGTTATAATTTCTGGCTTACGATCTCATAAGAACAAGGATATATGTTGAATATTTCTAACAGGGATTGGTGAATAACGATTTTTTTGCATATTGTAGAACACATTTTATTAGAAATTATAATATTGAAGAAAGAAAATTCAGCTAAATATGAAGATGGAAACGGTAGCAATAGTTTTCTTGCACATTTCGTTGAATTTGGGTATTTGATCTCTGTTTCCTCACAAAGCCATGCCATACCTCCTTTTATATTAAATAAAGTTTTAACTGACTCATTATTTTCTCGTGCACCTGTACGATGGCTTTGCGGACCCCCAGGGGTCCGCGGACCACAGTTTAAGAACCTCTGTTCTATACTATTAGTCGTAAAACTAAGCTAATTGATTTTTAACAAAGCTTTATTATTGTAGTTATTAAAAAAATTATTAAACAGTGCTTAACTAAAAAATAAAAAGCAAAAAAAAATTCACAACATTTTTTATGATTTTTTCCCAGTGGTTGAACAGACATGTCCAGTTTCTGAACGCTCGATATTCCAGTAATTGAACACCCGTTATTTCATAGTTTTTTTTATTTTAAGTTTTGGTACACATCCAAAACGACTTAACAAATATCTAGGCCTATAGCTTGAGCACTCATAACACAATACAAGGCTGATTCACATTCCAAACATTGCTCACAGTTTAAATTATAATAATAATAACAATAATACATAATTTATTTATTTATTTATTTCAAACAAACACCAATCGGCAATATACATATAAGATACAAAATTAAAAATATTTTTAAAATTTTTTAAACTTTTGATACGAAATTGCTTTGTGAGTCGTGTTACGGTACTGCATACAGATTCCTGGTTTTACTGATTTTTGTCGGCTCACAATGGGAAACAATGCTTTTTTTGGCCATTTCCATTGATTTGGCCATTGAGGACACTTCTGCACCATCTTCATCGATTTTCATTATTATGCCTGGGAAATATTTGTCCTCGTATACAATAATTACATGCTCTTCTACTTGCTTCTGTACTGGCTGCCAGTTATGCCCATTGCCATCACTCTCGGATTCGTGCCCGACGATACTTCGACGCTAGACTCAGAGCTGTCCGGGGTACTGACACGTCGCTGTCGTTTACTAGAAACTCGAAGTTTTTCTTGCTTCTTTTTATCAAGTTTCTCTTTCTTATCTAGCCTTTCCTGAATTCTTCTTTTCTTTTCCTTTTCCTTCTCTGCTTTTTCTTTCTTCTTGTCTTCAAAAGACTTAATCCATTGCTTTGAAGTTGTTGCGTAAGGTAAGCGTCGCCTTGTTGTTTTAGTCTTTTGTGGAGATTCATGTGGCCATAATATAGCGTCGGCAAATGCAGGACTGACTTCAGTCCCTACGACTTTAGGCAAGTCCGTTTGTCTTGTAAGTGTTGCTTGGATTGCACTAACATTCAATGGTGAAGGTGAGGCATCAAAATTATGATTAATTTCGGGCTCTTTTTCAATACACTCAGATAAAAGGCCATTTGTCTGAGTTTCATTAAGACATTTGATCCGAAGACTTCGATGGCGGGCACCGTTCACCACTGTTCAATTACTGGAATTTGTGCATTTTAACAGTGCCATTAGTTGAACAGTCAGTTTAGAGCTCTAAAAAATAAAAAATATCTATACCTTAATATCATGATTCAAAATGTAGTCCTTTAGCTTTAATTTAAGACCAATTCGGTAAAAATATCTCTAAAAATGACTAGGATGCACGTGGATTACTTTTACTTAGCGTATTTTCAGTAGACTAGTCGTGAATGCAAAAACAAGCATTTCATTTGAGAAAAAAAATAATATCTCTGGTACTTAAGTCATGTGCAGCAGACGATAGGTGTTTCAGTTGTGACAACATAACAACTTAAAAATAAAATAAAATTTCACGTTCCAAGCATGTTTCCTCTTGAGATTTTGGCGAATTTTTGGTAATTTGTTCAACTACTGGAAGGGGTTCAACTACTGGCTGGGTCACCCTATATGTGTTAATTAATCCAATTCAAATTTGCGAGATAGTCGGAGACACTCCAGATTTTTATTTTAATTAACATCCAAATTTTGATAAGGCTAGATGGATTTTTTTTACAAATTCTAGAAAAAGAAATAATTCCTTTGACACAGAACCAAGAATCGAAACTCAGATCACACACAAGCTTAGTAGGCAGACATCCTGCCTACCAGACTTTTTATGAAATTAAATTTCTTTGTAATAGTCTTACTTTCAATAATTATTAATTCAAGTGTAATTCGATATTTATTTTTTCATTAATAAAATCTCCTTTAATGAATCTTAGATCAAAAATGATACTAAAGTTTAAAATATTTAATTACCTTAGTAAAAAAAAACTCAAACTTACATTTACCTAGGTTTTCTTAATTGAACTTTCTATTTTTGAGTCAGTTTTGCATTTAAATCATTAATGACTATTTATGCTTGACAGTCGATGAAAGGATCATATCCCTAATTCCATTTATTCATTCTTTTTTAGTGATTGCTTGGATTTATTATTTATTAGGTTATCTTTTCATTTAGTCATTCAAATTGGGTTTTATTTAAGTAAATGAAAATATTATACTAATAAAATTAACATCATGGAGAATAGCTGTAACTTTGCCATTCTCAGGTTTTTATAATTTAAAAACATGTTTATTTATTAATATCTTCTCTAGTATATAAAAAGATTTAAATAATAATTTAAATATTTTTTTGAAAATTTTAATGTAAACAAATAAATTTGCTAATATCGTAAAAAGTTTGTTTCTATTTGGTGAATATGTTAATGTTAATAAAAAATACTATTATAAATTAATAATATGTGAATTTATAAACTTTTGTATAAATAATCATTCAAATGTAAATTAATTAAAAAAATTCGTAAGAACAATTAACATAAATTTTAAAAACTAGGCTCAAGAATAATATTTGAACATCAGTACCTACATTATATATACATTATATATATAAATTCCTTCATTTTATGTATTAAAAGAATAAAATATAATTTATTATTATAAAATAGGTATTTAGAAATATTAGATAAAAATAATTATATGCCGGGTGTCTCTAAATGAATATCGAAGTTTTAACGCTTTATAATATTTAGTACATTAAACTTATGATGATAGATGATGAAAGAGCAACTAAAACAGTTTTACCAATTACCTTATAAGTGTTCAATGTGAGCACCATTTGTCACCCGGCACACATCAAGTCTATAATCGAGTTTTTCCAAAACGTTGATCAGTGTGTTTTCAGTAATTGATGCAACAGCTGATACAATCCTGTTTCTTAATTCAGCATTCTTAATTAGGCAGCGGATTGCGGTGGAAACTGTTTGAGTTGCTCTTTCATTTAACATATCATTTATCACTGTAAGTTTAATGTACTAAATATTATAAAGCGTTAAAACTCCGATATTCATTTAGAGAAACCCTGTATATTCATACATATTACACATATATTTAGTCTATATTTCTAGTTTCTTAGAAGAAGAATAGTATTTTCTCAAGGATTTTGATATAGGTACAACTCATTTTGGAAGATTAATAATAATTTGATTATATGCATTGTATTGGTATAAGGAGAGGTGTAAGACAAATTATAATAGTTTTTCAAGGATAATCTCTCAAAATTAGTTAATGCGAAATGCGCATAAAGCAAATAAATAAGTTCATTTGTTCTTCTTTGAATGTCTAAATTTAAATTAACATTATTTAAAGTTTAATATTAGTTTTAAACAGGTTAAAGATAGTCTACCCCTGTACCCAGAAGTAATACATAGTATTTGGTTGTAAGTTGTAAGTTTATATGTGAAAGGTTTTCAGCCATTTTGTTTCAATCAATAAATTAATTATATATTATTATTGTATATGTTTATCTATCTTTCTATCACTGTGGCTCCACGGTACTCGAAAGTTCTTGGCCGCAATAACCACATTTCTCCAAGAATCCCTATCCAGAGCTAACCATATTCCACCCATATTAATAACTTAAGTGAAAATTCAATTATGAGATCAAAATTAAAATTATTTAAAAATCTTAAAAATTAAAACAGGGAATATAGCCGCAATATGAATGTTTGCATTGTGTTTAAGTTAAAAAGGCTAAATTGATCTATTGAAATATTGTAAATATTAGAAAAATAAAAATAAAAATATAAATATTATAAACATTGTATTGTATTCTTTGCGCTGCTGAATGACAACATGTATTACATATCAAATTTTAAAAAAAATAATTTCTGCAGTTATTAATTAGATATTAATAAAATTTATAATGTTCAAATAGAGATATGGAAGAATATTGTGATGTAATTTCATCGAAATCGGTTCAGCCAATTTGGAGTCTATAACCTCAGAATTTCCGGACAGACAGACAGACATCAAAAATTCTAAAGTCACTTTTGGATTCTAGTGGTCATGAAACTCGAAGAAATGCAATAATTTTTAAATTCTGTGCAATGTGCAGACAAAAACCTTTTTTTATATATATACGAGGGTCGGGTGAAAAGTTTCCGGCCTGTCCAAGAAAAACGATGTTTTTAAATTTTTTTTATCCTATATTTTTCAACATAATATCCATCAACACTGATACATTTCTCATAACGGTGTTCTAATTAATTTAATTAATTAATTAAATAAATTTAATTTAATTTAATTTAAGTCTCATCAACAGTTATGAATCGACCCACAAATTCGTTTGGATTACGCCTATAGCGCCAAATTGTCGGTAGAAATGGTTTTTCGAAGTAGTTTTTGGTCTAACGTTAGCAAACGCGGCACCCACCATATTCAAATGGTTGTGCAAAATATTTCGCACACGTTCAGCTGACATCGTACAGGCCTCAGCTATCTTGAATGTTGAAAAATAAAGCAAAAAAATAAAAATATAAAAACATCGTTTTTCTTGGTCAGGCCGGAAACTTTTCATCCACCCTCGTATATTGATATTAATAAAAAAGATCTGAAACAATTTTTGAAATAGAAATGGTTCATGATTGAAATATATTTATAGAGTTACAAAGGAGGCAATTTGGATCTTGAAAATTTCCCACAGTTAAGCAACATGTTAAGAAACGAGCAGTGGAAAGGTAATATATTTTCATTGCGTCCCAAACCCAGTTATATCCCTCAGATTGTCATTGATTGGATTCAATTGTTAGTGGAGGGAGGATTTGGCAACTCTCTTTTTCTCATAAAATACTTGCTAAGACTTAGAATCAATGAAAGAAATGATATTGGCCTTTCGGGAAAAAGGTGACGATTTATTTTCTATAGCTTAGAATTTATGAAGAGATTACAAGGTATTAGATGAATTCTTATATTTTACAGTCATTTCTTACAATGATAGATAATAATAAATCACACAAGTTTTCATTTTTCAAAATAAAACATTATTTAGGCACCAAAAATATAATTCAGTCTTAATCTGTGCCAACATTGTGCCAATTTATCCTAAATAATAAATAATAATAATAATAATGTATTTCTATATAATAAATAATTAAGATTTTGTTTTATTGGGGAATATATTTTGTTAAATTAAAATTTATTTATATTTATAGTAATCTATAATTTTGTTCATTTCATAATAAATCTTTAATTTTATAGTTTAATACAATTTGAAATACATAACCCAACATAATATTATGTTTTATTATTTATTTAATTAACAATTTATATATATTGGCTCGTCGAACTTGAGGACCAAGGATTGAATCTCGCTAATTCAATAACATAATTTACGAATTAATAATTAAAATGGGCTTTGATCAATAAAACTTAAATTAAAAAATCTGGAGTGTCTCCGACTATCTCGCCATTTTGAATTGGATTAATTAACACATATTATATTTAAATTACATTTAATTAATTAAATTATAAATTAAAATCAATAAATAATATTTATTAAACCAGCGTGTGTTTGATTCTTTGTTGATGGCACCACGTCGCGTCCTGGCGCGTGATTTGCAGTAGTGTTAAAAAATTAATTCCGGTACTTTCAGCAATTCAATCAGACTGAAATTCTATATATAGCAGTTTTATACAATTATTAATCATGTGAAAAATTATCAAACATATATCTTTATTTTTATGGTCAGTTTACTGGAAAAAAATGAAAACGTGGTAGGCAATGACCCTTTTCCGGATGAGCTACATTTCTCAAAAGTTGATAGAAAACTACAAATTTTGAATAATGCCCGTGCACCAAATTTCATTATACTAGCTCAAACCGTTTTCGCGTAATCTTGTCTACATACACATACACACACTTAATTTTTTCTCAACCTTAGTGAAAATGACTCAGGGACCTTCAAAACGTATAAAAACATCAAAATTTTCGTGACCGCAATACTATCTCTGGCGAAATAATAAAATTTCATACTTTTTTAACTTTTTAATTCCAAAAAAAAGAAAAAAAATAGTTCTATCTATTTATGTTAATAAACTTTGCGAATATGATATTTTAATTCCTATTGAAATTCATAACTATTACAATAATATGTTGATTTATAATTTTTATGATTGACATTAGATACACACATTATAATACAATACATTGACTATATTATTATACTGTAAGTATAATGAATTATAAATTATTAGCAGAAATATTATAAATTTCATTTCAGGACTAATGTCTAGAAAACTTAATAGTTATAATTAATGCCTTCATATTTAATTGATTTTTAGCCATTCTAGAGACTATTTATTTTAATAACAAGGTATGGCGATATAAATCTAAAAATATATTGAATATGCTTAACTGAAGTTTCAATGAACAAATGTGGAAAAGAGTTATCATTTTATTTTAAATTAATAAAAAATAAAAAAGTTTCACTATTCAAAATTCGCTTGGAATGAAACAAAAACATTTGAGAGAATGTTTTATTTATAAATAATATATAGTATATTTTCAAGTTAATTTATTATTGGGATTGGAATAAACCGGAAATTCAATTTCAAAATCAATTTCGATTTAATATTTAAAAAATATTTATTACCCAAAATGTAATATTAAATATATATTTATGTAAGGGTCTTTAAAACACTTAAAGTTGAAATCTTTCAATTGAAATTTTGAAAATGTCCAAATTTAGAAATATAAATATTAAAGTATTTCCCTTCTATTTTAATAATATAATTATATTATTTATTTGAAATTTTTATAATTTTTATTTTTTTTTTTTTGTTGTTCTACAACAACGTATTATAATATTAATTATTTCCTTCTTTAATCCATCTAATACTTTTTAAAGCGTGCATATTTTTATCCAAATCCATTCGGAGGCATCTACTTTAAAAAAAAGAGTTTTTGTTTCGTTAGGTCAAAGACTGCAGTGCAAGACTCCAACTGGAGAATATAAAAAGGGGAAGGAAATGAAATGAACAACGGAAAGTAAGTTAGTAAGTTTTAGTCTCGGCTTTAACTCGAGTGGAATTTTCTTTCTCTCTCCTGCGCCTTATTCTATTAGTAATTATTTATTCATTTTAAATAGAATTAATGAATTTATACACAATTATATGGCATTTCAAAACAAAAAATGTGTATAGTTATCCTTTATTTAATAGTTATTCCAAATAATTTATAAAGAGAAATTTCAACATCAAAAAACACGTTTGAAATTAATTTAAAATTTAATTGGAATAAAAAAATAAGTTGACCTGTGGCCAGGTCCGAACCGACCGACGGTTTGAAATAAATTAATTTCCAGCTACAGAAACAATTTCAAATAATTTTAATATATCTATTAATGTAATAAAAAACAGATAGGCATATAACATAAATATTTTAAATTTTATTTTATTTATAATATAGATGTAAGACCAGGCTGTGACGTCATGAATGGCTGGATGACGTCATATAATTTTAATTAAGAAAAAACTAATAAAGATGATTATAAAACCAATGCAAATTGAATGATTCGTGATCATATGTAAAAAATCTCCTCATGTGAAATTTGGTGTGAAAATAACCCTCCCTTCTTATCTTTGATCGCTAATACTACCACTTCCGGATTTGCACCAAAAGTTAATGAATTCATCCTACTGATGCATTAAGTAAATATACCAAACTTCATCAAAATCCGTTGAGCCGTTCAGGCTGTACACATCTATACGGACGGACGGACAGACATCATGCTAAAAATACTTTTTTCTGTTAAGAAAATGCATGATTCGTGGAGATATGTAAAAATCTCCACATGTGAAATTTGGTGTGAAAGCAATACCTCCCTTACTATCGTCGGACGGTAATAAAGTTAATTTATTTATAATATAAACATTATATGTTTAATCGTCCAAATCAATACACAATCCACTAATATAAAACTAATATAAAACAGTTAGAGTAGTACTTAGTAGTAAATATTTTTTAAAAATTTTTGCACCCTTTTTTTCTATTTAATAAGTTGACCTGTGGCCAGGTCCGAACCGACCGACGGTTTGAAGTAAATTAATTTCCAGCTACAGAAACAATTTCAAATAATTTTAATATATCTATTAATGTAATAAAAAACATATAGGCATATAACATAAATATTTTTAATTTTATTTTATTTATAATATATATGTAAGACCAGGCTGTGACGTCATGAATGGCTGGATGACGTCATATAATTTTAAATCAAGAAAAAACTAATAAATATGATTTTCCCGAGGATAAAACCAATACAAAGTGCATGATTCGTGGTGATATATAAAAAAATCTCCTCATGTGAAATTTGGTGTGAAAATAACCCTTCCCTTCCTATCGTCGATCGCTAATACTACCACTTCCGGTTCACGGATTTGCACCAAAAGTTGATCAATTCATCCCATTGATGCATTAAGTAAATATACCAAATTTCATCAAAATCTGTTGAGCCGTTCAGGCTGTACACATCTATACGGACGGACAGACGGACAGACGGACGGACAGACGGACGGACAGACATCATGCTAAAAATACTTTTTTCTGTTTAGAAAATGCATGATTCGTGGAGATATGTAAAAATCTCCACATGTGAAATTTGGTGTGAAAACAATACCTCCCTTACTATCGTCGGTCGGTAAAAATTTTAAAAATTAATGTGTAAAAAATTTCGTAATTTTTGTAATTATTTATCACAATTCATTGAATATGAAAGAATGTTGAAAGTTTTTTGGTTCCAATAAATTTTAAAATTATTTGAATAGCGATTTTATAGATACTGAAAATATTAACTAGATATAAAATATAAATAAATAGAAAAATTAACCCACATTAAACAAAACAATAATAATTTTTAATACAAATATATTTCAATTTCTTAAAAAAAAACTTCTATTATTAGATTATATAAAAATAAATTTATTATTTTAATTTAATTTTTCTGAAAACATACTTAATTTTTGCTTTCTCTTTGCTGTGAATCTGTGAATGCAATGTAAAGGAAATTAATGGAATTATAATAAAAAACCTAGTGTGTGTTTGTATTTGCTGGTGAATGCTTACTTTATTGTTTACCATATTTGCCAGATTGAGTTAAAATTTGTAGAAAGGATATAAATCCCAGAAGAACGGTCGCTTGTGCATTTGAATAATCGGATATCCGGTTCTTTTTGCAGTGGTGCCAACTTTTTTTTTTATTAAACATTTCCCATAAGATCTATAAAAAATCTCTTTATTTAAAATTCATTCCTTTTTTTTAAATAATTTTTCAGTAAAATTAACTCTGAACAGATGTAATATATAATAAACTCCTTTACAGTCACCATTTATTCATTCTATTCATAGTTACTGAGAAATACTGTGTGTATGTGATCAATTTTTATGATATATTGTTAATAATGTTTGTACTATCTCGCCAGAGATAGTATTGCGATGACGAAAATTTTCGATGTCGAGATTTTGATGTTTTTATACGTTTTGAAGGTTCCTAAATCATTTGCATTAAGGTTGAAAAAAATGTCTGTATGTATGTGTGTATATAGACAAGATTATTCAAAAATGAATAATGAAATTTAGTATACGGGCATTTTTCAAAATTCGTAGTTTTCTATCAACTTTTGAGAAATGTAGCTCATCCGGAAGAGAGTCATTACTTACCACGTTTTGATTTTTTTTCCTCTAAAGTGACCGTAAAAATAAAGATATATGTTTGATAATTTTTCACATGATTAATAAGTTGACCTGTGGCCAGGTCCGAACCGACCGACTGTTTGAAATAAATTAATTTCCAGCTACAGAAACAATTTCAAATAATTTTAATATATCTATTAATGTAATACAAAACAGATATGGATATAACATAAATATTTTTAATTTTATTTTATTTATAATATATATGTAAGAACAGGCTGTGACGTCATGAATGGCTGGATGACGTCATATAATTTTAAATTAAGAAAAAACTAATAAAGATGATTTTTCTCGAAGATAAAACAAATACAAAGTGCATGATTCGTGGTGATATATAAAAAAATCTCCTTTGGTGTGAAAATAACCCTTTCCTTCCTATCGTCGATCGCTAATACTACCACTTCCGGTTTCCGGAATTGCACCAAAAGTTGATAAATTCATCCCACTGATGCATTAAGTAAATATACCAAATTTCATCAAAATCGGTTGAGCCGTTCAGGCTGTACACATCTATACGGACGGACGGACGGACAGACATCATGCTAAAAATACTTTTTTCTGTTTAGAAAATGCATGATTCGTGGAGATATGTAAAAATCTCCACATGTGAAATTTGGTGTGAAAACAATACCTCCCTTACTATCGTCGGTCGGTAAAAATTATAGAAAACTGCTATATATAGAATTTCAGCTTTATTGAATTCTTGAAAATACCAAAATTAATTTTTAACACGACTGAGAATCACGAACCAGTACGTGACGTGGTGCCATAAACAAAGAGCCAAACAACGCGCTGGTTTAATATACATTTATTAATTTTAATTTAAAATTTAAAATTAACTAAATTTAATTTAAATATAATATATGTTAATTAATCCAATTCAAATTTGCGAGATTGTCGAGTGGAGTCACTCCAGATTTTTATATCTAAGGAGAGGGTGAGGTCTGGCAATGGAAGCGGTCAAGATGATGTTCTTTACCTGTGCCCCAGAGAAGATGGCCTGATTCTCTCTGATGGAAGAAAAATAATTTTCTCATTAATTATATATATCAATAAATTCTTTAAGTAAAAATAATAATAAAATATGAATAAATAAATAAACGAACATATATACATATAATTTGATTTTTATTATTATTATGATATTCATATTATTTTTGATTTATTACATAATTAAAGAAAATTAAAGAGCTTAAAAACATAAATTATAAATTTGTAGAGTAGAAATAATGTGTGTAGATTTACATTGATAATTGATAATTAGAATAAATCAAATAAGTGAGAGATAAAAACAAATAATCAATTATCATATATAATAAGGAAAATGCTAAAAGACAGAAAGAGAAGAATAGTATAAGTGGTTAGCTCATAGATTAAGAATAGAAGCAAATACATAAGAGGGATGGAGTGGAAGCAAACTCAGAGATAATAATAATCGAGTGATGTTCTATTTACCAATCTTATCAAAAGTTTTATGATATGTGAATCCAATTAAAATAAAATTAGACGTAAGCAGGTAAAATGTTTAATTACCTATATGTTTATTTTTTTTATTGTAATTATAATAATTTTTTTTATAAAATACGCAATATAATTAACAACCAAATTTTTTAGCTAATTTCGACTCTCAATAGTAAAAAACACTATTTCCAAAAATTACGATAAATTTGAGAATAGAAGATGAAAATCATCTTTGTGTGGCTTTGTCAGCGTAAGTAAACAAAGTAACTCAAAAATGAAAAGATTTTCAAAACTGAATTCTCATATTTAAGATAAAGATATATGCTTTTTCTCTAAAATAACAGAAAGTACTACTTTACATCATTAAATTTACACTTTTTTCTCACGACTCTAATCAAATTTGTTTCAAATGAGGAAAAATTTAACGTACTACTTTGAGAAAAGTGAATTTTCAAAATACACCTCTAAAATATTATTTTTACAATATTTTTACTATCTCGCTAGAGATAGTATTGCGATCATGAAAATTTTCGATATCGAAATTTTGATGTTTCTATACTTTTTGAAGGTTCCTGAGTCATTTTCACTAACGAAAAGGTTGAGAAAAATGTCTCTCTGTGTGTGTGTGTGTGTGTATGTAGACAAGATTACGCAAAAACGGTTTGAGCTAGAATGATGAAATTTGGTGCCCGGGCATTATTCAAAATTTGTAGTTTTCTATCAACTTTTGAGAAATGTAGCTCATCCGGAAGTGGGTCATTACCTACAACGTTTTCATTTTTTTCCTCTAAACTGACCGTAAAAATAAAGATATATGTTTGATAGTTTTTCGTATGATTAAAAATTGTATAAATCTGCTATATATAGAATTTCAACTTGGTTGAATCCCTGAAAGTACCGGAATTAATTTTTTAATACGACTTCAATATCACGCGCCAACACGTAACGTGGTGCCATCAACAAAGAGCCAAACACGCGCTGGCTTAACAAATACTATTTATTAATTTTAATTTATAATTTATAATTAATTAAATTTAATTTAAACATAATATAAGTTAATTACGCCAATTCAAATTTGCGAGATAGTCGAGTGGAGACACTCCAGATTTTTTATATTTCATTAGAGACTAATGCTCTCATAATTATTAATAATAATAAAAGATAGGGATAAATATAACCTAGGGACCAAATTAATAAAACACCAGAAGAAATTATAGGTAGTAAATAATGTAAATGGTAAACAACAGATTCTTTAATTTAATCGGCAATATATTAATATATATATAAACAATCTAATTATACATCTACATCTAATCAATTTGACTTTCATATTATGAACGTGAAACCCCTTTACGTATAATCATTTCATCTAATGAGAGCTAATATTAATTTATATATATATATATATATATATAATATTATTGCATGTATATGCCATTAAAGTTAACTCTACAATATGATCTATAATATACATTAAAAAGGACTTGGTTGAAATTAACAATTTTTTTTAACATCTGTTTGCTGAAAGATGTTTTTTAAGGTGGCGTGTTACATGAGTCCATTCACACGCCCTTAATATATTTAATATATAATATAAAACACGCATTTTTGTAATTAATTAAGAATTTTTAATAAAACAACAAAATAAAAATATTCTATTTCATGAGAGAATATCATTTATTTATCCACTATTTAGGGAAATACTACCCCCTCCTCCCTCTTCAGCGTAAACTATATAACTTATCAAGTTAATTTTAAAAAGTGAAATGTTGAAGTAATTTCAACAAGAAACTAATCTATTCGATAATCATTCAAATAATTCTTTCTATTTTCTTCTTTTTTCTTTTAGAGTTATTTATCAAATTAATTTTTCTCAATTTTTAATTTTTAATTTATTATATAGTGTATTATGAATGGGTTTGTTTACAATATTAGATTCGTCATTTTCGCAGTCCTCTTTTGAACGAAATATCGTGGCACCAAGGAAATGCTTCAGTGAACATATGGTAATCCGATTGAGCAATGACTAGGTTATAAAGTGCAAAACATGCTAGTCGAGTTACTAAAGATGCAAAGAAAGTATATATTATATGAAGACATTATTTCGGGGTGTTTTTAACTCATTTTTTTATTTCAGGTTAATAAAAGCTCTTAAGAAAAAGAACTTGTTATCATTTTTAAAATTTAATTAATTAAAATTTCCCTGCATTTTTTTCTAATTTATTATAACATAAGACTTTCATTTCATTTCATAAGCATATAAATAGCTCAAACTTAATTCTTTTATAGTAAAAAATAAGTTGACCTGTGGCCAGGTCCGAACCGAACGACGGTTTGAAGTAAATTAATTTCTAGCTACAGAAACAATTTCAAATAATTTTAATATATCTATTAATGTAATAAAAAACAGATATGAATACATAAATAATAAATATAAACATTTTTAATTTTATTTTATTTATAATATATATGTAAGACCAGGCTGTGACGTCATGAATGGCTGGATGACGTCATATAATTTTAAATCAAGAAAAAACTAATAAATATGATTTTCCCGAGGATAAAACCAATACAAAGTGTATGATTCGTGGTGATATATAAAAAAATCTCCTCATGTGAAATTTGGTGTGAAAATAACCCTTCCCTTCCTATCGTCGATCGCTAATACTACCACTTCCGGTTTCCGGATTTGCACCAAAAGTTGATCAATTCATCCCACTGATGCATTAAGTAAATATACCAAATTTTATCAAAATCCGTTGAGCCGTTCAGGCTGTACACATCTATACGGACGGACAGACGGACGGACAGACGGACAGACATCATACTAAAAATACTTTTTTCTGTTTAGAAAATGCATGATTCGTGGAGATATGTAAAAATCTCCACATGTGAAATTTGGTGTGAAAACAATACCTCCCTTACTATCGTCGGTCGGTAATACTAATTCAATAGATATAAAAATAATAAATATTTTAATAATTTTTGTATCATTTTTAAATTACTCGAATATTTGAGTTATATTAAAGTGAATTTTAAGGTAATCTCCAATGTAATTAATTATAATTTAATTATTCTACACAGTCACAGTTCATTAGTCTGTGTTGAATATTGGATACTTTTTTTTATTATTTCTTTTAATGTAAAATTTTGGAAGTTCGAAAGTATGTAATTTAATTTGTTGATTAGTATTATTAATGAACCTATAATGTAATTTTCCATCCATAGAGATGCATTTTATAAAATCTCTCTTTAGCTTTTAAAGGGCTGTATTTAAATGTAATTTTCAATCGAAATAATTATCAATTTATTGATTTTTTTTATTTGATTAACTATTAAAAATAAAATGTTATTATATTATATAAGGTTTTATGTTCTTATATTTCTTTATTAGAAAAAATAAAAAGTTTTCTAACTTTGGATAATAAAAAACAACTTAAAACATATATATATATATATATATATATATATTCAATATATGAACTCATATGATCCTATGACACTTTATAACTTTCATATAATATAGATCAAATATCATTGAATCGCTTCACTTTCCCTAGGGATTTTAATTACAAATATTTAATAGGTTCTTAAAACTTTTATATCCAAGATTTGATTAAATGGAATGGCTTCAGTCGCATCGAACTTTTAACATCTACCATATAATCATAATATATTAGCTTTTATAAAGATTTCTAAATGATTATAATATTTTAATTAATAAAATATATTTAGGAGTCAATTGTAATCAAAAATATTTACTATAAATATCAAATTTCAATTTGAAAATTAATTTTTAATAATGATATATGATAATTTTAGAATATTTGTCAGTATTTATCATAATTAAAATACTAAATAATTCATTATAAATTATAAAAATGGAAAATATATTTTTATTCATTTTTATTTTTAATTTCAAATAAAATAGATTCTAATTATATTTTTTCAATTAGTTAAAAAATATCAAATATTTATAAAATTAATAAATAATTCTGATTTAGTAGCTATTTTATCTTATTTTATTTATTTTATTATTAGTATTATTAAAAAAAAATCATTAGTAGTAGTTAATAGAAAAGCTAGGATTATTCTGAATGAATTTAACTTTACCTCTTTCCTTATCAACCGTCACTGAATTCACCCCCACTATTTTCTATTCATAAATACCAAATTAAATTAAACATCAAATTTAGTAATTTTAAAACCCATATTTTTCATACCCCAACCCATACTAAGCCTCCAATATACGACAATATATATATATATATATATATATATATACATAAAAAATATAGTATATTATATATTAAATAACAATATATATTTTTATATAGTAAAGGGTGTTTCATAAAGTACGCAGTTTTTTAATTGCGCGGGATTGTGAAAACTCATTACAAAAACGGGGGACCGCAATAACAGTTTCGAGGTTGGTACAGAAATTCGAAGAATCTGGATCAGTTGCAACCAGAAAATCGCCCGTAATGTTCGAACGCAACAAAACATTGTGGTAGTGTAAAGTGAACCCCGTGAAGTCGCTTAGCCGTCGTTCACAACAGCTGGGTATGTCAACATCTTCGGTGCATCGAATACTGAAAAAAGATCTTCATATGCGCCCCTACAAGATTCAGTTGAAACAAGAGCTGAAACCAGCAGATCATGCAAAACGGCGAAGATTCGCCGATTGGATTTTGACTAGACAACAAGAGGACGACAATTTTTCCAAAAGTTTTCGTGAACATACCTCAAACGATTACCGAACTGAAGATGAAAATTCAACGAAATCGACAGGGACGTCTGCGAAAGAGTTATCGTTAATTTCAACGATCGGATGACTTCCTGCAGAGAAAGTGGAGGTGGACATATGCTAGATATTATTTTTCATTATTAAATCGAAGTATATGTTAAATGAAATTAAATAAAAATTTTAAATTTTGCTTCAATTTTGACTGATTTATCGCATTTTTAAAAACTGCGTACTTTATGAAACACCCTTTATTATATATTAGAATTTCATTTAATATACCATATATCTACTATTTATTTATAGACAATCTCCATATTTGATATCATTGGGAATATCAGTTCGTTGAATCCCCCATAAATTTGGATTACTAGAATTTAATCATGAATATAATGAACAAATGAATAAAGATGATTCTTAATAAAAGGGGAATGGTAAATTGGGCTAAAAGCCATTTGTAGTAGATACACCTTAACCTATGCAACATGATGTGTAAAGGTAAAAAGCAATGCTCGATTGTATAAATTTTAGACATCCATTTTAATAATCGATCAAAATTATTTGAAAATACATAAACTTCCTATATTTAATAATAACTATTATAAATAATTGATGATTTTCAGATATATGCAAGGTATTGGAAATTGCAGAGAAGAAGAGCCATAATTAAATTTAACAATTAATACTATTTTATTTCTTATTAAAATAGTACAATGACCCAAAATATTATTAAAAAATAAAATAAAAAATATCTAACATTGTATACTTTTTTTAAAAAAATCGATGCCCATCTCTAGTAAATTATGATTATATATATATATATATATATATGGTTATATATGGTTGGTATATAAGAAAGAACAAAGTTAAGGGAAACTTTTCAAACCAGAAAAGTTTTAATATATATATATAAACTCCCAAAAGCTTATAAAAAGATAATAAATTTTTCTTGTAAAAGAAAAGAAAAAGGTAAGATGATACATTGCTTATTTAAATTATTATTCTATTCGTGTAAAACAAGAAATTTCAATGTATTTATTCATAATTATTGAATATTTCATTAAAATCAATTAAGTAAAAATAATTAATTAATCTTATTCATATTATCTTATCTTATTATATTATTATACATTTTATTAGAAAACTGAAGGCGGATAAGTTGTTTTGAAGCTTTCAGCATAATTAGGTCTGTCATATCTATGTGTTCCATGAGGAAATCTCTGTGTATATATCTTCTTTTCACTACACATAAAATAATCTCTTCTTCAAACCTTAGGGTATTCAAATCTTAAATTCCGCTGATTGTTGAAGATGTTCTTTGTAATATTTATCTCTTCGTGTTCTACCAAGAATTGCTCTTATTATTTTCATCACTGTCGTCTGTATAACAGTTGTTTATGTTTCGATATTTGTAAGGCGATGAAAGCTTAAAAGTATTTTAAATATCCTCCTAGTTTTAAGTAATTTTTCCTGTAAGAAGTAGTTGTAATAGGGTTGGCGAATATGGCGGATGAGGTTCAACATTGTATCAAAATTTCAAATAATTTTCGGAAACTAGCCATTACGAACAAACAAACCGACAAGATTTATATATTATATAGATATTTAGAGATAATATAAATATCATATAATAGATAATATATATACATATAAAATTGGTCACATTTGATAACGATTTTTTCTCTAATTCGACCTCATTAAAATTCTATGCTTCTTTTACTCTACCTCTCTTTTTTCTTGTTTTTTATTAATATAAAAAGTTAAATTTTATAAATTTATAAACTCCTCTTTATTGTCACAATTTCTCTAATATTGTTTGATATCAAATCTAAAAAAAATATTTTAATATCAATTTCCATTCCCTTTTTTTCCTGAATAAATTATAATAAAATATTATATTATAGCAAGGTAATAAAGGGTGTCCAGAAAGTAAGGACGAATTTCAATTTGGCTTCATTTTATCATACGACGATTGGCAACTCTGGTTTTATCATGTTTGTTTTATGTTATCTTTCCTATTAGTCTTCTGATAGTTTTTTTGCGGTGAGCATTGTTGTAACAAACATGAAAAAACCAGAGTTACCAATCGTCGAATGATAAAATGGAGCCAAATTGAAATTCGTCCTTACTTTCTGGACACCCTTTAATAAAGTTTATTAGTAAAAGACATCCATTAACAATCAAACATCTCAATGGTAGTTCTAATATTGTTGGAGTATTTCGTCATATCTGAATAGTTAAGTTATATTAGCAATCCTTCTTTTTATCTCTTTATAAATTATACAATTCAACAGCACAATATAGGCAGGCATTTATTAAGTATTTTTTAATATTTATATCAGTCAGAGCTCCACATCATCTTCCTATGAATTTATTTTAATTCTTTGAAATAAATGAATGAATCCTCATCATTTATTTGGTATCACAAACTCATGCATGATGGTGTTACTTTCTAATTTTACCAAAATATAACAAATATATCATAATCTATTTGTTTTGAACCAATTAAATATTGAATGCTCATAAAAGCCAAGTGATGAGAGGTGGTGGGGATTAAGTGTCAGTTGGTCGAAACTACGGAGGTTATTTACCAAATGGCATATGCCTAAAATGTATGGGTAAGGTAAATCTAATTTGTGAAATGGTTGGCATTTCTTGATTATTTCAAAAAGCTCAACCACTACCACCACCACCCTCGACAATCCCACCTTCGATATATGCCAGAAGCTTCCTTCCTTCCCTTTGCAGAGGAAAGGCTGCTCTAGTAGGAGTAATAATAGTGCTAGTAGTAGGAGAAGTACGTTTGGATCGATTGCGATCCGAGAGCTCTCGAAGTTTCTCTCTCTTTCTACGTTCTACCATTTGCTTTCCTTCTCCTTCTTAACAACCCTTTTTAACAGGCAACCCCTTTGTCTCAGCATTATTCAATCTTTTGTTTTCACCTGCCAATTATATTTTAGAAATGTCACATTAGAAAATTGAATTAATAAGAGTGAAAAAGATTATATATTATATTGGTATATATATATTTCTCAAATATCCTTCTCTTTTATTATCAATCAATATAAATAAAAGTATAAATTCAATATTATACCAATATTTTATAAAAGAAATAAAATTTCTAAAAATTGTGTTTACATTTATATTCACTATACCAATATCACAAATTAACTAGACTTTATATTATGCACTTAACTTGATCCAAATTTTGATCAATTTATTTTGAATTTTATTGAATATTTGTTTTTTGAGCTTTATTTTCTCCTTATAAATTAAAGAAAATAACTTTTCATATTTTTCTGTCTCTTCAACACTTTCATTTTTGAGTTACACTGTTCTCATATAAATAGACTATTTTGGGACTATGTATTTCAGTGAAAATCTTGAATTTAAATTTTCCACCTATGCAAATAATATATATACTTCATCTATTAGGTTAATACTATATTTATATTTAAATATGTAAGTGTAAATGCAGGAAAAGAATATGATATTTCTATAAGATGGAAATTTTATTTCTGTCATGAAGATGCCTAAAACAATCTGAAATCTATTGAGAAAAATAAAAACATCATAATTTTGAACGAATGTATACTATAATACATTAATGTAGGTAAGTATATTGAGTATTTTGGATATGAAATATTTTTAACTAAATACCAAGACAGGAGTCTTTCTATGTATATATATGCTTTTCTTCCAGTAAGTTAATCAATATTTTTAAATAATATTTTCTCTTGAATATTCTCACTTCTTCCAACTCTTTAGTGTTCTCGCGCCCCCTAGGTAGGTGCGCCCCACCGATTGAAAATCGTTTGTTGATTTTTAAAATATTAAGACGGTAAGTACTAGGTAACATAATTGATTTTACAATTTTCTTAAAAATTGCTCTAATGATTTTGCTTAAACTCGCTTAATCAATGTCAAATAAAATTATCTTTAATATCAGGAAGATTTTATCTACAATGTAGTAGCCTTAAATGTCAAATTTTCTTAATGGTTGACTTTAATGCATACCTTAAATAATTTTTTATTTCATATTAAAAACATTCTCACATTGATATTAGAAGTAAAAGTAAAAATATGAAAAAATAAAAGTTGTGTGATTTTCAATTTTTTTGTTTTTTGAATAATAACAAATATCCAAAGAAATGATTTCAAATCAATTCCATTTTTTAATAAAATTATTTAAAAAATGAACAAGAAAAATTGATAAAAGTTCAATGAATTAATATTAAAGTAATCAGTAAATTGACATTTCACATTTCGACTGTAAATCTTCCCCTTTCTTCTTGTATAAGTTCTATTTAGTACCTTGTAATTATCGCAATTATTCAATTAAATTCAATTAGTGTATAAATAAAAGATAAAAATGGATCCATCATTGGTAAATTGAATAATTGGAGATGATTAAGAAATTGTCTCTCGACAGGTAAAAATAATTGATTTTTATGGATAAATATTATTTTAGCAATTAAATTTTTTATTGAGACAAAATTTAAAAAGTGATGAAAGAAAAAAAAATATCAATACTTCTAAACGGTCACAGTGTATGTCTATCTGTTTTATGTGACGTCATCATTCTGAATATAGCAATGTTAAAATGTTAAAATTAAAATTTATTTATTTATTATATTAATTTAAAATTCATTTTAATTAAATTAAAAAAAAAAAATAATGTTAATTGTATATTTGAATATAAATGTTTAATTTAAAAACTATCTATCTTCCATAATATTACAGTAGTATAACTTTAGTTGTAGTAACTTTAATTGTTTCTAGTTTCTAATTTAATCTATTCCTGTTCTGATTATATGTATATTATGAATGAGAATGGCCAATAAATAACATTTATTTTATATTTATATTCATAATTTATTGAAGATATATTTGATTGTGCATGAAGTTGTTATCATTATTTATAATTATATCATTACAAATCTAATTAAATCTAATGACTTGTAAAGGTTTAATTCACCTATAAACATAATAAACTCTTTATTTTTCCGAGCTTTTAATTTATATATATATATATATATAATTTTTATTATTTTTCTTCGTTGCTAATTAATTCTGTTCTTACAATAATTGATCACTCCTCCACCTTCTCCTACTCTTCCTATGACATACCAATTTAATATTATTATTATGACTAATTCATTTAATAAATTAGACAGTCAAATTTATGAGTTCGTTCGCTTTGTTTTTAAGATTTGATTTGAAATTTAATATCACGTGAAAGGGTGAAGAAGGAGAGAGGGTGAAGGTCACGTCAGGTGCAAATTTTAACGCCAACTTGGGGAAGAAACTCCCCTTGAAACCCTCCCGGCTTCTTTTTCTTGCGTGTCGGGAAGCTCTATTTTAAAATTAGATTTTCACACACTCACTCATTTATAGACATTCTCATTCACGTGATATCCATCCTAACCTATAAACTATTCAGGCTCAAGTTTAAATCATTGTTTTTTTTTAAGTAAATTAAAAAAAAAGTAATTTTAACTTGAAATAAAAAATAATAATCCTAACCATTTTATTTGATTCAACTTATAATTAAAAATTCTATAATTTTTTTTATAAAATTTTATTTACCTTCCTTAATAATAATAATAGTAACTATCTATCTATCTCTGTGACTGAAAGTTCTTGGCCGCAGCAACCATATTTCTCCAAGTGTCCCTATCCTGTGCCACAATCATCCCTCTCCAACATACCCTCTCCCATCTCCTCACCTCCCTACATACATTGTCCACCCACCGCATCCTTGGTCTTCCAAGCGGACGTTTCCCAATCGGTCTCCCCACAAATATATTTCCCTCTCCCATTCTAGTCACGTGCCCTGCCCATCGCTACCTTGTCGATTTTATAATTCTAACTATGTAATGTCAATATTCAACAATAATTTTTTTAAATTATTATTTTTATGTTACTTTCTCAATATTTTGTTAAATACAGATGTATTTATACTTTTGGCCCATCCTCGAGGACGTAGGATCGTACATCGCAAAATTCAATAATCTAATATATGTAGAAAGTAATATTATAAATAATTTCGAAGGTTGACTAAAATAGATCTCTAAATCCTTTTCAGAGTATATTAGTAAACCTAAGTACCATCTGTTGTAATAAATCGTTTGAGTTAAAACAGTCCTGACCATTGATTCCTAAAGCTACCCTCCCCAGGTGAGTACTACAGCAATCCAGAAGGGTGGTGATAGCCACAGATGCATTAAGTGAAAATTGTATTTAGTACCTTTCTATTCTGAGTTTAATAAATAGTTTCATAATTTAAATATCAATGTTTCTACCCCTTTCTTTACTAATTTTTACGAAAAAGGTAGAAACATGAATACATGTTTAAATGATATTAAAATGTACGAAAAAAATTAATTTTCAATTATATTTTTTCCTGAAAAGGAGGTCCAAATAATGTTTAAGAACCACTGGTCTAGACCAGTGGTGCGCAACCTATCTTCATTTGAAACCCCCAATTTTTTGAAAAGAGTAGATAGTAGAGGTTTTTTTAATCATCAACGTAGTTAAAATGAAACAATTTATGAAATTTCCTTTTATTAGAGGTATTTTTTTATTGTTATATAATGCAGGGGTCGGCAACCTTTTTCAATAGTCTGGCACATTTCTACAATAATATAACAGGGCTTGGCACACTTGATGATACTTAGCCAAAATCGCAAAAACATTTTACCTTTTTTGTAATAATTTAATACTTAGTAATTTGAATGCGGGCATTTGAAAATAGCTTCGCATGCACATGAAATGGCTTCGTTGCCCCCCCCCTGATATAAAGCCCCCCTAAAATAAAGTTCTTCAAATTTGGCGACACTGAAATTTTTTCTCGCGACCCCTCTGAGCGATTATGAAACCTCCAATATTTAATGAAAAATATACATAATATAAAAAGATTGTTTCATTGTTATTGCGATTATTATAGTGTTACTTAACAGTAATCAAGTGGCCCAGAAAAGGTTTAGGATACCAATAAAATGATATTTTACTATTATACTTGGAGGCAGTAAAAAAATTTGTTCGGTTAGCTGTGGATATCTCATCCCTAGTCTAGACTATTTTGAAAAATTGTCATTATCTGGCGCTTTTTATCCAATGTCAATGTGCAGGGTTGTGCAGGCTTTTTCATCCATAAATCCATAGTTAGAATAGAATCTGTATGAGTTGTCTAAATATTTATTTTCTAATTTGTACTTCATTTTCAAATCATTCTTGAAAAATATATACGAGGGCAGGTCAATAAGTCTGTGAATCTCTTAAATGAAATGTCAACACTGCTCCTGTTCTCAGGAAACTATCAGCTGCCTACCCACGAAATTTGAACCAGCTATGTATTTTAGTTTTTGTTTGACATCAAATAATAGCAGACTAGAAGAAAAGCTGAGAAGAAAATATAAAACTGTGGTATTTATGGTACGAAAATACATAAATTGGGATACGAATTGCGCTCTCATCTGTCCTATTCTCCGAATAACTATTTCGTGTTTTTAAACCTGAAGAAAGAGATATGACTCCCCAACGATGATATCATCTGACATACAAATACCTATTTTGAAATCCTCGACAAATCTTATTTTTTTGAAAGGGATACAAAATTAGAGAAACGTTGGACGAAGTCTATAGAGCTCTAATTGATTATGTTTGATTATAATTATTCTTATTTTTAAGTAATTCACTTAAATATTAATTTATATAATAAATATATCAAAATTCCATTTTAGTACCTAAAGTAACACCAAGTTATGAACCAGTGATGTTTTTTATCAAGATGCAAAATTTTATATTTTAATTTTCAATTCTTTTTAAATTATAATAAAGGAAGAAAAAAAACGTAAATTATTATTCAACTAATTAAAAATGTTCAAATATTAATTAAAAAGATTTGTTTTTTGATTAAGAAGACTGACGGTTGGTGGCACTCAAACACGTCAAAAGGTTTCTTAAAGATGGCTGAGGGTAGTAGGGTGAGGGATGAGGGAAAGGAATGAGCTCCTGACTATGGATGAACACCACTCAAAACAAACTGAATGACTTATATATATATAAATAATTGTACTTCTTGCAAAATTAATAAGAAAATATAATTTGACTAATTAATTTAATTGTTGGAATTAATGGAATGAAAAATTAAAAAATAACTGGCAAAAGAGTATCATACTTCTTTCCTAAATTTTTTTCAATAAGTTTGAAAAGAAAATAATAAATAAATGATGTTACCATTAAGTTGATATATATATATATATATATATATATATATATATATATATATAATATTTGTATAGAAATAAATATTATTGTTTTATTTAAAATTTTCATTTATTCTATTAAAGTTAAACAAATAGTAATATTTTTTTTAAATTTTAGATATTGGTAGAATAATGTCATATAAATTAAAATGATCGTAAAGAGGAATATTATTGTAGTCCCAATCATTTTTTATTGCTTAGGATTTGCAGGTATCTGAATTCATGTTAAACTAACAATTAATCTTAAGATAGATGGACGTGTATTAAGACCAGTGCCATATTAATAATAATATTATTAGTTGATTGGTTTACATGTAATACGTGTTTGGTTTTGATTACGGAGAGGACATAGAACTTGGAATATATAAAATATAAAATTAATATAGAATTTGACTACTCTCTAAGGCAGTGATTTTCAACCTTTTTTTTTACCGCGGCACACTTTTAACGGAACCAAATTGAAAAAATTTCGAAAAAAAAGTCGGAAATGTGACTCTTTACATTTGTAATAATTTGGCAGCACATTTTGATAATCTCGCGGCACACTTTTGAAAATCTCGCTGAACACAACTGAACTGAACTGAACGCCGCGGCACAATGGTTGAAAATCATTGCTCTAAGGTTAGTAAAATTTAATAGAAAATAAACATAATTTGCCCGCTGTTAAAGGTAAAAATTATGGAAGAGAATTTTATTTTTTCAAAAAAGTAAACATTCATACTCAAATTTAAACATCTAAAAAAAAAATAAGATTATAAACTATATATTTTTGAAAACTTAATTCTAACTTTAAATTCAATTGAATTTAGCATTTGTATAATATATATATATATATATATATATATATATAATATATATATAATGTTTCAAAATTGCATCTTCAGATTGATCACGTCTCATTAGACAAACATGCTCTAATTAGTATATTTGATAAATTAATGTATATAATAATGATGGCGAAACCGTGGCTCTTTTTGAGTTTATTGTGGCTCAATTAAAAAATTTAGAGTTATCACAATTTAGAATTTACATATTGTAATGATATTCCAAAAATATCATTAATCCGTTAAAAATAAAATTTATTTTTTTAAATATAAATATTTTCATTGGAAGAGATTAGTGTAAGACGTTTCCCCTGAAGAGACTAGTTGTTGAAAAGTCAGACAAGGACATTCGTTCGTGGGCTGCCGTCGTGAGCAGACGGACTTTATTGGAAGAAAAAAGGACCACCATTACACTCGGTCGTCCACGGACTATCTCTTACAAAAGGACCGGCTACATTATTAACAAAAAATATTGTTTTTCAAGAAGGATTGTTTTTTTTATTTTTTTTAATCAAAGAATTAAAAAAAAATTTGTTTCACAACAAATATTGGTTTATCTATAATTTTTATAAAACGTCTTTTTTTCTTTTTCTATAAAAAATATAAAAAAAATTACTGTATATAAAATTATAAAAGATTTACATTTAAATCTTTAGGTTTTAAAAATTTATATTTAAACATTAAATATAATAAATCTTATTATAAATTTTTATTCTTAATGATAAATTTAATTTTTTTCTCTTTTTTGTAGTCCAGATCTCCAGGTCAGTTCACGCCGATTCAAAGTCCACCCTTTTCCCTTACACATTTGAGACCAACCCTTCTTTTTCTTAGATTTTCCCCTTCGATATCCACCCATATACAAAAAAAATCATTACATGGAGGTCCCACTGAGATATGAATAAATACGTCGGACTTGAACTGTCTTGGAACCTGGCGTAAAACGGGAAACACATTGAGACAATTCGAAAATTAATTTGTATGTTGATTTATTTTAGAAAAGTTAGTATGGAAAAAGCAAATGGGATAACATGAATGTCGGGACCATGCCAATGCCCAACCCTGTAAATGAAAATGCTGTGAACCTCTTGATATAGCAAAAATTACTGCATGGAAATCAAAAATGGAAAAAGGCTACGACATGACACATTTATTTACATATAATTATTGAAAGGAAATTTAAAATTTAGTTATTTCTGTAAATTTTAAAAATATTGCATATTGTGCGTACGACTTATTATTAATATAATTAGGTATTTTAATCGCGCACGTATTCGTAATTTTTACTTCTGTGAATACGAATACCCCCCTCCCCGAAAAGTAAATTTTTTTCCGATTTGGCTCTGAAACATTTGCGGTTTTTCAATATGGCTCTAAATATCACCAAGTTTGGCCACCCCTGGTAATATAATAATAATAATATCCCCTTTACTAAATCTATTAAATTATTATTAGATAAAAATCAATATATATTAATAATTTATTCTAAAAATCAGTCAAATTTCTTTTGATATAAATACAAAACATTGAATTGTTGAATTTTCTGTTGCCTCACCTACAATATTTATACTATATATAAAATGTTTGTGTATGAATTTTTTAAATGAAATGTCGTAAAATAAAATTTCTATAATAAAAATGCTAGAAAGTTATCAAGTTTGTAAAAGAGCCTAGCTTGTATATATTATTTATATTCTTACTTGGCTATTTTTATTAAAAGGGATAAAATTTATTATCTCCAACAGCAAAATTTTCATCTTTCCCACAAAATAAAACAATAATTTACTTTGTGAACGTGAAATTTATTATTATATTAATTATGAATTGTAACTTGTTAAAAATAACGTCGTTTCTGTTTCCGTCCCTCTTTCTTTTATTTGAATAAAAAAAAAGTCAACTGAAATTCATTTTCTAAAAGATGAAAAAAAAAAGAAAAAAGAAAAAGTACTGCGAAGTCTTTTATAGAATAAAACGCGATTTGCGCTCTTTTTCCCTGTTTTTTTCTTCCCCCCCCCCACATCCTCCCTTATCATCAACATCCTTTCATTCTTTATCCAAACAAACTCACTCCTCTCGCACTCCTTTAGAAAATATATAAAATTATTTAAATAAATAAAAATATACAAATTGGTTATAAATTGTGAAATAAGGTAAAATTTATAGCATAGCTTCAACGATAGGAAGTCATGCATATCGACGAGGAGGTTTGGTAGGAGGGGCTGTGGGAATAATCTTTAACGATATGAATAAAAATAAACACTAAGTTTCTTATTCAATCGAAGCAACATGATAAATTACGCTCAACTCAATGTTATCCCATCCAAACTTGATTTTAAATTTAAATCATATTGAAAAATTTGAATTAACAAACATAAAAAAAAAAACATTTTTAATAAAAATTACAGATAAGATATATCGCACATCAATATATTTAATATATTGTATAAAATTTAAAAATAAACTATTCATTAGTGCTAGAATATATATTCCTCCACCAGAATGAAATTCATTATTGCTATGTTCATTATCATTAATATTTATTTAAGATATAAGTTCTAGTTGGCCCCTGTAGAGGCACTCAAATAACATTAGTTTATTTTTTTACTTATTATTATTTATTTTTTAAATATTTGAATTTGTTATTATTTATTAATGTAAAAATTTTGTAAATTAAAATGAGATATGTAGAACTGATATAATCTAGTAGTGTAACTTTTGTTCTAGATCATGATATAAAACTATATAATTGATCAAAATATTTGTGTTATTTGATTATAATTAAAGTAATCATATTTTTGTAAAAATGATGAAAATATCAAAGAAAATTAAAAAACACATTATAAAAATAAATGTGTATGATAAGAGATAACATTCAATATAAAAATAAGTCTACTACCTTTCACAATATAGACCTTTATTAACATTTTAAATAATCTAAATAATATATACATATATAAATAATATATATATTATAAAGATTTAAAAACTAATTCTTTCAAATTTTATCTTAGAATTATGTGTGTGTGATTTTTCTTTTGGAAATAGAGAATCGGTTTTATATCGGCCATATACGTATGTAATATATAATACTGTATTTCATTTTTGAGTAGAACCTCGGGTTAAGAGTTAATTTGTTCTTGAATTGAGCTCGTAACCCGAAATGCTCGTAAACTGGTCGAAGATTTTCCATAAGAACTAATATAAATGGAATTAATTTGTTAATAACTCCAAATTATTACTATGAAAAATAATTTCAAATACATATAAACAACATTATTTATTAATGCTTATAATAACGTACGGAAAAATGTAAACGCCATGGAAGATCTGTTGTCGGACAATGACAATGGTCTTTCTCAACTGGTTGATTGCCCCTATTTGCATTTTTTGATATATAGTTATATGAAATATTAAACCAATAGTTTATTCATTTAATTTAAACTTTGTCGACGATATTGGTTAACATTCATCAGCATTTCTCTTAAAGAAATTAGTAATTGGTAATTGAATTTAATGATTTTTTTAGCAAGGAGTTGAAATGAGCCATTGAAGCATCGTCAAATAAATCAATAGCCATATTAACTACTGCTTTATCGAGATAGTTTTCTTTTACAAATTGTTTTAATTTTGTCTACATTGAACTGAATTTCAGATGTCAGTTTCTTTTTCTTCTTATCTTCCTCCACTCTCGATAGAAATTCGTTTAACTCATTGTATTGCTTATATACTAAATGCTTCAACTCATTCACGCTGAGGTTGTGCAACGAGTTTTTCTATAACAGAAACTGACCAAGTTTCATTTATCTCAAGTTTTAGATATTTTTCGAATGACTCAATTTCATGACTAAATTGATGGGCGTCTTTTCATCTCTTTCTAAAACCATTTCAGGCCATAACTTTATCGACGCACAGTTGAATGTTCTTTTCTGACAATTCGTTTCTGGATGAGTTTTAAGCAACCTACATTATTGCTGATCTAAGGCAAGCACACCATATAATGCACAGAGTAGGCAGCGGATTGGGAAATATATTCCTGTCGAAAGCACTCATGCGACTTTTAACGCGAAATAGAGGACCTGTACATTCTTTTTTGAAATTACCTACTGTCAATTTTTTCTTATTTATTTATTTATTTATTTATATTTTATTTAATAGTATTAATGAAAATATTCGATAGGAGCATCAGATGGAAGTATATAGAAAATACAGTGATTATAAGAATATTTGTGGGAGCAATTTCTTTTATTTTAAAATGTTTAAAAATTTAAATCCACTTTTGATACGATGATAACCCTAGTCAGGACGTCTGGTCACCATAACCATAATATTACGAAAAAATTTAAATAATGATAATGATAATTATACTTAAATGATTTTTAAAATTACAAGTGTATAATTTTAAAGGAGAAAAATTTCACTTTTGCCTAATTTCAATTTGGTGTATATGTTTAAATGTACTGAAAAATTTATTTATATCTTCTTACTACACAATATACCTACATATATCATTATTGATTTTACTATTATTTTAAACTTGTAGATTTCCTTTTTCTTATCGGGAACAAAAATAAATTGATTTATAATAAAAACATAATCAAATAAATAAATAAAAAAATAATAAAAATAAATAAAAAAAACATGCAGAATATTTATATTATATAATATAAAATATTTTTAAATAAATTAGCTAATCAATAAATATAAATATAAAATTATTTTATAAAAAATAACGTTTTTAAAAATAATAAAATAATGTTTCTATAAACCTGACAAAGTTTATGGATAAATTGATTCATATACAACGAAAAACGTTTGGCGCATTTAGTTTTATTTATTTATATGAAACATCAAGTCAAATTTTTGTAATAATAAAAATTTTACTAAACACCTAAACTGACAAATTTTTTGATTATGTAATAAAATTGATAGATTAAGTGCTAAGAAATTAATCTTATATTATTTATCACTGTAAACTATACTTATATCAAATTATGTAACAAATTTTAAAATAATTATTTTATTAAATTTACATATTATGAATCAAATCCAAAGCAGTTGATTATATTAAAAGAAATAGTGAAGCAACACTATTTCTTAATGAAGTGTTTTAGTGTGATATGAAAGTATATATATAAATTATAGCTCTATAAAGGAATTTAATTGCAAAGAAATAAAATAGAAAGCAAATGAAAACTAAAAGCCCCCAACGTTTTTAGTTGAATATGAAGCAATTTATTCAATAAACTTTTTCAAGCTTATAGAGAAATTATTTTGTGTTATTATCGAAGTAATGTTTTTAAAATATATTTATTATAATTATTATTTTAATTAAAAATTTATCTTTTAATGTTATAAATTATTTTTAATTTCTTTCAAAATGAAAACCAACTCGGTCAGATGTTGTGAATGAAAATTCAAATATTAAAACAATTAATGTTTAATTACATTAAAATTAATTATATTTCAATTATATTTTTCCATACCTTCTAGGGATCCATTGAAAAATCTATAAACATTTTCAAAAGTCTATCTCAATATAAAGTTGATGAAAAATCGATTTCAATTTGTCAAAAGAAAAGAACTAGTCCACCGAAATTCGGGGATTCAAACCTTATCAAGATCACTTAAATTTAAAATTATATAATTAATTTCAAATCAATTAGAAGTGTCTAAAATGTGGGAATAGATCCCAAAAACCAATAAAACAAATTTTCTTATTGAATATTGTCTTCAATAAGATAAACACACCCGACCTTTCAGAGAATACTTTTTCCAATCTAAAAAGTTACAATCAAAAGTTAAATCACGTTTTCTAAGATCATAATCAAATAAATCAGATTCAATTCTTTTACAATTCTATTCTCACAATCATTTATCATTTATTTAATAAATTTTTTTTTTATGGGCTAATAATTTATTATATTTTTTACAAGCAAACCGGATATATACTCATACATTTACATATATATATATTAGTAGTATATATTATAATTTATACTATTATATTGATTTTATCATTAGCAATTGGGTTAATTGCAGTTGCGTTTTTAAATTTTATTAAAATTAAGATATTTAAAAAAAAAAAAACAATTCTTAATACCTAAACATTACAAAATTATGACAATATAAAAAGATAAAAAATTTAAAACAAATTCTTTTACTAGAAAAATAATAATAATAATAATAATAATATTATTATAGATCATTTTTTTGATACAAAAACAAATCCATCGATTTTTACAATAACGCAATAATAAAATATCAGTTAAAAATATCCTTAATTTCTATAAATTAGAAAAATATAAGATAATCCAACTTGAATAATATATTTATGATAGGGATATAAATTTTCAAGATGAGATCATAAACTTATATTTTTTTTTAATTATAGAGCAGTTGGCTAAATAAAAATTTGATAAGAATCTAAAAATAATTATTCCGTTTTGATCAGGTAGTGGATTGTTTTTTTTACAAGATCATTAAGCCCAAAAAGTAAGTGAGTTCCAGATTAAGGAATTAAGATTATAAATTCAAAGTCAAAGTGTAGGAGTACGAGGAGAGTCACTGTGCGCCGAACAATAAATCGCCCAACGAACAATACAAAAGAAAGAATTTTCGAAGGATACTTGATTGTATATGAACATCTAAGGGTAATTATTAAAAAAAAGGCATTTTCGTAGATTTGGATAATACTTTACCAGTGGGTTCGTTTTGCAACTACAAAAAAACTTTTCTTATGAAATTTTTTTCTAGCTTACAAGATAAAAATTATTATTATTTGTATATAAATCCATTGATATTCCGTTTACCTAGCATGTTTTATCCGTTTGACTACCAGATGGCGCACTAATTTTCGGTTTTTATAAGTTCGGTTTGAATTAATGAAAATTAAAAAATTAATTAAATAACTTTCCTAAATCCAAACTCAACTTATAAAAACCGAAAATTAGTGATGAAGTGAATAATTAGTCAAAAGGAACCCACTGGTAAAGTATTATCCAAATCTATGAAAATGCCTTTTTTTACTGCCTGTGTTTACTTTAATAATTACCATTATTTATTTTAAATAATAAATTTTATTCAAAATTAAAAAAAATCCTTATTCACAAAAAGTATTCTTTTATTCTTCAAAGTTTCTAACGTGGAAAATTATTCTGTTTATTTATCAGTATATCCTTCTAAAAATAAACATGCCACAAAATTGAAAAATTTTATTTATGTTTAATTTTTATCTAGAGTGTATATTAATTATTATTTGTTTATTTATTTAATAATAGTATAAAATTATATATCATTAGTACTATTATTTGATAATAACCAACGGATCAATTTGAAAAATAAATAATCAATACTAAAAGAAGAAAATAGTCAAGCTTATCTCTTCAAAGTATCATATATACAAGTTATATCTATTATTTATATATCAATTGTTTATAGTATAATTTCTCAAAATATTTACTAAAAAATTAATTTAAATTATTATTTTTTTATTGGTTAAGCCTGATTTAAATTTCAAGTATCTTTTAGTATACATATTTAATTCTTATATGTTATTTATCTTAATAATTTCAAATAAATGTTTTTTATTATTGTCCAATTTAGTCAGTTTATACCTTTATTTGATAATCTAACATACATTAAATTATAGTGTACTAGGTGGGTATTCATTAATAGATATAAACCAACCTTGACGAGCGTTTTTAGATTACAATTATTGAAGGAAATTTTACTTTCTACTTAAAAAAATAAAACATATATACTCAAATAAATATTTATCAATTTTTTAAAAAATTTAATTTGAAATTGAAATTTGAATTGGATTTTAAACAAACATAATAATAATATTAATAATATTAATAATATCTATAATAATAAAAGCAAGTGTAATGTGTCTGTCTGTCTGCCTGTCTGTCTGACCGAGCTCTCCAGCCATATCTATCGCACGCAGGGACCTGGAATTTTGTACACGGAAGCACAAAGGGGCTGGCCACCAGACCTCGAAGCCCGATTTTCGATTTTTTAATTAGAAAAATTTTAAAAAAATTATAAAGAATAATTAATGAAAAATAGTTTAGTTACCATACTAGATCATAGAGGCGCTGGTGGCGATAATTTGGCGGTAATTTAAATTCTGAGCAATGTGCAGATAAAAATCTTTTTATATATCTATTGATATTTACAATATCTCAATTGATCTTATTGGCCTTTTAAACTTTGAAAACATTCACATTATTACGGCTATAATTTAATACTATTAATTTTTAAGATTATGTGAGTAAATTATTTTAATTAAGAAAATTTGATCTCATAATTGGATTTTCACGTAAGATTTTAATATATAATATATTTTTTAATATTATTTTTATAGTAGTTTAGTGTTATGCTCATTTTATATTTTATTTTTATTTTGTTTACTTTGATTTTTTTTTAAATAAATTAATAACATTTAAAGTAGCATAAAAAAATTAATCGAGGCAGGAAAATTGATGGGGTTTGAAATTAATAGTGATAAGACAAAATAATTAGTATCAGAGAGAATAATATTTGCAAAGAATTTAAATCGAGGTTACAATCTGGAAATTATTATCAAAGGGGATCAAAATTATTAAATTATTAATTGTATTATATGGGTGGGAGGCATGGGAGATGAGAATAGATTCAGAGTATTTGAGAATAGGATTCTTCCCAGCATTTATGGGCCAAAGAAAGATGAGGACACCGGGGAATAGCGGAGACTGCATAACAAGGAATTGCATGACCTCTATGCATCTCTAGATATAGGTCATAAAATAGAGAAGGCTGGGATCGGCAGGGCACATGGCTAGAATGGGAGAGGAAAAATATATTGGTGGGGAGTTCGATTGGAAAACGTCTGTGTGGAAGACCAATTGTGAACAGGGTGGACAATGTAGGAAGGAACGTGAGAGAGATGGGACAGGTTAGGAGTTAGATGGTTATAGCTCAGAATAGGGACACTCGGGGGGGGGGGGGTACAGGGGGCGGAGCCCCCGTCTAGATGTGAAGAGCGACGAAGGAGCTCTGAGCAGCTAGTTAATAATAAAAATAAAAAATATTTCCACGTTGCTATCTTCAGATTAATACGTTACATAAGGAAAGACAGATCGACACGAATGAATATTAAAAATATATTATATGGTTATACATATTGTAAAGTGAAATTAAACTTACAATTACATACAAAAACCAATAGGAATAATTTTTAATTATTACAAAACAAAAACTTTGTGTTGATAAGAAGAAAACTTCTGAAGATGGTGGAATATTCAAAACGGGAATAAAATTAACTTGAAACATTACTGGGAGTTTTATTGTTTAAAATGTTTCGGTAGTCTTCAGCAGTGGTTCTCAAGCTTATTTGGCCAAGCGTCCCCTTTCCAGGAAAAATTTATTCAGCACCCCCTGGAAATTAACTTTCTTTAATTTTAATAACAATTAAACAGAAAGAGAAATGTACCTATTCGGAAAATTTTATAAATAAAGGTGTAAATTAGAAACATTGAAATTATCTATCTATTAGGGCCCACTTTGGGAATCACTGGTCTATAGATAATCTATTAAGTTCATAATATATTAAATTTTATAATTATGGATTTTAGAATGAAATCTAAATTATTGTTGAAATAGAGGTTATTATTTTTTTAAATCCTAAAAATATTTCAATAAGTAAGCTATTTAAAACAATTAAAACCAATATTTTAATCCTTGGCTTAAAAGTTGGAGTTGATTAGTTAATAGAAGGTGGATTTTCATTTAATATTCAATTTTCATAACAGAAACAGTACAGTACAGTACCCTAATATCCATATCTCACACTTTCCCTCTAATAAACTACAACATAAACCCTTTGAATTCCAGCATGAGAGTGTTGATTAACTATTTGGGAAATACTAGCATATCTGGAATTGTAATTAAACCATCGAGGGATAATTTACCCTTTGTGTTGTACTCTCTAAGCATCGTCACATTTAATGCGATATTTTGATATATAGTCAAACGGATGAAAATTCAAAATTATGAAATATTGAATAATTTTAAATTTCTATAATACATACAATCATTCTATATACGATATATTTGGTATATTTTACATAACATATTTTTCCTTTTTTTTATATTTATTTTAATTTTATCTTGGAAGTTAAATTTCAACAATAAACAGGAAAAAAAGTAAATAAAAAGATTAATTAATTTGTTTGCTTTACGGCACATTTCGGTAGTTACATCATGATTAAAAGCTTTTTTATAACGTTTTTCTTAACTTCACTTGGCGTCTGTCTGTCTCTCTGTCTTTCTGTCTGTTCGCTCTTTTGACAAATTGAAATCGATTTTTCATCGACTTTTTATTCAGATAGACATTTGAAAATAAATATTTCAATGGATCCCTAGAAGTTATAGAAGAAATATAATTCAATTATAATTAATTAATTATAATTAATTAGCGATTAATACCTTTTGTATTGCTCCGATTAATTTTTTTTCAACGGATTTTGAAACAAAAATATTGATTTCAGGATAGATTTTAATTTTGAACGTATTTAAAAATATATTTCATAGCATTAAAATTAATGATGAATTCTTATTAATCAGTTGTATCGCCAATGAGAGAGGAGGGGTTCTTAAACTGTGGGTCGCGACCCCCAGGTGAAAGGGGGTCGCAAAGATCTGATACTTTTGAATCATTATAAATAAAATTTTAAAATTATTAAATTATATATATGTGAAATGAATGGGTATGTATTCTTTAATCCTTATTTGATTTACATTGAAAAACAGTGCGATATTACATCTACATCTACGGTTAATATATATTTCATTATATGGAGGAGGGGGTCGTTTAAAATTTCCTAAGCTTGAAGGGGGTCGCTATATAAAAATGTTTAAGAAGCCCTGGTATAGAGAAAATATCTTTTTTTATACATTGTACATATATGTCCCCGATAGAAGGAAACAAAACAATATAATAACCTTTTTTTATGAATTTTATTTGGGATTTTTTAGGTGAAGATTGATCATCATCCAAAAATAGTAAAACCTCGCTCTACTTTATATTAAGATGATAATATAATTAATTAGTAAACAAATTGATTTATTATCTTTATAGTATGTACAGAATAAGGTAATTTTAAGATAAAAGTAGTAGAACTCATTTATGGGGAATATTTAATTGGTTTATCCTTTAATTTAAAATAATTAATTGAAGATAAACAAACAATCTATTTCTTTAATTGATTATCACATTTAAAATGATAATTAAATTATTTATACGAAATTATTTATTAAATATGAACTAAAAATTTCATTCAATTAATTAAAATGACAACGAATAATTTCATTCATTTAAATGATGTTTGATTTTTAGAAATTAAATTAAATATTTATATATTTCAATAATTCTAAAATTGCCAGAAATAATATTAATTTTGTATTCATTGACAAACATGTATGGAAAGATTCACTAAACTGAAGTAGACAATGGATGAACAGCTTTTTACAGAAATTCTTTGTACTAAAAATTTATTCAAGGTTTTTTTTAATATTGTATATAAATTGAATTCTTGACGTGGCTATTAAAACATTGATTATTATTGATTATTTGTATGAAAAAAAACAATTAAAAAGTATAAAATCCATTATTAGAAAACTGAAATGGAATCGGGCAGGCCATTTGGTAAGAGCAAAGGGCCAAAAATGGACCAAGATAATATGGTGGCCGGTGGATGGGTAGAAAAAGAGGAGAAGGCATTTTTTGAGATGGGTTGATGACTTCAGGAAGATGAGGGGAATAATGTGGAGAAGAGAAGCCCACGAAAGGAAAATATGGGAAAAAATGGGAGAGGCCTAGGCCCATAATGAGCCTAGTTCATCCAAAAACTAATAAGAACAAAAGATTATATTATTTTAATTAATATACTATATTATTAGTGTATTATATTGTATTATATTTTAACTCCTTTGTATGAACTATTTAAAGGCTTAAATACATAAATAAATATAAATTGATCGATGATGTAAGTAATAATTGAGGTAATTATGAAATTAGAATAGTAGAACTGATGATATTCTTCGGGCTAGGAAATTTATTAATACTAGCTTTTTTTCCTGAGCTTATTATTTAATTTATACTAGCTGAAGGCGCTCTGAGAAGCTGTACTCCTGATGTAATACATAGTAATTTGTTAAAAGTCAGTATGCGAAAATATAATATAATAATATTATAGAATATTACAATTTAAAAATTATAAACATTCTTTGTATGAAAATTTCTAGAATTAATTTTATTTTGAGTGTCAACTTCTTAACTGAGCCACCAGAGGCGCCTCGATTTTTCCCCATAACTTTGGAACGGATCAACTTTTTTGAAATTTTCAACTTCATACCTTATCCTTGGGTCATGACGGTTCCCGAACCATTAAGATCCATGAAGCCGTTTAGAAGGAGTTTAGGATTGCGTAGTCGTTTAATTATATAGGGGTTCCCATGCTGATATGGAATATTCTTACAATACTAAGTATACTTACCAAGTTGGTAAATTATACATTTTTTTTAAAGTATCAAGCAGCAGCTGAGTGAACCAGCAACTTAATATACTAAGATTATTTTGATCATCAAAAATATAAATTTTTTTTTTAATATTTGAATCATAAATAAAATAATAAGATTATATCTCGTTAACACTTAGTCGCATCTGGAAGGAAGCATTAATATAAGCACTTAGTAAAAAAAAAAACTATAATGATATAAATATCAGCATCAACAATATAATAAATTTGTAGATTAAGACAATGAACATCTGGCTTTCGTCCCATTATTTGATATAAGATAATGGTTCATATTTTTCATATCCGATACAATAAATACACATATAATTGTTTTGTTTTTATTACCATTCTCCTTTTTCTTATAGAAGTAAATCTTCCCAAGGTTCGAATCTTTGAACCATTCATAACTTAAAAAAAAGACAAAAAACAAAAAAAAAATGAAAACGAAGGAAAGTGTTGTCAGGGTGGAAGAGGGTGGATAGCGAGAGGCATTCTGAATTGGTTGGCGACCGGCTGTGCAGCATAAATCACACGTCCACACCCCAAGTAGCGGACAAATACAGAACCACAACCACCGCAGACTACTTGTTGAGCCTCACCGACAACCAAAACAACTATTAAAAATATAACAAGATCATCATCCAAAACGTATCGATTTCTTTAATATAATACAACAACCTCGCTCTACTTTACATTAAAATATAATTACATGCAATGTGTATTATTATTCCTATTATCATGCAATCATCCCCTAACCATCATCTATACATACACACACAACACCAACAAAATTATTAATATTATATTTTTGACAACCATTCATTCAACTATTAAATAATACAAATTTTATAATTTTAATAATAATTATACCAAGAGAGCGATAGGTGATATAAAATATGAAATAAATTAATATAATAAAATAATATTAAGTTAAGTAGACTAAAATTAAATTTAGAAAATATAAAACTTGATGATAATAAGAATTTTTAATTAAATACTCCGTGAAGTTTCAAGTTTATTGGTATATATATTTGCTTTTATAATAATATTTATTTTTTTAAAATAAGTCTATTTATTAATCTATCTTATCTTATCTTATTATTCTAACAAAAATTGTATATATATATATATATATATATATATCTTATTTGTCTTGCAAACATTGTAAGTATAAATTATCATTCTGTGTTTCTGAAAATTGTTAACATATTATTTATGATATTTTAAAAACAAATTCAATCTTTAACTGAAACCGGCGAAGTGTGTGAAGAACGTTTAGAAGTTCTTCGAGAGCGATCAAAACAGCATTAAGACATTTAAGGGATGTATAATTCCATTGTTTTTAAGATATTTTTTTGATTTGTGTTCCTTTAAAATATTTGCAATTTTTTCATATATTTTGTCGTTCAATTTTTTTTTTAATTTTTTGTTAATTCTTATAAATTTTTATTAATTAATTTTATATATTTTTTTTATCTATTTTCGTGTTTATTTTTTTATTAAATTATTAATTTATGTTTATTTATTTATTGTTCTTTTATTAATTAATTTTTAAATAGTTTTATAATTTTTAATATTTTTTCACTAAAATATTATTTATTATTATTGAACACCCAAAGTTCCATTCATATTAATCAGATTGATACAATGAGGTAACATTTAATAATTGTAATAAATAATTAAAGAATTGTATATCAATATTTTTGAAAGGGTCGAGTGATAGCTTGGTGTTCCAGGTACTATAATATATATCCTTCTATGTATGTATGTCTTTATAACTGTATATATATTAAACTCGTAATGTGTTACTTTGTATTCGTTATAAAAATCACTAAAAAATAGTTTTTTATTTTATTGATACTATTTATAAGGAAGTCCATTTTTTTTAACCAAGATGTCCTATGATGATATTAATTAAACATTGGTTTATTAAACCATGTTCATTTTTCTGAGGACATCTATATAGCAATTTTCATAAAATAAAAGTATGTGTTGTCATTAGTAATATGGTAAATAAACAATTTAAAAGTCGATAAAATGTAAATATCCTACTCAAAAATAACCAACAAAGGGGTCAACTATATTCACTGAACTCCGTCGTGGTTGGGGCCTTTTCACTAGCATATAAATAACGAAATGTTAAAATAGTAAATTTATATGTGCAAAATTCAAAGTTATTAAATATAATCCTAATTAAAGTATGATAAGTCATAACATAACTGATCAATCTATACCAGTGATGGCGAACCTTTTTGTGAATTTTGATCATTATTTTTTTAGATCTAGCTCGTGGGTTACTAAATATTTAATTGAAAAAGGAAAAAACAAAATCACATACACCCAAAGTTCCATTCATATTAATCAGATTGGTACAATGATGTAACATTTAATAATTGTAATAAATAATTAAAGAATTTTATATCAATATTTTTTAAAGGGTCTGCTGACTCCTGTCGAAATTTGAACCAGTTGGGTCTTTTAGTTTTGGTTTGACATCCATTAGCAGACTACCTCGTGATTTGAGAAGAAAATGTAAAAAAGTGGATTTCCATGAAAATCCATGAATTGGGATACGATTTGCTCCCTCATCCACCCCATTCTCCGGATTTAGCCCCGAGTGACTATTTCTTATTTCCTATGTATTCCTTGTATCTATCTATATCTATTTATGTGGCTCTGTTTAATTCAAAAGTTATTCGCCGAAGTATCCAAAAATAAAAAAAATCCCTTTTATCTCCTATACTGAGCTACTTCCCTCAAATTCCTATATTCTCCCCCTTTCTTTATATTTATATACTACCAGTATATTCTTTTGTATTGTCAAACTGATCACCCACTTATTGAAATTTCTCTATAAGCAAACTTTTCCCTAATATTTTCTCAACCAATTGATCTACATATCCTAACCTTCTCGTTTTTAATGATCTAACTATGTTTAGGGAAGTATAAAGGTCATGAAATATCAGCCATTCCCCTGTTATTTCATCTTTTTTCATTTTATAAACTCTACAACGTATCCTATTTTGAAATACCCCACATGGACTCACCTTACATTATATGGAATATAATAAATATATATACTTCAAAAAAATAAGTTTTATATTTTTTAATTTTAATATTCATTTTGTAAATATTTTCTCATAATAAACTTTTATATCACATTATAACTAACAAGTATATAAATTCAACCAAAGTTAAAAAAAAATCAAAGTGATATTCAAATTGTTTCAATTCTTTGACCGAAAAAAATATTTTTAAATAAAATAAACAGGATGAAGCAAAAAAAAAAACGGGAACTTTTTAATAATCTAATAAAATCAAGCGTTTTAGAAGAAAAATATTTTATCAATAGTATTTGAAACCTTAAAACTTTCCATTTAAGAAACTAATGGAATTTAATATTTTTGTTGTTTTGTAGATAGCGTCCTCTTGTATTAATGAATACATTTTTGAAACTGGAAATAAAAAAAAACAACTTTGGAATTTGTTATTTAAGAAATATGAATGGAATTTATTAATTTTTCAAAAATCACTCACATATTGTTTACAATGCAAGTTGTGGATGTCAGATGAGGCCCGCGTTTTCATTTCCCTTGCTATGTCAATAAGCAAAATTACCGTTACTGAGGAGATATAATTCTCAATGGAGCTCATGAGGGCCCTTTACACAGTAATTAGGTGACAGTATGGTGTGGTGTTTCATTACACGAGATCATCGGATTTAAGCCAGAGATAGTATTGCGATCACGAAAATTTTCGATGTCGAGATTTCGATGTTTTTATATGTTTTGAAGGTTCCTGAATAATTTTCATTAAGGTTGAAAAAAAATGTCTATGTGTGTGTGTGTGTGTATGTAGACAAGATTACTCAAAAACGGTTAATGAAATTTAGTATACGGGCATTTTTCAAAATTCGTAGTTTTCTATCAACTTTTGAGAAATGTAGCTCATCTGAAAGTGATTCATTACCTACCACGTTTTAATTTTTTTTCCCCTTTAAACTGACCGTAAAAATAAAGATATATTTTTGATAGTTTTTCACATGATTAAAAATTGTATAAAACTGCTATATATAGAATTTCAGCTTGATTGAATCGCTGAAAGTACCGGAATTAATTTTTTAACACTGCAAATATCACGCCAACACGTGACGTGGTGCTATCAACAAAGAGCCAAACACGCGCTGGTTTAATAAATATTATTTATTAATTTTAATTTATAATCTAATTAATTAAATTTAATTTAAATATAATATATGTTATTTAATCCAATTCAAATTTGCCTGATAGTCGAGTGGAGACACTTCAGATTTTTTTGAAAATTAATAGAGGATTTTAAGTTAGCATTCATACAAAAGGAGCCTTTAAAGGAAGCAATTTAAAATTAAATAATAAATTTCATTAATGTTTCTTAAATGGTAAGTTTTAAAATTTCATTTTAAATTTCAAAGGTCTAAATGTTTTTTTACCATCATTGGTTTTATTGGAATATTAAAAAGTTCCCGTTTTTTTTGGTCCACCCTGTAAGTCGATTATTTTGTTTTGTTCTTTACTATAAAATAGTTTTTTTTTGTTTGATTTTTCTGTAAACCTATGGAGTGTTTTTTTCCAATTCAACTGAATCTCATCAAAATATTCCAGGAAAGGGAAAAACATGCTTTGATGTATAAAAATGGAGTGACTTTTAAAAGCTATTTATATATATATATATTTAAAGAAATATTAAACTCGTATCGTAGAATGAGTTTTCCACCCCCTGTGGCATCCCCTTCATGGCGATGCAATGCAAGAATGACTTGAAAAAGCGACGACAACCGCCGCCAGACAGACGCCTCTCATTTTAGTCTCAAACCTTTCTCGTTCACCCTCAAACACCCTTCATTCTCTCCCCCTCCCACCACTTTACTGACATCTCCATTTGCAATCGGTTTAACAATTTTATCCAAGAATATATATAGTCTATATTTCACAACTTATATTATATCTACCTATATTATTCAAAAGGGTAAAAAATCAAAACAAATCAATCCATGTAGGAAAATATTATATTTTTATTGATTTTAAAGATATAGTACCTGGAACACTGAGCTATCGCTCGACCCTTTAAAAAATATTGATATACATATCTTGAATTATTTATTACAATTATTAAATGTTACATCATTGCATCAATCTGGTTAAATGAATGGAACTTGGGGTCCTCAATAATAATAAATAATAATAATAATAAATAAATAATAATAATAATAAACAATTCCTTCCTTACCATCGTCGGTCGGTAATAAATAATAATAATAAAAATTAACTAATAATAATTTTAATATATCTATTAATGCAATAAAAAACATATATGAATATAACATAAATATTTTTAATTTTATTTTATTTAAAATATATATGTAAGACCAGGCTGTGACGTCATGAATGGCTGGATGTCGTCATATAATTTTAAATTAAGAAAAAACTAATAAAGATGATTTTTCTCGAGGATAAAACCAATACAAAGTGCATGATTCGTGGAGATATGTAAAAATCTCCACATGTGAAATTTGGTGTGAAAACAATACCTCCCTTACTATCGTCGGTCGGTAAAAATTAAACGAGCAAACAGATTAAAAGATTTCAAATAGAAATAGAAAAAATAATAATTAAAAAGTATTATAAGTAATTAGTAAAAATATATTCACGCATACAATTTTTTCTAGTATAATAAGATAAGATATTATGAATATTATTGAATAATGTACATTGAAACTAATTTGTGAAGATATTTGTCTGTATTCAGGTGATATCATTAGTTTGAAAATAATAATGTTGAAAAATTGAAATTAAAATTAATATTTTATTTTATTTATTATTATTATATTAAAATTAAAATTCAATTCAATTTTCAATATTAACATTTAAACATTGCTATCTTCTGGTTGATTGCGAACACCACATCACATAAGTGCATAGAAATTTATTATGTATATTATTGAATACTAGCTGCTCAGAGCGCCTCCTGTACCCCCGAGTGGTACATAGTATTTGGTTAAGAGTAGTAAAAGGTTTTCATCCATTTTGTTTCAATCAGTATATAACATAAAACATTTCTTTTTATGTTCTTATTTAAAATATATTTTAATTTAATCATTAAATTAATTATATATATTATTATTGTATATGTTATATCTATTTATCTATTTGGCTCAACGATACTCGAAAGTTCTTGGCCGCAAAAACCACATTTCTCCAAGTGTCCCAATCCTGAGCCCCTGTTCCATCTCTCTTCCTACGCGTCCTTGGTCTTCCAAGCGGACGTTTTCCAATCGGTCTCCCCACCAATATCTTTTTCCTCTCCCATTCTAGCCACGTGCCCCGCCTATCGGAGCCTTCTCGCTTTAATAACCCTAACTATTTCTAACCATATAATACAACAGGCAAAATAATTGTTTTATATATTTTACTTTTGATTCCCTTTGATAATAATTTTGATGAGATAAGCCTCTTAATAATATTGATTTGATGTTCAATTGTTTTTGTTTATAATTCTAAATTACCAAGTGTCGGTTAAGTAAGAAATTTCTTTTTTTTTTTTGTTTCCATGACAGCAAAAAATTAAACAAATTACATACATACAAACACTCTCCTTTATATATATAGATTTGAATATTTATAATATTGAATACAGTGACACAAGTATTAAAGATATTATTTTCACTATATATTCCAAATTGCTTAAAATATACATTGATTGTTTTATTTTATTTTTAAGTAGTTTAGTAATAAGTAAAATTCCTTCAATAATTATAACTCAAACAACCCGTCAAGGCGTATTTATTTTCTAGTACTTACAGTATTCATATATAGGGCGAGAGAGAGAGAAATGATAGGAATTGCAAAATAGTTTTTTCTCTAATATTTCAAATAATTTGTAGTAAATTTTATTAAAGTGAAATATTTTCTGATTAAGATAAATATATTAAAATCAGAAAAATATAATTACAGTATTCAATAAAATTATTATCTAATATTGAAATTTGAACCAATTTAATTGAAAAATAATTAAGTCATACTAAATAGGATGGCGTGTCGAGTGAGTAATATGGAACCGCATTGATGATTGCCTACTTCCCAGGAGCAGATAATTTTAAAATTAATTTTCTAGCTGGCCTATTTATTATTATTATTTATATATATATATATTATTAATATATATATTATATGCATATAGATTTATAAATAAATAAATAAACGAATTTAACGCTTGATTTAGTTTCAGGTTTAATGTTAATATATGTGCTTTATCGACATTTCGGTTGTTACACCATCATAAGTTTATTTAAGAAGATGATTAATTGATGTGACAAAATAAATATCTATTTGAACAAAAAAATAATCCCATTTATTAATATAAAAATAAATAGTTGTTTCTATTCGGTAATTGTTTCTTTTATAAGTAAATTTTATTCTTTTTCTATCTATATAAATACTATATAATTTTTCCCCTTTATTCCAATTAAATATTTTAATCAAATGTCAAAGTTCAAGTCATTTTTTTATTTTATTTATTTTTATTTATTTGATAGAAATTGTGACACTAGATCAATTTATTATATATATATATATATATATATATATATTATATATATTTCATTTGATAACCTTGTCAGAGTTCTTCCGTGACCCTTTTGTCCTAATCGAATTTGAAAAGAGAAGCTTTCTGCTTTGTTGAAAGAGGAGATTAGTTTCTTTCGACTTTTTCTGCATGCAGGTCATTGCCCGGGAGCTCTTTCACTCGAACGATTAAGAGAGATGGGGTGGGGGTGGGAGGAGATGGTATGGGGTGTAACCCTCTCTCGGCAAGTTTAATGGTTGTTATTGATTGCGAAAAGCGGCAGACAGCCTGATAACACAAGTCACCTAGTGACCGAGAGGCCCTATGAGTGGCGTGTTCAGCACCTTCTAAGGGTTCTTGTTCACTCAAGCCACGTAAACTTCACCAACACACTCCGGGGGTGTTTTCAAATGAGGAGAAAATGACTTGATGGGGTGACGGAAGAAAATGCATGCAAGGTCAATTCTTGCATCATGTGCAATTGGTTATTTATATTTCATGTAGATGAGAATTACATGCAACTAACCAATCCAAATAAGAATTTTTTCCCCTTTTTAACAATTTATTATATCTAATCTTATTATGCTAGCTAAAATTGTATATTGTATTTGTAAATGGGTTCTCAGAAACCGCTCGATCGATTTTTTTGAAATTCACACCATAGATAGTATTTATAAATAAAAATTGAGTTTTATTGATCACCTCTCTGGGAAACATCATCTTCATTAGTTTTTTCTTAATTTAAATGTATATGACGTCACAACCCTTCATGACGTCACAGCCAGAGCCTCCTTTAATCTTATCTTATTTTATAAATAAAATAAAATTAAAAATATTAATGTTATATTCATATCTGTTTTTTATTGGATTAATACATACATTTACATTATTATAAATTGTTTCAAAACGTTTAGAAGAGTTATCTTTATTCGATATAGGAGAATTAAATGACATCATCAATTTCGTCCTTAAGCTTCTCTGCTTGTAAATAATCCGTACAACTTTGACTCTATATCGTCAAAATTTCCCGACAGAAAGACTTAATTTCTGCGGTTATTGAATATATATCGAAAAAATAGAGTTTTATATAAAACTATTGTAATGTAATATTTCATAGAAATTGGTTTAGCCAATTTTGACTCTATAACGTCAAAATTTCCAGACAGTCATGAAAAATTCTAAAGTCACTCTTAGATTCTAGAGGTCGTTAAATTCACAACAATTAGCAGAGAAAAACCTTTTTATCTATATATACATATAAATTACGAAAATATATACATTTTATATCAACAGGTCTGCTTTTTTGTCTTTCTATGTCCCAGGTATTAATAAATTAAAATCCATTGAGATATATGATAAAAACATTTTTAATTCATATTATTTTATTTTTAATATTTTATTTTTTTGTAATTTTTCTAATATCTTTCATATTTAATTTAATTAATAAAAAATATGTAAAAATCTGCTTTTCAAAACTAGATTTACAAACCATTTGAATCATTATATTGAATTACATTGATATTGAATTCGTTTCATATTTATTTGAACATATTGATTTATTTTATTTAAGGGAAATTTAATTAAAATGAGATAGATATGTATAAGTTCAATTGATCTTGTTCTTAATATTAATAAAATTAAAGTAAATAGCCAGCGAATAAAATCAACTCAAATAATCTAAGAATATAAAACAAAGAATATAAGATATATAATATTCCTTTACTATCTTCACAAATATCAATTTTAAATTAATTTATCTGTGGTTATTATTTAATTTATACTAGCTTCTTAGAACGCCTTCGCTCTGCCCCATGTAATACCTAGTAATTTGTTGAAAGTTTGAATGCGAAAGTCTTTAATTCATTTTAATTCATATATTTTTTCTCGCATATGGATCTTCGTTTTCTCTCAAATTTGCAAATTGCACAATTTTTCAAAATATAAATTTAAATATAAAAAATATTACTTACTTTGTTTAAGAAAATATTAATCAATTAGGAGTAATATTCAATTTAATTTATTTAATTTTACTTTTAATATTATAGAATATTAGAATTTAAATATTATAAACATTCTTTGTATGGTAATTTCTAGAATTATTATTGTATTTTAAGTGGCAACTTCTTAATTGATCCACCAGAGGTGCCACATGGAACGTTGTTTATTTGGATCGGTTTTTTGGTCATAACTTTGGGACGGATCAACTTTTTGGAAATTTTCAACCTTATACTTTATCCTTGAATCATGACGGTTCTAATGATATCCGAACCATTAAGATCCATGAAGCCGTTTAGAAGGAATTTAGGATTGTGTAGTCGTTTAATAGATTATATAATTATTACATTATATTATTTAAACAAGTTCATTTAAGTTTTCATGTAAGTTTTTATAATTATGATAAATTATTTACAGGTTATTTTCACCTTCAATTCTAAGATTTATCAACGATTTTTACCCAGTGACGCTCGGACGAGCCAGACAATAATAATAATACTAATAATAATAATAATTGTGAGAATTTTAAAACTTTAATGTACAATTTTTTTCATGTGATTAATCCAAAAATTCCCTTACGATCGACTCTTGGTCACTCAGATAAATATCCATATTCTCAAAAATTCCTAAAATTCTATATTGAAAATGGCGCTTAGATGGGCGTGAACATAAACCGTAAATAACTTATCAAAATGTATATTAATATATATATATTAAATCAGAAATATGTTAGTGATATAATAATAATTGGATGGATTTGGTTATTTAATATTAGTGTTTTAATATATTTATATTCTTTAATGTTAAATAGTCTACACCAGGGGTCGGCAAACTTTTTTAGGAAAAGGCCAAATATAAAAATTTTAAAGAACTGGAATATATTTACTGTCCTAAACAAGAATCTAATAAAAAGTAAATTTTAAATTAATTAATTAAATAAATACATGCCTTTGAACTTTGAACTTTGCAGATCATTGACTCCCAAATGAAGTTCTGACAGAAGTTCGTCAATCGCACACTCAAATGGATTTTGAAATATGGAAATTTCTTTTACATTAGCATCCAAAATGACAATATTTATCCACGGGCAGGATGAAAATAGTTGGTGGACCGAATTTGACCCGCGGGCCGTAGTTTGCCGACCCCTGGTTTACAATTTTATAATATTTTAAAATCGGTGTATATGAAATTTGGAAAAACAATTATAAACCAACTAAAATATTAATTGAATTTAGACTTGATAAAGAAGTCATAATAATTTTAAAAAATATTTCAAACATTATACAGAGAGATTCCGTATACGAGGGTGGACTGAAAAGTTTCCGACCAGGCCAAGAAAAACGATGTTTTTCAATTTTTTTTTTGTTTTATTTTTCAAAATTCAAGATAGCTGAGACCTGTACGATGTCAGATGAACGTGTGCGAAATATTTTGCAAAACCATATGAATATGGAAAGCTGTGTGCAACGTGGGTGCTGCATTTCCTAACGTTAGACCAAAAATTGCTTCGAAAAACCATTTCTAACGACAATTTGGCGCTGTAGGCGTAATCTAAACGAATTTTTGCGTCGATTCATAACTGTTGATGAGACTTAAATTAAATTAAATTTAATTAATTAATTTAATAATTTATTAATTAATTAAATTAATTAGAACACCGTTATGAGAAATGTATCAGTGTTGATGGAGATTATGTTGAAAAATATAGCAAAAAAATAATTTTAAAAACATCGATTTTCTTGGTCAGGTCGGATACTTTTCAGACCACCCTCGTATTTATCAATACATAAATAAACATCTACCTTCCAAGTTTTGAGAAGATATAGAAGAAATATGCTTTGTAAATTTCTATTTTATTTAATATTCTATAAGCACAATATGTAAACCATTTTAAACACGAAGAATTCAGGCATTTTAAAGATAAACAAGAATCACAAATATATAAATAAATGTGATTATATAAATCTTTAACAAATAAAGTAAAATTATATATTAAATAATGTCAAAAATGTCTTATAGTATATATATTATCATTAGTTTTATTGTATGATATATTAAAATTGACAGTTTTCAATTTATTTATATATTTAGGGATTTTAAAACTTAAGTTTCAAAGAGATAAGAAATAAAAAATGAAAATATTTCTTTAAAAAAAAAAATACAACATTCTTCATTCTCTTCAAGATTGGTCCAGGAGTGATGGGGTGAGTTGGAATGTATCTTTGATAACGCAGATGTGCTCCTCACCAATGGACGATATAATTTCGTTTAGTTTCCAACAGCTGAGCACCCTGATTCTCATTCTTGATGAGAAAAGAAGACAAGACAAACCTCACCCCAAATCACCACCACCCACCCACCCACCTGTACTTACCGTTACCTTTTTTTTTCTTATCTCCATTGTTGCCAAGAATTATGACTAGTAATTTTTTGTCTTATTTTGACACTTTGATTTGAGTAAAATAAAAAAGAAATTGATCTAATGTGGATGTGTAGGTGGTTATGTACAAATTGGGAAATAAAGATGAAGTAAATTATTTAAATGATAAATCGTGTCAGAACATGAACAAGTAAGCTTTGCAATCCTATGCAATTCTCTCTCTCTCTCTCTCTTATATTTATACCAAATTATAAATCAATTTTATCTCATTTTTTTTCTTTAATATATTATATTAAAAATTATTAAATTTTTATTTTACATTCTAACATTGAAATTCTATACAAAAATATTATTTACGAGGGTGGCCTGAAAAGTTTTTCAAATTTTTTTTTTTGCTATATTTTTCAACATAATCTCCATCAACACTGATACATTTCTCATAACGGTGTTCTAATTAATTTAATTAATTAATAAATTATTCAATTAATTAATTAAATTTGATTTAATTTAATTTAAGTCTCATCAATTCGTTTGGATTACGCCTATAGCGCCAAATTGTCGTTAGAAATGGTTTTTCGAAGCAATTTTTGGTCTAGCGTTAGGAAATGCGGTACCCACATTGCACACAGCTTTCCATATTCAAATGGTTTTGCAAAATATTTCGCACACGTTCAGCTGACATCGTACAGGTCTCAGCTATCTTGAATTTTGAAAAATAAAACAAAAAAAAAAATTGAAAAACATCGTTTTTCTTGGCCTGGTCGGAAACTTTACAGACCACCCTCGTATATACCAAATATTTTTGCTTTTGTAATTCATATATTTTACTTAACTCTCTTTCAATCTCTAACCACATTCCTCCAAACAACCCTATCCTGATCTATTCTCATGCAACTTCCATTCTCACAGATGTTAACATTTTACTTAATTTATTAATGCACCTATCCCCCGATTTATACGGAAGATAGGTTCCAGAGAAAACCTTGTAAATCAAAATCGACGATTTTTATACTTAAAACCGTGTAAATCGGAAATAAACAAAAAGGTGCATAATTCAGTTATTTATTGCAAAGTAAAATAAAACTAAATACATCTTAAAAAATAAGCTGTGATATAACCCACCGAAGATTTGAAATACATTTTCCAAACAACATTATACATATATATATATGGTATAATTAGATGGCTTCAGCTTTATATTTTTCAAAGTAGCAATAGTTTTTAGACTGTTTCAACCAAGGATTACTACTGATAATAATATAATTATTGACACCTGTACTCGTCTATATTTTATTTTAGAAAGGAGGTTATATTTTATTCTTTTTATTTATAATAATCAAATATCATTTATATATTATTTATAATTTAATCTAAAAACCGTTTTAATTAATATAATATAATCATTTTATACCTACATATACAATTTGTTATTTATTTCAATTCAATTTATAATATAATTGGTTTATTTACCATATTTATTTACTTAAATAAGAAAAAGAACGATATTTACCTTTCATTATGAAATTTTGAAAGTAATTTCAATATACTTAATTAAGATAAACGGATGGACAGAATTTTAAAAGACTGAAAAATCAATATTTAACCGGTATTCATTGAAATTTTATTTTTATTGATACTCAAAACTTCAATCATTCAAATATGTATACTATTTTTTTTCAATTCTCAATTATATATATATATATGAGTGTGTATGTATAAGTATATATATATATATATATATATATATATATATATCTGTATATGTATAAGTATCCTATTGATTAATGATAGCTTTAAATTCAATTTTATTTCGTTCATCATTTTAGCTATGTTCTTCTCCTTTAATTCCTCTGTGCTTTAGAGTTCTATCACGTTTGCTAATAATAATTAAATCTCGTTAATTGACTGTTTTATTATTTAACTTGGACGGTAATAAAATGTCAAATTGCACAACTAAATGAAAATCATTTCGTATTTAAACATATAACAATGGTAATGGGCAAAGGTAGTAGAAGATTAAAATTTGATTTTAGTTGATTTACCTCAGTCGATTAATTAAAGAAAAATAAAGAAAATAAAAAAATTCCAGTTTCCCACAAAACAAATAATATTAATTTTGTTACTTTGTATTTATATTACTTTATTTTAAATTTTCCTCCTGGGCTCGGTTTTGGGTAGACCCCCTAAATTGATTTTGATTTTTACCGACCGACGATAGTAAGGGAGGTATTGTTTTCACACCAAATTTCACATGTGGAGATTTTTACATATCTCCACGAATCAAGCATTTTCTTAACAGAAAAAAGTATTTTTAGTATGATGTCTGTCCGTCCGTCCGTCCCTATAGATGTGAACAGCTTGAACGGCTCAACGGATTTTGATGAAATTTGGTATATTTACTTAATGCATCAGTATGATGAATTGATAGATATTTTGTGTCTTTTTGGTGACGAAGTTGAGTTGGGTGATCAATGTATTAAGAATGGACGGATATCCTAGGAGTACATTACTTTGGCCTATGACAACTGGATTCCATGGGGATGGAGACTGATAGGTTTAACTGGGTCAGCCAGTTGAGAGGACTGCTGGTCTCTGACGGGTACATTGCTGTGATGAAGTGATGAAGCTTCTATTAAAGGGGCTCTGAATGGATTTGGTTTCTTCAGAATATGGCAAGTAAACATGAGTTTAGGCTTACTTTTGGATGTTGTAGTTATGTGGTTAATTAGAAGCAGGTTTCCCCTATCTGTAACCTGCTGGAGGAGGCCATATAGCCATATACCATTTAAACTATTACAATTTATGAACCTTATTGAAAATACTATATCTCTCAGGTAATCAGTCGTTGGTTGTAAATCGGTCCTGATGCGAGGTCTTTTTAGAGTTCCAAGTGGATTCGGATTAAGAATTTCTGTCTTCATAAAAAATAGATGCAATTGAGATCATACATGATGAATGAATAGTGGATGACGGAGGAAATTCGGGTGGAAGGACTTCGGAAGGAACAGAAGACTAAGTTCATACGCATTTAGATTATTTTTAGTTAAATTAAATATTTGAGTCATATATTTTTTGTTTGTTTTTTATCTTCTGTTTTTTAAACATTGTATGACCACTGGCCGATCCAATGAAATAAATAAATAAATAAAATAATAAATAATAATTATTATTATTCATAGATAGACCCTGAGGATCACACAGCTTTAAAGAGAAATTATTAATTAATGAATTTCCTTAGACCCTAACTTAAGTTTTCAGTGAGGTAGACTGTCGTGCTAACCACTAAACCACTAAATAATAATATATAGATAAATGATTAAACTATTGAAAAATGTAAATATAAATATATATTTTTAAAATTTTTGTATATTTTTATAAATGAACAACATTTTATGCTTATAGTACTTGGAGATAGTTGATTGAGTTGATTGTTATTAAAGTTATAACTATTTTTTAAAATTATTTTTATTTTTTTTATTTAAATTATATTTTAAAATCATTTAAATTTTGATTTCTATATTTTTATAATTAAACAAAAACAATTATTTAGTATTAGTATTTATTAGAAATACAATAATAATTAATATTATTCAATAATTTCTAATATAAAATGGAATTCATTTAGAAATCTCTCATTTAATCATCCCAATCACGAAGTCCATTATTCATTTGTAAAAAAAAAAAACAATATAATATATAAAAAAGATAAAATTAAAACTTGTACTTTAATAAACACTATTAAAAACGGTCATTATACTTGCTAACTAATTAGTAAGCTTTGCGTGATGGTATTTTTCCCTCTTATTTTCACACCACACCCTACAAATTGAAGTTGAATACTATTTCTAATTCCATCCTAATAATCCATTAAATTTTTTTTTAATATCATTAATCTTGTATATGATGTTTATTATGATTTATATAAATTATTTTTTAACATTTAAGTTAAACTACATAGATATTAACTGTTAACATTTTTATTCTAGTGTGATTATTATATTAAGAAATGTTAAAATTTATATAAAAAATATATTTTAACTTTATTGTGATATTGAGTTTTATTTTTAAAACTCAAAAAGGTTGGATTGTTCAATTTGCTGAAAAAAGAGCTCCTCATTTCTTTAAATATGCTATTCTATTTAGTTGTTACTTTAGTTAAAGGAGTAATTTTTAAATTTATCATTAGTTATTTATTTTAAAATTTAAAATTGAAAATAATCCATTAAAACCTTTCAACTAAGAAAAAAAAAGTCATTCAAAACCAAATTACAAATCCGAACCTTAATAAATTAATACAAGTATATATATATATATACATATATTCCCTATGTATTTATTCCACACATCTATTCTGTTAACAAAGAATAATTTGCCCCTTTTATATGAAGCTGTGGCGTCGCGGTTAAATTTAAATTATTTTGTAAAAAATTAAATACATAAATAAAAATTAAAATTATTTAGAAAGTTAAATATAATATTAAATAAATTAAATTAAATTATTTTATAAATATAAAAATAAATAAAATGTAATTAAATGTATCATAAATACATCCAAGTTTTTAAGAATTTTTTTTTTAAATAATATACAATATTTTATTGAATATGTAGAAAAAAGGCATGATATTTTTATTCATTTAATTTACAATAATTATTCATTTAATTTACAATAAAAAAAAAAAATAGAAAAATATATACGAGGCTAACTGTCTAGAAAAAAATCTGGAGTGTCCCCACTCGAATATCTCGCAAATTTGAATTGAATTAATTAACATATATTATATTTATATTCAATTTAATTAATTATAAATTATAAATTAAAATTAATAAATAATATTTATTAAACCAGCGCGTGTTTGGCTCTTTGTTGATGGCACCACGTCACGTGCTGGCACATTAATTGCTGTCGTGTTAAAAAATTAATTCTGGTACTTTCAGCGATTCAAACAAGCTGAAATTCTATATATAACAGTTTTATACAATTTTTAATAATATAAAAAACTATCAAACATATATCTTTATTTTTACAGTCAGTTTAGAGGGGAAAAAATGAAAACGTGGTAGGTAATGGTCCTCTTGCGAATAAGCTACATTTCTCAAAAGTTGATAGAAAACTACGAATTTTGAATAATGCCCGTGAACCAAATTTCATTATTCTAGCTTAAACCAATTTTGCGCAATCTTGTCTATATACATACAGATATTTTTTCAACCATAGTGAAAAAGGCTCAGGGACCTTCAAAACGTATAAAAACATCAAAATCTCAACATCGAAAATTTTCGTGATGGCAATACTAAGATAGTAAAAATATTAATTTATAAATATAAAAAATATTATTCTATAAATATAAAAAATATTATTTTAAACATAATTAAATATTATTTTAAACATAATTAAATATTATTATGAATAGAATTAAATATTATTTGAATAAACATAAAATGTTTTTTATATTTATAAAGTTATTAGAATTATATATTTCTTTATAAAATATAAAATGATTATTGATCTTGTATCCATATAAGCAGGTTATACTTCAAGAGTGCTGAGTTGTATTTTAACTGTTCACCTGTATCCATTCTGATATATTCTATTATTATTATTATTATTAACAAGCAAAATATTATTATTTTTATTAATAATATTAATGTGTTTTATTAAGAAGTAAGCTTGTGTTTATACCTATGAACGAGTCATTGGATTATACAATAGACAAAATCCAAAAAGCTATCACCTCAACAAGCCACAATGATGGACAAACCATTCTTGGATTTTACATTACGATAATGCAACATCGCACGGCGAATTTGTTTTCAAGATAATTTAGCAAACAAATCTTAACGACTATCGATTCACCACTACCATATTCACCCGATTTAGCACCATGCTTTTTTTAGATGTTCAATAAACTTGAAAAGGCAATACCGTATCGACTCAAATGACTAGATAAGAGTTGTATCGAAAAAAAGTATTAAAAATTTTCTTGTAAAATGTTTTTTTTGAAAAGATTTATGTTGCAGGCGATACAATTAATATGGAAGAATAATCCAGTGGCGCAACCAGGATTTGATCCTGGGGGGGGGTTTGACTAGCCGCTCCACCTTCCTATGGCGCCCCCCCCCCTCGGGCTCTCTCAAAGCAAATTTTCATTAAGATTTTTTTTTTATATTTAAAAAAGTTTTGTAAATGAAACACTGATTTTACAAAATCTGGCAAAAAAATTTAATTTTGTATTTTATTTACTCGTATTCACAGTTTTAGAAAGAAAATATTTTTTTTTCAGCTATAAGTAAATCATTTTAGCTTTCCTCATGAAATAAGGATAGCTTATACAATGATTGGAAAATTTTTGCTCCGAGATTCTTCGAGATTTCCACTTTTCAGACGGTTCTAAATCCAAAACTGCAAAAAAAATTTTTTGAACCGGCTCGTTACCGAGATTACGTCTAAACAAAATGAGATATTGTCTTGAAATTTGATATTTAGATGGTTTTTTTTGGGAATGATGGGCGGGGATTGGATTGTTTTTGGACAAGATCGGACCATAAATAAGGGTAGTTTAAAGAGGTGTCAAAGCACATTTTATTGATTTTCTTAATAAATATCGATTTTTATGAGAATTATCATACTATCGTATTAAATTTATAGGGAATAGAATTTACTAAAAGTTTCATTATATTAATTTTTACCTAAACTTAATAATAAAGGAGTTATTTATAAAAAAACTACTTTAAGATTTCGAAAGCTTTTCGTCCGCCCGTAGTGGCAGGATATTTTGAAAAAGAAATCATGTAAAAATCCCTAAGAAAAAATCCCTAAATGCAAATATCCCTAAAAGAATAATTTTTTTGTTAAAATTTTTTTAAAATAAAATAAACTTACTTATTATACACTAAGTTATACTTTAAGAATTTTTTTTTTTCAAATAAAAAGAAAGATATTTTTTCTTTTCTATTTGTATTATAGTACATAATATACAGCAATTTATATTTTTTTCTCTCCTGGGGGGGGGGGGGGTTAACCCCCAAACCACCCCCCTGGTTGCGCCACTAATAATCTAAGATATTTCATTTTTGCATCACACTAATATATAAATATATATAGGTTCAAAAAATTGATATTGATTCTAGATTTTAAAAACTTATTTTATTATTATTATTTAGGCCAGTGGTTCTTAAACTGTGGTCCGCGGACCCCTGGGGGTCCGCGAAGCCTTTACTGGGGGTCCGCGGTCCTCGGAAAAAAATCATCGTAAAAATATATACATATATAAATATTTAAAGTTCATTGTTTAACTATATCCTCCTAGAGAATTACGGCTATAATTTAATACTATTAATAATACTATTTTATTTTATTAAATTGATAATTATGTCAATTAATTTTTTGTGAATAAATAAACATATATAAAAAACTATATATAAAATTTGAATTTTCATCCATTCATTCATTTAAAATCATTTTTCGATTGTTCCTTTAAAATAACCCCTCTTAGGGGCTCGGAAGGGGAGGCATATAAGGGAATTTTCTTTCACTTTGTTATTGGGGAAAACCAGGGGAGGGGACAGTCTTACCCGGAAAAACCCAAATTGTCAGCGTCCACTCTGGGGTTTTAAACAGTTTTAAAGCAAATGTTAATTATAAGTTCATTTCTCAACGAGTTGTATCTTTAAATTATTTTTATTAATGTTAATTATAAGTTCATTTCTCAACGAGTTGTATCTTTAAATTATTTTTATTAATTTAATTAATTATAATTAAATTATAGCTAATAATAGTTTATTATAGCTAATAATTTTTTTTAATTTTTAGTGTAATTTGCATGATCATTATTTTATAAAAACAATAAACACATTTTGCAATTTCCCAGAAAGGCTGTTTTTGAGAGTAAGTATAAGTTAGTTTTATGAATAAAAAATATTTATTTTAATAATATTTTAGAATCAAATTACGAAATTAATAATATTTTAGAATCAAATTACGAAATTAATAATATTTTAGAATCAAATTACGAAATATATTTATTATATAAATTAATATTCATTTAAAATGATATTAAATCATTTATTTAAAATGATTTAAAACATTTATTAAAATGATTTAAAACATTCATTTAAAATGATATTAAAACATTCATTTAAAATCATATTAAAACATAGCTAGTAAATAATAATTCGTTATATTTATATTATATTTATATTATATTTATATTATTGTAGTTCAATGTTAATAAATTACTCCATAAAATGGATCGTTGGCTACAAACTGGTTCAACACAGAAACGGAAAGAATCAGATGATGAGGCATCAACAGCAAACTCTACCAAGAAACGCAAAACTAGAAAATATTCGGATGATTATTTATCATTTGGATTTACTTATATTTGCAACAATGATGTGGAAAGACCAGTCTGCGTTCTATGTCAGGAAAGTTTATCCAATGAAAGTATGAAACCTGCTAATCTCAGACGTCATTTACAAACAAAGCACAGCGAGCATGTTAGTAAGTCTATCGAATTTTTTAAAATGAAAAAAGAAGAACTTAATTCAAGTCAGAAATTGATGGTAAAGACGGGATCTGGTGGTATGAGTAAGAAAGCAGTAATGGCATCATATGAAGTAGCTCTACTTATTGCTAAAGCAGGAAAGCCGCATAATATAGCAGAGCAATTAATTCTTCCTGCTACAAAAGTAATTACAAATATAATGTTAGGAACTAAAGCAGCAAACGATATAAATTTGATTTCATTATCAAATGATACGGTTAAGAATAGGATTGAAGACATGTCATGTAATATAAAAGAAGAATTAATATCGAGAGTGCGCAAAAGTCACTATTACTCATTACAATTGGATGAAAGTACTGATGTCACTAATAATGCCAATTTGTTAGCTTTCATTAGATATGAGTTTGAAAATCAAATACAAGAAGATGTATTGTTTTGTGATTCACTACCTTCACGAACGACAGCTAATGACATATTTAACAGTTTGAATAATTTTATAACCGAAAATGAAATAGAGTGGCCAAAATGTGTTGGAATTTGCACTGATGGTGCTCGTGCAATGTCAGGTACAAGAACTGGATTGATTGCTCTTATTAAAAATGTTGCGCCTCAGGTTGTTTGGAATCATTGCTGCATTCACAGAGAATCATTAGCAGCCAAAAATATGTCACCAGATTTGAAAAGAACATTAGACGAAGTAGTTAAAATTGTCAATTTCATTAAGGCTCGTCCACTTAATTCCAGAGTTTTTAAAATTTTGTGTGAGGAAATGGGTAGTCAACATACACATTTATTATTACATACAGATGTACGTTGGTTGTCCCGCGGGAAAGTACTCATTCGCCTTTTTGAGCTTCGAGATGAAATACGATTGTTTTTAATAGATGCGCATTTTGAACTGACCGAATGTTTCAATGATTTTATCTGGTTAGCTAAGGTGGCTTACTTGACTGATATTTTTACAAAATTGAACGAACTTAATTTGAGCCTGCAAGGTACTGTTGTAAATATATTTAAAGTTGAAGATAAAATAGAAGCAATGATTAAAAAAATCGACTTGTGGTCGAAACGCATCCAGAACGGTGTATATGAGTCTTTTCCAACTCTCAATGATTTCATAGAAAGCTCCAGTGAAAAATTGCTTAATCAAACGCGTCAATTATTTGTTGAACATTTAATTACTTTGAAAAGCAACTTCAGGAAGTATTTTTCTACTCCTGATCCTTGCAATAACTGGATCAGAGATCCATTTAATATGGAAATTACAAATGCTAAACATTTATCTGCACCTGAACAAGATATTCTCGTGGAATTATCATGTGATACAACATATAAACTAAAATTTAACAAAACTGAATTGAGCAACTTTTGGTTACTTCTCAGGTCAGATTATCCTGCGCTTGCAAATAAAGCACTTCAACACTTGATTCCATTCTGCACAACATATTTATGCGAACAAGCTTTTTCGGTACTATTTTATATTAAGTCTAAATATAGAAACAAATTAAATGTAGAGCCGGATCTTAGATTAAAAGTTTCCAATATTAAGCCAGATATTGAGATTCTTGTTTCAAGAAAACAACTGCATACATCTCATTAAATATGTAAGTTATATTTAATGAGATAGATGCAGTTATTTTTTAAAATATTTCTTATTTAATATTTTCTGAAAAAAATTATAAAATATTTATATGAATTTAATGTAAGTACCCATTATAATTTGTGAGATTTGTTGCTATGACAATGTTTGTATTTTCTTTCTTCAATATTATAATTTCTAATAAAATGTGTTCTACAATATGCAAAAAAATCGTTATTCACCAATCACTGTTAGAAATATTCATCATATATCCTTGTCCTTATGAGATCGTAAGCCAGAAATTAATTAATAAAATGACGTAAAGTACCTAAAGTTGTGATGGGGGTCCGTCAAAAAAAATTTTTTCAAGTGGGGGTCCGTGGAGTACATAAGTTTAAGAACCTATGATTTAGGCAATCACTTATTTATACTCGTACTTACCTACTCTATAATCTTTATTTTTTTTTATTGTATCATATAACCTATTTTTTATTATTTATATAAAAGCTGAAATCCTTTAGAAATTGCGTCAATAGCTATCATTGCCTAAAAAAATCCCCTTCTATGTGAAAAGGCCAAACAGAAGAATCCAAGTGTCAGTCAGTCAGTAAAATGTGCCCTTCATTTCAACCGAAGGACGATGCCGATCGATCGTTATGGCCGAATGAAACAGCAACAGAACAACCATCAACAACGGCATTCTTTAGAATCATGCATATTGAAAATACACATCCCTCAAACTTTATTACAATGATAAGGAAACTTTTCGGGATCATCACTTCCTTGATAGATACTAAACTCCATTCAAAGATTTTATAATACATCAATAACTTTTAATTTATCATCCCTTATATTTTTTCTCAAAAAATAACAAATAAAAAAATGAAAAAAACAAAACAAATATAAATATAAATAAAAAATAATTAAAAAAGAAATATAATAATTTTCCCAAATAAAATTTTTTCAATTTTTAAATTAACTATATTTTTGTCATATACAATTTTGAGGCTAAACTTCTCCTATCTACCTATCTAATCTTATTATACTAGCAATAATTATATCTATCTATCTAAATAAATCATATCTTTCTGAAAATTGCCCAATTCACCTGTTAGAGGGGTTTTAATGTGAATAATTGATTTGTATAGATCTCATTTATAGGTAAAAATTATTTACTATCTCGCAAGATCACGAAAATTTTCGATTTCGTGATTTTGAAGTTTTTATAGGTTTTGAAGTCATGTTCACTAAGGATGAAAAAATGTCTGTGTGTGTGTTTGTGGTCAAAAAGAGGACGATTACCTACCACATTTTAATTTTTTTACTATCTCACCAGAGTATTGCGATTACAAAAATTTTCCATATCGAGATTTTGATGTTTTTATATGTTTTGAAGGTCCCTGAGTCATTTTGACTAAATTTGAGAAAAATGTCTCTGTGTATGTATGTATATGTGTGTGTGTGTGTGTGTGTGTGTATGTAGAGAAGATTACGAAAAAACGGTTTTAACTAGAATAATGAAATTTGGTACACGGGCATTATCCAAAATTTGTAGTTATCTATTAACTTTTAAAAAATATAGCTCATTCAGAAGAGGACCATTGCCTACCACGTTTTCATTTTTTCCCTCTAAACTGACCGTAAAAATAATAATATATGTTTGATAGTATTTCACATGATTAAAAATTGTATAAAACTGCTATATATAGAATTTTAGCTTGATTGTATCACTGAAAATACCCGAATTAACTTTTTAAATTTTGACTTAAAAATGAAGGTTAAGGTTTTAAATTTAGAAAAAAATTTAATTAAATTTAATAATTTAAATTTAATTAATTAATTTTAATTTTTAAGATCTATCTCTAGTCTAGGCTAGACTATGTTTTATCGATTTCCAACCGTATTATATTTACGTTCAAAAGAATTCAAAATAATGTTGATATTATTTGATTGCCTTCTCATTTCAAAAAAATGTTATCAGTGAAAATTATTTTAAAAAACTATGTTCCGATAGAATAAAATTTTAATTAATTTTCAAATATATAGAAAAAACGCTGAATATCCAATTAAAATTTGCGAGATAGTCGAGTCCAGATTTTTTCTTAATTAAAGGAAATGATAATAGGTGTTAATAAAAGGATATCCAAATATAAAAAATAAAAAATTACAATAATTCAAAATGTAGTTTTAAAAATATTATATATATTTATTTGAATATTATTATTATTATTAGGTTTTGCACTTAATCGGCATTTAATGCTGGTAAATTTTCACCTTTTGGTCTGTTTTTGGGATTAGGCTCGGACGATGTGGAAAAAAAATTCTTTAAAATGATTAATTTAAAATTCATTTGAAATGAAAAAAAAATATATTCAATAAATATGATTATTTAATATTTATATTTATTTAGTAAAATTCCTGCTTTCCTCTTTGTGAGGTTTAGGCTACATTTAACTCTTATAATTAGCAGTAAAAATTAAAAAATCAAGATTATGATATTTTAATATTAAGTTAATAAAAATGAGCGCGCTTTTAGAATAAATTAAATATTATAGTTTAAATATTAGAAATATAAAAATTAAAATTTATATTATAATTTAATTCTAAGAGAGAATAGCTAGAATAAATATTAATATTTTTATATTCATTATCCAACATGTATAAACAAGGTACAGAGGTAGACATCGGCTGAAAATAAATATATTAAGGGTTTTATATCTTAAAATATGGACTTTTAAAAAAATAAATTGATTGATAGATAAGAAAAGTAAAATGAAGTATAATAATCGGTCCAGCCGATTATCCTAGAATAGACCGGTAAAATTCTCATAATAATATTCTCAAATCCTCAAAGAATAAATTTTCAAGGTACCGATCGGCGACCCGGTACTAATGATTAAATCAATAAAATAGAAAATATTATAAATTTCTTTATATTAGACTTAGTCTCAAGGCAAAGAACCGAGCGACGATTTGAAATAAATTAATTTCCAAACAACATTATATATATATATATATATATATAAAGAATAAAGAAAAAATATTTTTAAAACGTGAATTAAAATGACTAAATTATATTATCTTAGTTTTGATTTTTAGTTTAATTAATCAATTATTTTACATTTCTATATTTTAAGTTAAATATTTAATGACAATGAATATAAAATTAATACTTTGTAAACTACCACTTCCGGTTTCCGGATATACACCGAAAGATGAGGAATTCATGCTACTGATGCATTAAATAAATATGCCAAATTTTATCAAAATCCGTTGAGCCGTTCAAGCTAGACACGTCTATACGGGCACGGACAGATGGACAGACGGACAGATATCATGCTAAAAATACTTTTTTCTGTTAAGAAAATGCTTGATTCAAGGAGATATGTAAAAATTTTCACATGTGAAATTTGGTGTGAAAACAATACCTTCCCTTCCTATCGTCGGTCGGTAAAAATGGTTAATAATTCAATTTCATTTGATTTCATTTGATAACTTCACTAATTATCTGCTTATATTTTTATTAAATTTATAATTTTGATTTCGATTGATTCTATTTTTGTTTTCCAAGAAAAAAATTCCTATAAAGTATTCTCTATTTTATTTGTATTGATTATTATATATTAGCATTATATAAACATAATTTATAAGTATTCGATTATTGAACAAATAAATTATCTGTTACCATGGAAGTGAAACTTTATTTTTTTAATAATATTTATATTTAGTGATTATAGTCCTGGACCGAGGAACTTGAGTTCATTCATTTATATTTTTTATTATTAAATAATAAAATAATATAATAAATTGTATGAAATATAAAAAAAAATATTAAATAAATAGAATGATTACTTAAAATGGAAATCAATAAATAAATGAACAAATAAAAAAACATGAAAAATACAAGCGTAGCTTAAATGATATCGTCTTTAACTCTACTACTACTTGAGATGGAGAAATCAAATCCTATCAAGTTCACAAAAATTAAAAATTTTTTATATAAGTAGAAAACAAAATTAAATAAAAGATAAAATTTCTAGCAAAAATGGTTAGAATGAGCTTAGAAAAATAAATAAATAATTAATTGAATTATATATTTATTTAAATTATTATTGTTAATATTTTTTTAATTTAATTTTTTTAGAGGTTTTAATTTAATTAATTTCTTGTTTTCCATCTTTGTTGTGGACTAATTAAGAGGTCTTTTACAAATTAGAATTTAATCAACACAAATTGTTTTAATTAATCAAATAGTATTACTGTAAAACAATATTCAAACGTATGTCTTGAAAGATCATTTAAAAAATTTAAAAATCATTTAAAATAAATAATTTTAATTATATTTTAAATTATAAATTAAATTAAAATACTTAAATAATTTTAATTATATTTTGGTCGATTTTTTGATCTTAATATACTAAGCATTCATCTCTAATAAAATCTTAACCATCAGTCATATTTTTACTATCTCACCAGAGATAGTATAGCGATCATGAAAATTTTCGATATCGAGATTTTGATGTTTTTATATGTTTTGAGGGTCCCTGAGTCATTTCACTAAGGTTAAGAAAAATGTCTGTCTGTGTGTGTGTGTGTATGTAGACAAGATTACGCAAAAACGGTTTGAGCCAGAATAATGAACACGGGCATTATCCAAAATTTGTAGTTTTCTATTAACTTTTAAATAAGTTGACCTGTGGCCAGGTCCGAACCGACCGACGGTTTGAAGTAAATTAATTTCTAGCTACAGAAACAATTTCAAATAATTTTAATATATCTATTAATGTAATAAAAAACAGATATGAATACATAAATAATAAATATAAACATTTTTAATTTTATTTTATTTATAATATATATGTAAGACCAGTGACGTCATGAATGGCTGGATGACGTCATATAATTTTAAATCAAGAAAAAACTAATAAATATGATTTTCCCGAGGATAAAACCAATACAAAGTGCATGATTCGTGGTGATATATAAAAAATCTCCTCATGTGAAATTTGGTGTGAAAATAACCCTTCCATTCCTATCGTCGATCGCTAATACTACCACTTCCGGTTTCCGGATTTGCACCAAAAGTTGATCAATTCATCCCACTGATGCATTAAGTAAATATACCAAATTTCATCAAAATCGGTTGAACCGTTCAGGCTGTACACATCTATACGGACGGACAGACGGACGGACAGACATCATGCTAAAAATACTTTTTTCTGTTTAGAAAATGCATGATTCGTGGAGATATGTAAAAATCTCCACATGTGAAATTTGGTGTGAAAACAATACCTCCCTTACTATCGTCGGTCGGTAAAAATGTAGCTCATTCGAAGCCTCATTCATTCGAAGCCTCATTCATTCGAAGCCTACCACGTTTTCATTTTTTCCCTCTAAACTGACCGTAAAAATAAAAATATATGTTTGATACTTTTTCACATGATTAAAAATTGTATAAAACTGCTATATATAGAATCTCCGCTTGTTTGAATCGCTGAAAGTACCTTAATTAATTTTTTTAACACGTTGACTGGCAATCACGCGCCAGCACATGCATTGGTGCCATCAACAAAGAGCCAAACACGCGCTCGTTTGATAAATATTATTTATTAATTTTAATTTATAATTTAATTAATTAAATTTAATTTTTAAATGTAATATATGTTAATTAATCCAATTCAAATTTACGAGATAGTCGAGTGCAGACACTCCATTTATATATTTATATTCTAGGGTGATTTTAAACAAATATATAATATCTAGAGAAAGTAAAGACGTTGTTTGAATACTTTTACCATAAACATTCCTTTAAATGTTCTCAATTTCTTGCAAAATTTCTTAAGAAAATACTGGAATAATATTATAAAAATTAAATTCTCCGAATGTAATATGGAGAATAATTCTCAACACTCCATATAACTTATTCGTAGAATGAAAAGAAAAAAGAGGAAGCGAAGTGAGTGGGAAGTGATGAAAGCAAAGGATGGATGCTGTGTTTCTCTGTAGATATGTCTTTGAATTAAGTTGCCTTCCTGGCCAATGCATGCTCAATGGAATGCTCAGCCCATCAACACTAATTAACTTGGCTCTTTCCAACTCCCTTGACGAGTGGTTAAACTTCAGAGTTCTCCATCCAAAAAGCGAGGGATGAGTGGGAGTTGAAAGGGTGGAAGCAGAAGGCTTTCTGCTTGAGCCGGCGCCAAGACCCTTGCTTGGGGTCGACCATCATTCTTTTGCTGTTATCTCCCATTCCAACCATGATAAGAAATATTGAGTCTACTTCTGGTATGTAGGAAACTTGAACCTTTAAAGAGGTGAACCCGTAGAAAATCTTTTTTTTTTTTACTAAACTCGATAAAAGTCAGATAATTTGTTTGTGGAAAATTTGATTAGAGAATAATCCAATTGGTCATACAAGGAAAGAGAGAAAATAAGCAAGAGGGTGTGGTTGTAAAACATTTATCAATGTAAATGATTTATTTACATAAAAATGTCTGTAACAGAAACATCTAAACTAAGAAAACTATCATTTTTATAATTTTTCATATTATATGAATTATTATTTATTAATTATCTTTATTATTTTTACCGACCGACGATAGTAAGGGAGGTATTGTTTTCACACCAAATTTCACATGAGGAGATTTTTACATATCTCCACGAATCATGCATTTTGTTAACAGAAAAAAGTATTTTTAGCATGATGTCCGTCCGTCCGTCCTTCTGTCCGTCCGTCCGAATAGATGTGTACAGCCTGAACGGCTCAACGGATTTTGATGAAATTTGGTATATTTACTTAATGCTCAGTATGATGAATTGATCAACTTTTGGTGCAAATCCGGAAACCGGAAGTGGTAGTATTAGCGATCGACGATAGGAAGGGAAGGGTTATTTTCGCACCAAATTTCACATAAGGAGATTTTTTACATATCACCACGAATCTTGCACTTTGTATTGGTTTTATCCTATAGAAAAATCATATTTATTAGTTTTTTCTTGATTTAAAATTATATGACGTCATCCAGTCATTCATGACATCACAGCCTGGTCTTGTATATATATCTATATATATAAAGGAGAGTGTTTGTATGTATGTATGTATGTATATATGTATATATATATGTAATTTGTTTACTTTTTTGCTGTCATAGAAACAAACAAAAAAGAAATTTCCTACTTAACCGACACTTTACCGGTAATTTAGAATTATGAACATCAAAAAATAAGAAACGATTTCTATGAAATTACATCACAATATTCTTATATATCTCTATGGTAACATAGGCTATAGATTTTATTAATATCTAATTCTAATCAATAACCGCAGAATTTAATTTTTTAAAGTTTATATAGTTCTCTGTGTTGTTCATTCAAGAGCCAGGCGTGGCCCACTGACTGGCGGACTCATTTTACACAATGTATATAACTAGCAATCAAAGAATTATTATAAATTTTAACTTTTTATTTTAAATTCTAATATTCAAATATCATTTCAATTAAATAATTTATTCTAAAAGTTCTCATTTTAATTAATATAATAAAATATTTAAATCATATTTAACTTAAATTATTTTGTATTTATTCTTTCTATATTTGAATACTTCTTTTATTTTAAGGGAGGGAATTAACTATGATCTAAAAAAATTAATTAATCTTTAGTTTTATCAATACTTTTATACCGTTAATTTTTATAAATTGTCTCAAGTCTCTAACTTTGCATTTTCTAAAATTTTATATAATTAAAAATATTCAATAAAAATCAAGCAATGAAATTAAAATATCAAAATGAAATGATCAAGAAATATTATACTCTATTATAACATATACAATACTTATAACTATAGGCGGAGGAAATATTAGACGATATCATTGCGGGTTCATGCCAAATCGATCAACATTAATTAAGATATTTTCATTATGACAGATATTAAAAAAACAGCGAATTCGATATCTATGTTCACTAATTATTTGTAGACTTTAGTAAAACCTACGCATGACTCAATAGATCCGGATAAACTTTTTCAAATTTTGATCTTAAAATATATCTTGAAGGTAGTAAAGAAAGAGTAAGATGCGGAAATCAATTGTAAAATATTAGGTGACCCAGACGACTTAAATATAATAGGAGATTCGGCAATTGCAATTACAGATAGCGGGGAAAAATTAATCGAGGTAGGAAAAGAGATGAGGTTTGAAATTAATAATGATAAATAAATATATTTAGAAACAAACAGGAGCAGTATTAACATACAAAATGTAGAATTTGAATATGTAGAAAAATTGAATGTAATCACGAAGAATAATAATATTTGAGAAGAATTTAAATCGAAGTTGCAATCGGGAAACGCCTGTTATCATTCAGTAAAGAGGCTTATCTCATCAAAATTATTATAAAAGGGAATGAAAATTAAAATATATAAAACAATTATTTTGTCTGTTGTATTATATGAGTGTGAGACATGGTCTATGATCTTAGGAGATGAGAGTGGATTCAGAGTATTTGAGAATAGGATTCTTCCCAGCATTTATGGGCCAAAGATGAGGACACCAGGGAATGACGTAAGAAAGATGGAACAGAGGCTCAGGATAAGAACACTTGGAGAAATGTAGTTGTAGCTGCCAAGAACTTTCGAGTAGATAGTTATAACATATTCAATAAAAATATATATAATTAATTTACTGATTAAATTAAAATATATTTTAAATAATCACACAATAAGAAATGAATGTTTTATGTTATACATTGATTGAAACAAAATGGATGAAAACCTTTTACTACTTTCAACCAAATACTATGTACAACTCGGGGGTACAGGGGGCGGAGCCCCCGTCTAGATGTGAAGAGCGACGAAGGAGCTCTGAGCAGCTAGTTATAAATAAAATAAAATTAAAAATGTTTATGTTATATGCCTATCTGTTTTTTATTACATTAATAGATATATTAAAATTATTTGAAATTGTTTCTGTAGCTGGAAATTAATTTATTTCAAACCGTCGGTCGGTTCGGACCTGGCCACAGGTCAACTTATTTTTATTCAAATTAAATAATTAATAATTTCGGTTAATTTTAATGATAAATCAAATAATTTTACTTACTATTCTTTGAAGACTTGATACCAAAAAATTATTATTTAAATTTATTTGACAAATCTTAATTCAAATATTGGAATGAGAATTTTAATAATTCTATCTATCTCTGTGGATTTACGGTTGTTATTGACCTTAAAAACCACATTTTTCCAATTATCTCTTTCCTGAGCTATTCCCATCCAACTCCTATTTTCTCCCATCTCTCTTATGTCGCTTTCTACATTATCCATCTACGCATACTTGGTCTTCCAATCAGACGTTTCCCAATCGGTTTCCATATAATTATATTTTTTTCGTAAATCTTTCAATCTCCCATTCTTGCCATGTGTCCCGTCCATTGCAACCTTCTCGATTTTATGACCCTAACTATGTTTGAAAATTCATGCAGTTTTTGACATTCCGTAGTCACCTCATCTTTTTACCGACCGACGATAGGAAAGGAAGGTATTGTTTTCACACCAAATTTCACATGTGGAGATTTTTTTTACATATCTCCACGAATCATGCATTTTGTTAACAGAAAAAAGTATTTTTAGCATGGTGTCTGTCCGTCTGTCCGTCCGCTGTGTGTTCATGTAGATGTGTACAGCTTGAACGGCTCAACGGATTCTGATAAAATTTGGTATATTTACTTAATGCATCAGTACGATGAATTCATCAACTTTTGGTTTATATCCATAAGTGGTAGTATTAGCGATCGACGATAGGAATGGAAGGGTTATTTTCACACCAAATTTCATATGAGGAGATTTTTTACGAATCATGCATTTCTTAACAGAAAAAAGCATTTTTAGCATGATGTCTGTCCGTCCGTCGGTCTGTATGCCCGTCCGTTTGCCCATTGTGTCCGTATAGACCTGTATAGTTTGAACGGCTCAACGGATTTTGATAAAATTAAGCATATTTATTTAATACATCAGTAGCATGAATTCATTAACTTTTGGTGTATATCCGGAAACCGGAAGTGGAAGTTTACTAACTATTAATTTTATATTCATTGTCAGAAAATATTTAACTTAAAATATAGAAATGAGAAATAATTGATTAATTAAACTAAAAATCAAAACTAAGATAATATAATTTAGCAATTTTAATTCAAGTTTTAAAAATATTTTTTCTTTATTCTTTATATATATATATATATATATATATATATATATATATAATGTTGTTTGGAAATTAATTTATTTCAAATCGTCGGTCGGTTCTCTGCCTGGCCACAGCTAAGATTTTTTGCCCTTATTTTTAAATACTCTAAATCTATTCTCGTCTTCCAAAGACATAGATCACGCCTCAGACCCATATAATAGAAACGGTAAAATAATTTTGAGAAAATAAGCTCCTTTACTGCATGATGAAAGCTACCCAATTGCAACCTCGATTTAAATTTTTCTCGAATATTATTATCCATTTTAATTCCATTGTATTTTTATAACCATCCTTCTCTCAACCCAATGTTTAATAAGTTACTTGTAGAACTCAATTCCGGATTGAGTCAGTTAACCGAAGATTCTAAGTTGTACACTTTCCATATAAACAATGAATACACAAATGATACCAAGGGAACGATTATCAATTCTTAATAAAAAATCAATTCTGTCATTACGCTTTAACAAAACAAATTCCACTACAATTTCGGGTACATTTGAAAACATTTTTGTTAATGGTGTGTTAACTGGTTAATTTACTTGACATACACAGGAATTTAATAATTAAAAAGAAGAATAGAATTGAAGAATTTAATTATTATTATTTAATGTAATCAAATTTAGTAGGAATATAATATTATCAAATATACTATATTAGACAGACATGTAATAAGGATCATATTTAGGGGCATTTAACAAGACATGGTCGATATAATTGATATCTTATCTTATTATGCTAGCTAAAATTGTATATATGTATTTATCTATATATATTGGTTCTCAAAAACCGCTCTAACGATTTTTTTCAAATTCACACTAGATATAGTATTTATAAAGAAAAATTAAGTTTTATTGATGATATCTCTTGAAACATACAGCTTCATTATTAATTTCTTAATTGAAAATTATATATGGAAAACGTCAAAATTTTTAATACTGCCTGCTAAGACAGTAAAAAAATGACAATTTTTTATCTAAATACATATAGTCCAGCGGTTGGACTGATGTTTTAACGAGTGGATTTCGTCGGTTCGAAACTCGCCGGGTGAATCGTTATTTAAAAATGAAAATAATGATTTTGTTATTTTTTTTTCTTTTTATCTATTGTTTACTTTTTAATAAATTACTATTCTATATTTATTTATTCATTGTTCTTTTATTAATAAAGTTTTAGATAGTTTTATAAGTTTTAATATTTTTTCAATAAAATATTATTCAATATATTTATTAATATTATTTTATTTATTATTATTGAGTACCCGAAGTTCCATTCATTTTAATCAGATTGATGCAATGATGCAACAGTTAATAATTGTAATATTGTAATAAATTTCTATCTTGAAAATTGTTACATATTATTCAGGATATTTTAAAAACTATTTCTTTCTTTAATTAATATTCATTTTTTCTATAAGTCAGATATATTTCCAAATATTAAATAATTTTTGAAGTGAAAACTTCTTTAGCGGCGTTGAGCACTTTTGCGGGATGGGGAAAAAGTATAGAACTCGCGTGATCGTGACCAACACCATGAAACCATCTGCTTTCAAATTTCTTATAACAGAGCGCGAAATTTGAATTGTCATTAGAACTGTTTTATAAATTATCTCTAACATATAAATATATATTTATTATGTAAAGTTCATTTCATATATACATATATAATCAAAATTATACGAAATGAACTTCACATAATAAATATATATTTTATGTTAGAGATAAGAATTATAAAACAGTTCGTATTGCAATATTTTAAACAAAGTTGTGTATTTATATATATATAAATATAAGTTACAAATTTGTTTAAAATATATGTTTAAAATAATATATAAGTTATATATATATACATGCATATGAAATTCATCTTTCTCGTGAAATAGCGCGAATTTCGTCTGTTTTAAAATTTCTTACGCAGAAGTTTTCACTTCTGTCGGCCAGTCCCACGACTGCCAATTTTGCTTTTTTAATTCCGAAAAGCTGCAAAGCACGTTTTTTTGTCTTTAGTTTGTTTTATAACCACTTGGGGCGCTAAACAGTTTTTCAAAAAAACACTATAGAAAAAAAATATATGTACCTATATATTATATATTTATGTATTATTGAGGAGCACAAGTTCATTAATTTTAATCAGATTGATGCAAATGTGTAACATTTAATAATTGTAATAAATAATTAAAGAATTGTGTATCAATATTTTTTAAAGGGTAGAGCGAGAGCTCGGTGTCCCAGGTATTAATATTACCAGCCAAATCCAATAATAATGAATCATTTTTTTTAACTTAAGTACCGAGCCGAGGCTCGGGGTCCCGGTACTATACATTATATTACTACATATATAATTTGTTAATATTAAAAGTGTGTGTACATTGATAAAAATATAATTGATTCGGTAAATATTATTATATATTTTTCATATCTTTATATAATCCTATAATTAATTTAATTTTTAAAAAAGTGAAGGGTAAGAGAGAAGAATGATTAGTTTCTTTTTTTTCTTTTTATCAATGGATGTGGATGTACATCGAAGAGCATAAAATTTATTTTATTTCGAAGAATATATAAATATTATTTAATAAATTCATATTTTAGATACACTAATCATCATAATCCATCAATTCTCAATTTAGAATTAATTATTCTATAACTTTATTTACATATTTAAAAAGAAAAACAACACTTTTAATTTTCTCATTTGTATTCGTTTAATTATTTTCAACATTGAATTTATTATAAAGTATGAAATAATTAACTAAATTATATTAGAAATTAATTTAATTGTACATATTAATATTATAATAAATATAGGAAATTGATTTTATAGCCAGTGAGATTATATTAAATAATCTTTTAATAGAGCTGTTAGTAGCATGAATACATCTGTCTATCTCTTTTATGAGAGGGTGCAATAGTATATATATATATATATATATATAAATGGACAGATGAATAGAAAGGAAGGACATTGTCATTTGCACCAATTGCTGCAAAGGGAAATTACGTTCATATATATATATGCTTCATTAGTTTAGAGTGGATGGAGTAGAAGGTGGATGTGATGGTGAGAGGGTTTCGTAGGTATTCCAGGTCCAGGAAGGACAATAAAGGGATAATTTATCAAATGCATTTTGTCTTTAGGTAAGATAACAGCCAGAATGAATGAATGAAATTTTGTTTTAAATTAACTACTCGTTTAAGTTAAAAAAGTAGAAAAACCATTTATAATTTTTCTTTAAAAATAAACGATAAATAAATTAAATATGAATTACCAGCAACAGTGGATAATTACCATCAATATTGAATAATGGGTGATAAAAATGTCTCCATTGAATGAAGCGAAACAGGAATTTATGTCATCTATATAAATAAACAAAGGTTTTTGGCTGCACATTGCTCAGAATTTAAAATTTTTTGCATATCTTCGCGTTTCATGACCTTTAAAATCCAAAAGTGACTTTAGAATTTTTCATGTCTGTCTGTCTGTCCGGAAAATAAGGATGTTATAGACTCAAAATTGGCTGAACCGATTTTGATGATGAAATTATATCACAATATTCTTTCATATCTCTATTTGAACATAGGCTATAAATTTTATTAATATCTAATCAATAACTGCTGAAATTAAATATTTTTTTAAAATTTGATATGTACATGTTGTCATTCAGCAGACCAAAGAATACAATACAAAGAATGTTTATAATATTTATATTTTTATTTTTCTAATATTTGCATTATTTCAATTGATCATGGCCTTTTTAACTTATTTAACTCAATGAAAACATTCACATTGCGACTATATTACTTCTTTTAAATTTTAAGATTATATGAATAAATAATTTTAATTTTGATCTCATAATTGGATTTTCACGTAAGTTTTTAATATGGGTGAACAATGTAGGAAGGGACGTGAGAGAGATGGGACAGGGTAGATGGTTATAGCTCCGGATAGGGACACTTGGAGAAATGTGGTTGTTGCGAACAAGAACTTTCGAGTACCTTGGAGCCACAGAGATAGATAGATAGTTATAATAATAAATAATTAATTTATTGATTAAATATAATATATTTTTAATAAAAACAGAAAAATAAATAAATGTTTTATTTAATTTACTGATTGAAACAAAATGGATGAAAACCTTTTATATATAAACTTTCAAGCAAATACTATGTATTACTTCAGAGGTACAGGGGGCAGAGCCCCCGAATAGGTGTGAAAAACGCCGAAAGCGGTCTGAGCAGCTAGTTAATACTAAAATTGTAAAGATAGTTTACAACATTTAGAATTTAAAATATTGATGTTTGTGTCCTCTGTTTTTTACTAAATTAATTATCTATTTTCTAGTCTTAATATTTTATTGGTAACGATCCTGATCAATTTAAAAAATAAAATGAAATAAATAAATAAGGATGAAAGAACCAAATGAAATTAAAACTTTTATTAACTGATAGAAACGAAATAAATCGTAAATAATATATATATAGATTTATAATAAAATATTATGTATACATCACGGAGGAGAGGAGGTTTAAGGAATAGATCTTGTTGGTTGAAACAACCACTGAAGATCGACTAACAAATAGATAGAATATGTTTAATATGATATTCTTAATATATATATATATATATATATATATATTGAAATAAATAATAAATTAATTAATTAAATCTATAATAAAAATTAGTAAAGTCTCTGTCTGAACTCATATAAAGATATTAAAATTAAAATACTAAATTTTTTATATTATTATTATTATTATTATTCGATTTTTTGCACATAATAATAATAATAATAATATACAAAATTTATTATTATTATTATTATAATTATTATTATTATTATATTAATTTTAATTTAATTCAAATTTTAATCTTAATTTTCAAAAAACAAAAATAAATAAATAAATAAATTTCCAAAAAATGATAATTAGTTATTTGTTTAATTTATTTTAAAGAGTAAGTAAAATCCACCTTTATAATTAGTACCTGGTTCACCGAGCCGCTGCTCGGTCATTAAAAAAAATTATTCCTTATTATCGGGTTTGGCTGATAATATTATAACCTGATTTATCGAGCCGCCGCTCGGTACTAAAAAAATATTCCTTATGAACTAAAAATATTTAAGATTAAGATTATTATTTAAAATAAATAAAGGACAAAATATATGAAACAATTTCAAATAATTTAAAAGAACATAATTTAAAAAAAATAGTCATAAAATATACAGCCCTTAAACGTACGTATTAATGCACTGAAAGACAAAAAAGTATGGCCTGTGGATATAACATAATATATATTTTTTTTAGTTTGATTATAAATATTTTTAATTTTATTTTATTTATAATATTTTGTATTTAAGGAAGCGCTGTCTGGCGTTGCCCGACGCCATTTTTTTTTTATTATTAAAATTTCTATTTTAAATTAAGAAAAAACTAACAAAGATGATTTTTCCCGAGGCTGAAACTAATACAGATCGATTTTTCTACATAAAAATTATCTTTGGTGTGAATTTCAAAAAATCCTTAGAGCGGTTTAATATATTAAAAATACAAATATATATATATACAATTTTTGCTAGTATAATAAGATAAGATGACAAAAAAAACACTCATCAGGTGGGTTTATTTTTTTTAGTAAGAATTTAATCGATGTTTAAATTAAAGTCGTGAATTATGGAATATGATGAAAAGAATTCAAATCTAATCAAGTTCAAATATTTACAAATTGAAATAGCAATTCAAATAAATCTATATTAAAATATAAATGAATGGGAAGGGTGAAATATCTGAAATTTTAATAAAAAATAAAAAAGTAATAATAATCACATTATTAAAATATGTAAACAAATGCTTTTCATTTTCTAGATAATTAAAATTTTATTAATTTTAATTTTATATGAATATACAAATCAATTCAGTTAAATAATTCAACTTTATCATTTAGAAACTTTTCTTATAAATAATAGATTTTTTTTCAAATATATTCGTAAATAATTTTATAAACGGAATTAATGGATAACTTTTGTTTTTTTGTTTTTTTAATTTATTAACTTGAGAGTAATAAGTTTTTGGATAAAATTTTATCTTTCATTAAAGTAAATATTTATGAAATAACTTCTGAGAGTGATCCTTATTATGGATTCGTGTCCATTAACCCTTTTTTTATACATTCTTTTCTTAATTTACTTTCACTGGTCTCGTAAATTTCAATCTTTAAGTATATAGTAGAATAATTATGCATAAATCAGAGTGAAGTTTCACTGGTGGGGAGTGTCGGATGCCTCCTGTTGAATTGTGACAAGGGTGAGGGAACGAATCGTGTGGATGTCCCCCGAATGGGGAACTAACCTGGGTGCTTTGGCCCCGAAACGCTGGCTGGGGCCCCTGGAGCAGCCTGATATTACGCAGTGCGGCCCGCTCTGCTCCGCCCCCGGGCTCCGCCCCCGAGAGGCCCCGGATTAATCTCCATGAAGACTCCCATCGGCATTGCGGCCAAAGCGCGCCAGACACCCTGCGCAGCTAATCGTTCCCAAATGATGCCTGCCTCGGCCACCCTCTTAGCTAGCTCCTCTTTGAAATCAACCCCCCCCCCCCCACCTCCTTACTTTTACCCCATTTCACTTGTTGTGTCCACTCGCATTCTTACAATTAACCAAAGCTCTCCAATTAGTCTTCCTTGTCTTCTAAACAACAACAACAACAACGAACAACAAGAACGACGACGACGACGACAATGACGACGATTAACATTAAAAGAAAAGATGTCTGTCACCTGTTGCGATTAATGAACGAACGATACCCCTTTTCTCCCGAGGGAGCTCCACTCATCCAAGAAAAGAAACAAACAACCAAGCAAAAGGTTTATTAAATGTAATGCCATTCATTAAACAGGAAACCAATTAAGAAATTAACCTCGAATTTCTTAAAGAATATAAATAAGAATTTTGTTTTATTTTTTTTTATTTTCATTTATGTGTACACTTTCTAAATAAAATGCTTTTAAATAAATTTAAATTAAAAAAATCTGGAGTGTCTCCACTCGGCTATCTCGCAAAATTTTAATTGGATTAAATAACATATATTAATTTAATTTAAATTAAATTAAATTATAAATTAAAATTAATAAATAATATTTATTGAACCAGCTCATGTTTGGCTCTTTGTTGATGGCACCACGTCACGTGTTGGCGCGTGAGATTTGCAGTGTTAAAAAATTAATTCTGGTACTTTAAGCGATTCAACAAGCTGAAATTGTATATATAGCAGTTTTATACAATTATTAATCATGTGAAAAATTATCAAACATATATCTTTATTTTTACGGTCACTTTAGAGGAAAAAAAAATCAAAACGTTGTAGGTAATGACCCTCTTCCGGTTGAGCTACTTTTCTCAAAAGTTGATAGAAAACTATGAATTTTGAATAATGCCCATGTACCAAATTTCATCATTCTAGCTCAAACCGTTTTTGCGTAATCTTGTCTACATACATACACACAAACATAGACATTTTTCTCAACCTTAGTGAAAATGATCCAGGAACCTTCAAAACGTATAAAAACATCAAAATCTCAACAACGAAAATTTTCGTGATCGCAATACTATCTCTAGCGAGATAGCAAATAAGAAAGAAAAATACATACTAGTGTCAAATCTTTTATCAAATATATGTAATTACACTTCAGAGATCATAAAATAATCGAATAATAAATAAATAAATCTTGTATATGCGCTTAAATCACTGTATCCGCTCTCAAGGGTCACATCTGAGTGATGTGGTTTTCATAACTTAAATTTAATAATGGCATAAGGTTTGCGATATGTTAATAAAATAAATTTTTTAACAAGCTGAGTAGTTTTAATTTTATAACGTTATGAAATCTGATAGGTTTTTCTGCTCCACCCTGTATATTATCTTAGTTTTTATTTTTAGTTAAATAATCCAATTATTAATTACTACTATATTTTAAAAGAAATATTTTCTGACAATGAATATAAAATTAATATTTTGTTAACTACCACTTCCGGTTTCCGGATATACAAAGTTGATGAATTCATGCTATAAAGGATTTAAAATTCAATAAACCAAATTTTATCAAAATCTATTGAACCATTCAAGCTGTACACGTCTATACGGACACTCAGTCGAACAGATGGACAGACTGACAGACATCATACTAAAAATACTTTTTTCTGTTAAGAAAATGCTTGATTCGTGAAGATATGTAAAACTATCCACATGTAAAATTTAGTATAAAAACAATACCTTCCCTTCCAATTTTAGGTCAATAATTAAGTAATTTATTCTAATTAGAGAAAAAAAATAAATTTACTAGTGAATAAAAAACAATAACGTACCTGCAAGATATAGGTATTTATTTTAAATGATTAATTTATTTAAATTATTTTTTTGGGTCTATTCCCTATTACAGAGAGGAAAAAAAACAAAAGAGAGCATACTTAGGTATATATTATATATTTATACAACACTTATTCACTCAATATAAAGGATTTAAAATTCAAGGCTTCCTCAATAAAATAATCAATAGTGTTATTATCATTTTTAATATTAATTCCGAGGATATTCTTCTAATTTAAAAATTAACCTTTAATGTGCTCATTAAATATGTATTTCATGAGTATGTTTGCCCTCTAATATTTGTTTTTATGTATAAACTAATATAAAATTCTTATTATTTTGGTTTTTTAAAGAACATTTATCAAAAATATTAATTATTGAGAACTGAATAAGGAAAAACAGAGTGTGACGTCAATTTGCAGAACATTACTTATGACAATCAGTATATAAACAATTTCTCATTCAATGAACATTCACTAATGACTTAATTTAATAAATATACAAATATTTTAATCTATACTTTATTAATTAAAGAAAGGAATATTTCTAATATAAATTCAAAAATTAAGACTCCATGCGAATAAACCTGGAATTTTCTAAAAATAAGTTGACCTGTGGCCAGGTCCGAACCGACCGACGGTTTGAAATAAATTAATTTCCAGCTACAGAAACAATTTCAAATAATTTTCATATATCTATTAATGTAATAAAAAACAGATATGGATACATAAATAATAAATATAAACATTTTTAATTTTATTTTATTTATAATATATATGCAAGACCAGGCTGTGACGTCATAAATGGCTGGATGACGTCATATAATTTTAAATCAAGAAAAAAATAATAAATATGATTTTTCTCGAGGATAAAATCAATACAAAGTGCATGATTCGTGGTGATATATAAAAAAATCTCCTTTGGTGTGAAAATAACCCTTTCCTTCCTATCGTCGATCGCTAATACTACCACTTCCGGTTTCCGGAATTGCACCAAAAGTTGATCAATTCATCCCACTGATGCATTAAGTAAATATACCAAATTTCATCAAAATCGGTTGAGCCGTTCAGGCTGTACACATCTATACGGACAGACGGACGGACGGACAGACATCATGCTAAAAATACTTTTTTCTGTTAAGAAAATGCATGATTCGTGGAGATATGTAAAAATCTCCACATGTGAAATTTGGTGTGAAAACAATACCTCCCTTACTATCGTCGGTCGGTAATTATATTTTAATTTATCAAATAAAAAATATTTTATGGTAATTTAAAAATATTCTTCATTAAAATTACACACAAAGAGTTTTATACTATATACATAATATGATCTTTTAAGTAAAATTTCGATTTAACAGAAAAATAATTTTCAGCCAATTGTAAACCTGAGCTAAAATTTTAACAAAGACGAAAGTATTTTCTTTAAACTTGGTTAACAAAGTAATGGATATAATTTCGATATTAAAAAATAAAATTTAATTTATTTATTTAACATAAAAAAAATTGATTAAAAAAAAATTAAACATGTTATAGATTCATTTATTAATTAAAAATGTTCAAATTTTTTATTGACTCAATTTAATTTATATCAATTTTCTTTTTTTTTTAATAATAAAATGGTTATTTTATTTTCGAAGGATATTAAATATATTATATTAAAAATAAAATATAAATATAATAAATTTATAACTGATTTTTATTGTTATATTTATTATATTAATAAAAAAAAACAACTGAAATTTAATTTATTTTTATATTAGAAACTTATATAAAAATATATAATATTATTAATAGAAACATAATTTTAATTATTTCAATTAAGTTAATACAAATCATAAATTTTTAAAATAATCAAAAATAAAAATAAATAAAAAAATCTGGAGTGTCTCCACTCGACTAACTCGCAATTTTGAATTGGATTAATTAACATATATTATATTTAAATTAAATTTAATTAATTATAATTTATAAATTAAAATTAATAAATAATATTTATTAAACCAGCCCCTGTTTGGCTTTTTGTTGATGGCACCAGGTCACGTGCTGACGCGTTATTTGCAGTCGTGTTAAAAAATTAATTCCGGTACTTTCAGAGATTCAATCAAGCTGAAATTCTATATATAGCATTTTTATACAATTTTTAATCATGTGAAAAAACTATCAAACATATATCTTTATTTTTACGGACAGTTTAGAAGTAAAAATGTGAAAATGATTCAGGAACCTTCAAAACGTATAAAAACATCAAAATCTCGACATTGAAAATTTTCGTGATCGCAATACTACCTCTGGCGAGATAGTAAAAATGAGAAACGTTTAAATCTAAATAAGATTGAAATCGGTTTGCTTCTTCTGTAAAGATGCCCAGTTCATTGAAAATATCCTATCCAATAGTATTAAAAATAAAATATATCAATTCATTATTTTGTTAGTTGTATTGTAGTGTACAGTATTGGGAGGCGTGGTCTATGAATTTGCGCAACGAATTTACATTTAGCATATAAGAAAATAGGATTCTTTGTAGCATTTATGGGTCGAAGAACGATGAAAGATGTTCACGAGACTGCATAACTAGAAATTGCATCATCTCTGATCATCTAAAATCATAGTTAAGGTAGTCATAGTAAGAGGAACTTATTTTTAAAGAGATCGATAGGCCCAGAACATAATAAGCGAACAACGATGGAGATAAGGAATATAGGAGTGAATATGATACGATTCGAGGTGGCTTAGTGTATGGATAGTTGAAGGAATACGATTGCTGCGTTTTAGAATTTTTGAGTTTTGTAGAGCCACTGAAATATAGATAAATAGTTTAAATTGTATTGAAAGAGAAAAAAAAAAAAGATTGTCTTCTTCTTTGATTTTTTTCCCAGAGGAATAAAAAAGATCCGATTTTTTTTAAAAGGGATTATTTAATTTAAACATGACCGGTACTTTTGTAAACTATTCTCATTCAAGTTGGAAATTAAATTTCCGCACACTTTTCAAGATTGCTTCTTTTTCCTTATTTTCTAATAATATAATGCGATAAACGATTGATTTATATATTATATAGATAGATTATATTTTACTCATGGTCTATTTTTTATTTAATTTAATATATAATAAAATAAAAAAAATTGACAATATTAAGTGAGAGAATACAATACAATATTTAATTTAAAATACATATTAATTAGTTACAGAATAATAAAGGATAAAAAATATTCAAAATACTTTATGCGCATTTTCAGTTACCAATAACTACTAAAATGCGCATTAAATCTAAAATTAACTCAAATTGAGTATTGTTTATTTTTCAACTTTTAAAAAACTAAATCTATTGATTTCTTTATAATTTAATATTTAAAATAAATAAACAATTTTGGGTGATAATTATTTGTATGATTATATGATATATTCTACAAAATTCAATATAAATTCATTATTTTAAATTAATTTATTTTGTCAATAGAATGTTCAATTTATTTCAACGATTGATTTGATAAGAAGAAATTTTTTTTTACATTTATCCCTTTTATTCATTATTCTTTATTAAGTGTATTCCATTAGTTCTAACATTCATTAATAGCTTAATTAATTCTATGGATTCTTTTTTTTTACAGTCAACACTAAATGATGAAATCTTGTATGAGAAAAAGCAGTAGCCGAAGAAATGTCAAGTCCGAGGATATGAAAGATGTCTCGTCCTCGGTATTCGCTCAGGAAAGAAAACGAGCTTCATTTATATTAATGATCACTCCTACTTTAAGAGCATTTTGATATTTTTTTCTTCTCTACCTTCCTTCTCTTTTTTTTTATCCTTTCATTCATCTACTCATTTCTTCTTCCTTTCGGTAAATCTTCTTAATATTTATTCTGAAAAATGCTTTTCAGGATTTGAAATGAATTCAAGGTTAATAAGTGAAAAAAAAAATCATTTAATTTTTTATTCTTTATCTTTTTTTTTTTTTTGTATATTTATTTAATAAAACAACACTGATACACAACTTTCATTTACAACTTTATAATTAATTTTCATTAAACAATGAATAATATAATAAGAAAAAAAATTAATTTAAAATCTAATCTCCAAAAAATGTTATTGGGTTGGCAACTAAGTCATTGCCGATTTCAAATAAGAAAGCAAATTCAGAATTTTTGTTTAAAAATATAACTTTATTCAATTAGATATTGCCTGTTCTTGTCGATGACCATTTTCCATCGTTCTGACAGCTTAAAAATTCCCCGTTCGTAAAATGTCTGGTCTTTGTTATTAAAAAACTGAATTAGGTGTGATCTGACATCATCCGCTTTGTTAAAAATTTTACCATTTAAAGAGTTGTGCATGGAACGAAACAAATGGTAATCCGAAGGTGCAAGGTCAGGGCTATATGGTGGGTGTGACAAAACATCCCAATCCTGTTCCAATAAATTTTGCCGCGTAAACAAAGATGTGTGGGGCCTTGCGTTATCATGATGGAAAACAACACCCTCCGGATTTGATAATACCGGCCGCTTTTCTTCAATTGCATCCTTCAGTTTGTCGAGTTGTTCAACATACACATTTAAATTTATCGTTTGGTTCTGTGGCATGAGTTCAAAATACAAAATTCCTTTGTAATCCCACCAGACTGACAGCATAATCTTTTTTTGGTGAATCTCTGCTTTTGATGCTGTTTGGGCTGGTTGATCTTGCTTCACCCACGATCTCTTGCGAGTAACATTGTTATAGACTATCCACTTTTCGTCGCCAGTAACTAGGTCCTTCAGAAATGGATCATTTTCATCTATCGACAAAAACGGCAATGACTTAGTTGCCAACCTAATACATACCCGACTTTAGAAAAATATTTACTTATTAAAATAAATATATATTTAATGTTTTCTATCAATTAAGAAAGAAACTATCTTTTTTTCTATGATCCACAGCACTTTAGTGGATAGTGAGTTTAACTACATATTCGAGTTTGACTTCAGACAATATAAGTTTTTTATTATATGAGGCTCTTTAAATTTGTAATTTAAATATAAAATCAGGAAAATCAAGATGCCTAAGCTGCAACCGACTTTTCATTCATAGGATAATTCAAAAGGGTGTTTTAAAAGTAAACGCATTTTCGTGGATTTGGATAATACTTTACCAGTGGGTTTCAATTCTAAACACACGTTTCTTATTAAATTTTTTCCGCCATTTTATAGTTTTCGAAATAAAAATTATTAAAATAAAGATTTTTTAAGATTGACAGAATAGTTATGAACGTCGAAATGTGCCATTAAGTAATGTTTTATTGACTAATTCACTAATTATTCACTTATTCACTAATTTTCGGTTTTTATAAGTTCGGTTTGGATATAGAAAATTATTTAATTACTTTTTTAATTTTCATAAATATAGATATAGAAAATTATTTAATTAATTTTTTAATTTTCATAAATACAAACCGAACTTATAAAAACCGAAAATTAGTGCGCCATCTGGTAGCCAAACGGATAAAACATGCTAAATAGAATATCAATGGATTTATAAGCAAATTTTAATAATTTTTATCTCGTTAACTAGAAGTGGCCCGAAAAAATTTCATAAGAAAATCTTGTTTGGTATTACAAAAGAAATCCACTTGTAAAGTATTATACAAATCCACGAAAATCCGTTTACTTGAATAATTGGGTGCAAAAGTTTTTATTATACTATATCATCATCAAATTTCTTTAACTGATTGTATCTTAATTCATCACTAATTAATTTCTATCTTCTTCCCTATGAGTGTCACTCCATTTCAGTCTTGATTTTTATCAAAAGTCATTAGTGAATTGGTTTCTTCTAAAATAAAGTTTTCTTGTGAATCGATTTTTTCTATAATTTTTTATTTTTAATTATGATTATAGAGGAGATGATTAGGAATCAAGCTATCCCATATTAGTTATCTCTTTTAAATTAATCTCTGTTATTTTATAAATTTTGTTATTATTTTATTCATAAATCAATTATTTCAATTACCCTAAATCTACTATCGTTCAGAAAAATAATATTAATTAAAATTGACATTTTACACAAATATTTATCTTTGATATTTAAATCGAATAAAATAAATATTTATTACAATTATTATATTATTAAAATTGAATAACAAGAATTTAAAATTTTTAACAACTATCCTAAAATTGATTAAATATTATTTATAACATTTATATATGTATAATTAATAATAGTTAGTAATAAAGTTTTAATATAAATAATTAATCTTTGGAATAAGTTACACTTTGAGATTAAATTTTAATAGTTATAATTTTCAATTCATTTGAATAAAAGATTGAAAATTTTAATTTTTAACTAGAACATAATTTTAATAGGAAATGAATCCATGAATTTATTAAATATTGATATTTTTTTTTTCTTCATTTTTAGTGGAGATAAAATTCTAATCCTTACATGACATTAAAAAAAAATCAATAGAGGGATTTTTTTACGATGATACCATAAAGTTTAATTAAATTGCTGGGAGAGCCTACGAGTTAGGCAACACCTTTGAAACTAAATAAGAGAACACTTTACACACCGTTCACCATCTTTCTACATAGTTTCACTCTAAACTATTATTTTCATAAAAAAATGATTCGAATTGAGTAAAATTACAATAAAAAAAAAAAAAAAAAAAATAAATTGATAATAAAAGTGATAATCATCGCAATTATTTTTTATATGCTACTTTTTTCCAATTCCATTAATCCTGTTAATTGATTTTTGATTAGTAAACTTAATTTTATTTTATTCTCTTTATACAACTACATAAAAATTTATATATATATGTTTACATAACAAAAACTTTTAATATATTTTATGACTATTATTATAGAAAATAGTTGTTTGATTGAAAAGAAAAGTTAATCACAAAAAAATCTACCCTACTTTATTTTATAGTATATATAAATAAGTAGCAGTAATTATTGTCAAAGCAGGCAACAGGTTCTCTATCCCCCCTTCCTTTCACTCTTCTCGATTGCATTATAAATTATCTTGACGAAAAATTAAGGTTAATCTCACTGTACAAGCATTTTTTAAGGTAATTAATCATTTCAATTACACCCACCTCCTTTCTTTTTCAGTAATCATTTAAATTGAGAAGTATATATATTTATATATATACTTGTTTATACATATCTATATTCATAAAGCAATCTTTTTATAAATTTGAAAGGTGATTAAAATTATATAATTTTCAACTTCAGAAGATTAAATGAAATATGTTAAGAATACCGATATAAATAAATAAATAAATATATGTATTGTTTTGCCAGAAAAATTAATATTTTCTTAATTTTTTTACTCAGGAAAAGATTTGTATCGTACTTCATGAATATTTTTTTTTTTATCAAAATTTTACAGAATAAGACAACTCACTTAAATCTCATTTAAAAAATAATAAATTGATATGTTTTTATTTCAAATAAAAATTATAATACTTTAATTCATTGGTTAGATTATATTGATAAATGATATCACGTAAAAATCAGTTGTTTTAAAACCCTTCACCACTTTCTGTCAGATGTCATCAAAGTATCTGACACTCAGCTCCATAAAAAAATGTAATGTATATATATATATACATTTCTCTCACCCCCACCCCCCCATTTACATATAAAATCCTAGAGAAAATCAAATACACTAAATATTATTTATTTTTTATTAGTTTATAGAAAAAATTTAATATTATTTATTAGATTCTTGACAAATATACTTTTTTTGTTTGTAAAACAATATAATAGTTTATATAGACAGTGTTCCGCCCCCTCAACCCCCGAGTGGTCCCGAGTGGTACATAATATTTGGTTGAAAGTAGTAAAAGGTTTTCATCCATTTTGTTTCAATCAGTATATTACATAAAACATTCATTTCTTTTTGTGTTCTTATTTAAAATATATTTTAATTTAATCAGTTGTTTTGGACAAAAACCAAAAAATTCAATTTTACTAACTTATATTATAATACACATAAATTGTTTGTTATTTTCATATTCTATTTATTTTTTTTTGATTTAATCTATACAACTTTTAAAATGTAAATATTTAATTATTTATTATTAATAGAAAAGAAATTTACTTTGTTTTATTAATATTCTGACCAAAATTGAAATTTAATGTTTGTCTAAAATGAGTAAGAAAAAAATTATTTTTTCACTTTTCTCAAAAAGTATTTATTGTTTTCCAATGAATTTCACGCTATTAATAGATTAGTCTGAGGGCTATCAAATGGCATTGGAATGACACAAATCGCATAAGTCGTTTAGGAGGAGTATGTGATAGAACTGTCTTTTGGATATATAGATATTCGATAGGTCCAACACAGGATACATAAATTCTTTAATTAAAATGAATCTATACAAAACATTATTTTTCACTGGTGCTAGTATAAGAATCTACCGGTATAAATTATTCAATCAAAATCATATAAATCAGAGATTTTATTGATCATTTTTTTTTTATTTTTATTTTGACATCTCATCATCAACTTTACCTTCATCTGCCCTGCCTTTTTTTGTCACAAACTGTTACAATATATCAACTTTCCTCCCAATAACAATCTGACATCTCTTATGAATCTCGTAAATATTTTGACCTTTATTTAAGATAAATAAATAAATAAATATATATATATATATATATATATATATTCATATTAATCAATTTATTATTATATATTTATTAATAATGAATGGTCGATCAGTACATTAAAAATATTTATAATATTATTTTCGAGATGTTTAATTTTTCTTACTTAGGTGTAGTTTTAAAAATATTTTTCTTTAAATATATAATTATATATATATATATGTAATTTTTATAAATAACTATTTTAGTAATTATAATCTCAAAATAAATAATATTCAATTCATTTATTAATAAATTGTTTTTAATATATTTTACCGTTATTCTTTTGAAATAAATTTTCTTGATTATTCAAAAATTAATAATATATACTAATATTTCTACAGAGTTTCGAGCAATTCTATTTTAATTGAGTAACCAGAGATAAGCGGCTAGGCCATTTCATTAGAAAAAGATAAAAAAAAACAAATATTTTTCTTTAGTTTGCTTTTTGTAATGATTAAGACAAGAAGCCAACCTGTGCGGGGTTTAGATTTCAAGGTAAATATAATTAATTAAATAATAATAATAATTATTTTGAATATTTAATATTTATTATTAATAATTGGAAATAGAACTTTGTTTTCTATACCTATCATATAAATATATGACTTGATTTTGTTATATTTTATTTTCTTATTTAAATTTTTCAAAAAATTTTATGCTCACATTATCAACGTCTGAACATAATAATTGATTTCAAATATTTATAAATAATTTTATTTATATATGTACATAATTATAAATTTTAAAATTAATTATTTTTGATAATTCAATTTTGATATAACAGATATTTATTAATTTATTAATTCTTATATGAAATCTATATTTCAAACATTCATATCATTTCACTGTGATATTATCTGAAACTTACAGACTGAAAGTGTTGCTTTTATACTCTAATAAAATAAATATACTCTAAAATTAAATGTCACTTGAATTTTTGAGAAGATAGTATTTTTTATATTTATTTAGTTATGTTTAATTATTTACTTTGATTAAAAATATAAAAAAAATATATATTATATATTTCCTTGGTTCTGAGAGTGGTATTTAAGTATACTTATAAATTATAATATATTCTATCTTGATACTTTTACATATTACTCTCTAAAAGTGTCTATAGAGAATATAAATTAGTGAGCAAGTTATAACTAAATTATATTTTCCGAGTCTCTCCCTCCCTTTTTATTTTTGGTTCAATATAAAAATAATCGAAGGCATTAAATAACCAATGAATAAAATTATATTCTTTGAAATTATATAATAAAATTTTAACTTATATTTATTTTAAAAAGAAGAATAAATAGTAGGAATGATAATATTTTCAATCTTTTTTTTTTTTAATAAAATAAAAATTAGTTTTACTAATGACATTTATAATTAATCTATAATATATATTTTTTATATTAATATCTATATATTCTTTTGAATTTTTTGTTTTTAGAGATTTAACCTCATTACACATTTAATTGTTTTATTTCATTATATGAAATAGTATATTATTAATTTTATTAACTTCATCTTCAAATTCAGCCTTATATACCTGAAGTAAAATTATTTGTATACAATATTTATTTATTATATACAAGGAATTGGGTAACATTATTAAAATTTAATTTAATTTTTTTAAAAATACATAAAATTTAAATTTTTTCAATATATATATATATATGGTGGAAAATATTAAATAAAATACTAATTATAGTTTCCATAATTATATTTTAAATTAATTTTTTTCATTCTTTTGTAAATTATTTTTTCGATTAGTTTTATAAATACTCTGCCTCTTGTATCCCAGATGTAATACATAGTAATTGGTTGAAAGTCTGTATGCTGTATTAATTCATTTTAATTCAATCAGAATATTTTTTGGATCTTCGTTTTCAAATTGCACAATTTTCCAAATATAAATTTAAATATAAAAAATATTACTTATTTTGTTTTAGAAAATATTAATCAATTAGGAGTAATATTCATTTAATTTAATTTAATTTTACTTTTCATATTATAGAATATTAGAATTTAAATGTTATAAACATTCTTTGTATGAAATTATTATTTTATTTTGAGTCTCAACTTCATAATTGAGCCACATGAAGCGATGTTTATTTGGGTCGGTTTTTTGGCGATAACTTTGGAACGGATCAACTTTTTGAAATTTTCAACTTTACCCCTTATTCTTATGGATTTTAGGTAAACCCTAAATTTTTCAATAAAACTAAATACTAGTTTCCTCCTAATACTAGGGAACGTGCATATTTCTTATACCCATATTTATTATTTAAATTATTAATCATTTTATGTATGAAAAATTAATCTTATTTTATTGCTCTCTTCTCTCCACTACCCACTCTACCCAATCTATCTCTCTTCAGTTTATCTTCACCACTTCTTCCACCAAACAATCCTCTTACATATACATAAACTTATAATTTTCAAGACTCTAACAATTACTAATAATAATTTGATTAATTATTTTACAAAATATATTTATATTATTTTTATTTTATTTATAATGAAATTATTATTTATTATAATATAAAATCATATTCGAATGAATGTGATATGAATTGAAATTGATATTTTTTTTTAATTCTCTTGAAGTTTAAAATATAAATTGCAATCCCTTTGAGAGGTTCAATGAAAAATAGACGAAGCAAACGTTTTTTGAAAAATAAATGAGAGAGAGAAAAGAAAGAGGCGCGAGAGAAAGAAACCAAAAAAAATCTATCTTAATATTCTTTATTTTTTTTTTTCTTCTTATTTTGTCATATATCTATTCTGGCATCATCTTGTAACTGTCAAGCGTGGATTGGATGTCTGACTATCGAGAAAGACGGGCAGCAAGTGAAACAGAGGGAGGAAGAGAGAAAGAGAGACAGGGGAATGGATGGATTGAGAGAAAGAGGAAGATAGAGAGAGAGAGAAGGAGTGGGTCTTAATAATAACGAGAACGTGACAAATGTGTCATCACCCGATATCCATCCAATCAATAACTTTCCATACCGAAGTTAAGCACGATGTCTCATGCCAAATAATCATCATTAATTACACGTTTATTCAATCCATAATTTATCTTAAGCATTCATAAAAAAATGTTTTTTTTTATTAATTAATTTATATATATATATAATATATCTCTATTCGAGTTCTCCTTCCAATTTTCATTCAATTCTAATTTAATATCTCATTTTATATTATCTTTTCATCAAAATCTTTAATTTCGTTTTCATATAAATGTTTATATATTTTAATTTTAATTTTAAATAATTTGGTTTACCAAGTTAATAAATATTCTATGGCTATATCAGATAAAAATTAAAACTCAAGTTTTAAACAAAAGTACACTTTTTATGATCCCTGTAAATATAATTTTCAACTGTAATATCGAATCTTTTTGTTTTTTGTTATATATTGTTATATATATTTATAATAAATTATTCTTGGTTTAATTGTGAGATTTGGTCCTTGACGTTTCGGCGCCTCTTTTGGAGCCACTTTCAAGATTTTTTGATTTTGAGATTTTGTGTTGAATGGATGGGAACCCACAATCTCAACATCGACTTGTGATCACGCAGGCTAGAACTCAGAATTCCAAAAAAAAAAAAAAAAATTCCTCCTAAATCTACTCATGAAAATGGCACCAAATTGGATGGCGTAACGTCGAGACCCAAATCCCACAATTATACTTGAAACTAACCAGGAAATAATTTCTCATACTATTAAAAACAATACCTCCCTTACTATCGTCGGTCGGTAAAAACGAAAAAATATATCTACATCTATCTATCTATCTATCTATCTATATATATATATATTTTATTTGAAGGTGCCAGAAATATTTGAATGCTGTAGGACATCACTTTCAACATCCCCTATAATAATGGTACTCGTTATAAAGGCTATTGAGTGCATAAATAAGTAATAAATATAATAATATCGGTAATAGAATACGTGCATTTTGTCTGCATGTTATCTGTCGGTCCAGCCTTATGTGGGACACACTATATATACCACATATATATATATATATATACTATATGTTGGTTTAGGTTTCCGTGAATGTTATTGTTATTATTACTATCAGATTTATCAGGGATATAATCACGTATTTATGTGAGATTGCTCTGAAAGCAAGCTCAAATAGAATCCAAAGGGTCGGGTCCCAGTTGGCCTCGGGCTATTATCCGGTACGGACGTGTGCCAGAGTCAGAATTGCCCAGGATTCTTCGGAGCTCCACAGCAACGCAGTGAGTACAAAACCATCCAACCTATCAACCCAGAATCCTAAAAAATATTCCGGCCTAAATGGCGCCAAAATGGGTGCAACAATGGGAGAAAAATATCTCACAAAAATACGTGATTATATCCCTGATAAATCTGATAGTAATAATAATATACATATATATATTCTATGATATTTCAATATAACAAATAAGTTGACCTGTGGCCAGGTCCGAACCGACCGACGGTTTGAAGTAAATTAATTTCCAGCTACAGAAACAATTTCAAATAATTTTAATATATCTATTAATGTAATAAAAAACAGATATGGATACATAAATAATAAATATAAACATTTTTAATTTTATTTTATTTATAATATATATACAAGACCAGGCTGTGACGTCATGAATGACAGGATGACGTCATATAATTTTAAATCAAGAAAAAACTAATAAATATGATTTTTCTATAGGATAAAACCAATACAGAGTGCATGATTCGTGGTGATATATAAAAAAATCTCCTCATGTGAAATTTGGTGTGAAAATAACCCTTCCCTTCCTATCGTCGATAGCTAATACTACCACTTCCGGTTTCCGGATTTGCACCAAAAGTTGATCAATTCATCCCACTGATGCATTAAGTAAATATACTAAATTTCATCAAAATCTGTTGAGCCGTTCAGGCTGTACACATCTATACAGACGGATAGACGGACGGACACACATCATGCTAAAAATACTTTTTTCTGTTAAGAAATGCATGATTCGTGGAGATATGTAAAAATCTCCACATGTGAAATTTGGTGTGAAAACAATACCTCCCTTACTATCGTCGGTCGGTAAAAATGATTATTTTATTGGTGACGATTTCTTCTTCTGACAGTGGCGCAACCAGGGGGGGGGTTTTGGGGGTCAAAACCCCCCCCAGGAGAGAAAAAAATATACATTGCTGTATATCATGTACTATATTACAAATAGAAAAGAAAAAATATAATCCTTCTTTTTATTTGAAAAAAAAAATAATTCATAAAGTATAATTTAGTGTATAATAAGTAAGTTTATTTTATTTTAAAATAATTTTAACAAAAATAAAAATTGCTTATTTTTTCGTACAGAATTAATTATAAGAAATAAAAAATTATTTTATTATTTCTCCTAAATCATAAAAAACAAAAGACTTAATATAAGATTACTAGATGATTGTGAAATTTTCCAATTTGACTATTATTTAAATATAAAATAAAGAAAAATATTACTCAAATTCTAAATATTTCATAAAAACTATGAAGCGAAGACTAATTTTTTCAAAATGGAAACGGGTAAAAATCCCTAAAGGAAAATATCCATAAAAGTCAAAACTCTTTCTCCCTAAAACCAAATATCCCTAAAAAGAAAAATCCTTAAAACCAAAAATCCCTAAATAAAAATATCCATGACTGAAAAAATCCCTAAAAGAAAAAATCACTAAAAAGAAAATTTTTCATTTTTGTATTAATTTTAATTGTGATTAAGAAAATTTAATTACAAGGTGAGCATGACACCCAGTTGCCTGAGACACGACCTCCCAAGGAGGTAATCGAGCCTGGACCGAAAGTAGGGAAAAATAGGTAAAAAAATACATACATATGGCCCAGACCCGTGATTTTTCCAAAAAAATAGGGGTGTCAAATTCGTATGTAAAATAAAGGGAATTTACTCAAATTTCGTTTATTAGCATACGTTTTAATAGCTTAATGATTCCAAAAACAAAATACACCATTTGCACCGTATATTTCACCAGGGAATATATAACGCAATTTGTGAAATTTACAATCATCAGAGGTTGTCTTTTTCATTGTGCTCAATTCATTTATAGAAACATCAAATCAATGCCAGAAGTTTTGAAGCTCTATAATGATATAGATAATCCTGACAACTCCACTCATTTACAAACTCTTGCAGCTTTGATTTTGGTACCACCATCAAAAGTCATTGTAGCCTACCAAGCATTAGCTGGACGACCAACAGGGCAAAACTTCGTGATCTTTTTTCTTCCTTCGAGCGCACTTGGCTAAGTGAACAATTTTTGGCTGGCTTTTATGACCCCGAATTCGACATTGGAACATTGGAACATCTACGATGCCACTTTGATGGGTTTACCTCGAACAAACAATGCAGTAGAAGGTTATAAGATATCAGTATGGGTCACCTGATTAAGCAAATCCATATTGAGCATAACCTTATCTCTTTGGAAATCTGTCGTGATGTTCTTGGTAAGAAGCCTGATCCACCAAGGAAACGATTCAGCGACTCGCATGATGAGCTTCTGACCATAATGAAGGCAAACCATGAAAAATGGGACGCTAAAAAACCAGATGGAACAGATGTGATGACACCAAGCATAACTACCTCATTCAAGTCTCTTCGGCTTTTCATTATTAAATAAGTACAAAAAAATTAGGGAAATTTTTTATTTAGGGATTTTTTCTAAGGGATTTTTACATGATTTCTTTCAAAATATCCTGCCACTACGGGCGGACGAAAAGCTTTCGAACTTGGGGTGTCCCATAAGTTTCTTCGCTTTTTTTGATGCGAAATGAATACACGATATTTGTTGGTTAAGGTTGATTTATTATGTTATGTATGAACCATTCTGTTCTATAACCTTCTCCCATCTCCCAGGAAGCCTGATTATGCCCTCTTTCCAAAATAGTTGAGGCTTACTTTCAAAATATTCATTTAGGTGCGTTTTTATTTCGATTATGGATTTGAAAGATTTACCACGGAGAGAGATTTTTAAGGAGAGGAACAAGTAATAATCGAATGGAGGAAGGTATGGGGAGTATGGAGGATGAGGTAGAACGTCCCAATCAAACTGTAATAATATTTGCCTTACGATCAACGCAATAAGCGGCCTTGCGTTGCCGTGATGGAATACTACACCTCTTCGGTTCGCCAATTCTTGCCGTTTTTCTGCTATAGCGGTTTTTAGTTAATTCAGTTGATTGCAATATTTGTCAGCATTGATCATATCACCTTCAGGAAGGAGCTCGTAGTACAGTACACGCTTCCAGTCCCATCAAATGCACAAAAGAACCTTCTTCGGATGAAGCCCAGACTTCGCAACAGTTGAAGGTCTATTTTCTTTAGACCAAATCCGTTTTCGATCCACATTTTGATACAAAATCCAAGTCTCGTCTCCAGTGACAAGACTCTTTAAGAAATGATTTCTTTTGTGTCGCTGTAGAAGCAAATCGCACGTAGGGACGCGCTTTATAAGGCCGGTCTCCGTCAATTGGTGTGAAACCCAAGCTTCATATCGACTCGCCTATCCCATTTTGATTAAATGCTTATGTGCCGTTGTTTTGGGAATGTTAGTTTCACCAGCTATCTCGCGCACACTTTATCGTGGATTTTCAGCATGCACAGTCTTGATAATATCCGTCGTTGCTGGGTGGCCAGCTCTAAATTTCTTAAACCAATTGCGGACGGTCCTAATAGTCGAAGCACCAATCCCGTAAACGGTGCAAATCTCTTCTGCCGCAAATGATCTTTTGGCTCTCCATAGTAGAAAAATTTTAAAGAGACTTTGTCACCAACGAAACGAATTCTGAAAAAGCTCTGGGATGATTAAATAAGATGCCATAAACGGCTAAGAGATAAGCCTGCATGTTTATATATATATATATATATATATAAACATAGGCAGTTAGATTCATTCATAGCGTGACGCGGAAAAAACTTATGGGACAACCTAATAGTTTTTTATAAATAACTCCTTTATTATTAAGATTAGGTAAAAATGAATATAATGAAACTTTTAGTAAATTCGAATCCCTATAAATTTAATACGATAGTATGATAATTCTCATAAAAATAGGTATTTATTGAGAAAATCAATAAAATATGCTTTGACACATCTTTAAACTACCCTTACTTATGGTCCGATCTTGTCCAACAACAATCCAATCCCCGCCCATCATTCCCAAAAAAACATCTAAATATCAAATTTCAATACAACATCTCATTTTGTTTAGACGTAATCTCGGTAACGAGCCGGTTCAAAAAATTTTTTTTGCAGTTTTGGATTCAGAACCGTCTGAAAAGTGAAAATCTCAAAGAATCTCGGAGCAAAAATTTTCAAAATTTTCCGATCATCGTATAAGCTATCCTTATTTCATGAGGAAAGCTAAAATAATTTACTTATAGCTGGAAAAAAATATTTTCTTTCTAAAACTGTGAATACGAGTAAATAAAATACAAAATTAAATTTTTTTGCCAGATTTTGTAAAATCAGTGTTTCATTTACAAAACTTTTTTTAAATATTTAATATAAAAAAAAATCTTAATGAAAATTTGTCTTTGAGAGAGCCCGGGGGGGGGGGGGGGGGCGCCATAGGAAGGTGGAGCGGCTAGTCAAAACCCCCCCCAGGATCAAATCCTGGTTGCGCCACTGTCTTCTGATTTAATAATTTATTTAAATTCTTTCAAAAATACTACAAAAAGATTTTACCAAATAAGTAGCATCTATTTAAGTATAAAACTTGATTGAAAAACAAAACATAATTTTTTTCAAAAAATTTTCATATAGGATAAGAAGTGAAAAACGAAATTTCAACAAAAATACGCGTACTAAGGTCCCTAAAAATATAATTTTCAACAATAATATTGACTTTATTTATTTCCATTGAAATTTATTAAGGTTATACATATTAGTATGTAGCAGCTATACAGAATGAATTAAAAATTTAATAAATCCTTTATTTTTGTAAAAGAAGTGAATATATATGAAAAAATGATGGCTTGTGAATAATTTACAATAAATGGTAAGTGTAAAGGGGAGGGACAGCACTTAAACACTTTACAGCATGCTCCAAAGGTTATTTAATTAAGCAGTTACTAAAGTTAATTTTGAGCTCCTAATAGAATCTAATTTTGTTAGCGTATCCAAAACAGAGAGAGAAAGAGAGAAAAATAATAATTTAATAATAAAATAAAATAATAAACAAAACATAATATAGAGTTAAATAAAACTAATATCTAAACAATGGATGATGCAATTTCAAAGGGTTACTTTGAAAATGTACCAAAATTTCTAAAAATGAACCTTGAGCTAATATGAGTACGTTATTATTTTATTTATTATTTCTTTATTTTATTTTTGCTTCACAAAGGATAAATTTAGGACTAATCTAAACACACATACCTATAAACAAATGCGAATCAACAAATATACATACAAAGTAAGTTAAATCAAAGTTTATTAAAATTGAAAAAAATTATAAACTCGATTATTAAATAATTCTAAATTATTCACTAAATGAAATGATATTTTGAAGAATATACAAATATAATATTATTGTAGTTTTAGATAATGAATGGTAAAAATTTGATGCTTTCTTCTTTATTAAAATCTTATAAATAAAAAATAAATTATAAATAAATGAATTATTAAAACCAAAAAATGATTTTCATACAACTAGTTCAGCAGTCTTCAAACTTTTTGAAGTTTGTACCCCAGAAACTTCCACCTGTAAAATGATTTCGTTACTAAAAGTACTGTACTGTACTGTATATAGGTATATACCATAGTCAGGTAATAAAGTGCCACCGGATTAAAAATAACTACAATAATCAATACACATTACCTCATCTCTTCAATTAATCTACCCCATAATAATATAGCTACGAGTGCAGGTCAATAAGTCAGTGACTTTTTGAATAATACACAGATTTTTGGATAAAAAATTATTTTATTCAACTTTTCTCCAATTTTTTATCCCTTCCAAAAAACAAGATTTATCGAGGACATCTTTGGTGCCGATTTGCCCTAAGAAACCAACTGTTTGGTCTCTGGTGTGTTGTGGTGGATCCATGTTTCATCCACGGTTACCAAACGGCGCAAAAACTCATTGCGGTTGAACAACGCCAATGCCATAATGCTTAATGAGCACACGAAATTCACTTTTTTCCATTTTCTTTTCAAATCACGAGGTAGTCCGTTATTAATGGATGTCAAACAAAAACTAAAAAAACCCAACTGGTTTGTATTTCGAAAGTAGTCAGCTGATAGTTGCCTGGTGACAGAAGCAGTGTTGCTATTTGATTTAAGAGACGGGAAATTAAAAAAAGTCACTGACTTAATGATCTGCCCTCGAATTTAGGAAATTATCGTTTGCTGACAAATGAACTGTTTTTTTTAAAAACCTATGAAATATATATTTATTTTTAAATTTTAATTATTTTAGTATATAATTTTTTATTACCGACCGACGATAGTAAGGGAGGTATTGTTTTCACACCAAATTTCACATGTGGAGATTTTTACATATCTCCACGAATCATGCATTTTATTAACAGAAAAAAGTATTTTTAGCATGATGTCTGTCCGTCCGTCCGTCCGTCCGTATAGATGTGTACAGCCTGAACGGCTCAACGGATTTTGATGAAATTTGGTATATTTACTTAATGCATCAGTGGGATGAATTGATCCACTTTTGGTGCAAATCCGGAAACCGGAAGTGGCAGTATTAGCGATCGACGATAGGAAGGGAAGGGTTATTTTCACACCAAATTTCACATGAGGAGATTTTTTACATATCACTACGAATCATGCACTTTGTGGTGGTTTTATTCTCGAGAAAAATCATCTTTATTAGTTTTTTTCTTAATTTAAAATTATATGACGTCATCCAGCCATTCATGACGTCAGAGCCTGGTCTTACATATATATTATAAATAAAATAAAATTAAAAATATTTATGTTATATGCCTATTTGTTTTTTATTACATTAATAGATATATTAAAATTATTTGAAATTGTTTCTGTAGCTGGAAATTAATTTATTTCAAACCGTCGGTCGGTTTGGACCTGGCCACAGGTCAACTTATTTTTTTGAGAATTTTAAGTTTTTGCGGTATAAAAAGTGATAGGGAATTTGTTCTACATATTTTGAAGATATTTTTGGATTTATTTTGGATATTTGTTTAAATAATTGAATATAAATTTTACAAATTTATTAAGTTTCTTTTTTTATGAATAACTTATCATTTGAAAAATTTCCATTGATGAAATATAGAATTTTTTTTTAAATACAACAAATCTGTGATGAATAATCATAGTAATAATCTTAATTTAGATTAGGTCACTTGTTGGTTGGATGATTTTAACTCACTATTCATATTCTGCGAACCTATTTGAATAACATTCTTGCATTAAGCCAAAATATATTCCAAACTTAATTCGACTATTATATTCTCTCTTTCTTTCTCTCTCTCACTCTCTCTCTCTATTGTAATTTGCGTGTTACAATACAAATGCATGCCAATAATAAATTAACTTGCTTTAAATTTGGACATAGAACTAAGTCAATGTAGAAGAAACAATACTAAAGAACCTAACTAACTTAATATGTCGGTGGAGAAGGTGGTTGGGGAATGTGGGGGAGGGGGGGAGGAAAGAAAGAAACAATTTATTTATAAATATTCAACAAGTCAGAGCATTTTCTACAAGCGATGTCGAACTGTGAAGAAAAAAGAAATGTTTAAGTAAATCAAAAATAGACAATGAACGAAGAAACTTTTTACATTTATAAGTTTTTAAAATATATCCGTTGGGAAAAAAAAAATTATAAGAGACTGTTAAGAAAATACAAACTTGAAATTACTTACTCATAGCTTAATTTTACAAATACATAAATGAAAAGTTATTATATATATATATATATATATATATATAACAATTTTATATCAATGAATCTAATTTGTGGATAATATTTATAGAATTAGAATTTATGGGCCAAAGAAAGATGAGGTGGAGGAGACTGCATAAAGAGAGATTGCATGATCTCTATGCACCTCCAGACATAGAGTATTAAAATCGAGAAGGTTGCGATGTGCAGGACACGTGGCAAGAATGGGAGAGGGAAGTTTAGCGAAAAATATATTTATGGGAAGACCGATTGGAAAACCAAAGACGCGATGGGCTGACAATGTAAGATGGGACATAAGAGAGATGGAAGAAAATAGGAATTGGATGGGTATAGCTCAGGATGGGAGTACTTAGAGGTTGCTGTGATGTCAAGAACTTTCGAGTCCTGCAGAGCCACAGAGATAGATAGAATTAAAATTATAGATTCGTTTAATAGTATGTAGCAGTGGTTCCCAAACTTATTTGGCCAAGCACCCCCTTTCCAGAAAAAATTTAATCAGAGTCCTCTGGAAATTAATTTTTTTTTTAATTTTAATAACAATTAAACGCTGCAGCGCCCACTTTGGGAATCACTGGTATATAGTATATTTAAAATATTTTTTATATACCTCTGGATAAAACGAGATTTGTTATAATTATGAATTAGAGAAAGTATAATAGAATGTGAAAAATAATAATTTAAAGATAAAATATCCAAAATTTTAATGAAGGTATGAATAAATTCATCTACTCTCTTCTCTCTACCATATCACCATTTCATTTAATATTTTATACAAATTATAGTATTTTTTGATATTAAAATCTTATAAGATACAAACGTACTTCAAAGTCATGAGATAGAAAATTTGGACACAAGGTTTCAATTCTTACTAAATTCAAAAAATTAAAATAATGAAAATAAAAATGAGATTCCTGAAATAATGTAAGTTGACAGTTTTTATTTAAAAAAAATTAATTTACTTCATAGATAAAAATAAATTAAATCTTTTTTTTATATTTCTAATCAAATTGATTGAAATTATTTAGTTTTTCAGTAATAATTATAGAGGCTACAACAAGAATCAACTGTTTCTCATATTAAACCTTTATATTGTAAATTTTCATAATAGAATATAAATAAAACAAATAAATATAAATACATCAAATTAATTAAAAAAATATATTAAATGAAAAAAAATATTTGAGCTCTGGCCAGGCACATAACCGATTGTCGATTTGAAATAAATTAATTTCTAAACAACATTATATATTATTATATTATGTGGTATATATACATATATGATATAAAGAATCAAAAAAAAAATTTTTAAAACTTAAATTAAAATTATATTATCTTAGTTTTTATTTTTAGTTTAATTAATCAATTATTTATCACTTCTATATTTTAAGTAAAAAATTTCCGACAATGAATATAAAATTAATACTTTGTAAACTAAAACTTCCAGTTTCGGACATATAGCAAAAGTTGATGAATTCATGGTACTGATGCATTAACAATAAGTAAAAATACCAAATTATATCAAAATCCATTTAGCTGTTCAAGCTGTACACATCTATATGGACGGACAGACGGACAGACATCATGCTAAAAACACTTTTTTCTGTTAATAAAATGCATGATTCGTAGTGATATGTAAAAATCTCCACATGGGAAATTTGGTGTGAAAACAATACCTTCCCTTCCTATCGTCGGTCGATAAAAAATTATAAAAAATTGTCAAAATTAAATTAATTTTTTGTAAATATTAACCTCTATAATTTATATTATTTAAAAATATAATACAAATTTATTTCCGTTTATAAAAAAATAAATTACATTAATTAAATAATTATATAAGTATAATATAATATATTTTTATTATCTACAGAGTACTTAAATTTAATTTATTAAATTATCAATTTATTAAAATTTAGAATAAATTATATAATATTATAAACCATTTATTATTTAATTAAATTAATTAAATAGACATAAATATAATATTTTTTGAAAAATTTTAATTATATAATTGGTATTTTCTAAAATACGACCACTTTTGTTGAACTGATGAGATTATTAATTAAAATGTTTAAATGATGATTTTAATGAATACATTATTTTCCCACTTATTAATCTCATTCCGTATAGAATGTCAAATGATTTATATATAATCATATAAAATGAAATGAATTGGCATAATTAAATTTTGTTGCTAAGGTTAATCAATTTGGTTACTAAGTTTCTCAACCAATTCCAACTCTTCTCTCTTTCCTCTTCCCTATACACACACTTACTCTATTTTAAGTTCTTTTAGTACTTTAAACAAAACTGGGTCGAACCACTCCCTTTTATAGTTAACCCTTTAAACGTAATTTTCCTTTGATGGTTCACGCCACTTGGAATTAAGTTGACTTGGCACAAAACTTAACTTTCTTACTCTCTTGATACACATATCCCGACTAGTATCAGAACTCTTGTTTAATTACATATACGACACATATGAATATAATATGAACCAAGGATAATTTCACTTTAAGTTAATTTTCTCTTATTTTAGAGCTTTTTTTTGTGTGCCTTTTAAATGAAAAAAAAAATTATTAAATTTTTTGAATACCCCTATGCCTTTTATTATACCACCATCTCTACTATTCATCTTTCCTGGAAGGGAACAATAGAGAAATTATCAAATGTGGGTTATTTGTCGTAGTTGGTCAAAGAGCCATCTTCATTCAACCACTATCAAGTAAATCATGAAAAGGGTAAAATCATATTCTATAATAATCTGCAATGTGCTCATTCTCATTTCAATCTCTGAAAATATATTTAATATATAGTTTAATAATTAGAGGAAGCAGGGCCGTCTTAAGGAATTCGGCGCCCATGGGCTACTAAAAATAATGCGCCCTTCTTCCTAAGAAAATACACAGAATGGCAAATGGTAGTCGGAAAAGTTATACAAAACAAAAGTGTCAGAACTAGAAAAAAACTATTTATTACTTTTATAATAAACTGTTATCTTTATTGTAACTTTTCTTTAAAGTCACTTATTTAAAAGATGAGTATAAATGTTTACCCAGATTTGAGGGGATTATCTCAATAATGACAGTTCCGATCAGTTTTTAGTCTAATCCTTAGAACTTGATCGGAACTATTATATGATTGGTGGTCTTATATTAACTCCAGTACAGCTCCGACAGTTCAAATGCGACTGAACAAAAGTACGATCGGTAGGGTGTTACTCCTATTTCGCGTTGCCCTTCTCTATCTATCGTTTTTTAGCACATTTGAAAGAAATAAAAACAGTTTAATTTTTTAAGAAGTGTTTTAATTTAAAAATAAGTAAAAACTAATAAAATGAAAAATAAATTTTTACTATTTCGAAAATAAAAAATTGCCGCCTCAAAAGGCTTGCGCCCTGGGGCTATAGCCCATTTAGCCCTGTGGTTAGGGCGGCACTGAGAGGAAGGTCAAGATGAAAACCACAAAAATAAAACTGTATATAAGTATCTGGATAAGGATTTTTACAGAAAATATCTGGAGTGTTCCCACTCGACTATCTCGCAAATTTTAATTGGATTAATTAACATATATTCTATTTCAATTAAATTTAATTGATTATAAATTAGAAATTAAAATTAATAAATAATATTTATTTAACAAGCGCGTGTTTGGCTCTTTGTTGATGACACCACGTCACGTGCTGGCGCGTGATTCCCAGTCAATGTGTTAAACAATTAATTCCGGTACTATCTATATATAGCAGTTTTATACCATTTTTAATCATGTGAAAAATTATCAAGCATATATCTTTATTTTTACGGACAGTTTAGAGGAAAAAAAATGAAAACGTCGGAAAGAGCTACAATTCTCAAAAGTTGATAGAAAACTAAGAATTTTAATAATACCCGAATACCAAATTTCATTATTCTAGCTCAAACCGTTTTTTTCGTAATCTTGTCCACACACACAGAGATATTTTTCTCAATCTTAGTAAAAATGACTCAGGGACCTTCAAAACGTATAAAAACATCAAAATCTCGACATCGAAAACACACATACACATGTTCGCCGCTGTTTCGACTAGTGTGTACGAGTGGATCCATGTTTCGTCGAATGTCACGATACCATGCAGAAACTCCTTTAGATTGCGCCTTTCCAAAAACAAGAATGAAATCACTGACCGATATTTCTCTTGTTCCATTTATCTAAAATCCACTGACACACGCGGTCAAAACCAGTCTAATCCTGCTGAAATTTCTACAGTAGCCGCCTATGAGAATGTATCACACGATACTGGCGCCATCAGGCGGTGAGGTTAAGTACTTATCAGACCAGCTTCGTATACTATACATTTACAATAATGAAATATATAAATGTTAATATCTAAGATTAGTATAATTAAATAACCAGTGTACACGAAAAAGTTTTTATTGTTTCTTATCCTTTTTTATTCATTCATAATTCTCTATCCAATTATTTTAATTATTTAAATAATTTAAATTTATACCAAAAGATTAAATTACAAAAAAAAATAATGTTCTTAAATAGATGATGGATTCTGTCATTAAGTAGAAATGAGTGTGGTAATTTATTTATTTATTTTGAATCACGTTTATTGACATTTCCATCAAAAATAAACACTTGTATATTGCCAAATGTCCATTAGCCAAAATATATTTAATTACGATAATAATAATCATGATTAAGTGATGAAAATGTTATTATAATTTCCATCGAGTTAGATTTATGTAAAAACTAATTTTAAAATATCTTATTTTTTTTTTTATTAATCTCAATTATGAAATTATATATCATATATAAATAAAAGTTGAGTGAATTATGTATTAAATATAGAGCACCAATACAATATTAATAATTTTTAAAATATTAACACATGTTAACATTTGTTACATTAACAAAATTACAAAATGTATTCTGAATCATATTTTGAAATATTTATAAATAAACAGTAAATTATCTAATAATTTTTATGAATTATGATTTTATATTTTGTATATATCTATAAATTTAATTTAATACATACTTCTAATACATCTTTTATAATCATAAACTATTTATGTAAGGAGAGAGAATATCAGTGGTATATCCCTTGAGAAATCCAGAAGAGATAATTAAGGCGGAGGAACCACTAATCCTACCTCCATAGATAAATTACTGAATGTTTTTAACATAAATATCTACTCAGGTAAATTACCAGTGGTAGAATATTTACATAGAGTGGCGTGCAACAGTTTATCCCATGGCGCCTGAAAATCTGTGAATTTCTATTATATTTTTAATTTATACATATTTCCAGAGAACACTTCCCTTACTATTATTTAATTATATTTATTAAATTTTTTCGATTATTCCAGGTGGATTAAAAGTTATTTTATATCTATAAAAAAAGTTTTAAGAATGAATAGGTTAGAAAATACCGGTTAATAATAAACTTTAATTGTTGTTCTATCTTTAATAATTGAATTACACATGAAAAAACAACTTTATCAAGTTAATTAAAGAGCACCAATTTTGTAATATATTTACTTTATTTTTTCCTGGTCCGCCAAATTTGAGTTCGAACCTCGCGAAGTTCATTTAGATTTAATTATAAATAAAATTAATTCATAATAATTCTGAGAAAGCTAAAATGAAGATTTTTTTCAAGTTCAATAATTATAAAAAAAAAGTAATTTATCAATAGAGTTGGTTTAAATTTAATTTTTTAGGTGTAAGATTATTAGTGTCGGATAAAGATCGTCTGGGGCCTCTAGTCACTTTATGTTTTGTATATGCAATTATTTTTTTGGGTAATTATATAGTTTACTTGGAACGGCAACTGATGCCAATGAAATATTCGTTTTTCAATTTCAAGAAATTTTTTCAAATAAAAAAATCGTCGGTCTTTTCTAGTTTATGAAATAATGACCAACTGTTTGTACTTATTACTTCAATGGAAGTGAAATGAAGGTCTGATTGGATATTTAATACTAAAATGTATATACTTTTTATTTTGTAAACTAGAAAAGACAGATTTATTTGGAAAAGTATAATTACCATTTATTATTCTACTTAAACTAAAACAGTAGTTAGTTTAAAATTGTTTCTTTTTATATTTTAAATATACAATTTATATGTGTATATTTCTACAATTTTTACTAGTTACAATATTTAAAATTAAATTTTATACACGTTTGTTTATAATAATAAAATTTATTTAAAATTTCTTGAGCGAATAAATATAAAATATTATTTAAATAAAAATTTAATATTTATAAAAATCTTAAACAAAATACAGCGGACCCAAAATAACATGCTACACATAATAACCAACACTATTTAAAATTTTGCAAAAGGACCTTAAAGTTCCTACAGTAGATAAAGTTATCAAAAAAACCTATGAAATTATCGAGAGAAATTGACAAACCACCAAAACGACAAAGTCAGACAACCACTCATCAAGGAGGTAAATGAACGGAGACTTAAACGACTTAAATCAATCGACATTTTATAATCCCTTCTCTTCTCTGATTTCAGCTATAGTCCCCTTTGTTTTCCCATCTATTTCCCTTTTGTAATCTGAGTCTTCAGCTAGCCGTCCCAGGGTTTCATTCTTCCCTAGCCCTCCTCTTTCACCCAACCCCAAATTCTACTCTATCAGGTAAACAACCGAGTCGAGTACTTTTCCTAACACTCTCTAATTCTTCCCTTCCCTTCAGTAATTAATGTTAATCATTATTGTAAACGATTTATTGTTGCCCAAAGAAAGGGCAGATATAGATTTTAATTGGAAAATAAATTTAAAAAAAAATACTTTTAATATTTTTAAATTTTGGGACCTCTTCTCAGCTCTCTAGGGTCTCAATGTACGTGCCTAGAGTGCCTAATTCACAATCCTCTACTCAAGATTATACAAAGTAATAAATTAAAAACTGATAAAAAAAATTTTACAATTTTTTTAATTGCTACAAGCACCAGATAAAACAACCTCCCACCCCTTTGAAGTAGAAATGCATATACATGTAATGAATACAAACAATTATTCATTTGAGAATGTTTGAAACTTGAAACACTTACAAATGTTAACATTTGTTATAGAACTGTCATAGTTTAATAATAACTTGTCTATCTATGGGTACCTAGGGTCAATGTAGTACACATAGCTTTCTCAATAGAGTGCGCTTATTATAACGCGAGCTGACGTCACACACTGTTTTGGTCATGTGATAAATTTGAACCAATAGTTTCTATTTTTCACGAATATATTTATTACAACTTTTGTAGTTTTTATAATTTTTAAAGGAATTTTTATTATTAATACACAACATATTTGTATAATTTATTTATTTATTGTTAAATAAATGTACAGCGTTTCGACTGCTTATTCTGCATCACGGTACTTGATAACGACTGCAGAATAAGCAGTCGAAACGTTATTTAACTAAATAAATAAATTATGCAAATATGTGGTGTATTAGTAATAAAAATTCCTTAAACTATAGTTTCTATGTAATAATTTATATATAATTAATTATAATTATTATTATACTAAACAATACTACAAGGATCATATATGAAGGCGAAGTCTATCCTATGGGAGCCATAAGGGATTCACAAGGTGTGATCTACATCAAATACCTGGAGAAGGGAAAACCGGTCACAGGGCTTTTATATGCCGAAATATTAGGCCTATTGAATTGAAGAAAAAATGACTTTATTTGGCGAAGAAAATAATTCTCTTCCACTATGATAACGCATCGAATTTCTGACCCATTCACCGTATTCTCCAGAGTTGGCCCCGTGCGACTTCTTTTTGTTTCCAAATTTAAAAAAGTTACTCCACGGGTAAAAATTTGAGTCGAATGAGGTCTGCCCACGATGGAGATCTACATTTCAGATATCGACGAAACGTTTTTCAGACGGGTTAAAGAAGTAGGAGCATCATCGCCGGGTCAAGTTCATCGGACTAAAAAAAAGCTATATTGAAAAATAAATCGCCACTTTTCCAAAATTTTTGTTATTTATTTGTAGGCTAAGTACTTATTGGACCACCCTCGTATTCCAATAGAAACGTGAATAAACTGTTGTAGCGTTCTCAAAGATTTTGTCGTCACTTACTACTTTCATTACTTCAGGCAATCACCTGGAACAGTATTATCATTTAAATTTATCTAATATTATAAGATAAGATAATAAAAATTTTAATAATGGGTACGGTCAAATTGTACTAATATAGATAACAATACTTTACTAACATTATTCTAAAAGTTATATCTATAACTCCTTTAACCTATTTCAAGATAAGTTTAGGTTATGTTTGTGAAATAATTATATAATATTGTTCGATTATATATCTTCTTCTATATAATGTATACTTTAATTTTTTGACGTCACATTAATAAACTAAGAAGATTTTAATTCCAATTTTTAATTTCTATTTTTCGAAATTTTCAATTTTCTAAATAAAAATAGATTTCAAATTCCAATTTTTTGAACAAAAATCGCAAGACTCCTTCCTTAGATAAATTAATACTTTATTTATATTGATTAATTTATTTTTTATTCATTATTATATTCATATTAATTTATTAAAATATATTTAACTTAATATTCTCTTTTCTTTTTATTTACCTCTCTTTTAGACAACTTTTCCTTGCGTTTTATTGATATTTGTGTAAAAAAAAAATCACAAAAAAAGAAACCTAAAAATGAACATTTAATACTCTTTTCGTTTTAGGATCGTCAGCGTTTTTTTTTCTTTCCTGTACGCTTAAATGACAAATGAAGCGAAATAAAATGATTACTTTTTTAACATTGAAAAGTTTGTGTAATTCAAGTGGAGAGGCGATTTAATAGCAGCCAATAGAAAGATAGATTTTTCTTGGTGGTTTGAAAAGAAAAAAAAAATAATAATAATAATAAATGTTTGAAAATATTATTTTCTATAAAGAAATGACCTCTCTCTTCATCTTTTTCTACCTCTCTTCTCTCTATTAAATCTCGTTTCGTGTGTCTCTGAAGATTAATAAATAAAAGTGAACACATACTTTAATTTTATTATTATTTTTTAGTCATTCTTTCTTACTCTCTCTTCATTTCTCTTCATTTCTCAATCATAAGTTGGCAACATCTCAATTTTGGTTAAAAAGATAAATGAAAGTTAAATGAAAGGAAAGATGAAGTTTTTTTATATTATTATTTTGTTTATTTGTATATTTAATACAAATGATTATTAAAATTATTTTTTTAATTATTTTCACCTGTCAATTTTTAATAAATATGTGGAAATTGTAAATATATTTGATGATGCTTTTAGTTGGAATTGTATGGAGAAGCACAGGGTCGGTTGAAGGAATTATGTTGTTGAGATAAACAAAATTTGGAGCCTAGTAGAATGATTGAATATGATTGTGTATTATATTAAATTAATATTAATTATTATTAAATATAAAAAATAATTCATAATTATTAAAAGTATTTATCTTGATACAGTAGACAATTAATTACGAGGATTAACTGATGTAGCAAGCACCAATTCAAATAAAAAAATTAATCTTTTATTTATTTATTTTAATTGTTAAGGAACAAGGTACAGTGTGGGGCAGAAAAACCTAACAGATTTCAAAACGTTATAAAATTAAAACCACTCAGCCTGTCAAAAAATGTCTTTTATTAACATATCGCAAATTTTATGCCATTATTAAATTTAAGTTTTGAAAATCACATCACTCAAATGTGGTCCTTGGGAGCGGATACACTGATTTAGGCGCTCGCTGTAGCTTTCCATGACTTTCACCGTCATTTCCACAGGAATTTCTTCAATTGCCCGAGCAATTTCTCTTCGTAAAGCAAGAAGGGTCCTTGGTCGATGCTGGTAAACCTTCGATTTGAGGAAACCCCAAAGGAAGAAGTCGCATGGAGTGAGATCCGGTGAGCGTGGCGGCCAGCCAAGATCACCTCTCAGAGAAATGAGGCGACCTGGAAATATTTCCCTGAGAATGTCCATGGATCGTCTCGATGTGTGGGCGGTTACACTATCTTATTGAAACCACACATTTTCCACACCATTTTCTTCCATTTTTGGTCGAAGAAAATTTTCCAGCATGAAACAATAGCGCTCGCTGTTGACCGTTACGGTTTGCCCAATTTTCTTCAAAAAAGTAAGGCCCCCAGACGCCTAGGCGGGAAAAAGCCCACCACACAGTCACTTTTGGGTTATGGAGGGGTTCCTGATGGATTTCCCTTTTCGTCACTCCAATATCGAAAATTCTGCCTGTGGAAATGACGGTGAAAGTCATGGAAAGCTACCGCTAGCGTCTAAATCAGTGTATCCGCTCCCAAGGACCACATTTGAGTGATGTACTTTTCAAAACTTAAATTTAATAATAGCATAAAATTTGCGATATGTTAATAAAATAAATTTTTTGACAAGCTAAGTGGTTGTAATTTTATAACGTTTTGAAATCTGATAGGTTTTTCTGCCCCGCCCTGTATTACAGATGCAATCATAAGCCATATATTACCTGTGGATTAAGGGATAAAAAAGTTTTCGGCAGTTGGTGACGCTTATATTGACATTAGATCAAAACCATGAGAGAATAATAATTTGTCACGATTTTAACTCATATAAAATCAATTGTGTCAAATGATTTTTTTTTCAACAGATGAAACTTGGGTTCACTATTATACACTGAAAACGATTTTTCACTGAAGGAGAGGTAAAAGTCGACGTCTTCTAATATTTTAGAAGACTTGCAGATTGACATAATCGCTCAGTACTATGTTAAAAAAAAATAAAACGAATTTCAAAAAAATATTTTTTTTTTATTTTCTATTCCATTCCACATCTTACTTGATTTTATTTATTATCATACGTAGGCAGGTCAATAAGTCCGTGGCTTTTGGACTTTCCCGTTTCTTAAATAAAATGATAACACTGCTCCTGTCATCAGGCAACTATCAACAGACTCCTGCCGAAATCTGAACAAGCTGGGTCTTTTAGTTTTTGATTGGCATCCATTAATATCATAATACCTCGTCATTTAAGAAGAAAATGGAAAAAAGTGAATTTCCAAAAAAATACATGAATTGAGATACGAATTGCTCCCTCATTCACCCTATTCTCCAGATTTAGCCCCAAATGACTATTTCTTGTTTCCAAACCTAAAGAAATAGCTCAGCGGAAAAAGATTTGATTCCCACGATGAAATCATCTCACAAACAAATCTATTTTGATATCCTCGACAAATCTTATTTTTTGGAAAGTATAAAAACAATTGAAGAATCGTTGGAGGAAGAGTAGTGTGAGCTCTAATGAGACTACTTTGAAAAATCAAATAATTTTTTATTTAAAAACCTGTGTTTCATTCAAAAAGTCATGAATTTATTGATTAATATATTGATTTATATAGGTTAACAGCCATTTTGTTCCAATCCTTTTATTTTATTTTGATTTTTATGTTTAAGAAACGGTCGAAAGTGTAACTTCTTTTTAACTCAATTACACTTGTTGAGACAACTCTTAAAGGAAACCCTTTTGGGTGTAGATGGCCAGTAAAAAGTATGTAAAAGAAATGTTGATAGACTCTCAGGGCATTAAATGTTGTCAGAGGTCATGATCAACGACACTGTCCTCTTTCACTCTGTCTTTATATTCATAAGCAGCTATAAATTCAAATATTATATCAGATTCTATTACTACACAAATGCTATTCTCCATTATATATTAAATTATAGACATGATTTAAAGTTGAATGAAGGGAATACTGTTCAAGTTAAACAGAAATTGATGCTAAAGAATTTTAATTAACTTGTTTTAATGGAATAATTAATAAGCAATTAAAATGTGAATATTATCAATATTGGTATTCAAAGAATTATTTTTTTTTTAATAATAAATAAAATTTACATGATTTTTATTTAACTTAAGAAAAATAACCATTAGTTGATTGTTTTATTTTAGATAATTATAGTACAAAAGTTAATTGTTTTTTATGACTCTTTAGTTTTGTAAATTACACAGAAAATAAATTTGTTACATAAAATATAAAAAAATTAATAAAATAAAAAAAAAATAAAAAATAAAATATTTGAATTAATAATTTAATTTTATTATTATTATTAATTGCGTATGGACCGTCTTGGATCACGCAAAGCTCCCATAAATTTTTAGAAGCGCATCGCATCCTCATGGTCATGATGCGATTGCTGATGGCATTGACTTCTAATATTGAATCGATGATCTTCTTGTTCACAATGAACGCAACGCCCAGAAGTGGTAAACCTCTTCCAATTGGCTTGGCCGTCTTGCTCTTGAATATGCGATAGTTCTTATAGTCCATTGTATTTTTCATCCGTGAATCTTGTTTCTTGAAGAGCAATTATCTGGATATTCTATCACGATTCATGGTTGCTTGTTTTGAGGTTATCCTGCCGGAGCAGGCTTTGTAGAACCAGGGCTTGTCAGTTCCTGGAGCTGGGGCAGCCGATGTTAAATTGAATTAAATTTTTTATTTTTATTAAATAAATATATAATCTTGAGTTCTATGCTGGGATTCGAACTCAGGCTTCCTGTGTAGAAATCTCGTACTCTACCCACTCAGCCATGCTGCCCCATAATAATTTAATTTTAATATTTATAAAAGACCATGGAACTAAAAATTTCCCTTCCAAATATTCTATAAATATTTCTATATACGTTATTATCTATCTTATAAATTCAGATTTGATGGATTTAAGAGACAATGTCAGATATGAATTGGCAATAGTAACAGTTGGACAAATGCCTTTTAATCACCAGATCAACGAGAATTGATCTCACTGAATGCCCTACGGTGTTATTGGAAAAATGATCGAAATCGTTTATCACATATTATCAAATTTGTATCAATATATTTATTATTCATTTTGTTTGTTTTAATTTTAATTACTTAATTATTATTTATATCTCTATTAAAATATTACGCATATATTATATTAATATTAAAATATCATATTGCTTTTTTTAGGTAAAATTTTATTTTTAAGTGGTAAAAGATTTTTTTTTTTCCTTTTATAAATTTATAATTTATTTATGTATTTGCTTTATCAAATAACTTCAATAGCATATTATGATTAACAATAATACATAAATTTTACCATTTCTGTTTGTGTATGATTATAATAAAAATATGTTTTTTGTTTAAATAATAGTTCTTGTGTGCAATTTTCATACTGTTTCATTAGAATTATTTTTATTTTAAAATATTTATTTAATTAATTTCCACACTCACCAAAAATTCAATTTTTTTATTGTTTTTGGTTTCATTTATTTTAAAGTATACTTTTTATTATCATTTTTGATGTCAAGATTTTGATACTTTTATACGTTTTGAAGGTCCCTGAGTCATTTTCACTAAGGATGAGAAACATGAAGTGTGTGAGTGTGTGTGGGTGTGCGTAGAGAAGATTTCGCAAATACGGTTTGACCTAGAATAATGAAATTTGGTACACGGGCATTCAAAATTCATAGTTTTCTATCAACTTTTGAGAAATGTAGCTCATCCAGAAGAGGGTCATTACCTACCACGTTTTCATTTTTTTCCTCTAAATTGACCGTAAAAATAAAGATTTATGTTTGATAGTTTTTCACATGATTAAAAATTGTATAAAACTGATATATATAGAATTTCAGATTGATTAAATCGCTGAAAGTACCGGAATTAATTTTTTAACAAGTTGACTGTCAATCACGCGCCAGCACGTAACGTGGTGCCATCAACAAAGAGCAAAACACGCGCTGGTTTAATAAATATTATTTATTGATTTTAATTTATAATTTAATTAATTAAATTTAATTTAAATATATTATATGTTAATTAATCCAATTCAAATTTGAGAGATAGTCGAGTGGAGACACTCCAGATTTTTCATTTTACTATAGAAATTATATCAAATAAAAAAAAGAATAAAGTCAATATGCATATGATTGTGTGAATATTGAATTATATTTATAAATATAAACACCTCAAGGACTTTTTGAAAGTATAAATACCGTATATATATATTATATAATATGTATATATATATATATATATATATGAGTATATATAGGTATATGGAATTCACCATGGTCTTGAATAATTAATTAAAATATCATTTAATATTCATAACCATCTCCTTATCCCTTCCACCCCTCCCTTTCCCCTCCTTATCATCCATTGCATGTAGTCCAATTTGATTTAAAAGGGTTTTCTCTCCATGGGGTGGGGGGTGGGGGGTAAATTTACTTGGCTGGACTCAGTTAAATGGAATTAATTCGTACAACGAAAATGATGTGACTGACACGTTTTCTTGGACTGCTTTCTGTTTTCAAGGGTGGCAAGAGTGTGAGATGGAAGGGGTCGGGAGGAGGAGGGGCGGCAGAAGAGGCGTGGCTACCGGCAAAGGGAATGAAAACCTTGCGGGGTGGAAATGGAGGAGGTTTGCGCAAATCGATAGACACTGGACGACCGACTCATTCACTCCTACTGCCCCCTTTTTTCCCCTCCCACTCACTCGCAAAACTCTTTTTCTAGGGAATCAAAATAAACGTCAAAAATCCACTCACCCCTCTCCCCTTCACCTCATTACTATATTTTTACATAATTATATTTTATTATATTAATAGAGAGAATGCGTGTTTCGTTGCATATCCGGGGCGAGCACAGAAATTACTTCCTAGCATGAAAATCACTCAGAAATTAAAAATAAAAAAAAAAAATTGCCTAGCTAAATGTAATTTTCTCAAAATAATTTGAAATAACAAATAAATAAAATATACTTAAAAAAAAATCAATAAATACTATTCAATAGAGTTGAATTATATTTATTAAACCAAATTGATATCTTATTGGTATTATATTTTAAAATAACATTTTATTATTTATTTTTTTTAATTTATCAAATGTGGTCAACTTAAAGTAATGGATGTCTAAAAAATAAGAGACAAGGGCCATGAATCATTTTGACAGGGGTCAGATGCCCCAGCCAAGCTGTCAAACTGACCTATCTAGGTACACATAACACATTAATTTATGAAATCAAAATTTTGTTTTAGTATTAATATGTATATGAAAATATAGACACGGTAGCTTATCTAGAGTGTAGTAGTTCAGTGGTTAAATGTTTAACTACTAAATTTGATAAATAAAATTCACCAACTTCATATACATTTACATCTCAAAAATAGAAAATATTAAAAATTTAATTGATATTCTTAATTCCTAGAATTTATAAGAAAAGCTAAATTATATTTTTAAATTAAAAATTAAATTTTTTTTAAACTATTTGAAAAAATAATTTGCAGAAAAATGAAATTTCTCTACTTAAAAACTAATTTTGAAAATTATAATTAGTACTTTAATTAATATTTTCTTTGATTAAAAACAAATTAAATGTTAAGTATTTTTGAGTATACTTCTATGTTACAAATTTCTTATATTTTGTATATAATATAAAGATAATGTATATAATTAATTTTTTTTAATCAATAGCATTCCTAAAATTCTGAATTAAGAATGAAGGTTCATACCTACCAACTCTAGAAAAATTTAAAATATACGCAATAATATTTAATGCGATAAAATAAAAATAAATATATTTGTAAACTGGTTTAAACCTAAAACCAAAATAATCCAAAAATAGAGTGCTGGTATGTTGAATTTGAGGTCAAGGGATGAACCTTTGCCAAGTTCATGTAATTTAAAAATAAGTAAAACAATATTTAATAAAATAAATATATAAAAATATAAAATAAAAAAAGATCCCATTAGAATATCAAAAGGCAATCATTATCCCACTTTTTAAAAAAGAAGATAGAACAGACTGCAATATCTATAGGAGAATCTCTTTCGAAATTCGGAATGGGTTAAAACAAGGAGACGCTCTATCACCAATTTTATTTAATTTAGTATTGGAACACGTGATTAGACAAATTGGGGAGATATCGAACAATTAGGCAAAAAATTCAAGTATTAGGTTACACGGACGATTGATTGAAATTGATAGTGCCAAAACAAAATATTTAGTAACAGAGAGGAACAGTAGTTTTAACATTCAAAAAGCGGAATTTGAAAAAGGAAGAAAATTTAATTTCTGTAATTACGAAGAATAATAATATTATTAAATTAAATTATCATGGCTGGGCAGCTTCTAAGGCTATCCTAGTCATGATGATAGCCAAACTCCGAAACGGAGACGTCACCTTAAGAAGAATAATATTCGACAAGAATTTAAACCGAGGATGCAATCGGGTAACGCCTGTCATGCACTAAAGGGGCTTATCTCGTTAAAATTATTATCAAAGGAGATCAAAATCAAAATATATAAAACAATTATTTTACCGGTTGTCTTATATGATTGTGAGGCATGGTCTATGACCATGGGAGACGAGAGTAAATTTAGAGTATTTGAAAATAGGATTCTTCACAGTATTTATGGATCAAAGAAAGATGAGGTCATCAAGAAATGGCGAAGACTGCATAACGAGGAATTTCATGACCTCTATGCATCTCCAGACATAGTTAGGGTTATGTTGAATTATATTATGTAACTTTTTATTCAATATTGTATATATGTGTATATATTAAATATAATCATTCTAATATTATTTATCTTCTATATTCTATATAATATTTCATGTAGTACCATTATTTTCAATATACATTTTATTAAACGCTTCACAAAAACAAAAAAAAACAAAAAAAAAAAAAAAAGAAAATCGATTTGATTAAAACCAGCCAATTTGAAAATAATCAAATTCAGAAAAGAGCTGATAACCGTCTCCCCCTCTACCCTCACTCCAATCCACCCCATCCACTTTGTTTTGCCTTTTATGCTTTTACTCCCTGCAATCCATTTGGCTTAAAATCAAAATTTAATCGAATATTCCATTTATTTAATAAAATAAAATTGATCAATAAATGTTCATAACATAAACGAATAAATTAATAAAATATTAAAAATAAATATTTAGAATATAAATAAAAACAAGTAATAATTGTTTATTTTTTTTTTGTTTTTTTTTTTTGATTACCTATACAATAAATTATTATTGTGCTTTAATTTGCCAATTTCTCAATAAAAAAAAAAACAAATTGCAAAATTGTTGGCATCATTTTTGTCCACTCCTATTAACATATCAAGTAGCCTCTTTCTTATATTTAAATGTAAATTGGGGTGTTATTATTATTATTATTATTATTATTATTAATATTCCTTGCTTGATCTTTCTCCTTCTTGTCTTAGTCCGTTTTAAAAAGAATATTTAATGTACCTTCTCTAGTGATAGGCGATCTTTTTTCCATCTAATTTATTTATATTTTATTTTTAATTTTTTTTATTTTTTCGATAGAAAAATCCAATATTTAATATAAGGTAAAAGATATTCGATTGACAATGATTATGGTATGATATCTTTTAAATTTTATATTAGATAGATAATTCAAAAATATTTTTTTTTCTATTTTCAACTTCTCTTTATTAATTATTAATTTTAAATAGTCATTTATAATTTAGACTCTGCAGTCATAACTTGTTATTTAAGTTTAGATGAATAATAATAAGTAATTATGATCACTTGAATGAAAAAACAATGTAAAGTAGATGACTATTAAAACGGTAATATAATTCTGTAATCATTACAGTAACAATATACTCTATCTCTATATAATTTCAGCTCTTGAACAATAATCATGCCAGACCCTCTAATCTGGCTGCTCCAGTCCAATGTTAAGTAACGAGTAGTCATAGAACTTCTATCTGGTTCATCAAGAAATATTATTTAAAAGATTAAAATTGAACAAATGAATTATTAAAATTAACTTTGTGCGCTTAACTTTAATAATTTAACTAGGCTTCTTTGGTATATATTTTTTTTTATTCTATTCCATAAAGATATTTTAACCTATTCTTGAAAAATTTTCAAATAACTAAAAAAAATCACTATATTGATTGTTTATTTTGCATATACGTATTTATATAAATAGAATATAGATATATAGATATTTAACTAACCAAAATTCAAAGTTTCAGTGCGATATGTGTAATTTTGAGTCACTACGAACTTTTAAAATTTATAAGACCTAAATAAACAACTGGTGTTTATTTTCTGTCTGAATTAAAATCTGCTTGGACGTGCAAATTTTTCTAATGAAATTTTGGTTCAATACATTTATATAGCTAGTACACCAAAAAAAATATGAGCTGTGGCCAGACACAGAACCGAACTACGATTTGGAATAAATTAATTTCCAAACAACATTATATATATTTATATAAAGTATAAAACAAAATTTAAAATTTTGAATTAAAATGTCTAAATTATAATATCTTGGATTTAATTTTTAATTTAATTAATCAATTATTAATTACTACTATATTTTAAGTGAACTATTTTCTGACAATGAATATAAAATTAATACTTTGTAAACTACCACTTCCGGTTTCCGGATATACACCAAAAGTTAATGAATTCATGCTACTGATGCATTAACTAAATATACCAGATTTTATCAAAATTCAATGAGCCGTTCAAGTTATACCCGTCTATACGGATGCACAATGGTCAGACGGACAGACGGACAGACATCATGCTAAAAATACTTTTTACTGTTAACAAATTGCATGATTCTTGAAGATATGTAAAAAAATCTCTCATGTGAAATTTGGTGTGAAAACAATACCTCCCTTACTATCGTCGGTCGGTAAAGATGATATTATATTTCATTAGGGTAGTATATGTATTTATCTTTCATTTGAAATATTAATTACTAATGTTATTTCCATAAATTTACCATAGACAATTTAAAATTACGATAAAAGTATTTTCGTAAAATTAAATAGGATTATGTTATTAAATGATGCTAAAAGAACAAATCCTAACAAAATAGACGAAAATAGGAAGCTAAGATAAATAAAACTCCCCGGAGAGATTCAATGTTCTAGTTTTTAAGTTCATTAAATTTTCTCAAAGGCAGAAACTTTGCTTAAGAGAGCAGCTGCCATGGAAATAACATTATGTTTTCTTTTTAATAATGCACAATGGAGCTTTCAGGGACTATATACCCAATTTAACTTATCAAAGAACTAACAATATATATATATATATTATACAAAAAAATAAATGTTATATTCCCTATTTAATGAAGGAGTTTTTAATATCATCAAAATATTTTGATTAAACTAAAATATATCCATTTTTAAATCAACATAATTTTCTTTTTGTTGTATATTTTATTCCTCTATTATCTATAAAATAATCTTATTAATTTTATTCAGAAATCTAACCACTAAAAATTAGTCAGAAGATTCACTAAGTCCATTTATATATTATATATTTATTTCTCTTTAAATTCATTTAGGATTTTTAATGAATGTAAACAGTGGCAAGGTAATTTTTCACATTCTGTGATCTGGTAGGAGGCTCATACAGCTTACGTGATTAAAATTGAGTAGCTACTTGAAGAAGCCTCTTATCAATTAAAGTAGAAATAAAAGGTTAAGAGGATCCGTTGTACTAATCATACAACATCTCTACCCGCTTAGGTAGCAATCAAGTTATAAGGATGTTCTAAAGCTAGAGATTTATTGTCTTTACTTATATTTATTATTATTAAACCTAATCTCGAATATGAAAAATACTATTTTCAAGGCTTATACGGCTTATTATAAGTACCATAAAGTCTTTGAAGCTAGAATAATGAAATTTGGTACACGTGCATTATTCAAAATTCGTAGTTTTCTTTCAACTTTTGAGAAATGTAGCTCATTCGGAAGAGGACCATTACCTACCACCTTTTCATTTTTTTTCCACTAAACAACCATAAAAATAAAGATATATATTTGATAGTTTTTCACATGATTAAAAATTTTATAAAACTGCTATACCTATATAGAACTTCAGCTTGATTGAATGGCTATTACTTTTTTAAATTTTGACTTAAAAATGAAGGTAAAGATTTTAAATTTAAATTGAATATATGTTAATTAATTAATTTATTTGAATAACAATACTATACTGTAAATTTAATTTTTTTTAAAATTAATTAATCCAATTCAAATTGCGAGATAGTTGAGTGAAGACACTCCAGATTTTTTTTTAAAATATCAATTATTTAAATTTAATTTAAAAAAATAAATTTTTTACAGGGATTTATTTGTTTATTTATTTTATATATTTAATTTATTTGATTCTTTAAAAGTTAAAATGAATAATAATCCGAAAATTATTATCACTGGATTTATAAATCTTAACATAAAAAGTTTACATATACCTATATACTATAAAAGAGAAAAAAAAGAAGAGGGATGAAGATTGTCTATTCAACAAGATTGATCGTTTTGGCTTCTTTTTTTAATCTTTCTAAATCAGCCTCGTCTAAAATTGTTTTTTTTTGTTTTTATTTGTCAATAACAAAGAAAAAGATAAAATGCCTGTGAAACTTGATAATGTTATAGGATACAAGAGCAGGTTATCAAATAAAGGCATTGCTAGTGAAATAATAAACAAGATGAAGAAAATCGAATGACAAACCAAAAGAACCATTTGATATACTTTTAGATTTTATTTATTGCAAAATGAAATGAAAATAATCAATAAATGGATTTACTAATTAATTTAAAAAATCTGGAGTGTCTCCACTCGACTATCTCGCAAATTTGAATTGGATTAAATAACATTTATTAATTTAAATTAATTAAATTATAAATTAAAATTGGTTTAATAAATATTATTTATTATTAAATTATAAATTAAAATTAATAAATAATATTTATTAAACCAGCGCATGTTTGGCTCTTTGTTGATGGCACCACGTCACGTGTTGGCGCGTGAGATTTGCAGTGTTAAAAAATAATTCGGGTACTTTCAGTGATACAATCAAGCTGAAATTCTATATATAGCAGTTTTATACAATTATTAATCATGTGAAAAATTATCAAACATTTATCTTTATTTTTACGGTCACTTTAGAAGAAAAAAAATCAAAACGTTGTAGGTAATGACCCTCTAGATTTCTCAAAAGTTGATATAAAACAATAATGGCCATCTACCAAATTTCATCATTCTAGCTCAAACCGTTTTTGCGTAATCTTGGTTACATACATACACAGAGAGAGAGAGAGAGAGACATTTTTCTCAACCCTAGTGAAAATGATTCAGGAACCTTCAAAACGTATAAAAACATCAAAATCTCAACATCGAAAATTTCAATTTTCTTTTTTTTAATAATAAAATCGTTATTTTATTTTCGAAGGATATTAAATATTAAATTAAAAATAAAATATAAATATAATAAATTTATAACCGATTTTTATTGTTAAATTTATTTTATATTAATAAAAGAAAAACAACTGAAATTTAATTTATTTTTATATTAGAAGCTTATATAAAAATATATAATATTATTAATAATAACATAATTTTAATTATTTCAATTAAGTTAATACAAATCATAAATTTTTAAAATAATAAAAAATAAAAATAAATAAAAAAAATCTGTAGTGTCTCCACTCGACTATCTCGCAAATTTGAATTGGATTAATTAACATATATTATATATTTAAATTAAATTTAATTAATTATAATTTATAAATTAAAATTAATAAATAATATTTATTAAACCAGCCCTGTTTGGCTTTTTGTTGATGGCACCAGGTCACGTGCTGACGCGTTATTTGCAGTCGTGTTAAAAAATTAATTCCGGTACTTTCAGAGATTCAATCAAGCTGAAATTCCATATATAGCAGTTTTATAGAATTTTTAATCATGTGAAAAAACTATCAAACATATATTTTTATTTTTACGGACAGTTTAGAAGTAAAAATGTAAAAATGATTCAGGAACCTTCAAAACGTATAAAAACATCAAAATCTCAACATCGAAAATTTTCGTGATCGCAATACTATCTCTGACGAGATAGTAAAAATTACATTGAATACAATATATTTGTTTTCTTTACTTTGGGTAATCATTTTGTTAAAGAACCTATGTAGAATAGATCATTCAAATAGTTATATTTATTTTGTTACTTGAGTGACGTCATGCACAGAAAAGATAATATTTGGTCATGAAGTGAGAATACCGTTATAAGTGAGTCATAAAATCGAAAATGTTACGGTAGGCGGTACTTGTGGCTCAAAGTTAGTTTGTTTGGAAAAGAACGGTGGATAGACAAGAAATGTAAACATTTAAAAATTCAAACAGGATAAGAATGAATGATTGGGAATGAGAGAAGAGGTTAGCGATTGTATGGGGACGGTTGTAGGAATGCGATTGCTGTAGCCTAGTAGTATCAATATCATGTTGGAAATATAACCTTGGAAAATATTACTTAGCATTATTTTTATTTATTATTATTTTTCTGTCTTCTAATTTTAAATAAATAAATTTCTATTTATTATAAATAAAAAAAAATTTTGTCTATCATTTATCTTGTGTATATGTATATACTTACAATTATTATTACTTTCTTATTTACCGACTTCTTTCACATTTTTTATGACTCTTTTTACTATCTCGCCAGAGATAGTATTGCGATCATGAAAATTTTCGATGTTGAGATTTTGATGTTTTTATACGTTTTGAAGGTTCCTGAATCATTTTCACTAAGGTTGAGAAAAATGTCTGTGTGTGTGTATGTGTGTGTGTATGTGTGTATGTGTGTGTGTATGTATGTAGGCAAGATTACGCAAAAACGGTTTGAGCTAGAATGATGAAATTTGGTACATGGACATTATTCAAAATTCATAGTTTTCTATCAACTTTTGAGAAATGTAGCTCAACCGGAAGAGGGTCATTACCTACAACGTTTTGATTTTTTTTCCTCTAAAGTGACCGTAAAAATAAAGATATATGTTTGATAATTTTTCACATGATTAATAATTATATAAAACTGCTATATATAGAATTTCAGCTTGATTGATTCGCTGAAATTACCAGAATTAATTTTTTAACACTGAAAATCTCACGCGTCAACACGTGACGTGGTGCCATCAACAAAAAGCCAAACATGCGCTGGTTTAATATTTATTATTTATTATTTATAATTTATAATTAATTAAATTTAATTTAAATATAATATATTATGTTATTTAATCCAATTCAAATTGCGAGATAGTCGAGTGGAGACACTCCAGCTAATTTTCAACAGGCTTTCTTAATCTTTTCCATAACTTTTTCAAACATATTGCTCCTTCTTTAAATATCTTCATTTTTATTATGTTTCTCAATCTCTTGTAGTTATTTCTTATATGTCTTTCTTATAGTTATTTTATCTCACACTTTGACTCTCTTGTCAAACTTCATATTATTATTAATGTAGGTACCTGAACACCGAGCTCTCGCTCGACCCTTTAAGAAATATTGATCTACAATTCTTTAATGATTTATTACAATTATTAAATGTTACATCATTGCATCAATAGAACTTGGGCTACTCAATAATAATAAATAATATTAATAAATATTCAATAATATTTTAGTGAGAAAATATTAAAATGTATAAAACTATCTAGTAATTAGTAGTAGTATTATTAGTAATTTAATAAAAAAAAACGCGGAAATAGATAAAAAAAAACGTAAAATTAATTAATAAAAATTTAGAAAAAATAACAAACAATTAAATGACAAAACAGGTTAAAACATCTGGGAATGCTAGGAAGCATTACTATCAATGAACTTTTATTCATATTTATCACAAAATTGCATAAATAATTCCAATTTATATGATCTTAATATATTGTGAGAATTAGATAAATAATGTAGAGAGCAAAAAATATTTAAAATTAGATATTTATTTAAATTAAATAAAATTATGAAAATGTAATTTTAATCAAAATAAGAAACAATGTTTTTAAAATGTTTTCAAGATTTATAATTACAATATATAAATATAAATTTTAATATTAAATGTTTAATATAATTTATATAATTACAATTATAATGATACGATTGAAGTGCGCTGAAAACATCGCTTATTTATAATTATGCGCTGAAAATATGGGAAATTTTCAACTTTGACCGCCGATTTGTCCATGTTCCCAACGGAATTTTAAAAAACCAAGACCACTTTACATTTACACTTTTTTAAGCTCTACTCGAATCCAAAATCAAAATTTAAAATATCGAAAATTTTTGGCGACAGACACACAGACATATAGTTTTTATAAACGAACTATAAAAGTTCGTTGAAAAATTCAAATTTTTAGAGAAAAAAATAACACTTACAATGTTTGCAAGACAAATAAATCACCAAGCTGTATTCGTTTTTTTTTGAGAGAATAATAAATATATTTTATTAAAATAACTATTTTTAATTTTATTTCGAAATTAAATAATAAATTTTAAAATATTTTAAATATAAATAAATATTAGTACAATATCAAGTAATATTAATTAAGAATGACAAGAGGCAAATTTCAATATGGATGACCTCATTTGTGACATCATATAAATTTAAATTAAGAAAAAACTAATGAAGATGATTTTTCTCCAGGCTGAAACCAATACTGATCGATTTGTCTTTATAGTGTAAATTTCCAAAAAATCCTTGGAGCGGTTAATTAAAAAAGTAATTCAAAAATATACAAATATATATAATATACATACAATTTTTGCTAGTATAATAAGATAAGATATTTTAATTTTTTTAACTAATATTCAAAAGTCACTTTGATTTCTTTAATTATTCTTAATTACCTTCTCTATATGGATTCCTTTTTAATTAATAATTATCTATTTATGATACTATAATCAAATTATAAGTCGATTAATCTTCATCATTTCAAACGCATAAGCAAGATCTATGATCATGGTGGTTAATATTTTCTTATCCAATATTTATTTTATTTTTTCTTGGAAGTTATCGATTTTTTGTCACCTGTTTGGCGGATTCTTATCATGAATAATAATGACATAGAAACGTGACAGGACAAAATTTGTCAAGATTTATTTTCACGTCATCTGTCGTCAAGTATAGTTCGATATGCAAATTCAATTATAGAACTTTACCGAATACTGTCAATCTTTGTTTTCCGAAATCCATTTCCAAAAATTTTAAATAAAAATACAAGTGTATTTCAAGAAAAGAATTTGATAAAGAACTGAAAAGGATATTGAATGTATTAATGGATTCTATTTAAGAGTATATACTTATAAATTTATTATGAAGATGACTCAGGAACATTTAATGACCACCTAGATGAATGCATCTTTTGAATCACCTTGTGTTATATTCATCTTCTTCAGATATTAATTAAGAAAATATCTACATATTTTCTTATGCATAGAATATTAATTGGTTTATTAAAACTTTATTTCTAAATAATCTTATTTAATATACAATTGTAAATAAATCTCAACTTTCATAACTCTTTTAAAAGATATACAATCAAGTATACTAAATAAAATAAAATTAAAATTTTATTAGCTATGAATCGTTTTAGTTTGATTATGATAATGTAGGTGAGTATGTAACCCAAAGACAAACAAAAAGTCATATTAACTTGAAAATTCTTTAAAATTGAAATCTGTCGTTAAGAATTCTCCAGCTATTTTCCGTAGATTAGAAGTAAATTTATTAAAAATGTTGACTTTATAATAAACAGATTGTAGTTAAATTTTAGAAAAAAAATAATTATATATAGGTATATATATATACATATGTGTAGATGTATGAAACCGGAATTTTCCTATAGATGCTGCTCGCTATCAGACTAAAGACCGTAGGACCGCTTCTGAACCTCTAACAGCTGACCAAGTTTGTCAACACACAATAACCTAAGGTTCATACACCGTTATATTTTTCTATAAGCACAAACATGTCGAGTTTTGTGCCTACCAACTATGATTTGCGGACAGCATTGGTTTTCTGCTATCATTTGAAGAAAACTGTTGCAAAATCGCATAGAATGAAAGCTTACGGTGAACATGCTCTTGGCAAATTTAAATCAAATCAAATTTAATTTAAAAAATTTAAAAGTTGTGATCTTGACATAAGAAACCAGGAGCGTGCGAAACCACCGAAAAAGTGTAAAAAAGGATGTAATATATTATGAGTCACTAAAACCTGGCGAAACCGTTAACACTGATCGCTACTAACAACAAATGATCGATTTGAATCAGGAAATACGTGAAAAATGACTGGAGTATGCAAAAAGGCAACATAAAGTCATTTTGCTTCATGATAATGCCCCCTCACACACAGCAAAAAAGATCACGGATACGATCGAGGCGTTCAATTGGGAAGTAATAACGCATGCGGCTTATTCTCCAGACTTGGCTCCGTCTGATTACCATTTATTTGCATCATTGGAACATGGACTAGGAAAATGGTTCGCTTCAAAGGAAGAATTTTTTTTTGGCGTGACATTCATATCCTGCTGAAGAGGTGGGAAAAATGTATAAATTCCAATGGAGACTATTTTAAATAAAATATTTTTATAATTTTCAGATAATAGACGTACAATTTTTTCAAAAAAATTCCGGTTTCATACTTCTACATATGGTATACCAAGACAGGTGAATAAGTATTAAGTCCGTGACTTTTTGAATGAAACAGGTTTTTGGATAATAAATTATTTTATTTTTCAACGTAGTCTCCTTTGAGCTCTATACACTTAGTCCAACGCTTCCCCAATTTTTTTATCCCTTCCAAAAAATATGATTTGTTGAGGACATCAAAATAAAGTTATTTGTTAGATGATTTCAACTTTGGAGTCAAATCTTTCGGACTAGGTATTTTTTCAGGTTTGGAAAAAAGAAATAGTCACTCGGGCTATAGAATAGGGCGGATGAGGGAGCAATTTCAATTTAAAGAAATTCACTTTTTTCCATTGTCTTCTAAAATCCTAAGGTAGCCTGCTATAAATGGATATCAAATAAAACTAAAAGACCCGGCTGGTTCAGATTCAGGAGCAGGTCAGCTGACTCTTGAAATATACAGTCTAAAAAATCCTTATAAACAAATATCAAATAATTTTGATGAGCATACATTTATTTATAAATTATTATTTTTTTAACAGCACTCTCCAAAGATATAGAACCCAATTTCAGTTTCCAATTAAATACAATCCCACATTAAAGGAAAAAAGAGGAATAGATGAATCAACCCTTCGCCTCAATCCCCTCTTGTATCAACATAGAAAAAACACAAAGTAATTGGAATAAGGTACATTGACAGGCATGAAATTGATTCTGGACGTTTATAGTCTGTCGTTTGCATGTAGGAAACATTTAAATTTAGATCAAGTAAACTTTGAACGGAGTTGAATGTATTTTTTTCTTTTGTTTTTTTTGCATTTAATCGTTAAAGTGTAGAATAAAATCAACAAATAAATTTGTAAAAACTTATTAATAATTAACTAATAATTTTTTTTTTTAGAAATTATAAAAGGTTTGTTGTCTTTTGATTAAATAGAAATATATACCTACATATTGATATAAATCAATTTTTGGAAATGTTTTATTTAGGTATTTTTTTGAAGGAAAAGTATTGTTTTAACAAAATGAAGTCCTCCTTAATGGCTATCATTCGAGTTAAATTTTTAATGTAAACAGATTGCTTAAAGTATTTTGAAATTTAAAAAATCTGCCTCGGCAAATTCTATTTTTCAAAATGAACCGACAGTTTTTTTAGTCAATTCACAGCCTGTTTATGAAATAGACTTAAAAGTAAATATTTTGAAGAATAAGGAAGAAGGAAAAAAAAACTGTTTTTGTGGTTATGGCCTGCTTTAGACAAGTGTTAAATAAATTAAATAATACAAAACTGATGATGTCTGTCCGTCCGTCCGTCCGTATAGATGTGTACAGCCTGAACGGCTCAACGGATTTTGATGAAATTTGGTATATTTACTTAATGCATCAGTATGATGAATTGAACAACAACCGGAAGTGGTAGTATTAGTGATCGACGATAGGAAGAGAAGGGTTATTTTCACACCAAATTTCACATGAAGAGATTTTTTTACATATCACCACTTTGTATTGGTTTTATCCTCGAGAAAAATCATCTTTATTATTTTTTTCTTAATTTAAAATTATATGACGTGATCCAGCCATTCATGACGTCACAGCCTGGTCTTACATATATATTATAAATAAAATAAAATTAAAAATATTTATGTTATATCTATATCTGTTTTTATTACATTAATAGATATATTAAAATTATTTGAAATTGTTTCTGTAGCTGGAAATTAATTTACTTCAAACCGTCGGACGGTTCGGACCTGGCCACAGGTCAACTTATTTCTTTAATAATCAGATCTATATACAGTTTTAAACTATACCTTCTAACAAATATCTCAAAGACAACTCAGAATTTGTTTTTAGTTAAATTATATATATATATATATATATATATATATTGCATCATATATCTATAATTCAAATTATGGCCTACGTTCAAGATTTTATTCTTCATCCCCCTTCCAAAAATATTAATAAGCTTGAAAGGCTGTAGGGGTTTACTTTACAGTTATTCAATTCTATGAATATTCTTAAGCTCCTTATAAATGTTACAATATCACTTCAATCTTGAATATGTGAGATTCTATAAAATTTGAAATTAATGTTTTAATATAAGTGATATTCCAATCTTCCTATTATTATTTTCCATTTATATTTATATCCGCCATTTTGGTTTAACATGTTCATTAAGTTTAGATTAAAAGTAATAAATTTCTATTCATTGGAATTTGAATTGAGTCGAAATTGTATGGCTTATACCATACCATCGATTATAAGATTTACTGAAATGTGAAATTTAAAATTTCAACATTGTACCAAACTTAGAAAACGTTCAATAAATTTAAATTTTGTTTTTTTTATTTTGAATAAAAAATGTTATATATTCTTGACTTTTTATTTAGTTTTTTAGAAAAATATATTAGTTATGAGAACATTTTGGTATCTCAGTGATTTTTTGAATTTCCCATACAGTAACTTTAAATGCAGCTTAGCTCCCAACAACTTCAACCTATTAATAGACTACTGGGTAAGTTTGGGCAGCTGCACCATTTAGTTTGTGTTTGACTACCATTGAAAGGATTGAATTTTAAAGAAAAATGTGAATTTCTTGTGCTAATTAAGCATTATTTTTTGTGTAAAAACAATCTAGTAATCTGATTTAGAAAAAAAACAAAACAAAAATAAAAATAATTAAATTTATTCTTGCTAAAAATAAATAAGAGATTAAAGTCTGCCCGTCTTTCTTCTTTATCTATAAACATAAATATGTTTTATCATTTAGTCTGTGTCAGTTTAGGACACGAATAGATGTCTTTTAAGACTGAAAAACAATTTCCACACTCCCCCTCTCCCCCTCTCTTTATATATACCTTTCAATTATTACATTTTAATTAGAAAGATATTTTTAATTTTTTATTTTCTCATTCACTACTCATTTGAAACATTGCTTATGAAAAATTTTCAATTGTCTAAAGCAGGGGTTGGCGACCTTTTTCAATGGTCGGGCACATTTCTGAAATAATATAACAGGGCACACTTGGTGATACTTAGAGCTTATTGAAAAATCGAAAATGTTTAAGGGCCAAATCGGAAAAAAAATTTTACATTACTTTAGAGCCATATTGAAAAAAAAAAATTGAAAAAAAAAAATCGAAAATGTTTAAGAGCCCAATCACAAAAACTTTTTACCTTTTTTTTAGAGCCTTATTGAAAAATCGAAAATGTTACCTTTTTGTGTCATGACTAATATTAATTAATATTATACTTGTTAGTAATAATTTAATACTTAGTGATTTGAATGCGGGCACTTGAAAATAGCTTCGCGGGCAACCGACGACCCCTGATCTAAAGAATATCATTTATTTATATAATTAAATAATATTTTCTAAAAACATGGTTTTTGGTTACTCAATTTTTTGAATATTTTGAGTGTTTAAAATATAATTATATTATTAAAAAAATTTTCAATTATAAAAAAAAATATTATGTTTGGATAAATATGAACTATGTTAATAATTAAAATTAGGGTGATATGCGTAAATTGAAGTGGGAATTAACCACCTCCAAAAGCTATGATCAAACAGGTAATCTATCAACTATTAACTAATCTCATAATTAATTAATTAACAATACTTTTTAATTTTTAATAAGTAATTATTAAAATAAATTAATAGGGATTAATTAATTATTAAAATAATATATGAAACCACAATTTAATTACTTATTCAATTATTTATTGTCAAGAGTTATTGTCAGCCACTATTTTATTTGTTATTATATTATATTAACATTTAATATGTATTTTCGTAACCACACCAACCACAATCCTTTAACTAAATCTATCTCATAACAGATCAAACCAATCTCGCCACTTTTTCCCAATTCCCACATATTGGTTTTTATATCATATTTGCCCAAGTGATTTGTCTTCCACATTTTGTTTTCCAATTAATTTTCTATAAATAATTTTTTTCTTCTCTAATTCGTGGCACATATACTGCGCCTATCAGTTTCTTTCTCTTTGAATACAATATATATACAGTAATGTAAACAAAAGTCAAATTTAAAATAATTTAATAAGAATAATAAATATAATAATCATATATATAATAATAATATTATTGAAATCAATACTTGCTGAAGTTTCATGTTTAGTGATATATAATAGGTTTATAGGTATTTGCTCTATACCAATATCAAAAATTTTCTTCTTAACTGAAACTTTACCTAGTATTTCATTAAAGTTTTATTAAATTCTATCAATTTATTATATTTTATTAAATTTAAATCAAAATCACAAAATTAAAATCATATACAAAAAAATGTACAGGCTCATGGGCAGATATACGTAAGTGGCAAGTGAAAATAAACTCATGATATACGAACAGATTATAAGATCTATATGGACATATGAAAACAAATATTCAATTAATACAAAAAATTCAAAATAAAATACTAAGGAACGCTGTTGGAGCTGTTAATCTTCAAGAGATTAGTTTTAATTTGAAAAACAATTGAAATTTTATATTTTTCAAGTTTAATTTTAGTTTACTTATTAAAATATTTTAACTGATGTTAAATTTACTAATTTAATATAAATAGTACCTTATATTTTTCAGACTCTTCTCGAATACGTATATATACGTGTGTCTTATATAATAATTTTAATTGAAGTACTTTTTAAAAATTTCATAATTAAATATTTACAATTTTTTTTTATATCTTCGTTACAGAACATTTCATTTGTTTCATGTTTTTTTACAAAATTATTTCCAACTAGTGTCTATAAATTAAAAAGTAATAATTGATCCCCTAATAATATATAAGTAATATATTAAATTTATTCTTTTAAATTAATATGTAATATATAAATATTTAAAACAAATATGATAAAAATACAGCTCGATTACCAATTTTTCTTTTTCTTTTTTATTGATTAAAAATAAAATTTCTGAAAGGTATTTTTAGGTCTATTATCTATTATTTAAATAGAATATGTTCTTTTCTTTCAATCAATTTATTTATATTAATAGACATATTATATTAAAACTGATTATTTTATGGAATATATTAATTTTTATTTTTGATTCTTTCTTTTTACTATCTCGCCAGAGATAGTATTGCGATCATGAAAATTTTCGATGTTGAGATTTTGATGTTTTTATACGTTTTGAAGGTCCCTGAGTCATTTTCACTAAGGTTGAGAAAAATGTCTGTGTGTGTGTATGTACAAGATTACGCAAAAACGGTTTGAGCTAGAATCATGAAACGGGCATTATTCAAAATTCGTAGTTTTCTATCAACTTTTGGGAAATGTAGCTCAACCGGAACACACACACACACACAGACATTTTTCTCAACCTTAGTGAAAATGATTCAGGAACCTTCAAAACGTATAAAAACATAAAAATCTCGACAATTAAAATTTTTATCATTATTCAAAATTTCCATTTTTTTATATATCACCACGAATCATGCACTTTGTATTGGTTTTATCCTCAGGAAAATCATATTTATTAGTTTTTTCTTGATTTAAAATTATATGACGTCATCCAGCCATTCATGACGTCACAGCCTGGTCTTGCATATATATTATAAATAAAATAAAATTAAAAATGTTTATATTTATTATTTATGTTATATTCATATCTGTTTTTTATTACATTAATAGATATATTAAAATTATTTGAAATTGTTTCTGTAGCTGCTAATTAATTTACTTCAAACCGTCGGTCGGTTCGGACCTGGCCACAGGTCAACTTATCTAAATTTTTTTTTGATATACTAATTTTAATTGATTGTTTTATCTAGGTGGTTGTGTCATGGGCTATCTTCATCTCTCTTTTAAGGTAAATTATTTATCAATATATTTTTTCAACTTAATAATTTATCATATAATTTCAAATTTAAAAACCCATCTTTACTATAATCACTATAATCATAATATATGATAGTTCTATTTTATGGTATATATTTATATATATATTATATGTATCATAATATTATAATTTTTATCATTCCTTTTACTTTTTATCTTTAACTATAAATTTTTTATAATATTTATTTTATTTCAACTTCAATTTTATCTATCATATTTTTATAATGGTTTGTATATGATTGGAAATAGTGCCGATAGAATGATAGGATAGTATGATATTATAAAGCAATAACTGTTTGATTTGAGAATTTATTGTTATTGTAGTAAAATTATCAAATTCATATACAGAATCAAATAATATAAGGATAAAAATTTAAAAACAAATATGATACTAATATTTAAAAAATTCATTTTTTTATATATGATTATTCAAAATTGGATAATATGTTAATAGAGATATTTATTAATCATATATTAATAATAATTGATAATTTGATTAGGTTAATAATTTGATCGTGTCAAATTTAATAAATCTTTTATTTTTATAATACCTTTTTTTGTTCTTATTCATGCTCCATTTCTATTCTATCTAATTTATAAATTATATTTAATATTAATCTAGAAATATATATTTTGTAATATATAACCATAAAAAGGCCCTTCAATAGGGAAATATAATTAAAATACTATTAATAACCATTTACGAGGGTGGTCTGAAAAAGTTTCCGACCTGACCAAGAAAAATGATGTTTTTCAATTTTTTTTTTTGTTTTATTTTTCAAAATTCAAGATAGCTGAGACCTGTACGATGTCAGCTGAATGTGTGCGAAATATTTTGCAAAACCATTTGACCAAAAATTGGTTCGAAAAACCATTTCTAACGACAATTTGGCGCCGTAGGCGTAATCCAAACGAATTTTTGCGTCGATTCATAACTGTTGATGAGACTTAAATTAAATTAAATCAAATTTAATTAATTAAATTAATTAGAACACCGTTATGAGAAATGTATCAGTGTTTATGGAGATTATGTTGAAAAATATAGCAAAAAAAAATTGAAAAACATTGTTTTTCTTGGTCAGGTCGGAAACTTTTCAGAACACCCTCGTATATCTTATATATATATTTTGTTGTTCGTGAGGTTTTATTGTTTAAATATTTTTATGCCAAAATTTTGGTGAAATATTTTTATCATTATATATATTGTAATGATATTCCAAAAATATCATTAATCCGTTAAAAATAAAATTTATTTTTTAAATATAAATTTATTTTCATTGGAAGAGATTATTGTAAGACATTTCCCCTGAAGAGACTACACCTTTTCAACTTCAAATTGGGACTAAACATTTTCAAATTGCGATTAAACACTTTCAAATTGGGAATAATTAATTTGAAGCTGAAAAACACAACAACAAAATGGAATACTTAATACCAAATTAAGTAAAGAAGTGGAGAAAGAGTCGACATGACCCAAACCGAGAATCGTTTACAGCAGCTAGAAAACATAATAATTGAAAACATGGGATGCCTAACAGTTGTGGAATGCACCAGATATAGCGCTCATATACAAAAATTTATACCTGATGCATTAAATATGACGGACGTTCGATTTTAATTATTTTTAATAGATCTTGACGTTTTAGACCTCCCTGAATCGGAAAATACCATTTTTCGAATTATGTCTGTGTGTGTGTATGTATGTAATGTTTGTCTGTGAGCAAATTTACTCTAACTAATCAAGCTAGGACTTCGAAATTTGGTACACCGATATTATTCACAGTTTGTAGATTTCTATCAAAATTTCTTCAAAATCGGTTAACCGGAAGTGGTACTTTACCTACACTGGTTGCGTTTACCTTTCAAGTAAAGTACCAGTTTGCTTCGAGATATTTGCTTAATATTTTGTATATAGATTTAAAAATATGAAAAAAATTAAGATACCAAATTTCATCATGATCTGACTACTGGAAGTGACATTTTATCTAGGGGAGGACACTCCCGACTTTTTTGATTTTTATTTGTATATAATTCTTCTTTTTCAGCTTCAAATGAATTATTCCCAATTTGAAAGTGTTTAATCCCAATTTGAAAATGTTTATTCCCAATTTTAAAGTATTTAATCCCAATTTGAAAGTGTTTAATCCCAATTTGAAAATGTTTATTCCCAATTTGAAGTTGAAAACGTATAGTTGTTGAAATGTCAGACAAGGGCATTCGTTTGGGGTTAGCGTCGAGAGAAGACGGACTTTTCTGGAGGAGATCCAGGAAGAGAAAAAGGGCCGCCACTACACTCGGTCGTCCACGGACTATCTCCTATGAAAGGACCGGCTACAGTCTTTTTAAAAAAAAAATTGTTTTCCAATATTGTTTTTTACCGATCGACGATAGTAAGGGAGGTATTGTTTTCACACCAAATTTCACATGTGGAGATTTTTACATATCTCCACGAATCATGCATTTTCTTAACAGAAAAAAGTATTTTTAGCATGATGTCTGTCTGTCCGTCCGTCCGTCCGTCTGTCCGTATAGATGTGTACAGCCTGAACGGCTGAATGGAATTTGATGAAATTTGGTATATTTACTTAATGCATCAGTGGGATGAATTGATCAACTTTTGGAGCAAATCCGGAAACCGGAAGTGGTAGTATTAGCGATCGACGATAGGAAGGGAAGGGTTATTTTCATACCAAATTTCACATGAGGAGATTTTTTACATATCATCACGAATCATTCACTTTGCATTGGTTTTATACTCGAGAAAAATCATCTTTATTAGTTTTTTCATAATTAAAATTATATGACGTCATCCCCATTCATGACGTCACAGCCTGGTCTTACATATATATTATAAATAAAATAAAATTAAAAATATTTATGTTATATGCCTATCTGTTTTTTATTACATTAATAGATATCTTAAAATTATTTGAAATTGTTTCTGTAGCTGGAAATTAATTTATTTCAAACCGTCGGTCGGTTCGGACCTGGCCACAGGTCAACTTATTTTTCTATAATATCATTTAAAAAATAATAACATTTTAGTATAATAATTATAATAATACTATCGGATGGTCTGTGAATACTATGAAAGATTAAATTTAAGTTATCCACAAGTTAATATTAAATTTATTCCGATAGAGCAATACTAGCGATTAATTCAAATTTTTAATAACATTTTTTCATGTAAATTAAAATAAAATATAAAAATATAAAAGCTTAAAAGATTTCTAACTGAATTTAAAGAAATTATAAATCAAATCAATAAAATTGTTTATAATTATAATTAATAGATTATATATAAATAAGAAGAGTAGCTAGTTCTTTTGGTTCCTCAAGAGGTAATAAATGATTTTATCAAGGGGTCTAGGAAGAATTCAATATTCATCAGTTTCGAAAGTGTCAGATTGTCAGCCAATATTAATTTCAATTTCGATTGTACTAATATATTTCTTTGAATTGAGAGTATTAATTTAATATATTGCAATTAGGTTCTTGAAATGTTTGAAGCACTATTCAAAATCATTATTTAGAACAATAAAATCTTTTTTGATTTTAGAACGAATAGGTGATGCAAATAAAATAATCATGTTGAAATATTCGTTTATCAGGAAATCGATTGGTAAAGGAGTTAAACCGAAGAGACAATAAAAATAAGTTGACCTGTGGCCAGGTCCGAACCGACCGACGGTTTGAAATAAATTAATTTCCAGCTACAGAAACAATTTCAAATAATTTTCATATATCTATTAATGTAATAAAAAACAGATATGGATACATAAATAATAAATATAAACATTTTTAATTTTATTTTATTTATAATATATATGCAAGACCAGGCTGTGACGTCATGAATGGCTGGATGACGTCATATAATTTTAAATCAAGAAAAAACTAATAAATATGATTTTTCTCGAGGATAAAACCAATACAAAGTGCATGATTTGTGGTGATATATAAAAAAATCTCCTTTGGTGTGAAAATAACCCTTTCCTTCCCATCGTCGATCGCTAATACTACCACTTCCGGTTTCCGGAATTGCACCAAAAGTTGATCAATTCATCCCACTGATGCATTAAGTAAATATACCAAATTTCATCAAAATCGGTTGAGCCGTTCAGGCTGTACACATCTATACGGACGGACAGACGGACGGACAGACTTAATGCTAAAAATACTTTTTTCTGTTTAGAAAATGCATGATTCGTGGAGATATGTAAAAATCTCCACATGTGAAATTTGGTGTGAAAACAATACCTCCCTTACTATCGTCGGTCGGTAATAAGTTAAATTAACAGGAAGATGCTGTATATTTCCTCACTCAGAGTATTCTCACGATGAATAGATAGAATTATTATTCTTAAAATATTAATAATTGAGGAGATTCTCCACTTTAAATTAATAGCAGATATTATACTTTAGTAAATATACAGTTAACAAATTGGTTTCGAATTGTACAAGAGTCGACCTGCAACGCACTTTAAATGAATCTCAAAGTTTAAACAAAAATGTTCAGACTAAGAAAATGGTTGTGAACTAAGTTAATAAATTTTTTTGAAAAATCAGCTATCTATTATTTACAAATGAACATAACATGGTTTATAGTCTGTCAATCCCTATCTGATGTTATAATACGACTTCTAAAGTCAATTAGAACAAATATAATTGTAATTTAATATTTTATGATGAAAAAAAGTTACATTTGAACATTAAATATCTGGTTATTAATAAAGAAATATGAAATTTAAATATCATTTAGAAATTAATTTTAATATATAATAAAAAAAAATTAATTTTTTTTTCTTGATATAAAATACATATATTTATTTGTTTTTAAATTATTTAAAAATGATAATTCTTTGAAATAATTTTGTAATAAAAAAAAAATATTTAATATAACAAAGTATTTAGACATTTATATTTTTAAATTGAAATTATTCCTTTAGCAGAGAATTTAACCAATAGGATTACACAGAATTCCCTCCACTTGGTAAATACATGCATTGGTTAGTTATTCTAGCTTTAGAGTTTCCAAAGCCTGTAATTTTCTTTTACTTGAAGAGAAGTTTTGCCATTTTGTTCAATCGAATTACCAAAATTAAAATATGAGCGAAAATCAGGTAATATTTTATACAAAAAATAAATTATCAGAGTGACATTAGTTATCGAACTATTTAATTTAATCATTATTTTATTTGTATGTGTTTTTTAATTTTAAAGGTACAGAAACCAGACTCGGGGCCGGGAGAGGGAAATTCTGAGTATATTAAATTAAAAGTTGTCGGCAACGTGAGTTATTTATTAAGGTTATATCACATTTTTATTTGGAGACTAATGATAAAAATTTTAACAGGATTTCAATGAAATTCACTTCAAAGTAAAGATGACCACTCAAATGGCGAAGTTAAAAAAATCATATAGTGAACGAGTTGTGAGTATATATTTATTTTTATTTTGTTATTATAATATAATTTGCATATGAAAAAATTTATAGGGGGTTCCAGTCACATCTCTACGGTTTTTATTTGATGGCCGAAGAATAAATGATGATGAGACACCCAATCTTTTGGAAATGGAAAATGACGACGTTATAGAAGTATATCAAGAACAAACGGGAGGTTATTAATTTTTTATAATTTTTATAAATCATCTGTCTATATTTTTTTTTTGTTTAAAATATCAAAAAATTACTGTATGTAATTATCTAATTTAAAATTTTAAAATCTAAATCTCTAAAGGTTTTAAAAATTTATATTTAAATATAAAATAGAATAAACCTGTTTATTTTATGTAGATGATAAATTTAATCTTTTTCTATTTTTCTATAATCCAGATTTTCAGGTCAGTTCACGCCAATTAAGTCCACCCTTTTCCATGACACATGAGACCAGCCGTTCTTTTTCTTAAATTTTCCCCTGCTAAATCCACCCATATACACAAAATCATTACAATATATATAATCCTGTAAATATAATGTATTTGTTGCCTAAAAATGAGACGCAAAAATATTTGTTTGGTTTGTTTGATTTTTTTTACATAATAACATTTCGACAGTAGATGCCTAAAATACTAGTCCTTCGGATTTATATATTACCCGTGTTTATATAATTCATATACGTATATAACCAGGGCCGCGGCGTGCACGTGTGTAAGGTGGGCGCTGCCCACGGGCGCCTGGTGTAGGGGGCGCCAAACAGACCATTCTTTTTTATTTTATTTTAAGTGTTTTAAAAATTAATCAATATAATTGTGGACGTGAATTCTACGACACGTTTAAATATATTTTTCAAATTTGTTTGTTTTACTGCGTATCTTTCTAACATTGCCCGTAACTGTAGCTTCGGGTGAACGAAGCTTCTCTAAGTTAAAAATTATAAAAACGTATTTGCGTTCGACATTGTCGCAGGAGCGCTTAACAGATCTTTCTATGATAGCAATAGAAAATGAAATCATGGATAACTTAGAAATATATGATATTATTAAAGGTTTTGTAGCTTCAAAGGCTCGAAGAATCCGAAAAGTATAGTTTTGCGATAGAATTTCATATTGTATTATGTTTTCATTTTGGAATTTTTTTTATGTTTATTGTTCTAGAAATTTAACCTTGTTTTCTATTGTTAATGAGTTAATTATTTTGTTATTTCCTATTATTATGTAGAGAAATTCCTCTGTATGCATAAACACAGTTTTCAAAATTAAATGTTTTATTTGCTTTTATTGTTCTATTGATAAAGGGGGCGCTTTTTAAAAATTTGCACACGGGCGCTTTGCACCCACGTCGCGGCCCTGTATATAACTATATATATATTATATAAAATAAAAATTTCAATTTATGATTTTATGAACGAATTTTTTATATATATTCTTTAATTAGTACATTTTAATATTTATTTTTATTATCTCAGTTTTAAATAAAGAAGTAGGGATAGAAAAAAGGTATTGGTTGAGTTATTAAATATAAATAATAAATACCCATTTCAGTTCATTTTAACTTATTTGTATTTGTCTTTTGAAATATTTATATGTAAATATGACCTATAAATTTAATAATGTTATCATGAATATATTATATAATATATATAAATGAGTCAATATAGAGAATCTAGTTTATTACAAAATTTTTTGTTAAACATTTATTATAAATGTATGTGATGTATGATTCATTTTTATTATATTTGATAAATATCTACTCTGATTTAATTTAAACAATAGTTAAAGCATACACCGGACATGGGTTAATGATCTTCAAAGAATATAGTAAATTAAAATGATTTTAATTATAAATTTTGAAAGGAATAATAATTGTATAAAGGTTAAAAATATATCAAGAGATAAAATTATTAACAAATATTGTAAGAAGTGATGACATGGATCATTCTGATATTCATTATCGATAATTGGATTTCTGGTACAAAAATAAAGCAAGATTTATTAGAATTATAAAAGAAAAAATTTTTTTATTAAAATTCATAACACTTACTAGCAATAATCAATAAGAATATCTTATCTTATATATAAAATTCTCGTGTCACAAAACTTTGAAATCATACTCCTCCGAAACGGCTTGACCGATTCTTATGAAATTTTTTATGTATATTCAATAGGTCTCAGGGCATGTCAGACTTCCTTTAGAAAACCGCTAATTGGTAAGGTGTGTCCAGGAAATGCTAATTAATTAAAAATAGTTTAGTTACCATACTAGCTCATAGAGGCGCTGGTGGCGATAATTTGACATTTGCTCAGAATTTAAAAATTATTGTAATATTTCACTTTTTATTTTAAATTCTAATATTCAAATATCAATTAAATTATATTAAATTATTAAAGCTTTGGAGGTTGTTTTTATTTATAACGAAATTTTGTAAATTAAACCACATATTGATATTTGCTACTACTGCAATCGAAACGTTGTGCATATTTTTGTATTTTTTGAATAAATTTACAATAACAAATATCAATATATGGTTTAATTTACAAAATTCCGTTATCAATTCAATTAAATAATTTATTCTAAAAGTTCTCATTTTAATTTATTTAATAAAATATTTAGATCATATATAACTTAATTTTTATTTATTCTTTCTATATATTTGAATATTTCTTCTTTTCTATTTGAAAGTGAAAGGTTAAAAAAACAAAATATATTATTTTTAATGTTTTATGAATACAAAAATATTTTCAAAACGTAAATTAAAATAACTAAATTATATTATTTTTGATTTTGTATTACAAATATATTACAAATATATTTTAAGTGCAAAAATGATTTCTTGGTTAATTAAAATATGTTTTTTAGACAAATGATATAAACGAGATGTTTTAAATTTATGTCTTTTTTTATATTGAGTATTTTTTTAAAATTAAAATTTGTTTTAAATCAAAATTATTGTATTCAATTATATTTTTTTAATAATAGGCTTCTTTTTTTATTTTTAATTTTTAATAAATTCTCTTTTTTGATATGATATTAATAAAAAATAATATTAAATTATATATAAATTTAAAAATTAGAATATTTGAATTTTTTAAATTTTAACACATGTAATCAATCATATGCATAACGAATGGAAAATTTTGAAAATCAACTTGGTATTAAATTCAGAAAAAAATACTGATATATGTTAAGGCAAAGAAGGTGCCAATTGAAAATATGCTTCAGTGCATAAATCAATTCCCCTCTTTGCGTTAACAAGGGGGGTGGTTGTTTTTATTATTATATAAATATATAATACAAATGCAAATATAGGGTTTAGTCAAGGTCGCCAGTTAATTTTGTTTTATCAAAAAGGAAAATTAACAAAACCTTTTAATTCAAACGATACTTACCAATAGACCAGTTAGACTCATATAATTTCTTAAATCATAAGAAATACATGAATCGTCTCTGGGTGATCCGAATTCTGCAGACACGAGGCTTCTAATTCTTATTTAAATAAAACAAGAAATAAAAACGCTGGAAGCTCTCCAACCACAATCAATTTAACCCACCTAAATTTCCTTAAGGTATAAAGAAAGAATTAGTAAATAAAACAATTTTAATCTCGTTTTTCTGATATATTTATATAAAGCAGTGTATATTATAAAAGTTAAAAGGATAAAAAAAAAGCAGTATACAATTAGGTTTGCGATGAAAGCAAATAAAGCAAATAATCCTAACTTAAATTAACAAATTAACAATTCAATAAAAGAATAAACAAATGAAGTATAATGGAGATCGCACAATATTTCTCCACTGGACCTCAAATATGTAAAAAAAAATTAAATTATGAAATAAGGTTTATTAAAACATTAACAAATTAATTAACATAGCAATTTTAATACAACCTGAGCAGCAAGAATTAAAGAAAGGAGAATTTTTACAAACCCAAAAATGGTTTCTGTTCGATCTGAAAGGTTTTCCAATTCAACTTCTCAGCAGGCAGACCAAGCAACAAATAGGCAGATATTCACATGGAAAGCAGTGACCAAAACATTCCAAAGACTCAGAAAACACTAGACTGCACAAAAACATTCAAATTTGGCAACCCTGTGTCACGTGACCCGTCTTGTCTTCTCTGACCTTAGACATTTCAAAATTCAAAAATATCCAATTCGCGGGAAATTCGATCTTGCTTAAACATAACTCCCCCCTTTTTAGAGAACCCCGATTCTCTAAACACTTTCGACAATTCTGAGAGCCACCCCCCAAATGGAATGGAATTCAGACTATGCTGCTATCAGTATTGAAAACTACCATTAATAAATTTGCACTAAAATAAACAAATAAAAAACATTCAATTTAATTTATCAGGATTCTTCCTGATCCAAAACAATTTGATTTCTTTTTGACTCTATGTCCCTTAGTCTTCGAAATGTTTTCCCTTGAAATTCCAATTTTTCCATTAAATTCAGTATTCAATGTCCCCTCTCCCTGCTTTAATTTTAAATTTTTATTTAAATTTTTCCCAATTAAAGATCCAAAAATGACCCAACCCAATGATGTGTTTTGTGCAAATAAATTTCCCTCTTTGTTCTTTCTCAGGCCATTTGAAACAATTTTTGAATATAAATCCACCCCAATTAAAACCAATACCTCCTTGGGCTCAAAGAAAGAATCATCTGATAGCGGCAAACCATCAGCAAATTCAAACTGATTCTTTTCCATTTGAAAGGTGGGGATTCTAAATTTTAAATTGTCTATCACGTTGAACTTGGCGGTCGTGGAGAAAGAGCCATCTACTGGGGAGAAAAAGTCCAAATTTACTGCCTTATTCAAATCGGCCAATGGCTGATTTTTCAAACCAGCAATTGACATTTTCGATTCAAACGGCACCAATTTTAAACTTTTTAATAACTTACTAGAGATTAATGATACTTCGCTACCCGGGTCAATGAAGGCATTAATCTTCATTTGTTGACCATTAGGCAGCTTACATATCATCAATGCTCTACCCAAAATCGAACAAAAACCACCATTTTTGCAAAAATAATTATTGGTATGATTAGGGCTAGGCGAAGTGGATGTGGACATAGGGGATTCATTTTTGTTACCGGTTTTAGGAGATTGCTGCTCAGAATGCTGTTTTCTTAAGGCCTGTTTCTTATTGAGGTTCAGTGTAGATATTCCTTTTTCAAAGTGCAGTAGACTATTGTGCGACCTCTTACAAATTGTGCAGCCTCCAGTTGTGCATTCATTTGATCTATGTTTCTCTGAAAAACATTTGAAACAGAGATGATTAGACTTTACAAAGAAATGTCTTTCTGAAGGACTTTTTTTAAAGAAATGGATACACTTGTGTAAAAGGTGGTTGTCCTTTTTACATAATTTACAAATTTTATTTTTATTAATCAAAGTATTTGATACTTTCCTGTCCTTCCAATTTTTCGACACATGTTTATCTTCCCGTGGCGTGTCTCGACCTCTCACAGAATCAGCAAGTTTTGTGAGAAATTCGAGCAAAATATCCAAGGCCGGGATTTCTTCGCTTTTCAAAGGGAAGATGAATCTCGACCTCGCCTCTGGATCCAGTTTAGACAAAACTGCATACACTAGATAGGGATTGGATTCGACCGTATTTATCTTTAAAGAGTTCAACTGTGCAATAATTTCCCTCACCATCGAGATCAATTTATTATAATTTTCACTCGAGGGAAATAAAATTGGCTGCAAGCTGAACACTTTTTCAATGAGGTCGAAGACCAAGTCCCTATACTTGTAAAACGCCTTGTGCAGTATGTCTCTCGCTGGGATGTAGTTCTCGTCGGTCGACGGAAGATGCCGAATCGTGTCCAATGCCTTGGGTCCCAAGTAGCCTTTTAGATATTGCAGCTTCTGCGCTGCACTCAAGGAGGGGTTGGATCCTATTGCAGCGTCGAACTGATTCGTAAACGGCAAATAATCCACGTATTCCCCTGTAAAAGTCGGTAATTGGATCTTTGGCAAATTAACATTATTTGCAGCTAAACCCAATACCGACTTCTCCTGCTTTATTGTTGGCTGCTGTGGGACATTTAACACACATTTATTAAGCGATAGGATGAGACGATCAGTGTTTTCTAACACGTTTTCACACTGGTCATCTACACCCTTTTCAAAAATATTATTTTGCAACAATTCAAGTTGCAAAATTACATCTTTAGTTTCAGCAACTAAAGCTTGAATCCCCGTGCTATTTGTGTTGGTCAGTCCCGCGAATAACAATTCTTTAATTCTAGCTGCTCTTGTTAATTTTTTCATCTCAATGCTGATTTGTTTCAATTGAGCTTCCAAATCAGCCATTATTTCAATTATTTATATACAAATATATCAGAATTTAGCCAAAAATCAAACCAAAAGGAAAAGCAAATGAGAAAAAACTAACCTGATTAGAGACACTTCCAGTCCTGTCCACGGCTCGCCAAAAGAAGTTATGTTAGGGCAAAGAAGGTGCCAATTGAAAATATGCTTCAGTGCATAAATCAATTCCCTTCTCTGCGTTAACAATGGGTTGGTTGTTTTTATTATTATATAAATATATAATACAAATGCAAATATAGGGTTTAGTCAAGGTCGCCAGTTAATTTTGTTTTATCAAAAAGGAAAATTAACAAAACCTTTTAATTCAAACGATACTTACCAATAGACCAGTTAGACTCATATAATTTCTTAAATCATAAGAAATACATGAATCGTCTCTGGGTGATCCGAATTCTGCAGACACGAGGCTTCTAATTCTTATTTAAATAAAACAAGAAATAAAAACGCTGGAAGCTCTCCAACCACAATCAATTTAACCCACCTAAATTTCCTTAAGGTATAAAGAAAGAATTAGTAAATAAAACAATTTTAATCTCGTTTTTCTGATATATTTATATAAAGCAGTGTATATTATAAAAGTTAAAAGGATAAAAAAAAAGCAGTATACAATTAGGTTTGCGATGAAAGCAAATAAAGCAAATAATCCTAACTTAAATTAACAAATTAACAATTCAATAAAAGAATAAACAAATGAAGTATAATGGAGATCGCACAATATTTCTCCACTGGACCTCAAATATGTAAAAAAAAATTAAATTATGAAATAAGGTTTATTAAAACATTAACAAATTAATTAACATAGCAATTTTAATACAACCTGAGCAGCAAGAATTAAAGAAAGGAGAATTTTTACAAACCCAAAAATGGTTTCTGTTCGATCTGAAAGGTTTTCCAATTCAACTTCTCAGCAGGCAGACCAAGCAACAAATAGGCAGATATTCACATGGAAAGCAGTGACCAAAACATTCCAAAGACTCAGAAAACACTAGACTGCACAAAAACATTCAAATTTGGCAACCCTGTGTCACGTGACCCGTCTTGTCTTCTCTGACCTTAGACATTTCAAAATTCAAAAATATCCAATTCGCGGGAAATTCGATCTTGCTTAAACAATATATAGAATATAATAGACCATTCGAATTATTATATATATATATATATATATATATATATATATATATATATATATATATATTGATAATATAAAAGTCAAATGATTTTTATAAAAAAATAAACAAATTAAAAGAAATTAAATAAATACTGATAGAAGAGCAAAGACCCTATTTGCTAGTATCAATAGCAGTGATAGTGCCAGGGATACTTGGCAGTTTCAAAACATAGTAAATCTAACAATACCCATTTTCATGATTCATATTTTTTACCGTAATATAATATTTTGTTTAAAATTACTTTCAAACCAAAATGGTGATTAGACAAATTGGAAAAAGTCAAATGTAATCCATCTAAATAAAAAATTTCAAAAATTCAAATATTACAGATACATAATACACAGACGGCTTAAATATAATAGGAAATTCGGCAATTGCAATTAAAGATACCGTAGAAAAATTAATCGAAGCAGGAAAAGAGGTGGGGTTGGGTATTAACACACTATGAGCGGGGCGGGTATTTGTACCCGTTGCGGGGACTGCCACTTATAAGCGGGGCGGACGCTAGCCGCTCATAGTGTGATAATATATATTTTCCCTTGTATCACTTAAAATTGTTTTTCAATTTTTTTTTTTTTGTTTTATTTTTCAAAATTCAAGATAGCTGAGACCTGTACGATGTCAGCTGAACGTGTGCGAAATATTTTGCAAAACCATTTGAATATGGAAAGCTGTGTGCAATGTGGGTGCCGCATTTCCTAATGTTAGACCAAAAATTGCTTCGAAAAACCATTTCTAACGACAATTTGGCGCTGTAGGCGTAATCCAAACGAATTTTTGCGTCGATTCATAACTGTTGATGAGACTTAAATTAAATTAAATAAATAATTTATTAATTAATTAAATTAATTAGAACACCGTTATGAGAAATGTATCAGTGTTGATGGAGATTATGTTGAAAAATAAAGCAAAAAAAAAATTCAGACCACCCTCGTAGAGTATATAAGAAATATGGTTGCTGCGACCAAGAACTTTCGAGTTCCGTAGAGCCACAGAGATAGATAGATAGACCAAAATGATAGCTTATTAGATATAGTCCTGGTCAGATGTACTTTAAGTCTTCTCCAAGTTTAATAAGATTTAAAAAATAATAATTTCAAATAAATGACATGGTTAGATAAAATGAATTTAGATGCCAAAAATCATTCCAATTAAAAAAATTATTTCTATTGATATTTATTTAGACATTTTGATATTTAATAAAGGGGTGGTAAAGTATTTAATGAAAGGTGTTAAGTTTTATTCATGATTTAAAAGAGAAAGTGAGAAAGTGTTATAGAGAGAGAGAGAGAGAGAGAGAGAGAAAGTTGCTTTAATAATATTGAATGTGAGTGACAACCATTTTCAATATTTAAAATTTAATGATGGAGGGAAAAAAGGCAGACGGTACCTACATTGCTCAACAATTCATTAACAGATATCCATTCCGTGTAAAGATTTTGATAAAAATTTATCCTTTATTTTGGTTGATTAAATATTTTAAAATAATATTTTTGCTTGAAAATTAACCACTTTAAATTTGAAATTAAATTACCTGGTTCACTTAGCCGCCGCTCGGTCATTAAAAAAATTATTCCTTATTATCGTGTTTTGTTGGCAATATTAATCACAGGTTTACCGAACCACCATTCAAATAATTTAAAAGAAGATAAAATAGTCATAAAACATATATATGTATTAATACTCTGAATGACAGAGAAGTATAGTCTGTTGATATAACAAGCAGAAAAGTGACATTTCACATAAAAATTAAAAATAATAATTATAATAAAGTTAATTCCTTAAAAGTACGATATATTTGTAGGAAAAGTTTAATTATCGGATTAAAATTGGATTTCCTTGAGGAGTTGGGTTCATTTTGACTTGAAAAGCGAATTAAATGACAACTCCAGTGACATAATTGACCTAATAACATTCTTTACAGAAAGAAAATCTTCTCACTAATAATCTTACAATTAATTAATCAACATTATAAAACACAATAAAAAATATTTCATTTTATTGTACTTAATAATACTTTCAAATTATTAGTATCCCAAATAAATTATACCTAATATTTAAATTAATTAAAAATCATCAATGAAACTAAAAAGGATTATAAAAGAACTTTACAACTTTGAAAGCACATACATAATTATTGAAATTACTTACAGAATTGAGAAAGGTGTCATTTTGTCACAAAACACTTCAAGTTTTAGTGCGATTTACAGTCACTACGAGCGTGGCGCCACGGTAATACATTGTTAAAATGGCGACTTTTACTGGTGCGGAGCGTACTAGATGTGTGTTGTTATTTCATGAAACGAATTCTGCTACAGCTGTTCATGTAGATTTCGTACGGAATACCAGAAAGAACCTTCAAGCATTCGAAATCACCAGGTAGGCCGAGCATTTCTAATGCTGTTGTCGAAAAGATTTGAAAAACCTTTGTCCGTAGCCCGAAAAAATCAACTCGCCGTGCGTCTCGGGAGACTGTAATTCCTCAACCGACAGTTTGGAAAGTGTTACATAAAAGATTACACTTGAATCGATTATCGGTGGGATGTATGTCGCATTACCAAGGGCAGTCACTTTGAACCAAAATTACATTCATAACTTGAAGTGTTTTGTAATAAAATGAAACCTTTCTCAATTATGTAAGGGATTTCAATAAATATGTATGTGCTTTCAAAGTTGTAAAGTCTTTTTATAATCACCCTGTATATATATATTTTAATTAATTATTAATGAAATAAAATAAATGTATGTTTACAAATAAACCTACTTTTAAACTATATTTTTACCGTTTTAAAAAATAGAATTAACAACCTATAATAGAAATAGCAAGATTCAATTTTTTCAAAAGAAGCTCATGCCATCAAAATTAGAACAGAGTATTTTGTGCTTTCTGTTTTAATGTACGGAATGAAAACCTGGACATTGGTAATTAAGAAAATCTGGGATGTTAATATTATTTCAGTTATTGAAAATATCTTGGGTGAATCACATAAAGATATTTTGTTTAAGGTCGGTAAACATCAAAAAAGAAAAAGTTGGAAAACTTTGTTATGCAAAACTCAACAAAATCTAAAATGTTTCATCTAGCAATGTTGGTAAATGCGGTCTGCCTTTAGGAAATTAAAGAGTGTTCTGGTTATTCCTTCGTGGAACTGTTCCAAAGAACAACGTACAAGACATCTATCGCCTGGATGATATCCAAAGTTTTGAGCTAACATTGAACGTGAAAAAGTAGAAAAACCAAAAGATCCCTGAAAGTTCCAACCTCGAGAAGAAGGAAAATTCTACGAAAAATACAATACACTTAAGTCTAAATATTTTCTTTAGACTCTCTAAGGGTATGACAAGATTGAATGATAATTTCATTTGTAAAAAAAATAAAATAAAAACAAATTTAATATATTATATATCAAGAAAAGATTATCGTTTATCTTCTTCTCTAATTACATTTTATCTTTTGAAATAAGAATTATATTATTTTCTCTTTGAGTCAGAGTCTTCTAAAGTACACATTAACCATCTCATTGGCTACCATTTGTCAAAGCGAGTGACTACAGTACAGTGTTTTATTTGTTTGTGTGGTTGTTTTGGTTTCACTCCTTCTCTCTCTTTCTTTCTTCTGAATTAATTAAAATCCTGTGAACCGTTTTCAACGTCTGAGGGACAAAGTTATATATATATATATATATATATATATATATAATGAGAGGGAGAGTTATAAATTTGAAATACTAGAATAATCATAAATTCTAATTATGAATACAGTTGAATAAATCTAATAAAATTTGTATTTATTCATTTATTACCTAATTGTCACCCTATATTTCTGTAACTCTTTACCCAGACCAATATATATATATATATATTTAGATATATTCATAGAAAAATAAAAATTTAAATATATCATATCTAATCTAATCTTATTATGCTAGCTAAAATGATATTGTAATGGTTTTATTGATTCGGGTGGAATGGGGTGTGAATAAATTTAATTATAAATGTTAAAGAAATAATTTATAAAAATAAATTATTTAAAGAATTAAAGTAATTTAATACGTGGAAAAAAGCCTCGGCTGGGACATCCATGTAATGGTTTTATTGATGATGTGGGGTTGAGGGAGGGTGTTTATAATTAAATAAAAAAAGGGAAAAAATTAAATTAATAAAAAAATATATAGAAATTAAATTTTTTAAAGAAAATAATTAATTGGTTGAATTTAATTTGAATCTATTAATGAGTTGAAAAGAATTTAAAATGCTAATTATTAATTAAAAGAAAACAACTGATCAGAATGTAAACAAAACGTAGATAGGAGAGGGTAGGTAGGGAGTAGAGAGGGAAGTGTGTAATGGTGATGCGCGTACTTAGGTGCGCACTAACACTCGTTTGTGTGATTGAAGAGAGGAAAGAGGGGAGGGATGGAGATTCAATTAAAATAGAGGTTTTAGTCTATGGTGTAAGGTAGCAATCAAATAACTAAGATCCAACGTGGAATGAGAGATAGAGAAAGTTGTAGGAATAACACAATAGATACAAAATAGAATAATAAAATTTAAGTTTATTGGTTTCCAATTTAAAAGAAAAAATTGCAACTAGAATTTATTTTACTAGATTTAAATCTTTTATAGTCGACAGGAAGCAATTTAAATTATACAATATTAATATTAGTGAAATTAAGTCTTGGATAACATAAAGTAAGGGAAAGAATAAAATAATAATCTAATAAATAATAAATCTAATAAATCTAATAAATAAAATAATCTTTCTTCAGCGTAGATTTGGTTCTAATTGAGTTCCAATTCGAATTGGAGTTTCTTCAGATTTTTAAGAGAATTATTTAATTTTTTAATAATTCTTTTTGTTGTGGATACGTTCAAATATATAAGGGAATAATAACTGAACTTTGGAAGGTGAATTCAGCATCCGGCACGCAAAACCTTACAAAAATTGGGGAGGGAAAAATTAAACGTCCTCACTATTTCATGGTTTAGATAAGAAAAGAATCTTTAACAAAGACTATAAGTCAAAGATTTGTGTTTTGTATAATAATTATATATTAGTTTCTAAAGAGTCATAAACGTACGTTTCTTAAAGTTGGATATAAATAAAAATAAATAAATAAATAAGGTCAAATATATTTAAATACTTATATAATATATATACAAAAACCTCTAACTTGTGTTCATCTTTTTATATATATTTTATTAGGGATTTTTGTATTCATGATTTTCATGGAAATTTACTTTTTTCCATTTTCTGCTCAAATTTCGTGGTAGTCTCCTATTAATGGATTCCAATCAAAAACTAAAAGGCCCAGCTGGTTCATATTTCGACACGAGTCAATTGATAGTTGCCTGCTGACTGGAACAGTATTGCCATTTTTGTTTAAGAAAAGGGAAATTCAAAAAGTATCAAACTTATTAACCTGCCCTCGTATCTTTCTTGAATATATAAAATTTATTTATCAGAATTAATTAATTAGTTAATTATGATTTCATCTTTGTAATTTTGCTAAGAATTTTTATAACAATTATAATAAGTTTTTCCTAATTAAAGTTGATAAAAAATTATCTTCGTTCTATTATGAGTTATATCTAAAAATATAAAATCCTGCAATTGTCCATAATACAACAAATTACAATTAATATACTTATATTTAAAGATCATTAAACACGATTTTTTACAAAGAAATTAAAGAGTAAGTGTATATATATTTAAATTAGCTGGAGTGTCTCCACTCGACTATCTCGCAATTTGAATAGGATTAAATAACATAATATATTATATTTAAAATAAATTTAAATTATAAATAATAAATATTAAACCAGCGCATGTTTGGCTCTTTGTTGATGGAACCACGTCACGTGTTGGGGCGTGAGATTTGCAGTGTTAAAAAATTAATTCTGGTACTTTCAGCGATTCAATCAAGCTGAAATTCTATATATAGCAGTTTTATAATATTTTTAATCATGTGAAAAATTATCAAACATATATCTTTATTTTTACGGGCACTTTAGAGGAAAAAAAAACAAAACGTTGTAGGTAATGACCCTCTTCCTGTTGAGCTACATTTCTCAAAAGTTGATAGAAAACTATGAATTTTGAATAATGCCCATGTACCAAATTTTAACATTCTAGCTCAAACCGTTTTTGCGTAATCTTGGTTACATACATACACACACACATACACATACACACACATACACAGATTTTTCTCAACCTTGGTGAAAATGATTCAGGAACCTTCAAAACGTATAAAAACATCAAAATCTCAACATCGAAAATTTTCGTGATCGCAATACTATCTCTTACGAGATAGTAAAAATATGTTTACTATAAAAAAAGTATATAATTTGCTTTTTTTTGATCAAAAAGAAATTAAATTATTTATTTATAAATATAAATATAATAAAAAAATTTACTTTTTATTTATAAATTATGTAGGCATGTAGATGTTTGTATATGTGGGATATCTTCTGTCTTTGTAGGTTTCTTTGGCCTTTTTTTTTTAAAAAAAGTATACATAATGTATTATATTTTTATAAAAGATGCATTAATAGACATATAAACTTATCTGGCCTCCTGTGAGTTATTTAAATAAAAAAATACTATTTATATATATATAGAATTTTTCAATTACATGTATTAATTTATAAAGATTATTGACTTAAAAAGCGACAAACTAGAGAGCGCCTAGGCGACAAAAATTTCTAAATAAGCTGCTTAAAAAATATTTATTTTTATACATAATTTTACAAATTGGCTGATATTTATAACATTTAAACCTTTAGGATATTCAAAATACTACATAATTATAAATATATACTATCAGTATAGTTATATACCGAAAATTTAACAAATGTTTTTAATTTTTTTGTAACTTGTTTAAAAAAAAAATGAATTTCAAAAAAAACTTATATACACCTAATTTAACTTTTTTTATTAATAAAATTTTCATTATTCAGAAATCATTTCTCATATCTTAAACTCATGGTTATTTATTTAATACAAAAAAGATAAAAAAAAAATGATGATGAATCTAGAAACAAGAGGTCAATTTCCAAAGTATTTGACAATTACTGCCAAATGATCCACAGCAGTGGTACTAAACTTATATAATAGATCCTTAATGTATTATAATAAAAGAATGCATGGAATTTAACTCATAGGCTCAGAGAAATATTTATTTTGTTTTATTTACATCCGCTTAATGAGATGAAACTTGATGCACAGTGTCATTCTGTCCTTGAAGAATGTCCTCCAGGGAATGACGTCATCATAATGCTCAACCAATCTGTTGTTGAGTGAAAGTATAAATGTGGAATCAACGATCGAGTGGGATGATAGCAATCGGATTTCGATGCATGAATCATATGCCTTCACTGAAAAATGATAATTGACTATTTTTAATCAAATTATATCATTTTTAAATGTTTTTAATATATATTTTGATGACATCATTTATCTACTAATATACAATACATATAATAAAATAATTTGTTTTATAAAATGTAAAAAAATTTAAAATTTTCCAAAATATCCATTTCTAAATAAAAAATGGACATTAAGTTAACTTTAGTTCTGATTCTGATCGAAGATTTAAAACCATTTTTTTTTATTGTAATATATATTTTCACTGAATCCCTAAAAATCATTTATTTATATGTAATTAATAATTTATTATGCTATTGTAGTTATGTAGTTATTATTTATACTATACGTATTACTCTCTTATTTCTAAATATTTAATACAATTATTTTAGACTAAAGATAATTTTTTATTTCAAAACTAAAAAATGAAATAGTTATAGCTAAATATAATTTTTTGAATTTTTTTCATTTAAATTAATTTCTTAATATAAGTAAGAACATATGTATACTTTACAGCAGGGGTCGGCAACCTAGTGCTTGCGGAGCCTTTTTCAAGTGTACGCATTCAAATTACTAAGTATAATATTAATTTAAAGTCATGACACAAAAAAAGGTAATATTTTCGATTTTTGTTCGACAATGTAAAATGTTTTTGTAATCAGGCTCTTAAACATTTTCAATTTTTTTCAATATGCCTATAAATATCACCAAGTGTGTCCACCCCTGTTATATTATTTCAGAAATGTGCCCGACTATTGAAAAAAGTTGCCGAGCCCTGCTTTACAGAATACTTAATATATTTATTAAATTTAAATTAAATTAATTTTTATGTATTTATGTATGTTGTGAGTATAATGCAGCTTCTATTGAATTCATACTTGACCATCCCTTGTAATATCAGATCATTTTATTTTTAATTTACGCATAATTTGAAAAATGATTAAATTTAAAAAAAAAAATAATAATAAATAATTAATTACTATTTATATAAATTTAGAAAAAAATATCGATTAGAATTTTATAGAATAATATTATTATATTATTTTATTTCTGAAATTTATTTTTAAAAAAATATACAAAATATTTTTGATTATTAAGAAAAAAAGATTTAGTATAATTACAATAATACTAATTTTTTTTTATTATATTAAATCTAATTTTTTTGAAAATGTAATAATTTCTTTAATTTACTTTAACTTTGAGATTAATATTCTTAATTTTGATTCTCTTTTTGTATTTTTAAAATATATTTTTTTATTAATTAAATTATTTTTTAATTAAATTAAACCTTCTTTTTACTCTTTATTGAAAATAATTTAAAAAAATTTAAATATTTTTAGTTTAGCTTCAATAGTTGAAAAAAAACTAATTTTATTTTTAATTTATAAATTTTTTCTTTTGATTCTATTTGATAATTAGTTTTTTATAATTCATATTTCTAATATAGGTATTTTTTTTTAAATAAAATATATATTATATTCTCGTAAAAATTCATTTGATAGTTTTCTTATATTTTTATATTTTATGGTGTTTATGTAAAGGATGACTGTTGAATCTATCGTAATTATATGAATCAGTTTGTATGTTAACTTGGAGATTTAATTTTCTTAATGTGAAATCCGAGTGACTAATTGCCTTAACGTCATGGTTTGTTGGCCTTCTTGTTCCTTGTCATCTGTTTTAGGAAAATCTACTTCACAATAAGGCATGGAAATAAAAGGGAAGACTTCCTAAATCCAAACTATACTCGTACTAAGGCAGAATTTAATTCATTTTTATATATAAAAATAGAAAATAAACTTGACTGGTGTCTTAGGTTGTAATTATAAAAGGAAATTTTATGTACTTGAAAATAAAATTAAAGATTCATACTCAAATATATAATTATAATTTTTTTGGAAATTTAATTGAAATTTAAAATTGAGTTGAATTTTAAATTAGTATATTTTTTATTTAAACAAAAAATAAAAATAACTATAATGAATACATCATTAAGATTTTAACCAATTATTATTATTTGTTTTTTTTTATCAAAATGTCATAGAATTCAGAAATCCTATTAAAATTAATTATGGAATTCACAGGTAAGTAAATAACATATATAGTACATACGAGGGTAGGGAGAAAAGTTTCCGGCCTGACCAAGAAAATTTACGTTTTTAAATTTTTTTTTTTATTTATTTTTCAACATTCAAGATAGCTGAGACCTGTACGATGTCAGCTGAACATGTGCGAAATATTTTGCAAAACCATTTGAATATGGAAAGCTGTGTTCAATGGGGGTGCCGCGCTTGCTAACGTTAGACCAAAAACTGCTTCGAAAAACCATTTCTACCGATAATTTGGCGCTGAAGGCGTAATCCAAACACATTTTTGCGTCGATTCATAACTGTTAATGAGACTTAAATTAAATTAAATTACTTAAATTAATTAGAACACCGTTATGAGAAATTGATCAGTGTTGAAGGAGATTTTGTTGAAAAATATAGCAAAAAAAAAATTTAAAAAAATCGTTTTTCTTGGTCAGGCCGGAAACTTTTCACCCCTTGTTCGTATATGATTCGACTAAAGATATAATGAAAAAAGAAAAAAAATTCTTAGTTTGAGAGAAAGCTGCTATCCGATATCTAAATTGAATAAATCCGTTTCGCACTTTTCTTTTTCCTTTTCCATTTCAAATAAATTAGAAAATAGAAAGATAATGGAACAAAAACAATCACACATAAAAACCCTGAATTGAATTTCAAGACACACATATTGTATGTGTCTTATTCATTTGAATGGTTAATGAAAAATAAGAATTGTAAAAAATTGTATAGCTAAAGAGTAATTATAAAGAAGATTAAAATATCACTCACTTATATATTATATATGTCAATATTTAATATTTTTTTCGAATTAAACAAATAATGTAATGAGAGGCTTGAGGAAGTTTGGAGAGAATAGGATTTGGATGTAAATAGTTCAGAATGTTTGGAGGAATGTGGTTACTGTAGTTAGGATCGAGTTTCGTAAGGCTACAGAGATAGATTGACTAATCTAACAAAACAAATAACATAAATTTTCATTTATTTATTTATTTATATATATTTATTTATTATTTTTAAATTATAAGTTATAGATTCTTGAACTATGAAATTTTATGCAAATATAAATTAAATAAAATTAAACAAAATCAGGTTGATATAGTTATATAGGTTATAGTCCTGCTGGTTTCATTCCACTCTCATACCTTGATAAAAAATAAGCTGGAGTGTCTCCACTCGACTATCTCGCAATTTGAATTGGATTAAATAACATAATATATTATATTTAAATTAAATTTAATTAATTATAAATTATAAATAATAAATATTAATCCAGCGCATTTGGCTTTTTGTTGATGGCACCACGTCACGTGTTGGCGCGTGAGATTTGCAGTGTTAAAAAATTAATTCTGGTACTTTTAGCGATTAACACAAGCTGAAATTCTATATATAGCAGTTTTATACAATTATTAATCAAGTGAAAAATTATCAAACATATTAGAAGAAAAAAATAAAAACGTTGTAGGTAATGACCCTCTTCCGGATGAGCTACATTTTTCAAAAGTTGATAGAAAACTACGAATTTTGAATAATTCCCGTATACCAAATTTCATCATTCTTGCTCAAACCGTTTTTGCGTAATCTGGCGAGAAAGTAAAAAGGATATATACAAGATGATAACGGAATTCCAATTATCTATCTTTTAAAAGAAATGGCGATAAATCGATAATGTATGACTCCTTCGTAGATGAAAGAGTCCCATACAATATGAAGATTTAATATTAATATTTCTAACAAAGACAAGTTAAAATGAAAGGATAAAAGAAAGTTGTGGATTATATAGTCATTAATCTATATATCTGTAAAAATATGTAAATATATAAATATTCATTACAATGTATCATATTTCAAAAACTGTAAATATATAAATGCAATTACCCTCGCATCCATCCCTTCCCTTGAAATCTACAGGATTTTGTTAACCTTTCCTGGTAGGTTGTCAGACACAACCCTTTTTATATGAATATTCAATTAAAAAATAATTAAGTAAAAAGAAAATGTAAATATAATATTATTAATTTCAAATTGTAATAGAGGAATTCAACTAGTTGATTACAAATAAGTTGACCTGTGGCCAGGTCCGAACCGACCGACGGTTTGAAATAAATTAATTTCCAGCTACAGAAACAATTTCAAATAATTTTAATATATCCATTAATGTAATAAAAAACAGATATGGATAGAACATAAATATTTTTAATTTTATTTTATTTATAATATATATGTAAGACCAGGCTGTGACGTCATGAATGGCTGGATGACGTCGTATAATTTTAAATTAAGAAAAAAACTAATAAATATGATTTTTCTCGAGAATAAAACCACCACAAAGTGCATGTGATTCGTGGTGATATGTAAAAAATCTCCTCATGTGAAATTTGGAGTGAAAATAACCCTTCCCTTCCTATCTTCGATCGCTAATACTACCACTTCCGGTTTCCGGATTTGCACCAAAAGTTGATCAATTCATCATACTGATGCATTAAGTAAATATACCAAATTTCATCAAAATCCGTTGAGGTGTTCAGGCTGTACACATCTATACGGACAGACGGACGGACAGACATCATGCTAAAAATACTTTTTTCTGTTAAGAAAATGCATGATTCGTGGAGATATGTAAAAATCTCCACATGTGAAATTTGGTGTGAAAACAATACCTCCCTTACTATCGTCGGTCGGTAAAAAATAATTAAAACTTATAAATAATATAATCTTCATTCTTAGTATATAGATAGAACGAAGTAGTGTAAATATTAGCTAACACTTTTAAAAATGAACTGAAAAAATGAACTTTTAAAAATGACAGATCAGACCGACGATTTAAAAATAATTCAAAACAACATTATATAAATTAAATAATTATAATAGTTTTTAAGAGTAAATTAAATTTATTTAATTATTCAATTTGTTTATATAAAAAAAATAATTTAAAAAAAAAGAATTTATTTAAATTAGATTTAAATAAAATTAAAGGATTGAATTCAATTTAAAAAATAAATAGATAAATAATTTTTATTTAAATACAAAAAGCTTAAACATTCAGATAAATTTTTATTTTATTCTTTTTAAAAAACAAGATAATTTGTTTTGAATTTATTAATTTCTTTCCCTACTGCCCAGGATTCATTCACGTTGCATTCAATCCCATTTTAACAGGACCAGAGTACTACCATTACACAGAGTCCTCCTTCAAATTCCCATCTTTCTCTCCACCTCAAATTTCTATTCCCCCCTTTTCTAAAAAAATCACTATATTATTTCACCAATTGGTTTAAAGCAGTGATTCTCAACCTGGGCGATCGACATCTTAAAGGGGGCGATTATATGACTATACGATTTTGGGGGGCGATAAGTTATTTTTGGGAGGCGAAATCATTTTCAACTCTAAAAAAAGGTAAGATGATTTTGCGAACAGGCTTTTTAAAAATTTCCTATTTTTTTCAATATAGATCTAAAAAAAGGGTCAGATGATTTTGCGAACAGGCTTTTTAAAAATTTCCTCTTTTTTTCAATTTTTTTCAATATAGTTCTAAAAAAAGGGTCAGATGATTTTGCAATCAGGTTCTGAAACTCGATTTTTCAATATGGCTCTAAGTATCACCTAGTTACTTAGGGATTATCATGCAATTTTTATCTGTAAAAATTTATAGGGGGCGAATTAAGAAGCGGGTCTTACAAAGGGGGCGTTTGGTCCAAAAAGGTTGAGAAACACTGGTTTAAAGTATAATAATAAAAAATTTCCGACAATGAATATAAAATTAATACTTTGTAAACTACCACTTCCGCTTTCCGGATATACATCAAAAGTTGATAAATTCATACTACTGATGCATTAAATAAATATATCAAATTTTATCAAAATCCGTTGAGCCATTCAAGCTATACACGTCTATTCGGACAGACAATGGATGTACAGACGGAAGGACAGACATCATACTAAAATATTTTTTTCTGTTAACTAAATTCATGATTCGTGGAGATATGTAAAAATCTCCACATATGAAATTGAATCGTCGGTCGGTAAAAATGAAAAGAAAAAAATATGGTTATATGAACCAGGACGATTCACTGAACTTGAAGTCGAGGGATCGAACCTCACCAAAAATTAAATAAAAATTAAATATTTAATTAAAATCAATTCGAAAAACTGACAAATAATGAACATAGATTAAAAAGACAATAAATTTTTTTTAACAAATAATAATTATATATATATATATATATATATACTTATATGTATATGTATTAATAGGTATAGAAATGTTTAATAAATAAAATTCATAAATTCAAATGGAAGTAAATATGTATTGTAGCATGATAAAATCTTCCATATATGTAAATGTGTTTCCAGTTAGATGATGATAAAGATATTGAAAATAGTACTAATTAATCTCGGTCGTGTTTCAATTCCCGTGGTAACCTGACTACACAGGCGTTCATTCATCAGCCCAAAGATTAAATATGTTGTTCCGACATAAAATAGATATTAGCTGGGATCTCGAATATGACCCCACACCGATGATTAATTACCCACCATCATTTTCATTGGTAGGCCAACATCTTCATAGCAAGCTTTCCGCATGACCCCACCACCACCATCACATCTGACAAATCACTTCCCATTTGGTCATTTGACGGACTCATTTCAGCCTCAAATAGGTTCATTCGAAACGTATGGGACATCGATACCCCTTCCAACCTACCTAACCACTCACCTCCAAGGACATAATCTTTTATTAATGGACCATCCGACGAAATATTTGGACATTTCAGTTTATTAATAAACAGAAATATATATTCATTTTTTCCATTATTTTATAAGAATTAAGATAATAATCCAGGAAGATTAATATTTTGATTATGGTAATAATTTAAGAAAATGAGTTAGTTTATTTATCATAATACTACTACTATATACACATATAAAGGAAAACAAATTATTCATGTAAAAGAAAAAAAAGAATGGAAATTTAAGAAAATAAGAACATTAAAAATTAAATATAATTAAATATTTTAAAAAATGTAATAATTTAATAATTTAATAATTTAGCATAGATTAATTTCGTATTGTTTACTCTTACTTATTATATAATAAGTTGACCTGTGGCCAGGTCCGAACCGACCGACGGTTTGAAGTAAATTAATTTCCAGCTACAGAAACAATTTCAAATAATTTTAATATATCTATTAATGTAATAAAAAACAGATATGGATAAAACATAAATATTTTTAATTTTATTTTATTTATAATATATAGCTGAAGTAGCCGGCGTTACCCGAGGCTGTGACGTCATGAAGGGCTGGGTGACATCATATAATTTTAAATTAAGAAAAACATAATGAAGATGATTTTTCCCGAGGATAAAACCAATACATTCGTGGTGATATGTAAAAAAATCTCCTTATGTGAAATTTGGTGCGAAAATAACCCTTCCCTTCTTAGCGTCGATCGCTAATACTACCACTTCCGGTTTCCGGATTTGTACCAAAAGTTGATCAATTCATCCCACTGATGCATTAAATAAAGATACCAAATTTCATCAAAATCGGTTGAGCCGTTCAGGCTGTACACATTTATACGGACAGACGGAAGGACGGACGGACGCACGGACAGACATCATGCTAAAAATACTTTTTTCTGTTAAGAAAATGCATGATTCGTGGTGATATATAAAAAAATCTCCTCATGTGAAATTTGGTGTGAAAATAACCCTTCCCTTTCTATCGTCGATCGCTAATACTACCACTTCCGGTTTCCGGATTTGCACCAAAAGTTGATCAATTCATCCCAACGATGCATTAAGTAAATATACCAAATTTCATCAAAATCGGTTGAGCCGTTCAGGCTGTACACATCTATACGGACGGACGGACCACTTCCGGTTTCCGGATTTGCACCAAAAGTTGATCAATTCATCCCACTGATGCATTAAGTAAATATACCAAATTTCATCAAAATCGGTTGAGCCGTTCAGGCTGTACACATCTATACGGACGGACGGACGGACGGACGGACAGACGGACGGACGGACAGACATCATGCTAAAAATACTTTTTTCTGTTAAGAAAATGCATGATTCGTGGAGATATGTAAAAATCTCCACATGTGAAATTTGGTGTGAAAACAATACCTCCCTTACTATCGTCGGTCGGTAAAAACATTATTCTAACACACAATTGTTAAAATTGTCAATAAGATAAAAAATTTTAATAATCAAATATTTTTATTAATAACTTTTTCTTTAAGTACTTCAGGTAATGAAACTATTAAATCATGTTTATTTGTAGGTTTATTTAATATTTTACTAGACAAGGTAAAGTGCATGACTAGCTATGCTCCAAAAAAGGCGACTCTATCTAGGAGCGCCGGCCAAAGTTTTATTGGAAATGCAAATTGTCTGTGGGAATGTGGGAGGTACTACCACTATTTGAAAAAGTGTTTTATTGGAAATGCAATTAAATACACTATTCAGGAAATGAACGTTTTAAAAACAATTAATATTGTAAGGTGAGTAACTTGGCGGCCGCCAAGCTTTGATTTCACTAATTTTTTTGAAAGACAACTTTGCGGGGCCATAACTTTTTTGATTTCCTAACTTTTTAGGGCTCACAACTTGGCGAGGAACCTCTACCACGAAGTGGTTTTTTGTCAGATACTCTATACACCATGATTTGATTGACTTTTTACCGACCGACGATAAAAAGGAAGGGTATTGTTTTTATTATTTAATGATTAAAAATATAAGTGAATGAACTCAAGTTCCTCGGTCCAGGACTATAATCACTAAATATAAATATTATTAAAAAAATAATGTTTCACTTCCATCGTAACAGATAATTTATTTGTTCAATAATTGAATACTTATAAATTATGTTTATATAATGCTAATATATGATAATCAATAGAAATAAAATAGAGAATACTTTATTGGATTTTTTTTTCAAAAACAAAAATAGCATCAATCGAAACCAAAACTATAAATTTAATACAAATATAAGAAGATAATTAGAGAAGTTATTAAATGAAATGAAAATGAATTAAACCATTTTTACCGACCGACAATAGGAAGGGGAGGTATTGTTTTTACACAAAATATCACATGTGGATATTTTTACATATCTCCACGAATCATGCATAATGTTAACAGAAAAAAGTATTTTTAGCATGATGTCTGTCCGTCCGTCGGTCTGTATGTCCGTCCGTCTGTCCATTGTGTGTCCGTATAGACGTGTATAGTTTGAACGGCTCAAGAGATTTTGATAAAATTTGGCATATTTATTTAATGCATCAATAGCATGAAATCATTAACTATTGGTGTATATCCGGAAACCGGAAGTGGTAGTTTACAAAATATTAATTTTATATTCATTGTCAGAGATTATTTCACTTAAAATATAGTAGTAATTAATAATTGATTAATTAAATTAAAAATAAAAAGTAAAATAATATAATTTAGTCATTTTAATTCGCGTTTTAAAAATATTTTTTTGATACTTTATATATATATATATTCTTTGGAAATTAATTTATTTCAAATCGTCTGTCGAGTCTGGGTCTGGCCACAGCTCAATTTATTTATTAATATTATTTTTAAGATGTTAAGATGCACTTCTTTTGTTGAGATATAATCTTTATTATATTTTTATATATATAAAAAACAATAAAGAAAATAAGTTGACCTGTGGCCAGGTCCGAACCGACCGACGGTTTGAAATAAATTAATTTCCAGCTACAGAAACAATTTCAAATAATTTTCATATATCTATTAATGTAATAAAAAACAGATATGGATACATAAATAATAAATATAAACATTTTTAATTTTATTTTATTTATAATATATATGCAAGACCAGGCTGTGACGTCATGAATGGCTGGATGACGTCATATAATTTTAAATCAAGAAAAAACTAATAAATATGATTTTTTTCGAGGATAAAACCAATACAAAATGCATGATTCGTGGTGATATATAAAAAAATCTCCTTTGGTGTGAAAATAACCCTTTCCTTCCTATCGTCGATCGCTAATACTACCACTTCCGGTTTCCGGAATTGCACCAAAAGTTGATCAATTCATCCCACTGATGCATTAAGTAAATATACAAAATTTCATCAAAATCGGTTGAGCCGTTCAGGCTGTACACATCTATACGGACGGACAGACGGACGGACGGACGGACGGACAGACGGACAGACATCATGCTAAAAATACTTTTTTCTGTTTAGAAAATGCATGATTCGTGGAGATATGTAAAAATCTCCACATGTGAAATTTGGTGTGAAAACAATACCTCCCTTACTATCGTCGGTCGGTAAAAAACATACAAATATCGTCGTTACATTTACAGACTGGTTGTAATTCACGTGGCAGATAAAGACGTCATTGCAGGATGAATGTGCGTCATCTACAAATCCTTTTTGTGGATGACATTCCATTAATAAAAAAAAATCCACATTTGATATTGTCATTGGAATCATTCAACCCAAAAGTAGTTAATACCATATATTTTAATCCATTTTTAGATTTCAATTAAATAATCATTCAATTCATAATTTCTACTCAAGGGGGGTTGGCATTCCATATTTTAAAGATTTTTTTTTTATTATTATTAATTTTATTTTATACAATCGATCATAGAAAATTTTAGATAGAAAAATAAAATTTAACAGTCAGAGTTGGTAGTTCACTTTTATTATCTAAAATTTGTTAAAAGATTTGCTATAAAATTAAATTCTATATAAAAATAAATTTTATTAATTATTTCTTATGTTATAAATATCTTTACAATAATTTTTTTTTTAATATTCATTACCTATTGGTAAATGGATAAAGTGATATGTATATTTCATATTTAAATTTTTAGAGATTTATTTTTCATTCATGTTATTTTAATTATATTACATATATTTTTAAAATTTCTATATTTAATAAGTTTTGAACCCTCTTCAATTTCCATTATCAACATTAAAAAAAATATTTAAATGATTTGATTGATTTTTAAAAAATATTCAGGAATAAATATTTATTTTTTTGGATTTATTTAATAGCAATAATATAAATATAAAAAAATTTTATAATATAACGTTTTTCCAATGGACTAAAAAGAATCCGTTGAAAAAAAATTAATCGGAGCAATACAAAAGAAGTTAGTTACTAAAAGTAATAAATCCCTAATTAATTACAATTAATTAATTATAATTGAATTATATTTCTTCTATACCTTCTAGGGATCCATTGAAATATCTATAAAAATTTTCAAAACTCTATCTCAATATTAAGATGATGAAACATCGATTTCAATTTGTCAAAAGAGTGAACAGACAGCAGACAGAGAGACAGACAGACAGATAGAGAGACAGACGCCAAGTGGAATGTGACATTGTATATATAATTACGACCTTAAAAAGTCATGTAATCCCTTTTATATGTTATGGGAAAAAACAACATTAATGACTAAAAAAAACATACTTTTTAAACTTAAAAACTTAAAAAGCATCGGTTCTAGTCTGATTACCAAAGTTAAGCAACATTGTGCGCGGTTATTACTTGGCTGTTGCCTTTATTTATTTATTTTTTTTTTTTTTTTTTTTTTTTTCTCTTTTTTCTTTGTTTTCTGTCCCTTCAAGTAATCCTATCCTGAACCAGTCTCACGTGTATATAATTTACTTTAATTTACTTTTGTATATTTTGAAATGTTTTATTATTGCCCTATTTGAGGGCAGATGTAAAAATTTTTTGGAAAATAAATAAAAAAAAAAATTACTTGGATGGGTGATTGTTTGGGAACACCGTGTGTGCTGTTGCCTTTATTTATTTATTTTTAAGACGCCTCTTAGGGTTTTGGTTAACTGTCTTAACATAAATATAAAATACCTTCCCTTCCTATCGTCGGTCGGTAAAAATGTATAAAATATAAAAAAAAATATTTTGTATCAAAAATCCCACCCTATCTACCCTCCCCCTATAAATCCCCCCCCCATTCCCCACCAATATATAGACTAGGTTTTTCTTTATATACAGCCTTTTCCTAGTCACTAAGTCAAATAAAGATTATATCAAAATAAGTGTAATGTAAATAATGTAAGAGAATGTAAATGTATACTAATTACGACCATAAATTGAAAATCCCTTTTTGTTAAGTGATGGGATAAATTTTTTTATTTATCACAAATTGGCTAATATACATACTTTTTTAAACTAAACTAAAAAAATGAAGTGTGATAACTTAGATTCTCGTATTCCAGGGTTCAAGATCTGGCACAGGAGTCAACCCAGCCTCCGGGATCAAAATTGGGAAGCTACTTGATAAAAAGTAGCGCCTCCGATCGAGAAAATCAAGTTAAAGGTTGATAGGACCCGTACTACTGACTTATAACCGTTTGATAGGCGCTGTATTGTGTAGAATGTACAAAAGGCAGAGGTTTTTGGTTAAAACATTAAATACATAATTTATATATAAATTAATTTAATTCTAAATGTGATTTAGGGCTAAATAACTTTTTATGTTTATTCAAAGACATTAAAATGGAAAAATATTAAAAATTAATGTAAATAAAAAAAAAATTAATAGTGATTACAAAATTACACATATCGCAGCGACACTTTGGATTTAGGTTAATTTTAGTCTTTTGAATTGATTAGGTGCATACTCATGAAAAATTAAACGATAAATCTCGTATTATTTATATTTATAGAAACAATATAAACCTTAAAAAATTTGAAATTATTTAAATCACTTTAACAATCAATAAGAATAAATTTCAATGAGTATTAAAATATTGAATTACTACTTGTTTTATTATTTTCCTTTTTTTTCTTTTTTTTTTTTATTCAATTTAATTGATTTGCTGAGCCATTTTCCCCGATCTCTGGTTCATTTGTCTTCAGGAAAGCGTAGTTGGGGGTTTATTTCTTTTTTTTACGCCATGTCGAAGGGAATATTTATGGTTGTTGGCATTCACGTGTTACCAATGAATTTCGTCTTTGTTCTTCATCATTCTTCGTTTTGTAAATGTCGACAGGTGGTAGTTGTAGTTTGTCTTTTCTACTATTACTACTACTCCTTATTACTTTTACTATTATATTTCATTCTAGTTCCAAGTAAATGAGTGATCGGAAAAAAAGCAGTAGGAAAGAAAGAGAATTCACGGAAATACAAAGTTTATTCGGTATTTACACGGAAACATTCCAATCGTTCAGTCACTAGGAGCAGCATTGAATGTTTGCCAAAAATATTTAACTTCTTTCTAGATGGAGAAAAGAGAATTTTAATTTATCTTCATGTTTTTTTTTTATATTTTCTCACTTTTCCCCTGCGATATTCTGGTTATTTTAATAGTATTATTTCTTTTATTGCTTTTGTGAAAATTCTCTTTGACTTTTTACTAATCTGCAATCAAATGAGATTTTCTTTTTTAAACATTATTTAAACAGAAAGTTAAATTCAATGATATATATATATATTATATTGTTTAATCTTTATAAATCGATTTCGAGATTTCAAAGAAAATACACATTTTAAGGATCACTGAATTCATAAAAAGGCTTTTTTTTTAACAAATGGTCTCGCTATGTGTGAATTTATTAATATATATATATTATATACTTTTATATATAGTAATTTTTAAGAAATAAAATTAGAATTATAAATAGATTCTAAATAAATTGATGGAATAAAATCTTAAATAGATATCAATAAATTAAAAATTGAATATAATATAGTATTAGATGTATACTAGAACACCTTAGCTTTTTTTTAATTTCCATTTCTTAACTCTAATTATAGGATTAATTATTTTACTGTTTTATTATTAGCCAGTTTAAACATTTATTTATTACTCTCTCATCAGAGATCACCAGAGATCACGAAAATTTTCGATGTCGAGATTTTAATGTTTTTATACGTTTTGAAGGTCCCTGAGTCATTTTCACTAAGTTTGAAAAAAATGTGCGTGGATGTGTATGTGTATGTAGACAAGATTACGCAAAAACGGTTTGAGCTATTTAAACACAGTTCTTAATAATAATAACTGTAACGGACAAAGTATTTATATTTTTATTTATTTTTTTTATTATTCATTTTATGTTGTTTTTCTATTTTTCTTATTATATTAACAAAGTTTTTTTGTCGCATTAATGTTAAAATGTAATAAATGTATATAGATATAATATTTCGACTAAGGGGAGGAACCATCTCCCTCCAAGTTTTTATATTTTTATCAGTTGAGAATTGGCAGTTGAAAAAGATATATCATCCTGATATGGCCTTGTAACTAACACGTCCCGTAATATAATTATTTTTTTTTATCATCACACCCAACTATTCCTATTACTCTCTGTAATAATAGTGAATTACATTGTCTTATTTTTTACTATCTCGCCAGAGATAGTATTGCGATCATGAAAATTTTCGATGTTGAGATTTTGATGTTTTTATACGTTTTGAAGGTTCCTGAATCATTTTCACTAAGGTTGAGAAAAATGTCTGTGTGTGTGTCGTGTGTGTATGTATGTAGACAAGATTACGCAAAAACGGTTTGAGCTAGAATGATGAAATTTGGTACATGGACATTATTCAAAATTCATAGTTTTCTATCAACTTTTGAGAAATGTAGCTCAACCGGAAGAGGGTCATTACCTACAACGTTTTGATTTTTTTTTCCTCTAAAGTAACCGTAAAAATAAAAATATATGTTTGATAATTTTTCACATGATTAATAATTGTATAAAACTTCTATATATAGAATTTCAGCTTGATTGAATTGCTGAAAGTACCAGAATTAATTTTTTAACACTGCAAATCTCACGCGCCAACACGTGCCATGGTGCCATCAATAAAAAGCCAAACATGCGCTGGTTTAATATTTATTATTTATAATTTATAATTAATTAAATTTAATTTAAATATAATATATTATGTTATTTAATCCAATTCAAATTGCGAGATAGTCGAGTGGAGACACTCCAGCTAATTTTATTTAAATGTCTTATATTTAATCTGTTTAAAATTGTTTTTATTAATTAAAGTGTATTAGTGCAAACATTATTTGTTTTCCTTTTCTCTTAATTTTTTTTTCACACTTTTGTATTCTGGGATAAAGACAATTCCAAAGTCAGGCGCCCATAATTTACTTATAATACAATTCACAGTCATCCGGGGTCATTACAAGTGCCCCATAGTTGGATTTTCTTACAAAGTGGCGCCCAACATGGGGCGAAAGTATTTCTGACATAACTTATATGTATATAAATTTGAATTTATAATTTTTTTCTATTTTCTTATTTTGTTTGTAAATTGAATGTTGTTGTTCATTTGTAATTGAATATTTTTGATATAAATAAAAAATAATATAAAAAAATAAATCAAATTATTTTTCTAAATAGATAAGATAGAATATGATGATGATCAGAAGATGATTTGTAGTCATGCTCATTTTAAACAAATTTCTGTAGTAATAGGTATCTGTTGATTCATCATAGATCCCCAGTGGGTCGTCTAAAAGCCTAACCAATTTTATACCTGGTATTATAACCGAAATAAATGGAATACACTCTTCCAAACTACCCATTATACAATTTAATATACCAGATATTCAGAATATTATCATAAATCCCATTAGTAATTATATTTGCCGATAATATCATCGATAGAAGAAGCCAATTTCAGATTAAGAAACCATAAAATAACCTAAATACATCCAAATTTTTCACCTCTATTGATTAAATTCTTATCATACCACAAATGAATATTGAAAAAAAAACAAAAACAAAAATAAATAATTTAAAGATAATCGATATTGTTTTTATAAATATAAATTCAGTCAACATACAAAAAACGAATATATTGAATGGATTATTTATAGATTATTATTGTTTATTTATCTAATCTTATTATACCAGCGAAATTGTATTTTCTTATTTATTAGGTTTTATTTATTTTGAGTGAAAATATTTTTAAAGTAAAGATTTTAATTACATATTCTACCATATGTATATGAAAATATATATATTAATATTATTTCATTCATATATTTTATATATGAAACCCCATTAATTGACAACTGATGTTATATTTTATCTAAATGAATTTCTTTCATTAACTTTTTTATTGATAATTATAATCAATCTTGAACGTTGTTTATGATTGGTCAATCCTATCTAAAAAAAAATGTTGTATATATGTGTGTATATCTAAATCCCACTTTAAATCCATTTGAATCCGATCCTTTGAGTTTTATGTCTTGAGTGGAATTAGAAGGTTCAGAGACCTACTTCCGAACAATTATTATTTATAGAATTTTTCAGCTATGTCAAGGAGTTAACCTGAAACGTTGAGGTTCAACGACAAACATTCCTCATTCACTAAAAAGAAGTGTAACATTAGGTTTATTATTTTTTATCATTGATAGGGAAGAATGCTTTAAATTATAATTAAAAGAATAATTGAATTGAATTTTTGTTAATCTATACAAGTAATTTATATTTTCAAGAGAGGCTTTTCATCACAAAATAATTATAAAAAAATATATTGCTTAATGATATATAAAAACTATGGAAGGAGAGAATAAAAAATGATTATGTTAAATAAATATTTTCTAATTATTCAAAGTAATTTATTACTATCTCTCCAGAGATAGTATTGCGATCACGAAAATTTTCGATGTTGAGATTTTGATGTTTTTATACGTTTTGAAGGTTCCTGAATCATTTTCACTAAGGTTGAGAAAAATGTCTGTGTGTGTCTGTGTATGTGTGTGTGTGTGTGTGTGTGTGTGTGTATGTATGTAGACAAGATTACGCAAAAACGGTTTGAGCTAGAATGATGAAATTTGGTACATGGACATTATTCAAAATTCATAGTTTTCTATCAACTTTTGAGAAATGTAGCTCAACCGGAAGAGGGTCATTACCTACAACGTTTTGATTTTTTTTCCTCTAAAGTGACCGTAAAAATAAAGATATATGTTTGATAATTTTTCACATGATTAATAATTGTTTAAAACTGCTATATATAGAATTTCAGCTTGATTGAATCGCTGAAATTACCAGAATTAATTTTTTAACACTGCAAATCTCACGCGCCAACACGTGACGTGGTGCCATCAACAAAAAGCCAAACATGCGCTGGTTTAATATTTATTATTTATTATTTATAATTTATAATTAATTAAATTTAATTTAAATATAATATATTATGTTATTTAATCCAATTCAAATGCGAGATAGTCGAGTGGAGACACTCCAGCTTATTTTTAAAGGAAAATAAATATCTTTATATAGTAATATTTAATAAAATAAAATAATAAAAAATTATACTCATAAATAATTGAATAACGGTAAATAATAATAATAGTTAAATAAATAATATTATCTAATAAACTAATTTGTGTCGGTTTCTGTCTATATCATGCATGTGACGCAATCAATCTGAAAATAGTAATATTGAAATATGAAAATTATATAATATTATTTTTTATTTATTCTTATTAATATTAATATAACTATTATTTTTAATAATATATTTATTTAAAATTTCAATATAATTTTCTTACAAAGGATAATCATATACCTACTATATTTAGATACCAATTTTTTTAAGTAAATAAAATTCCCTTCTATAATTAAAACCTCCCATAAAAATGGGTTTATTTTTAAGATAATAAGAATAATAAAAAAATGATATATTTTTATAATTCTAATAATATATGTCTAAATGCTTTACGTGGTAAAATCATTCATGATTAGAGGGGCTTTTATGTTTATTGGAATTTAAATATTTTATCTAGATAAGTATTTTCTCCCTATAATCGCAATTATCCTAAGCTATTTTTTGTATCATAAAATTACTAAATTACTTTTTATATTTTTACCGACCGACGATAGTAAGGGAGGTATTGTTTTCACACCAAATTTCACATGTGGAGATTTTTACATATCTCCACGAATCAGAAAAAAGTATTTTTAGCATGATGTCTGTCCGTCTGTCCGTCCGTTCATATAATGTGTACAGCTTGAACAGCTCAACGGATTTTGATTAATTTGGTATATTTACTTAATGCATCAGTATGATGAATTGATCAACTTTTGGTGTATATCCGGAAACCTGAAGTGGTAGTATTAGTGATCGATGATAGGAAGGGAAGGGTTATTTTCACACTAAATTCACTTGTGGAGATGTTTTACATATTTCCACGAATCATGCACTTTGTATCGATTTTACCCTCGGGGAAAAATCATCTTCATTAGTTTTTTCTTATTTTTAAATTATATGACGTCACCTAGTCCTTCATGACGTCACAGGTAGCGCCTCCTTATATATTATAAATAAAATAAAATTAAAAATATTTATGTTATATCCATATCTGTTTTTATTATATTAAAATTATGTGAAATTGTTTCTGTAGCTGGAAATTAATTTATTTCAAACCGTCGGTCGGTTCTGTGCCTGGCCACAGGTCAACTTATTATAGAGTTAAAATGAATTCTAAAAATATCAAAAATTTGATACCTGTTTATTTTATTTTTCTTTAAATATAGTAATTGTTTTAAAGTGTGAGAAGTATTAATAAATAATTTGTATATTTATGGTTTATAAATTTCTCTATATATCTATATATCTATCAATATATTAGATATATATATATATTTATATATAATTCAGAATATAAAACAATTTAAAAAGAAATTGTATTATTTTCCTTAATAGATTTATTATAAATTAAATGAGTTCTTGTGCATATTAGGTACTATTATAGTTGAATTAACTTCATGAATAAATAATGTCTTAATGAGATTTGCAAAATAATATTTCAAAAATAACTAGTAACCATTATTTGGGATGAACTTTAAACCCTCTTCATAAATAACCAATGGTCTTTAGAATTATATTTAGGGTATCTATCTCTCTCTCTAGGAATATATATTTAGGACACGAATCTCTCTGTTTCTATTTGCAGTCCCCTGAGAGATTTACATATCAACAATAATATTATATACCTTCATTAATCCATTTAAAATATAGCATATTCTTAATATATATACTTTTAAAAATAATATAAAACATATTATTATATTTTCTTTTTGAATATTTATTAGAAATATTGATATAAGAATCAAATATAATTATATAGACAGATATGTAAACAACTATGTGAACCCACCGAATGGTTATTGGTTTAGAAATTTAAGGGTTAATTACCAGTTAGATTTTATTTAATCGTTGATAAATTGATATATTAATTGAATCAACAAATCAGATATCAATAATTTGTTCAAAGGAAATTGTTAACATATCACAACTTAGTTATCATTACAATTGTTATCCTAAGTGGAAAATTTTTGTATAATATGAAGTAAATTAATCAAATGTCTTATATATATATATATAATTATTTATATAAATATTTATAAATATGACAATTTTAGGAAAATAGCATTTGCCTAGACAAAAGCCATTTGGCTAAACCTTTGTTGGGCAAATAGTTTTAACTATTATAGTAGTCAATTAAGAAATTATTCAAAAAAATTTGTTGTTCTTTATTGTATATTTATCTAACTTCAACTGTAAAAAATTATAGTATTTTGACAAAATAGGAGAAATTACATCGCTTTTAAAACAGTGTCAAACAAAAATGACACAAGAGATGTCCAAATATCGTCTTAAGAAATTGCTGGCAAAACAAAAATGTCCGACATTTTCTGAACTATTTTCCTAGTCAAATTGAAATGAAATAATATTTGAAATTATTTGGCCAGGCAAATGCAATTTTCCTAAAATTGCCATTTGCCTACGACATACATTACGATAATAATCCTTATCTTTTACTAATTTACTTAAAATAATATTTTTTTTATTTTACGATTTAAAAGATAATTTTTATTTATTTTTCCGGATTTCAAAATTCATTAAAACCACTTTTATGAAATGTTAAATTGTTTTAAATTTATTGTTTTAATTATATATAGAAACATGTCAAATTTTATAATAGGCTCTATTGATTATCTTATTATAACACAACAATTTAAATATATATAAGATTATAACATAAAAATAATAAAATAAAATAAATAAATAATGAAATATTTTATAAATATGTAGTTATACATATTTTATAAATAATTTTTATCAAAATGTTGATGAAAATTTTCAAAAAATTAAAAAAAAAACATGTAATTAATCTTTATAATTTTTTTCTTTTAACTTTTTTCATACTGTCAATTTTCTAATTGCTTTAAAATGTCATTTTTGGATTCAGATACCAATAAAATATTCATATCCTTACCACTTCAAAGTTCGAGAATGATAAGAAGAGGTAGATGAAAGGGGCCTTAAATAGGGGAAATGTGCCACTTACAGCCCAGCTTCTCCGGCATGTTCTTCTAAGATGGTGATTAGTACTTTCTTGAAACGAGACCGTGTCTCACCCTGGGAAGTCTTTAACAATTCACCTCCACATTCCATTTAATTTTTGAATCATGACGGTTCCGCAACGAATCTTTATTAACATTGTCAAAAGAGCGTCTTTGTCTCTTTATCAGTTTTATAATAATCTTTATTTGATCGGTGTCTTTATATATACATTCAATCTCCGTGCCTCTTTTCTATTTCCTCCCACAGAATTGGATGATAATCTCGACTGCTTTCGTTATCATGACTAATCATAGCATCCCTTCTACATTAATTCACCACGTCTAAGATTAATCTCGGATAATCATTAGATATATATTAATATAAATAGACTTATATATATTTTTACTATCTCTCTCTGGCGAGATAGTATTGCGATAACGAAAATGTTCGATGTCTAGATTTTGATGTTTTTTACGTTTTGAAGGTTCCTGAGTCATTTTCACTAAGGTTGAGAAAAATGTCTGTCTATCTCTCTCTCTCTGTGTATGTGTATGTGTATGTATGTGTGTATGTAGACAAGATTATGCAAAAACGGTTTGAGCTAGAATAGTGAGAACTTAGTGGGAACATACATAGGGTTGACCAAGAACAACTGTGCACTATATAAAACATGCAAGAAAGAGAGACTCTAGATCACTTGCTGTTACGATGTCCAATATATGAGAACCTTAGGGAACACTACCTGGTGAGATCCAACCGAGAAACTGTTATGAGGGCAGATAGCGAGGACAAAATAAATGGTCTATTCTATTACTTAAATGGAATGTTAAGAATGAGATCATTTATGCTGAATGAATGATTCTAATATTTTTTTTTTTTTATGTATGTTTTTTCTGTTACCCTTTTTGGATGTATGAGTTTTTGAAGATTCTTTGGTTTGATTTCTGTTACGCTGGATTTTTTTTTGTTTTCTTTTGTTTTTCTGTTGTAATTTTTTTTTCTTTTTTTTTGTAAATCCTGTAGCCCAAATAAGGGGAGGATAGAGATATACCTGGATTTGTATATGATCTCTTAAATGGATAATTAGATAAATAAAATACTCCAGCTGAGACCTTACATATTTAAATAAATGGAAATTTGTTTTTGTTTTTTCTTTTTTTTTGTATTCTTTCTGTTTCTATTTTTAGATACATGGATTTTTAAAAATAATTTAATTTCTGTTGTGTTGGATTTTTCTTTGTTTTTGTTTTTTTTGTAAATCCTCTACCCCAAATAGGGAGAGGATAGAGATATACTGGGTTGTATATAATCTCTTTAATTAAATTAATTAAATAATAAAATTTGATACATGGGCATTATCCAAAATTCTTAGTTTTCTATCAACTTTTGAGAAATGTAATTCATTCGGAAGAGGGTCATTACCTACCACGTTTTCATTTTTTTCTCTATACTGAACGTAAAAATAAAGATAAATATTTGATAGTTTTTCACATAATTAAAAATTGTATAAAATTGCTATATATAGAATTTCAGCTTGATTGAATAGCTGAAAGTACCGGAATTATTTTTCTAACACTGCAAATAACGCGCCAGGACGTGAAGTGGTGCTATCAACAAGCGTTGGTTTAATATATATTTATTAATTTTAATTTATAATTTATAATTAATTAAATTTAATTTAAATATAATATACATATGTTAATTAATCCAATTCTTAATTGTCAAATCGAGTGGAGATACTATTAATTAAATTAAAATGATATATTGATAAAAGATATTATTATATCTCTTTATTTATACTAGTAATAACGCTGTCTTCTAATCAAGAACTTTGTACACAAGATTTTTATGACATTTGATTTTCATTCATAATAATCCACTCAGTCAATATATTCGTAAACTCGGACAGAACCATAACATTCTTAAAACAATTCTAAGCTCGTAACGAATACATCTTTTAATAGTACCGAATAGTTTGTCAATGAAGCATCTACTAAACAATAGAAATTGAATTATATTAACAAAATGACGAGTAGTTAAAATAGATAAGATACCATAGATAAATAGATATAAATTAGAGAGATTAAATAAGAATAACGGGCGCTCCTTAATTCTATGCAACCATCCAAACGCCACGGTCATTTCCTTCTTTTCTATTTTTAAATTAGACATTAAATGTGTGAGTGGGCGTGTTTTCATTACTTTAAAAAAAATTCCAACCATCTATTATAGATAATAGATTCGTAGTAAAGCTTAGTCAATAAATAAAAACCAATTTCTAATACAAAATTCTATTCTAAATTATTATTTCATTTTTTAAAACAAAAGAACTATAAAATAAAACATTTAATAATAATGTTAATGATAAATAATTATATAATAATTAGTTTAATGAAATATACCGAAATATTTGAATATATAATATATTCTATATTTTACAATAAAAATATTTTTTAAATATAAATTTGAAATGGCGTGGCTTTAATAAATTCCTTTAATATTAAACTAAGAGGATTATTATATCATATTCATGATTTTTTTTTATTTGCATTTTCAAGTAAACAAAAATATATTATATTCACCATTCTCAGGGTAACTGGAATATTATGAAAGGCTTAACTTAATCTAAAATATTTAAATTATATTTAAGACATGCCGAGATCCAACAACTAACTTCCAATTGTTTTTATTTTAATAATTTTATATGTATATATTATATATATACTAGCTGATCAGAGCGCCTTCGGCGCTCTTCACACCTAGACGGGGGCTCCGCCCCCTGTACCCCCCCCCCCGAGTGTCCCTATTCTGAGCTATAACCATCTAACTCCTACCCTATCCTATCTCTCTCACGTTCCTTCCTACATTGTCCACCCTGTTCACAATTGGTCTTCCAAACGGACGTTTTCCAATCGAACTCCCACCAATATATTTTCCTCTCCCATGCTAGCCATGTGCCCTGTCGGCCCCAGCCTTCTCTATTTTATGACCTATAATTTAATAATTTTGATCCCCTTTCCCGATTGCAACCTCGATTTAAATTCTTTGCAAATATTATTCTCTCTGATACTAATTATTTTGTCTTATCACTATTAATTTCAAACCCCATCAATTTTGCTGCCTCGATTAATTTTTTTATGCTACTTTAAATGTTATTAATTTATTTAAAAAAAAATCAGAGTAAACAAAATAAAAATAAAATATAAAATTAGCATAACACTAAACTACTATAAAAATAATATTAAAAAATATATTATATATTAAAATCTTACGTGAAAATCCAATTATGAGATCAAATTTTCTTAATTAAAATAATTTACTCACATAATCTTAAAAATTAATAGTATTAAATTATAGCCGTAATGTGAATGTTTGCAAAGTTTAAAAGGCCAATAAGATCAATTGAGATATTGTAAATATCAATAGATATATAAAAAGATTTTTATCTGCACATTGCTCAGAATTTAAATTACCGCCAAATTATCGCCACCAGCGCCTCTATGATCTAGTATGGTAACTAAACTATTTTTAATTAATATTCTTTATAATTTTTTTAAAATTTTTCTAATTAAAAAATCGAAAATCGGGCTTCGAGGTCTGGAGGCCAGCCCCTTTGTGCTTCCGTGTAAAAAATTCCAGGTCCCTGCGTGCGATAGTTTTTGCTGGAGAGCTCGGTCAGACAAACAGACAAACAAACAGACAGACACATTACACTTGCTTTTATTATTATAGATACACATATAAAATTAATAATATATACTTATATACTTTCCTGTATCCTAGAAATTTAAAAATTCCAATATATGAAGACAGTTCAATAAGTCCGTTACTTTTTGAATAAAACACAGGTTTTAGGATCATAAATTATTTTATTTTTCAACATAGTCTCCTTTGAGCTCTATACACTTCGTCCAACGTTTCTATAATTTTTTTATCCCTTCCAAAAAATAAGTATTAAATTAGCATCAAAATAGGTATTTGTTTGTAAAATGATTTCATCGTTGGAGTCAAATCCCTTTCCGTCGAGCCATTTCTTTAGGTTTGGAAGCAAGAAATCGTCACTTAGAGATAAATCTGGAGTATAAGGCGGATGAGGGAGCAATTCTTATGCCAATTTATGGATTTTCATGCCCAATACGGAGGGTCATCGTCGGCCAACCTTTCATAATTTTGACGGTAAAATTAAAAAATGAAATTTTTAAAAATAAATAATAAATTCGTTCATTTTACATCATAAAAATATTAAAAAAATATATTATTGATATTTTTGATGAATTGGAAATTCACTTTTTTTCATTTTTTCCTCAAGTTACAAGGTAGTCTCCTATGAATGGCTATCAAACAAAAACTAAAAGATTCAAATTTCAACAAGAGCCAGCTGGTAATTGCCTGCTTACAGGAGTAGTGTTGTCATTTCATTTAAGAGACATGAAATTCATAAAGTCAGTTCAATTTTTTCTATTTATTTCTAAAATCAGATCTTAATAATAATATATTATATGTATTTGAATTTAAATTTTTAATTTTTTCTATTTTCTTATTTAGTTTGTAAATTGAATGTTGTTCATTTGTAACTAAATTGTATTGAATATTTTTGAAAAAAATAAAAAATAAAATAAATATTAGAAAAATTATCCTACATAATTACCTAAATAAAAATACTTGAAACTCTAGTTCTTTAGAAGAGTTAGTGGAATTTAAACTCTTAAAAACTAAATTAATGGAGATAATCAAATTTATATTTTTAATTCAGGAATTCCGACCTTGTATCTAAATAACCATCTTACCAACTATCCGATTTTATTCCAAAACATTTTAATATACAATAAAGTATATTGTATTTTTATTATTAAAAAAATATTAAAAGTAACACGTAATATTGATAATTACGATTAGAGTTGTTAAATTTAAATAGAATAAATGATCTGTTGATTATATTAATAAGTATTTACAATTTAAACAATTATAATAAAATATAATAAAATAATTCATTTAAATTGAGAATCAAATTATCACTACTTTGATATATGATAAATCTTAATTACAAATGTATATAAATTTACATGTATTCTATTATCGTCAATTATAATGCATTCTATTTTATAAATCATATTCTTGCATGACTAATTCATTTTAATTATTTATTTTAGTAATATATTTATATAGAGTTTATAAATTAACAAAATAAAAGTGATATGAATATTATGTGGTATTGAAAAGAATCGATATAAATAATAATTAATATTAATATTATTTAAATTTTTATTTATAGTATATCATATTTACAAATATATTAATAAACATGAAAGAAGATTAGAGGGGTATGTATGCTGATTGAAATGATATTGAAATAAATGTAAAAGTTTTATTAATTTATAAGCAAATAAATAATTTAAAGATAAAATTTAAATGTATTTTATATATATATATTTGTATATATATCAGTATTATATATATACAAATATTTTAATCGGAATAAGAAAAAAAATTTGCAAAGGTTTACTATAAAATAGAAATTTATTGTTATACACGTACAAACTAAAACATTTCTAAATTATTGAAATTCATTTATAATTGCTAATTATTATATTTACAAATATTTAGAACTCAAAAATTTTCTAATATGACAATTTGTTTTACCACAATGCACCACAATGAGTAGTATAATACTACAAAGATTCTTCGATCGGGCGAATACCAGAAGTAAACTGCGATGGAAGGTTCTGAAGATTGTCAGGTTGTTGCTCAGTCTTACCACTTAAAATCTTTTCAGAATTTGTCTGGCTGTGCCCCTGTGGAGGTGGATCTATGCTGATTAATCTTATTGATGATAAAAACAAGGTCATTTTTTTCAATAATAGCATTAATACCAGTTGTGCTTTTGGATCACCATTAATAACCATAATATTAAATAAATCAATCAATAAAAAAAATATATACAAAGGAATTAAAAATTAAATTCAATCATACCATTGATAGATTATTTCATTTTCATTATTTTTTAATTTTTTTTATATTTCTAAATAATAATGAAATAAATTTAAAACAAATCTTTCTTTTACAGAGAATCGCTTGCCTCAATACCAGATCTATATACCAAACTAGCTGCTCAGAGAGCTTTCGGCGCTCTTCACACCTAGACGGGGGTTCCGCCCTCTGTACCCCCTAGTGGTACATAGTATTTGGTTGAAAGTAGTAAAAGGTTTTCATCCATTTTGTTTCAATCAGTAAATAACATAAAACATTCATTTCTTTTTGTGTGTTATTTAAAATATATTTTAATTTAATCAGTAAATTAATTATATATATTATGATTGTATTTGTTATATCTATATATCTATCTATGTGGCTCAACGGTACTCGAAAGTTCTTGGCCGCAACAACCACATTTCTCCAAGTGTCCCTATCCTGAGCAACATCCATCCAACTCCTAGCCTCCCCATCTCTCTTGCGTTCCTTCCTGCGTATCCTTGGTCTTCCAAGCTGACGTTTTCCATCGGTCTCCCCACCAATGTCTTTTTTGATACATACTTTGATATAAGTATATTACGGTGAAAAATAATAAAAGATTCTTAGCTCTTAACCTATCAATTTTATTGCATGATAAAATTTTTTTGTCAGTTTATATGTTTAATAACATCTATATATTTAATACGATAGTGTCCGTCTGTACGAAAAAAACTCCAGAGCCTAAACTACAAGGAGTAAGGTAACCAAATATTTCTGAGGTGAAGGGTACCTAAAATGATGAAAAATAAAAAAGAAATTAGAATCTTAGGTAACTCCTGAGCTGAGCTGCGGGTGTTCCATTTTCCAGAAATAAAGGAGAGTGTTTGTATGTATGTAATTTGTTTACTTTTTTGCTGTCATAGAAACATATATATATATATATATATATATATATAATTAGAACCTCTCTCTCTCCCTCTATTTAAAATTTTAAAAAATGGAGTGTTCTAGCCAAATTAAGAAATTTAAATGCCTTATGCATACATTGATAGTTAAATGAATTGGACTGGAAGAGGAGACATGTGATTAGAGAAATTGGGGAAAAATCAACCGAAATGCAATTAAACAAAAAAATTCAAGAATTATGATACGGATACGACTTACATACAATTAACATACAAAATGTAGAATTTGAAAAAGTATAAATATTTAAATACTTAAGATCTCTACTCACGAAGGATAATAATATTCGAGAAGAATTTAAATCGACGTTGTAATTGTGTAACGCCTGTTATTATGCAGAAAAGGGGCTTATCTCATCAAAGAGGATCAAAATTAAAATATATAAAACAATTATTTTACATGTTGGTCGATAACTAGGGTGACCATATTTCGAAAACACCAAACCGGGACAAACGGTATACCTTTTTTTTAGAACTAAATTTAGAAAAAAATTTTGAAAAAAAAATTACGAAATGTCCTAAATATTGAAAAAACGGGACAGTAGGGTGTCCCGAAGACATTTTTGGGACAGAGCACCTAAAGACGGGACGTTTGGTCACCCTATCGATGACTCTGGGAGACGAGAGTTGAGTATTTGTGAGATTAATATTGTTCGCAGCATTTATAGGCCAAAAGAAGATGAGGTCACAGGGGGATTGCGGAGATGGCATAACGAGAAATAATGTCCAGATATAGTTAAGGTTATAAAATCGAGAAGGCTGGGATGGGAATGGGACATGGTTGGAATTGGGAGAAACCGATTGGGAAACATCCGGTAGAAGACCAAGGACCAAGGTGGGTGGACAATGAAGGAAGTGACATGGGAGAGATGGGACAGGGTAGGATTTGGTTGTAGCTCAGGATAGGGACGCTTAGAGAAATGTGGATGCTGCGGCTAAGAACTTTCGAAAACTGTAGACACAGAGTTAGATAAATATAACATATACAATAATAATATATAATTAATTTAACGATTAAATTAAAATATATTTTACAAGAAAACAAATACATGTCTTATCTACTTATACTGATTGAAACAAAATGGATGAAAACCTTTTACATACAGACTTTCAACCAAATAATATGTATCACTCGGGGGTACAGGGGACGCAGACCCCGTCTAGGTGTGAAGAGCGCCGAAGGCGCTCGGAGCAGCTAGTTTTTATTATTACAAAAATATGACTTGATTTTTCATATGAGTAAATAAAACTAAATGCGCCCAACGTTTTTCGTTGAATATGAAGCAATTCATCCATAAACTTTGTCAGGCTTAAAGAAAAATTATTTTATTCTTTTTAGTCCATTGGAAAAATGTTATTTTATAAAAATTTTTTATATTTATATTTTTTTAATTGAACAAAAGGTAAACATTTCATTAAAGTTGACAGTACATTATTATACCGTCACCTTTATTAATAGAAACAACATTGAGGTTTTCGCAAAATCTATTTACATTTTTAATTTTTAATTTTTTTCTTTTTAGATTGTTTCATTTTTGTTTGTGGAAATGGTTGTTAAAAGGTATAAAATAATATTTCAATGGTTTATATTTCCACTTGATGAATATTTCTTTTCAATCAATCATCGTCCAATTGTATTTTAAAATCTAATAAAATCAAATACTGAAGTGAAAATGTATACCTAGATTCTATATCTGACAAACAAACAAAAAATAAAATAAAATAACAAGTTGAAATGAAATTTTGAGAAAGAAAAATAAAATGATAAAATCATCGACAATAACATTCTAATTAATATTTAATTAAAAAAAAAAAGTTAAAATTATAATTAACAGTGAAGGTGAACTATTTAAATTTCTACTAATTTATATTTCTGCTTTTGCTAGAAAAAAAAAATAAAATAATAACTAAAATTAAACGAGAGAGGGAAATAAGAAAAAAAATAGTAATTAATCCCCTCAAAATAGAATAATAAAAATAGAAATTATTTTTATACGAATTAGAATGAACTGTATATATCTACATAATTCTGGCGCAATTTTTAACTATTAATACATATATTCTAAGATTGTTTTTTCAGACATAAAATAAATTTTATTGTTATACCTTCTCAAAATCTATCTTTAATTTCATGATATCATATAATATCGTGTGACAATTTTTAAATGGTGAGTAAAGAGGGAAGGGGGAATTTAATAATACTCTGTTATTACTCGTCCTATAATAAAGGGTTTATATACGATTTCGATCAAAGTCAGTGATAGACATATAGCAGCTTTTGATAAGTATCATTTCCCTCTCCCTCCTCCCCTCTCTCTTTTTTTTCCATGTATGCAAATATTTAATTGATTTTATTTCATTATAAGTATAAAAATATATCTTAAAGTGATATATCATTTAAGAATGAAATTTTATAATTTATATCAGATAAACTAAAATTAATAATAAAAAACCTTAATAACAATGATATTTTATTATTAAAAATACTCGGTGAAAATTCAAATTGATTGATGCGCATTTCTGTTTAGGTGATGTTATAACTTTTAAAACTTCGACCAGTGTTTTTACTATCTCGCCTGAGATAGTATTCCGATCACGAAAATTTTCGATTATGAGAGGTTGAGAAAAATGTCTATGTGTGTGTATGTGTTGGTGAGTGTATATAGAGATATTACGCAAAAACGGTTTGAGCTAGAATAATGAAATTTGATACATTATTCGTAGTTTTCTATCAACTTTTGAGAAATGCAGCTCATCCGGAAGAGGGTCATTAACTACCACGTTTTCATTTTTTACCGACCGACGATAGTAAGGGAGGTATTGTTTTCACACCAAATTTCACATGTGGAGATTTTTACATATCTCCACGAATCATGCATTTTCTTAACACAAAAAAGTATTTTTAACATGATGTCTGTCCGTCTGTCCGTCCGTCCGTCCGTATAGATGTATACAGCCTGAACGGCTCAACGGATTTGGTATATTTACTTAATGCATCAGTGGGATGAATTGATCAACTTTTGGTGCAATTCCGGAAACCGGAAGTGGTACTATTAGCGATCGACGATAGGAAGGGAAGGGTTATTTTCACACCAAATTTCAAATGAGGAGATTTTTTTATATATCACCACGAATCATGCACTTTGTATTGGTTTTATCCTCGAGAAAAATCATATTTATTAGTTTTTTCTTGATTTAAAATTATATGACGTCATCCAGCCATTCATGTCGTCACAGCCTGGTCTTGCATATATATATATTATAATAAAATAAAATTAAAAATATTTATCTTATATCCATATCTGTTTTTTATTACATTAATAGATATATTAAAATTATTTAAAATTGTTTCTGTAGCTGGAAATTAATTTACTTCAAACCGTCGGTCGGTTCGGACCTGGCCTAAGGTCAACTCTTTTTTCCTCTAAACTGACCGTAAAAATAAAGATATATTTTTGATAGTTTTTCACATGCCTTTAAAAATTGTATAAAACTGCTATATATAGAATTTCAGCTTGATTGAATCGCTAAAATTACCGGAATTAATTTTTTTTATCACTTTGACTGGCAATCACGCGCCAGTATGTGACGTGGGGCCATTAACAAAGAGCCAAACAGGCGCTGGTTTAATAAATATTATTTATTAATATTAATTTATAATTTATAATTAATTAAATTTCATTTAAATATAATATATGTTAATTAATATATTTCAAATTTGCGAGATAATCGAGAGGAGACAATCCTGATTTTTAATAAAAAAATATTCTTATCAAAGTTTATAATAGTTTTGGTAAAAAATTATGCGGTTTTTCAATTTCAAATTAAAATTAATAATATACTAATTTCAATTTTTTTTTATCTATATAATATTTTTAACGACCGACGATAGTAAGGGAGGTATTGTTTTCACACCAAATTTCACATGTGGAGATTTTTACATATACAGAATATGCTAACTGCATGAATGAAAGATAACGATACAAAGGGTATTTGTTCAATTTGCCAAGAACATAAAAAATATAAATCTCAGAAATGCTCAACACTCACCATATTAATGATATCAGCATTCACCGGTGGAAGTCAAAAGTAAGAGTATTTAGCAAATATTTCGGACATACACAAAGCGACTATGTGAATGTTGACATTCACCGGTTTTCGGTGAATATAGTTATATTTATTTATATATATTTATTATTTGATAAAAAATAAACTTGGATGATTTACTAGGTGTAAAAGAGATAATTGATTAACTTTTTACATAAATCCTTATTTATTTATTTATACTTGATGGAGTAATATGGGGTATAAAAAATGTAAAAAGGCGCGAATGGTAGGATAATGCTCTTATTTAGTGAATAGAGACAAAGAGAATATGAGAAGAGAGTAGGAAATGGATAAAAGTTACTAAAAAATACTAGTGAATATTTTTTTTAAAAGAATGAGAATGTAGAATAGAATATTGTGTAGGAGAATATTTAAGTTTTTAAATATATGAAAATATTTTGTGTAGCTATTGATAAACCAATACTAGAAATAACAAGAGTATGTATAACATGTATCTATCGAGCTAGAAAATTGTTATTACAATGGGGCGCGCGCGCGCGCGCTTTTTGCGAGAAATGGCAATGGGATTTCTCAACTGGTTGATTACCCGACAACAACGCCCTCATGGCGATAACATTTTTCTGTCACTATACAGATATTAACATTTAAAAAAAAGTTGACCTGAGGCCAGGTCCGAACCGACCGACGGTTTGAAGTAAATTAATTTCCAGCTACAGAAACAATTTTAAATAATTTTAATATATCTATCTATTAATGTAATAAATAATACTAAATAATCTATTAATGTAATAAAAAACAGATAGGCATATGACATAAATATTTTTAATTTTATTTTATTTATAATATAGTATATGTAAGACCAGGCTGTGACGTCGTGAATGGCTGGATGACGACATATAATTTTAAATTAAGAAAAAAACTAATAAAGATGATTTTTCTCGAGAATAAAACCACCACAATGTGCATGTTTCGTGGTGATCTGTAAAAAATCTCTTCATATGAAAATAACCCTTCCCTTCCTATCGTCGATCGCTAATACTACCACTTCCGGTTTCCGGATTTGCACCAAAAGTTGATCAATTCATCCCACTTATGCATTAAGTAAATATACCAAATTTCATCAAAATCCGTTGAGCCGTTCAGGCTGTACACATCTATACGGACGGACGGACGGACGGATAGACATCATGCTAAAAATACTTTTTTCTGTTAAGAAAATGCATGATTCGTGGAGATATGTAAAAATCTCCACATGTGAAATTTGGTGTGAAAACAATACCTCTCTTACTATCGTCGGTCGGTAAATATTCTTATAAATAATATTAAAAAGGAAAGATTATAAAAAATTTAATATTGAAATATGTTGATAATGGAAAAATTGTAAACAGGATCATTCAGGTTGTTCATGTAGTAAAATTTCATCTCAAAATGTAAAATACAAAGAAAATCATAAACAGGTTACTGTTTTAGTGATTACATCTAATTTTCATTTCATCAATTTCTATTTAATTAATTTGATTAATTAGTTTTTGTTTCATAGAAATGGTAAATACCCCTTATCTCGTAATTTACAATTAAGTGGATTTGTACCAAAATAAGTTGAAAAATAGTATGACAAATATTTATGTTTGAAAACATTTATAGATTGGACCTTACTCTTGTTTATGGTAATGAACTACACATTATATCTAATTATAAATATGATATACCCTTATGAATATTAAAAAAAAAAATTCACATTTATATTGAAAAAAATAAAAAATTAAAATAAAAATAATAATATCTATGTAGGATTGTAGGATGACAGAAATTCTTTTAAAAAAAATAAAAAAATATAATTTGTATACTTAAATAATCAAAATGTAAATACATGTTTATATTTATAGATAAAAAGTATATTCATCAAATTTTAGAATGAATCTATTTTTAAATATCAATTATAAATTCATTAATACTATTAATTAATTATTTAAATTTAAAACAAAAATATTTTTTTAATTAAGAGATTAACAAAAATTATCGATTATTATTAATCGACAGTCAGAGGGAAGCTAATAAGAAAATACAAGATTTAGAAATTAAATTCTTTAACTGCTTTTCAAGATATCGACGTTTTGGTCTTTATCAGAATCCTCTCAAGATATTGATTTGTTATTTTTCGCATATGGATAGCGTTAATGAATGACATATGTGCCTTATTAATATAAATATATAAGATTTATATTCAACTCAATTGAATCGTTAATAATAAAAAATATTTAACAATCATCTAGTCTTTTGTTTTTTATAATTTAGGAGAAATAATAAAATAATTTTTTTTATTTCTTATATTAAATTCTTTACGAAAAAATAAGCAATTTTTACTTTTGTTAAAATTTTTTTTAAAATAAAAAAAACTTATTTTTTATACACTAAGATATACTTTAAGGATTTTTTTTTTCAAATAAAAAGGATTATATGTTTTCTTTTCTATTTGTAATATAGTACATTATATGTACTGTACATAATATATAGCAATTTGAATTTTTTTCTCTCCTGGGGGGGGGGGGTGTTAAAACACTAAACCACCCCCCCTGGTTGCGCCATAGCTACTTATTCGTTTATTGAGAGTGCCAACTTATCTTTTTATTAAATTATTGAAATTAATGAGATTTGAAAGATAAATTTATGTTCGAAAGAGTATATATATATATATATATATATATATAATATACATGTAATATATAAATTATATTATATATTATATTTTATTATATTATGTGCTGTACATAATATATAGCAATTTGAATTTTTTCTCTTCTGGGGGTGGGTGGGGGGTTAAAACCCTAAATTATTATTATTATATATATATAATACATTTATCTAAATTTTCATCCCATTGTTCAATGACCTAAATATATAATTACAATTGATTGAAATGTATTATATCCGTATAACTAATGTGGGTATTCTTACTTTTAAAATAAAAAATAGTTTAATATTTACTTTATTTATTATAATATATTATATTGTATATATATTATGTATATTATTTGTATACATGATCATATACTTATAAAGGAAGAAATAAATATAGAGATTGTAGAAAATATTCATGCATTCAACATTGTTTTTTAATAATTGTTTTATTCTTTAATATTATTAAGTAAATAAGACTTTAGATATTTTTTGAACCCAATGATGTATTTAATTTGTTTATTTTGTTTATTTATTGCAAACTATATTTTTTTTTTGTTTTAAAAATGCAAAATGAATGAATACTTTCTCTACCCACTGTATATATTGATAGATAGAACATGTACCAAACTCATCTGCAAATTGATTTTCAATGCAATCACCCCCTTCTGCCTCACTCCAATCTCCAAAATCCATTTAAATAAAAACGAATTGATTGACGAAGTGATGGCGATTTGTAGCCAAACTCGGTATTCATGGGCTGATTCGATTCTTATGAAATGTTTTCGAGGTCATGTTTTGTTTTAGCAATGTTTTCTAAAGGATTGCATTACATGAACGGAAAGGCTTCAACACGATTCATGATTCAAAAAGAACATCTCCATTGAGAACATATGCATTATAAATTCACCAGCCATCACTCTTCGTTTCTCACTTCGTTATTTAGATCAGGTTCAAGGTTGTAGATAATACCTCCATTTTTATATGGATTAAAAAAATAATGATGCTACTTACTTCTTCTGATATAAAAGAAGCTATATTTGTAAAACTACCATTTGATCTTGAAATATCTAATCCGGATGATCCTTTACAGTCACAATAGACTAGTTTTAGACTCCTAAACCTAACAACAATAACGCCATCATTTAGTTATGAGAGAAAATTATTTTGCTAGTTCACAATGTTGTTAAAGATTTAGTGGTCGTTTTTATTTATAAGGGAATATTGTAAATAAAACCACATATTGATATTAAATTGTAAATTTATTCAAAAACACAAAAAATACACAACGTTTCGGTTGCTCCTTCTGCAATCGCTTGATAACGATTCCAGAAGGAGCAATAGAAACGATGTGTATTTTTTGTGATTTTGAATAAATTTACAATTTAATATCAATATGTAGTTTTATTTACAATATTCCCTTATAAATGTTGATATTGTCATTAATATTAAATAAAATTTTTATCCATACTGGCCCCTTTACATTCACACTAATATTATTGTAAAACTAAATTAAAATTATTATATAAAAATATTATTATGAAATTTTTAAATAAATTATTTAAATTTAAATAAAAAAATTAATTTAAAAAATTGTCTTCTTGGGAAATCATAACCATTCACATATTGTATTTCTACAAATCATAATGACTTTAAACTATCAATTAATATACTTATATTATATTTATTTTATATGCCTGTATATATAGTATATATTGATTTAATTTACGAATAATTTATCAAGTCTGACAAAATTTAAACTGATTCATTTACAATAAACTGAAAATACTAAATTTTAATATTAGAAAGACTTTAGAGTCAATTGTGTAAACAAAAATTAAACTTAACCAGAATGGTTAAAGTCTTGGTCCATCGAATTTGAGGTCAAATATTAATAAATAAAATGTATAAAAAATAATAAAATATTAAAAAAAAATAATAAATAATAATAAAATATTAATATATAAGAAATATAATTAGAATATTTTTAAATAGAACACTTTGTAAAGTTGCAAACTGATTGATATATTTGCATTATGTGCATTTCGGTTGTTTCACCATCATCAGAAGCTTCCTTCTTATTAAATCATGTTAAATTTTTTAAGACTTATATCATACAAATTAAGAATGTAACTTTAGAAATACATATATGTATTTATGTAATTATATATATATACTAAATTTCAAAACGGTAAAATTTTCTAGGTAGTTATGTTTCTGAATACTTACAGGAGGAATTTGGTAAGTAATAAAAAAAAAGCTTTCGAAACCTTAATATAGTTTTTTTTTTATAAATAACTCCTTTATTAAATAGTTTAGGTAAAAATGAATATAATGAAACTTTTAGTAAATTCGATTCCCTATAAATTTAATTCGATAGTATGATAATTCTCATAAAAATCGGTATTTATTGAGAAAATCTATAAAATGTGCTTTGACACTACCCTTACTTATGGTCCGATCTTGTCTAAAAACAGTCCAATTCCCGCCCATCATTCCCACAAAAACATCTAAATATCAAATTTCAAGACAATATCTCATTTTGTTTAGACGTAATCTCGGTAACGAAGGCTGGCCGGTTCAAAAAATTTTTTTTGCAGTTTTGGATTCAGAACCGCCTGAAAAGTGGAGATCTCAAAAAATCTCGGAGCAAAAATTTTCAAAATTTTGCGACCATCGTATAAGCTATCCTCTCATTCCATATCTGGAAAAAAATATTTTCTTTCTAAAACTGTGAATACGATTAAATAAAATACAAAATTAAATTATTTTGCCAGATTTTGTAAAATCAGTGTTTCATTTACAAAACATTTTTAAATATTTAATTTAAAAAAAAATCTAATTTGTCTTTGAGGGGGGACCCCGCCATAGTAAGGTGGAGCGGCTAGTCAAAACCCCCCTGGAATCAAATCCTGGTTACGCCACTGTATATATCCATTATTTTTATTAAAACCTGTCAAGCTAGCTTATTACAAAAGTTTATCTACCCCTTTTGGCTGATTATATTCAAATTTCGTAGATATTCCCAAACATTTGTTGTTTTTTTTATGAAAATAGAACTTCCGGTTCTAACAACTGTTTTTCCTTATCAATACAATAAAACTCAAGGAGATAAATAATGAAAATCGTTTTTAGATTAGAGTTCATTACAATTATAATCATATATATATATATATATATATAATTTTTATTAATTTTATTATTTCTTTATTATTGTATATCGATCCAGTTAAATAATCCCAATGTAAATGTTTAGTAAATATAAAGAAACAATTTTGTATATACTTTTGTTCTTGTAGTGTATTTGTTGTATATCAACTCTTATTCATATTTATTTGTTATCACTTTCTCTCTCTTTTAAATGATTTTTAAACAAATTGTTTCGAATTTCCTTCTTTTCTTTGTCAGCACACGATTCTGAACAACTTAAATATTTTTATGCTTTAATGTGTTTGGAAGTGTATTTTTGTTGTATCGTTGTGGAGGTGAGGTCTAAATTTAAAACTCATTCGGAATTCACTTTGCGCACAATACAATACACCTTCTTTGCCTTCTATTCTTTTCGAGATATTCCATCTTTATTTTTTTATTTAAAAATACATATCTAAATATATATATAGTACATCACAATTATTATTTCACAAGGCTTAAATATGATATATTAATTCAAACAAGGTTTTTTTAAAGAAATGTATTATTGTTAATAAATTTTCTTTACTATAAGTTTATTTCTCTTTTGTGATTTCAATTTGTCAAAAGAGCGAACAGGCAGAGAGACAGACGCCAAGTTAAGAAAAACGCTATAAAAAATAAAATAAAAATCTATTTGTTTTAATTTAATACAGATAAGTGAGTATTCTAGTGTAAATTAAATAAAAGATTTTGCAGATCAACTACATAATATTTTAAAATATTCAAATTTATTTTCGAATAATATATAAATAATGCATAATATATATATAGTACCGGGACCCCGAGCCTCGGCTCGGTACTTAAGTTAAAAAAAATGATTCATTATTATTGGATTTGGCTGGTAATATTAATACCTGGGACACCGAGCTCTCGCTCTACCCTTTAAAAAATATTGATACACAATTCTTTAATTATTTATTACAATTATTAAATGTTACACATTTGCATCAATCTGATTAAAATTAATGAACTTGTGCTCCTCAATAATACATAAATATATAATATATAGGTACATATATTTTTTTTCTATAGTGTTTTTTTGAAAAACTGTTTAGCGCCCCAAGTGGTTATAAAACAAACTAAAGACAAAAAAACGTGCTTTGCAGCTTTTCGGAATTAAAAAAGCAAAATTGGCAGTCGTGGGACTGGCCGACAGAAGTGAAAACTTCTGCGTAAGAAATTTTAAAACAGACGAAATTCGCGCTATTTCACGAGAAAGATGAATTTCATATGCATGTATATATATATAACTTATATATTATTTTAAACATATATTTTAAACAAATTTGTAACTTATATTTATATATATATAAATACACAACTTTGTTTAAAATATTGCAATACGAACTGTTTTATAATTCTTATCTCTAACATAAAATATATATTTATTATGTGAAGTTCATTTCGTATAATTTTGATTATATATGTATATATGAAATGAACTTTACATAATAAATATATATTTATATGTTAGAGATAAGAATTATAAAACAGTTCTAATGACAATTCAAATTTCGCGCTCTGTTATAAGAAATTTGAAAGCAGATGGTTTCATGGTGTTGGTCACGATCACGCGAGTTCTATACTTTTTCCCCATCCCGCAAAAGTGCTCAACGCCGCTAAAGAAGTTTTCACTTCAAAAATTATTTAATATTTGGAAATATATCTGACTTATAGAAAAAATGAATATTAATTAAAGAAAGAAATAGTTTTTAAAATATCCTGAATAATATGTAACAATTTTCAAGATAGAAATTTATTACAATATTACAATTATTAACTGTTGCATCATTGCATCAATCTGATTAAAATGAATGGAACTTCGGGTACTCAATAATAATAAATAAAATAATATTAATAAATATATTGAATAATATTTTATTGAAAAAATATTAAAACTTATAAAACTATCTAAAACTTTATTAATAAAAGAACAATGAATAAATAAATATAGAATAGTAATTTATTAAAAAGTAAACAATAGATAAAAAGAAAAAAAAATAACAAAATCATTATTTTCATTTTTAAATAACGATTCACCCGGCGAGTTTCGAACCGACGAAATCCACTCGTTAAAACATCAGTCCAACCGCTGGACTATATGTATTTAGATAAAAAATTGTCATTTTTTTACTGTCTTAGCAGGCAGTATTAAAAATTTTGACGTTTTCCATATATAATTTTCAATTAAGAAATTAATAATGAAGCTGTATGTTTCAAGAGATATCATCAATAAAACTTAATTTTTCTTTATAAATACTATATCTAGTGTGAATTTGAAAAAAATCGTTAGAGCGGTTTTTGAGAACCAATATATATAGATAAATACATATATACAATTTTAGCTAGCATAATAAGATAAGATATATATAAACAGAAATTTGATTAATTTAATATATTAGAAAATGTCGTATATTTAAAATCTATTTTAACTTGTTAAAACTGAAGAAAGTGTCCTTTTAAGATTTTTGAACTTTTCCTTCGAAAATGAGTGACTACTTTTCAATGATGTAACTGACAATTTAAGATTTAAGGGAAGAGAACATCAAGAAGAGTTGATGATTTCTAACATCAAAAATTTATCTTTACATTAAAATGACCATAAAGTAAAGTAATAAATAAATTCTTCAATTCCTAAGTTTTTTAGATTACAAATTGGGAGGAAGATCTTTCAGTTCGAGGTTTTTTAAAAGAACTTTTTTAAGCTTTTTTTAAGCTTTTTTCCAGTGACAATATGTTACGAGTATATATATTATAACTTGAAATTCTTTTCCATTATATATACATATCTTTTCTAATTTCTAATTTTTTATATTTTATTCAATATTGTTTTTATTTGTTACAAATTTGTGATTAACATTATACATTTAAGATATAGTCGTTGTGATTCTTATAACTTAGAGTAATTTTTACAATATATACCTTCTTGATTAATATATACCTACTTAATTTTAGTCCTTATTTACAAATTTTTTTCTGGAAACTGACTTAAACAAGAACTTTTTTTGAGATTTAATTATTTACATTCTAGTATTATCTATCAGGAGGAAATTTGGATCTGGAGTGATTTATAATGCCACCATTCTGTTCTATGATATATTTTAGGTGAAATAAAGTATTTATTGTTTCTTAAATTATCGTTCTAAACCATAGGTTCCCAAACTTTTTTGTATCGTAGACCCCTTGCCATGTTTTTCGGTTTTGGGTAGACCCCCTAAATTGATTTTGATTTTTTAAAAAAAATTTTACCCTTTTTTAGAGCCTTATTGAAAAATCATAAATGTTTTAAGAGTCATGTCGGAAAAACAATTTACCTTTTTTTAGAGCCGGGAAAACACGTAGACCCCCATAGACCTCCATAAACCCTCATTTTCATTTCATGGACCCCCAAATTTGTTATTCGCTGCCGTAGACCTCCTGGAGGTTGAAATAAACCTCCATGGGTATGTTCTAAACATCTAAACGATATTATAGAAATAATGTGATTGTTTTTAAAAGGTCATATATATCTTATCTTATTATACTAGCAAAAATTGTATATATATATATATATATATATATATTTGTATAATTTTGAATTAATTTATTAATTAACCGCTCAAAGGATTTTTTTGAAATACACACCATAGATAAAATTTATAAATATACAAATCATCAAATAAAGGTTGAGAATCACTGATATATACTAATTAATTATATAATTGGGTATTATTTTTATATGTTTGATTGAATTTTGTTAGCTCTTAAATAATATATATATTATTTTTGTTTCTGGAATTTTATATTTTTTTACAGATCATTGAGTGGTAATATGATCAATATTTACCAATTACTAAGCACTTTATTTTCTTCTAAAAAATGTATGTCTAGACGGCGGATTAGAACGTTCCAGAGAGTGGAAAACTCGCAACTTTAATTATAAATCTATGGCAGGGTTAATTAACCCTGACATTTAGAATATAAGCGCAACGATTAGAGGGTGTGTGTGTGTGAATGTATAGCCTGATTCAAGATAGTTGGAATTTTGCCATATAAAATATATATATAATTTAGGACAGGGAGAAAATGTGGATTCTTTCCTCCTTTTGCCCTTGGTACTGATTTATTTTATTTTAAGTTGAAACAGATTCACAAATATGACTCAAAAACTTAAATTAATATATTATAATTATTTATATAATATATATTTATATGTATAATTATCCCCTAATAATATATTAATTTATATATCTTTTAAATAAACTAAATTATTATATAAAAAACTAGTTACTAACTTAATTGTCTTTATAGAGGTTGAATTAAGTAAACGAAATTTAATTTAAAATTTATTTAAAGCAAAAAATATTTGAATGGTAATTTAGTATTATTTTTAAAGTATATAGCATTTGCACTGATCATTACCATTCACTAGCTCTAGTGGATTTTCTTTCTATTAAAAGTATTTAGAGCCGTTTTCACCGAGGCACAGCTAACCAAGCAGTGAAGTGGCATATTTCATTGAAGATCCTTTAGATATGGATTATTATTGTTGTCAGTTATCTAAAGGTTCCAATCTTGAATAATTTAAGTACCAACCACGTAAATGTTTTATATATTTTTATAATTATTTTATAAACATTAGAAATCTCAAAATAAATAGATTATTATCAGTAATTTAAATTTTTTAAAAATATAACAAAATTAAGTTTTAGAGAAAATATAAATTTGGGGTCTAAAGAAAAAAATCTAAAACTTGCTTGAAATAAAATAATATTCCTTATGTAATTAGGCACAAATTTGTTGATATTTATTTCCGAAATCACAAATTTCTATAACTTATATAAGAAAAAATAGCTAAAATGATCCTAATTGAATTTTTAAAGTTTTTTTTTTCTAAAAAAATTATAAAAATGAATTTTATATATATAATAAATAGTAAAAGAAAAAATAACAAAACAGAAAAGTAAGTAAATAAATTAAATAAATATATTTATTATTTAAAATTAGAAAAATTATATTGATTAAATAATAAATATGCGAAGGTGTATAAATATTGGAAGTTGGAAGTCATTTTTAAAAAGTCAAATCTAACCCATCTAAGTGGACCCACCTCTTCTTTAAGTGATGTTTGGATTTCAATTATAGAAATAAATAAATTCAAAATTATATTAAAATCGTTTTAAGTATAGATAAATTTTAGTATAATTATATGAAACAGATCTATAATATAATTACGCTTTGATACATTATTGTTAAATATTTAACTTTGTATTAATTAAAAAAATAAACAATAAAAAAGAATAATTCCAAATTTAAATACTTGATTTAGTTTTAATACAATTTATTTGTTTGCTTTTTGTACATTTTAATTTTCAATTTTCTTCTCAAGTAGGATGATGGGGGAACTACTGAAATGACCATATAAAACCAAACAAATAAACTAATTTAAAACCGAAACGAGTGTTTATATTTGCAATTATCCTTTTTATCATACTTTATTTATTTATTTAAATGTTTATTTACTAAATATTTAATATTGCATTCAAAGTTAAATAAAAATATATCTATATTAAATATAAAATGTCAAAGATACCATCTTGTTCATTGATAAAAAAAAATCTGGATAGTCTGCACTCGACTATCTCGCAAATTTGAATTGGATCAATTAACATATACTATATTTCAATTAAATTTAATTAATTATAGATTATAAATTAATATATATATATATATATATATTAAAACAGCGCGATTTTGGCTCTTTGTTATTGGCACCACGTCACGTGCTGGCGCGTGAGTTGCAGTTGTGTTAAAAAATTAATTCAGATACTTTCAGCGATATAATCAAGCTGAAATTCTATATATAGCAATTTTATACAATTTTTAATCATGTGAAAAACTGTCAAATATATATCTTTATTTTTATGATCATTTTAGAGGGAAAAAAATGAAAACGTGGGAGGTAATGACCCTCTTCCGGATGAACATTTCTAAAAAGTTGGTAGAAAACTACAAATTCTGAATATAGCCCGTACCAAAGTTCATTATTCTAGCTCAAACCGTTTTTGCGTAATCTTGTCCACACACACACACACACACACACACACACACACACATATATATATATATATATATGTATACATTTTCTCAACCTTAGTGCAAATGACCCAGGGACCTTCAAAACGTATAAAAACATCAAAATCTCGACATCGAAAATTTTCGTGATCGCAATACTATCTCTGGAGAGATAGTAACAAAAGAGCTTAAAATATGTAAATCAGTTGAAAATTTTAGAATTATTAATATACATTTTTAGATCGAAAAAATAATTTTCTGTTTTACATAGCTATAAATATAGAAAATAAGTAGATTTAATTCTATACATGGTAAAGTGCCCATATTTTTCTAAGGAAATTATCAAATTTCACATATAACATATAGAAAATAGAAAAAACACCTTATAAAAATAAGTTTGTGTTATAATATGTTATATAAAAAAATAACACATACACAATATATATATATTATTATATATATATTAAAATTTCAAATAATCATAAGTATTACACATATACCCATATTATACAAGTTTAAAAAACATTAATTTTTTGAATTTTTATAATAGAAATTTTGTTTATTTATTTATTTATTTTTTTGTCAATAGCTTCTTACTCTTTGAAGTCATTATTATTAGTATTATTTTAATATTAAAGGTGTGTCGGCATCCTAGGCCATTAATGTTATTTAAAGATGGTATCGACCTTCTATTATTTTAATCGATTGATAATAAATAAATAAAGATTTTTAAAAGCAGATAAGTTATACATAATACTATAAGTGTATTTCAATCATTTTTTTAAAAATTGTATTTTTTAAATCTATTTTCTTATCCATTTTTTGATGTAGGCCTACTACACACTAACCATTTCCAGTTTTCTCTTTGTTTTAGAATTCAATATTGAATGATTAGGGGGTTGTTAGCCATGAATCGCCACGTTGGCTAGTCGAGTTGGCGTGTGGATGGAGACATGTGAAGGATTTTAATATTGAATTGATAGGATTTTTTAGGATTTGGATCGCGCCTTTCTCAATTGGATGCGAGGAAAAATCGTGGCTTGCGTGAGTAGGGTTGCTTTCCTGAAGTGGACCTATCTCACTCGAGGTCATAGAGAGTGTCCACCTGCTACAGCTGGGCTGGGGAAATATTTATCTTTTTTATTTCATTTATTGAGAATATCGCTCTTTGTTGGTATCGAACGCTAATTGGATGTCAGTTAGCTTACATACTTTCCATTTTGAAATTATATTTGATCTAAAATACTTATTTTCACACAAAAAATTCAATTTTCCTTATTTATTTATTTTTTATATTATAATATAAATAATATTTAAGGTCAGGTTGAAATAACTCCAACATTTAGAAAATTGACTGTGGAGTCCCCTAAACATCCGAAAATATCGCTTTTGTAAGAGCTTCAATTCAACTTTTTACAAATTCAACAAAATATGACTCATCACGGATTTCCTAACTATATAGCAGGTTGTCTGTATGAAATTTTGTGCGTGAGATGTTGCCAAATTGAGTGATCGCCTTAGAATCCTAGACCAATTGAAGGAGCCATTCAAGAAGAAATTGAACGAATTTCACCAAAAATACTCGTGAGATTGATGGAAAACTTCCAAGAACGACTCCAAATGTGTATCAGCCGTCAAGGTTGCCATTTGGATGATGTGATTTTTAAAACCTAACCTAACTTTTTCATATTTTCATTTGAAAAATAAAAATTTAACTTCGTGTAATTTATATTTAATAATCTCTTTAAAATGTGAAAGTTATTTCTTCTGCACCCAGAATTAATGAAAATATAAGTTAGAACAGTGTTACTCAAAGTGGGCGCTACCGCCCCCTCGTGGACGTTGCAGCGATCCAGGGGGCGGTGATGGCCATAGGTTCATTTAGGGAAAATTACTTGAATATTACTTTTCTATTCTATATATAAGTTCAATAAATAGATAAATAATGTTTCTAATATACACCTTTATTTGTAATATTTTGCGAATAGTTACATTTATCTTTCTGTTTAATTGTAATTAAAATTTAAAAAAGATAATTTCCAGGGGGCGCTGAGTAAATTTTTTTCTGGAAAGGGGGCGCTTGGCCAAATAGGTTTGGAAACCACTGAGTTAGACGGTCAGTCATGAACAATTCTGAAAAATAAAATCTAATAATAATAAAATAATAATATGAATAATAGTACTGAAAATTAATAAAATATTTATAAAAGATGATAGAAACATGAACAAATGGTGATAAAGTCGAGCATCAGATCCAATGTATAAAGAACAAATACTATGATTTTAAAAATATTTTTTGAAAGCATTTTCTTTTACTATAAATTGTTAAAAAATTTAAAACTATTTTTAACACGATGACAACAACACTGGTCGTGTCAGTATGAATGAAAATTATTTGGTCAATATTTTATATAGAATAAAATGCTACTTTATAAATAAAGAATAAATATAAAATATATGAGAATATGATAATAAAAATTGCAATATAGTTAAAAAATTAAAATGAAACATTCCTTAAAAATAGATTTACCACGATATTTAAACATGAAAAATTCTAAAAAATAATTTCTAATAATAGTAGTGAAAATTAATAAAATATTAATAAAAGATGATAGAAATATGAACAAATGATGATAAATAAAGTCAATCCATTCAGACTTTCTTTATTCTTAGAAAATATAATTTTCTTGTTGAATGAATATAAATAAGACTCTCTCCTCATTTCTCTTTTTGACATATCTACTTTAAATAAATTTATCAAACGCTTAATTTTATTTTGTTACTCCCTTCTAACTAAATTACAATACATATATAATATTATATTATATATAGTACATGTGCATACAGACATACATAAAAAATGTTACATTATAGACAAAGTACCTTCTCTAGTTTCACTTCGACTTTGTTTTTTATAATTATAATTATATATACACATATATATATATATATATATATGTGTATATATAATTATAATTATGTATATACATCCAAAATTAATTAAATCCTGAAAATTAATAAAATATTTATAAAAGATGATAGAAACATGAACAAATGGTGATAAAGTCGAGCATCAGATCCAATGTATAAAGAACAAATACTATGATTTTAAAAATATTTTTTGAAAGCATTTTCTTTTACTATAAATTGTTAAAAAATTTAAAACTATTTTTAACACGATGACAACATATATAATATATATGTGTATATATAATTATAATTATGTATATACATATATATATATATATATATATATATGTATATACACAGATTTATTATTCAATAAATCCACACCAGTAATTTATATTATATACGGTGGCCAAACCGTGGATCTTTTTGAGTTTACTGTGGCTCAATTAAAAAAATTCCCTAAATACTTTCTACTAGGTTCTGAGCATGTAAAATCTCTTTAAATAAAATTTAATAAAATAAATAAATAATAAAAATAATTATTAATTCGATTTAATTTTATTTTAAACTAGCTGCTCAGAGCGCCTTCGGCGCTCTTCACATCTAGTCGGAGGCTCCGCCCCCTGTACCCCCGAGTGGTACATAGTATTTGGTTGAAAGTAGTAAAAGGTTTTCATCCATTTTGTTTCAATCAGTATATTACATAAAAGATTCATTTCTTTTTGTGTTCTTATTTAAAATATATTTTAATTTAATCAGTAAATTAATTATATATATTATCATTGAATATGTTATATCTATCTATCTATGTGGCTCAAAGATATTCGAAAGTTCTTGGCCGCAACAACCACATTTCTCCAAGTGTCCCTATCCTGAGCCTTGTCTCATCTCACTTACGTCCCTTCTTACGCGTCTTCCAAGCGGACGTTTTCCAATCGGTCTCCGAATCAATATCTTTTTCCTCTCCCATTCTAGCCACGTCCCCTGCCTATCGCAGCTTTTTCGCTTTTATAACCCTACTTCTGAAGATGCATAGAGGTCATGCAATTCCTCGTTATGCAGTCTCCACCATTCCCTCATCTTTCTTTGTCCAATAAATGCTGGGAAGAATCCTATTCTCAAATACTCTGAATCTACACTTATCTCCCAGGTTCATAGACCATGCCTCCCACCCATATAATACAACAGGCAAAATAATTGGTTTATATATTTTAATTTTGATTATATCGGTTAAGTAAGAAATTTCTTTTTTTTTTGTTTCTATGACAGCAAAAAAGTAAACAAATTACATACATACAAACACTCTCCTTTATATATATAGATAGAAAATGTTTGTTTTTATTTATTTATTTATATTTTTAGCTGTTGATAATGCAGTTTTAATTCAGTGATAATTCGTAATTTTCTGTGACTCCCCTCCAAAAAAAAAAATAAAATTTTTTTCCGATTTGGCTCTTATACATTTTCGATTTTTCAATATGGCCCTAAATATTACCAAGTGTGGCCACCCATGTTATATGATATTAAAACAAAAATAACGTATCCTGTGTTACAGAAAATTAAATGAATCATATTTTCAGTAAAATTAAATTTAAAACAGATTAATTATGTAAATGTAATGATTTTGATTTGACAAAAAGAAATGAATTTCAATGATTTTGTTTTTATTAATTTTTCTTTTGAATAAAATTACTTAAATGTAAATCAAATTTATAATTCAACAAAATTAAGCGATTAATTATAAAATTGAATTGAATTTATCTAAAACTCAACCATGAGCATTTAATTATTTATTTTTTCTTTTGAACTTTGCATTAATAGGAATAAAATCAAAATAGTAAAAAATAAATTATTGATTGATGTTTTTTTTTTTCTTGGTTAAGATTGATGAATCAATTATTCTATAAAGTTTAATTATTTCATTTCCGTTTCATTGAATTAGTGCCAAATACGTGTTCGAATTAAACACCAATCAATTATGATAATTATAATCAGGTGACCCATATTGCAGTATTTTCATTTGTATTTTATATTTTAGAAGTCATTTGAGAGTCATTTGAAACGCTAAATGATAATAAACCTATGAAATTGATTTCATTGTTATGTGTAGTAGTATTATTTTGTTTGATTCCATAAAATTTTGATATAAATTAAAAAATTAAAATTTTTTGTTAACAATATGGTGGTATATTTGCATTTGATTAGTGGTGCAAATAAATCTAGAAAGAACGAATGAAAGGGCAAAAAAAACGTGCTATATTAAAAACAAAATACAACCCAACATTAACTAGTCGGATCTAGTTAAAATCTTCTTTTATAAAATGTTTGTGATTAAAGTTTTCTTTATAAAAATATATAAATAGAGATGCGTTTGTAAGAAAGTAAATGACGTGTGTGTGTTTGTATATATGTGGGAGGGGGGAAGAGGAGAAATGAAAGAGAGAATGATAAAAAAATCCCTCAGTAGTTCTTTCACCTACTAATCCATTTGGCATAGTGACAATTGCTTAAGAAGAATTACACAAACGAATGCTTGCTTTTATAATTATTTAGGATCCCAGGAGAAAATTTATAATCAAAACACTTTGAACCTAAAGAAAGATTTTTATTCATGAAAAATAAATTGATTAAAATCCTTTTTAATAAATCTTACCTACTGAAAGGTGTAGAAAATTGGAAATCTCTTGGCATTTCATTTTTAAAAAAAGAAATATATGCAAAATAATTAATTTAATAGATGATAAGTAAATTCATTGTTTTTTTAGGAAACTTTTATTAAATTTGAAAATGAAAGATTATATTAAGGAATACATTTAAAGGAAAATTATTTTCAATTTGTAAAAAACAAATAATTTTATAAAAATCCAGTTTAAACCAGAATAAACGAAGATCAAAATTGGAATCTGGAAATTACAGTACACCGTCTTATCAATAGTAATAAATAATAAGCGGGAGTGTCCTCCCCTAGACTTTCCCGCATATAAATAGGTATAAAGAGTTGTGAATGAATATTTAGAATGTGTAAACTTGGTATTGATAAAGAGCCAGTTCGTATTAGTTTATTGGTGTCAAATTTGATATTTGGTAACATTTATATATATATATATATATATAGAATAAAGTGCTACTTCCGGTTAACTGATATTTTAAATGTAAAAAAAACAGATATGGATATAATATAAATATTTTTAATTTTATTTTATTTATAATATATAAGGGCTGGCTGTGACGTCATGAAGTGCTGGGTGACGTCATATAATTTTAAATTAAGAAAAAACTAATGAAGATGATTTTTCTCGAGGATAAAATCAATACAAAATGCATAACACGTGGAGATATGTCCTCACGTGAAATTTGATATGAAAATAACCCTTCACTTCCTCTCTTCGATCGGCAATACTAGCACTTCCGGTTTCCGGATTTGCACCAAAAGTTGATCAATTCATCCTACTGATGTATTAAGTAAATATACCAAATTTCATCAAAATCCGTTGAGCCGTTCAGGCTGTACACATCTATACGGACGGACGGACAGACGGACGGACGGACGGACAACATCATGCTAAAAATACTTTTTTCTGTTAAGAAAATGCATGATTCGTGGAGATATATACCTAAAAATATCCATAGGTGAAATTTGGTGTGAAAACAATACCTCCCTTACTATCGTCGGTCGGTAAAAAAGAAACGCTACTTGTATAGGTAAAATGTCACTTCCGGTTGTCAGATCATGATGAAATTTGGTATCTCAATTTTTTTCATATTTTTAAATCTATATACAAAATAGGAAGCAAATATCTCGAAGCAAACTGGTACTTTACTTGAAAGGTAAACGCAACCAGTGTAGGTAAAGTACCACTTCCGGTTAACCGATTTTGACGAAATTTTGATAGAAATCTACAAACTGTGAATAATATCGATGTACCAAATTTCGAAGTCCTAGCTTGATTAGTTTTTGAGTAAATTTGCTTACAGACATTACATACATACATACATACATACATACATACATACATACACACACACAGACATAATTCGAAAAATGGTATTTTCCGACTCAGGGAGGTCTAAAACGTCAAGATCTATCGAAATCTCGAAGTCGAAATTTTTGACGATTCCAATACTTCCCTTATACGAAGTATGCGGGAAAGTAAAAATGAAATTTGTGAACTGTATGATATTTTATTTTCATATAATATTGTATATATTGATGCTAATTTGAAAAACATCCCAAATTCTTATCCCATTATTATTCTTTATCTCAATATAGAATAAAATAATTAATAGAGAGGAGGTATAAAAAGAAGTGAGATTTTAAATGAAAACTTTAAATAAATGCATAGAAATTCAGTGAATTAAAGTGAATAAAATTACTGGGAGTATAAATATTTTGTAATTAATCAAACCTAATGGAATGTTTTCATTTGTCACTTCATTCAGCATCCCAATGGTAATATACACCTATCCCCCGATTTACACGGTAGATACGTTCCTGAGAAAAACGTGTAAATCGAAAATTGAAAATTTTCAAGTCAAAACCGTGTAAATCGAAAAGCTTGCAGAAAATGCATAATTTTGCTATTTAACAGTTGTGATTTTTTTCAATATTTTTAGGTGTACACAGAAATAAAAATAAAATGCATTGACAGGTTAAAATATGTAATATATTACGGAAACACTGTTTTTTTATTTAATTACAATACATTAAACAGAAGAACAAAAGATAAAACCAAAGGTGTTTTATTATCCTTCATCACTATCAGAAATTACTCTCATTCTTTTTTTCGGAATCGAAGGTTGGAATTCACTTTCATTCGAAGTTATTTGAAGCAGAAATATTTACATTCTGAGAGGTGGTAATAAAATCGGTTATTAACAATTGCTAGATAAAACTTTAATTTTATGCGAAGAAATACAGACACAGTGTGCATGTGCAGCAAGTCAGCACCAGTCAGCACATAAGCTCGGAATTCCCCGTACACAGCGCACGTGTTCAAACACAGTAGCATTTAGTAGAGTGCGATAAAAACAAAAAAAAACTTATTTGGAAAACCGTGTAAAAGCGAAAACGTGTAAAACAAGTACCGTGTAAATCGGGGGATAGGTGTACCAGAAAACTACTTAAGCAGTAATTCAACAGTTTCTCTGGTTGTATGGCTGTCCTGTTAAAACTAAATACAGTTGAGATGTTTATTTGTAATTTTGGCATAAAAAGTTTGTTTCATTTTAAGATACTGATCATATATTCAAGTTTAATGCTTGACCAACTGTATTTTCAAAGAAAAATTATCTGATGGTAATTAGAAAAACGTCAGAGTTAAATCTCCTTCAAAATGCACACTATACATTGACTCTTTTGGGATGCATTTGCTTCTCAACAATCATTTTCGGAACCCCAAATTTGACAATTTTATCGATTAACAAAGCTAACAAGATGAAAATCATCCATGTCACTAAATTTCATGAAAAGAGCACGTCTGTGCTAGTAAAGTAGAGGAACATTTATCCGATTACTTATTCCATTTATATTCCATTCATATGTATGTAATGTACTTCATTATTTAATAAATGTTTCAAACTTATGCCCCAAATATTTATGCTTTACTTAAAACTCAAAACCGACGTTTCTATTAGAAAACTTTGTTAGATCTATTTCTATTTACGATAATTGATTATATTTTAATAATTATTTAAAATACAAATAAAATATTTGAACAAATAAATTTAGGTCATATAATCAAATATAATACCATATGATATTAAATTCAAATCAATAATAATTTAATACTAATGTGTATATGGATATTTATTCAATATAAATATTATCATATAATTTCGATTGAATTTCATTCCCCAATGGGAACAAAACATTTTGACTAAATTAATATTAACCCAATTATTTGTTGACAATATTAAATAAAATTTACTTATTTTGTTGATATAACAGAATCAAATTTATTTATTATGATTTGATTCAAAACATTCTAGTAGTTTAGAAAAAGGTACAAATTATTGTAAATAGATAAATTTAATATTTTTTTATGAAAATCCAAATAATAAATTTATTAATCTTATTTTTTTGAAACCAATATAAAAGATGTTAGATAACTTATTAAAAAATTTTAAGATGTAGATTTAATTCTAATTTTGTTTTTTCAATTTAGAAAATATTATCAATCAACTGGAAATCGATGAGCAGTCAGTAGGAAGTTTAGGTAAAAAAAGAAAAAATCTCTTATTTTGTTTCGGTTCCTGGTCGGAACCCTATTCAGGTCTTGGTGTGTTATTTTTCGCTGTGGAAAGCGATAATAATATCCAACCCACCGATTTTCAGTTCACTATTTTAATCAGCCAATATGGTTTAAAAATATATGAATGAATACTCATCTATAAAATTCCTCTTTATGTCATTATAGTTTAGTTTAAATTTATAATTTCAGAACAATCGGCAATTATAAATGACAAAAATTAATGTAAAGAAATAGAAAAATTTAAAGTTGTTATTTTTTCAAATTTTCTTAAATTTTTTAAAAAGTTTTGTTACATAAAATTTAGTCATTATGTTGTTGACTGACCTTAGCAATTTATGTTTCAGAAAAATTTCTTTATTCTAAAAAATAAAATTTTTAATTTTATTTAAAACGAATAAATTAATAAATAAATATTTCATATATTTTATAGGTTTAAAAATAATAATAATAAAATTCTTATATGATTAGTTATAATTTTATTAGCAGGTCGGTCTATATGTTCTATGAAAAAATAGATATTTTTTAAATCATTTAATTTTAATTAAATGCCCTTAGTTCCAGTTCCACTTTTATTTTTTAAGAGATACATTTTTCAATGAAATATTCAATACTTGTCATAACTCGGCTACCAGAAACAGAATTTGTAATTTGACCGGATCAGGTCGACCGAGCGTGAATTAGGTGCACAAGACTCGCTGAATCTTCCGATTATGAAAACATTTCCAGACTATGGAAATTTAAATCAACATTTATGATTATACAAATGAAATTACTTTGATTTTCTTGCTAATTCTTCAACCAAAAAATGGCCTGTTCAATATGAAAAGATTTTTTCATATTTATATCGGAATTTTGTAAATAAAACCACATATTGATATTTGTTATTGTAAATTTATTCAAAAAATACAAAAATATACACAACGTTTCGATTGCTACTTCTGCAATCGTTATCAAGCGACTGCACTGTTCGAGTGTCCAGTGACAAGTGACGAATGATACTTAATATAAGACCTAGGTCACCAACCAGATGACGCTCGGAACGTGCTTACAAATTCAAAATTACAGAAGAAATATTTACTTAATTTTATTTCCGTTATAAATAAAAACAACCTCCAAAGCTTTAATAATTTAATTTTTTTATATTGTATATAATTGCATAAATCAAAAGAAAAAAATTGATTATTCACAACTGATGTTTAAATTGAACAAATTAAATAACTTAATTTTCCTGAAATAATGAATAGATAACTTCAGTGATAGATGGGATCGAAGGAATTTAACCACATTGGAATGTGAAGCAAAGTGGATTCCCCTGGCGCACTTGAATCGATTTACGGGCAACAAGAAATAAAATAAGGCAGAGAATTGGTAAAGGGATTGAACCAGGAAGTAGTGGAGAAGACGAGTGGTACATGAGGAGGGTAAATTAGTTCCCTTTGGTACAATATACTCTAGAGTGCAATTACTTTTTGACTTCAATTTATATAGAGAATACCCCTATGCTGTTTACAATATTTAATTTGATCATTTAATGTAAGGATTTCCTTTTATTAATATATAGTACCTAGTTCACCGAGCCGCCGCTAGGTCATAAAAAAAAATTATTCCTTATTATCGGGTTTGGCTAGTAATATTAATACCTGATTACCGAGGCGCCGCTCGGAACTTTATAAAAATTATCCTTATGAACTATGAATATTTAAATTAAGATTATTATTTAAAATAAATGAACGACAATATATATGAAACAATTTCAAATAATTTAAAAGAACATAAATTAAAACAAAATAGTCATAAAACATAAACGATCGTATTAATGCACTAAAAGCCAGAAAAGTATGGCATCTAGATATAACATAATATCTCGTAATTTGATTTAATATAATATATTTTGTATTTACGGAAGCGGTGTCTGGCGTAGTTGATGGCGTCATTTAGATTTCCTATTTTAAATTAAGCAAAAACTAATAAACGTTCTGATACAATTTCAAATAATTTAAATGTATGTATTAATGCGATAAAAACAAATATGGATATAACATAAATTTTTTTAATTTTATTTTATTTATAATATATATATATTGTATATAAGGAAACGCTGGCTGACGTATTTGCTGACGTCATATAAATTTAAATTAAGAAAAAACTAATGAAGATGATTTTTCCCGAGGCTGAAACTAATACAGATCGATTTTTCTTTATAAAAATTATCCATATAAAAAAATCCTTAGAGCGGTTTAATATATTATATCCCAAATACAAATATATATACAATTTTTGCTAGTATAATAAGATAATATATATATATATATATTTATATCTTTTCACATTGGTTAAAAATGATGTAAAATTATATTTGCCAAATAAAAGTCCAACACATTGATCGACTACCAATATGTATATTCTTGCCATATTTAATTATAAAATGCATGTCTCCTCTAAATAATGATGATAAAAAAATGCAGAAAAAAAGCATTAAAATAATATTTATATTCATAAAAATATCAATTAAAAGCTTTATAAAATTATATACAATATATTTCATTATATACATTTTCATATAAATACTTAAAATTATTTTCGAACCTCGTTTTTTATTAAGCCTATACCCAAAAATGCTTGGAGTTCCACCATGAGGCATGCCTTTCGTGGGCGAACATATTTATTGATTATTTTTGACGATTTCTTTGATCTTAAATATAAATTGATTGAAATTGTAGTTTTATTAATGTGATTTTTAATTCATACATCTATAAACAATATGTGAAAAAAATTCCAAAAGAAAAAGACAAATTAAAAATTTCAAAATTGTTAAAAAAAAATGAAGTCATCTTTTTCAGAACATTAATTAAAATGAAAAAACAAAGACAGCCATTGTTAAATCCACATATGTTATACTATGATAGGAGTAAAATAATAATAATAATTCAATTAGTTAAGTTCAAATACAATTTAATAATTATTTTTGCTACAATTATGTTATTCATTTTCAAAAAGTTTGGGCTCTACGTAAAATGTCCAATATATATATATTATATATTATATTATATTAAATTATATATAAATCTTAGATTATATCCTATATATCCATCGACGAATAAATAAAAAGAATAATAATATTTTTGTATTCAAATAAATATAAATAATAATGTGAAAAGAATATTTTTAATATTTAAAAAAATATTTTATTTTATTTTATATATTTATTTTCTCTATCAAACATTTCATTTCAACCCGCTGGGTCAGGGCTCGATTTAACGCTACAACCAAGCTATGCTAGTTGCCGGGTCTCATATATATAAATATATACGTATATATATATACTATATAAATACTGCCTAGAAGGGGATTGGAGGAAGAATATATATATATAAATATATATAGACATATATATATATTAAATATATACTTCCTTCTCTCTCTTTCACAGTGGTATTATATATATAGGATATATATATATATATATCCTTTATATATATACATAAAATATAATATATATATATATATATATATTCTTACTCCTCTCCCTTTCACAGTAGTATTATATATATATATATATATATATATATATATATATATAATGTTGATAAAACAATTCAATATCTAGAATCGTAACCGGCTGTGCCAAAACTTTTGACTCTATATAAGCGATAATATAAAATAATATATATAAATAAATATATAATTGATAACATTAGAAAATAGAATATACAAAACAATTACAAATAATAAAAATAATTAAAATTTTATATTCATAAGTCATAATTTTAATTTTCTTTCTTAAATACTTTTAATTAATATTTCTTTTGGTAAGAGCAAATATAGATAACTAATATAAAAATATCTATAGAAAATATATTATTATTAAACTTTCCTATATTTTTAAAAGTTTAAAGTTTTAAAATTAAAAAAAAATACTTAATTATTTTTTTTAAAAAAATCTTTGTTTATTTAATTGAACATTAAATAGTAATGGTTGGTATTTACTCTGCAATTTAATTTTAGAAAAAAATTTAAAAATAAACGAATATTTGTTATATAAAAAACAATCATCTAGATTAGATTAATTGATATTTGATAAAATGATTACAATATTTTCTAGATGAATTACAATTTAATAATCGATTTAGTATATTTGTTTTAATAACATTTTATGGTGAATTATTGGAAATATAATGAAATTTCTCCTAAGAATAATAAAATATTAAGTCAATCAAAAAAAGAATGGCTCATAAAAAATTTGTGATAAAGACAAAAAATTCAACAGTTACTTTTTATTCTAATTCAATATTTATTTTTCAAGTTCTTAACTCTAGGTATAAAAGATTAATTAATTAATTTTAATTAAAATTCATATAATAATATTAAAATAATAATAATATTCAATATTTCTTTATACTGTAAATTGTGATAAAAGAAAGAAAAATACAGTATCTAATTTAGATAAATTATCTATTTTCAAATTGAACATATACGAGATACTAACAATAAGTATTAGTTTTCTCTAAAATTTTAAGTTTAATCATTATATTACTTAATTGAAAAAACTATTATTTTTATTTAATATTTATTGTACTATCAAATTAAATTATATATTTTTTATTAAACGTTTAATTTATTTTTACCAATTTAATTATCTTATCTAATCTTTACAAATTTTAAATCCTATTTATATTCTTTGCTAAAACATTTTCATAATTATTGTTGATATATTCATTTTAATTAATTCTCTCTTATATTAATTGCTACAAATACTATTCTGAGTTGAGAATAACACCTCCGTTCATTCAATTAATTATAAATAATTGCTAATTGAAAAATTTTAATTACCAATATTTTTTTTCTTTTATTCTTTATTTAAGCATAATATAAATAAAATAGTTATTGTATAATATTATTTTTGAATTAATTTAAATAATATATTTTTAGTTTCTAAAAGAACTTTAATTATTTCAATAAATGTATTTTAATGATAAAAAAATTATTATCAATTTTACCTTCAAATTCACTTACGTAAATAATATAAATATTTCATTGACAGAATATATTTTATTTAGTAGTATTTCGAAACATACTGTATTTAATATATATATATTTCTATATATATATATATAAATATATATATATATATATATATATATATATATATATATATGAGAAACACTTATATATATATATATGTATGTATTAAATATATAGAAAGACATATATATATGTTTCTATATATATTTTATATATTATATATATGTATATATTTATATATATATTTAGAACCGGCTTTCAGCCAGACGAGGAGTCTTCGTGCAGCTCAGTTTCCCGCCTGTCTGCTCACTGCCATTGATTCCTTGCCCCTCGACCCCCCACCAGCCACTCCCACTCTCCCTCTCTCCCATATTCTCTCTTTCGCTCGCCTGGCTAGCATTCCATGTATGCAATTGTATAGATTGATAATTATTGATACTTGGATATTTAATGGAAACATGATATTTGTTTTTATTACGCGGTCAAAAGTTAATCCTCGGATCATCTCTCAGCATTTGTAAATAAATTTAAATTAAATTTTTTAATTAATTATTTGTAGAGAATCTATTTAAGTATATATTAATATTGGAATATGATTAGTGACTGCACTTTTATTTATATCATTAAAAAGTAACATTTACTAATGGTTTGCATTTTTTATTATCAATAAAAACTAAAAAAAAAAAAAAAAATATAATTTTGAAATTTCTTTACTCTTCAAGATTTCAATTTTTTTATTTAATATGTATATGTGTATAGTTGAGTGAATCCTTGAAGGGTTTATATTCTTTCCTATTGATTCAAAATTGCTTAATCTTAATTACGAACATTTACTGATTATTATTCCATTTTCTTTTTATAAATTTTATTTAGTTATATAAGGTAAAACCGAGTGATATGACGCGGTTTGGGATATGACGGGTACTCTATATTTCGAAAACTATCCCTTTTGGTGTGGAATAGGCTCCAGGTGAAGCGTGTCTAATTTAGTTATAAGGGAACTGTTGAGTAAGGAGGATATTTTTGTCCGCCATCTTGAAGATCAACACTTGCGAAATTTCACCATCTTTATTTCACAGGCTCGTAATTTATTTCCTTTTGCAATTTTTGTAAGTATACGAGTAATGTTTTTACTTTTTTGCTTATTCTTTAAAATCTCTATTAAAACTTATTTATTCACAAAACCCTCATTGTTTATATTTGTAAGTCATCTAAAGTTGTGTCGATGGAGTGATACGACTCGAGGGATATAGAGTTCACATTTGCTTTAGTGTGAAAAATTGACCATCCCCAAACAATTTAGTATTCTTTGATTATTATTTTAAATGAATATCATTTAAAGAAAGAAAGTTTTTAAATTAATATGTGGACAATTTTCAAGATCAGAAAGACATGTATATACTTACAAAGTTTGACTAATAAGATAAATTTTAGATTAATCTGTTATACTCATGCGACCTTAATTGTACAATCGGTACTAAATAAATAACTTAAGAGAGGGAAATTATATAAGAATAATTTATATAAAAAAAGAAAGAAAGAAATTTTATTATATTTAGATATCAAATAATAAACAAGATATATTTACAAACTTTGATTCATATTACGGTACACATATGTTTATTGTACAATTTAAGTTACACGAATGCCTAAGCTTAACTTAGGTTGCTGGATAGAAACTCAACGAGGGGATCTACTGGTTTTTATTTATTTTATAACCTTTAATACGAGACACTTAATAGATAGACGTTATTAATAGAAAAAGTCAGTACGATACGGTAATGCTGTGATGATATAGGAAGTAGGTGTATTTTCTCCGTTTTCCAACTAGAGACAAAAAGGCATAACGAAAAGCGATATCCGGAAACGGCGATGACTTAAAACTTGCACGTAACCTGAACTTGCGGTAGTCTAAAATAGCAGCTAACCGGAAACTTGCGGTAGCCTAGAAACTTGTGGTAACCTAGAACTGGCGGTATCCTAAAACTTGGCCGTAACCTAAAAACTTGGCCGTAACCTAAAAACTTGGCCGTAACCTAAAAACTTGGCCGTAACCTAAAAACTTGGCCGTAACCTAAAAACTTGGCCGTAACCGGTACGATATCTGATATGGGCGGTATTTATTGCAGGTAAATTTCACAACAATATATATATTTTATTCTTACAGACACTACTGGAGAGAAACGTTTACGGTAGAATTTTCGGTAAGATGCAATACATTAATTAATTCGATAGCGAGACGATAATATTTCATCCATTGGACAGGCGAGAATATCTCTTTCTTTTCACTTCATCCTATCACTAGGCTATATCCCCTCCCATCCATTAGTCAATCATATTGATTCCGATAGATGGCACGGGTATGTCCGTTTGTGCTTGTACGACTTTTCCTCTAATATTCAATCTCGGCGTTACATACACCCTTCCAGAGGGAACGTCGTACAGAAAGTTTTGTCGGAATGGACCGGTACGGAAGTGTTTGATTTCAATCGGTACGGGACTCTCGGTAGAACTTCAAAGATACGATACATGATTCTTCCACGTGAATGGAGAAACCATGAGCTCACGTGAGGGCAGGGTTGCCAATCCCTGAGGTAGATTTCTTTTCTATTGGCTTGATAGAAAATATCCACCCGTTACCCGTTGATTCCAAAGAGAACTTCAAGACGAAACGATACATGATTCTTCCATGTGAAATGGAGAAACCATGGGCTCACGCGAGGGCAGGGTTGCCAATCCCTGAGGTAGATTTCTTTTCTACTGGCTTGATAGAAAATATCCACCCGTTACCCGTCGATTCCAAAGAGATCTCAAAGATACGATACATGATTCTTCCATGTGAAATGGAGAAACCATGGGCTCACGCGAGGGCAGGGTTGCCAATCCCTGAGGTAGATTTCTTTTCTATTGTCTTAATCGAAAAGAATCCACCCGTTACCCGTGTATGCGTAATGTTACGTGACTCTTCATCGGCAACAGGTACTTGTAGCAGGACTTGCTTCATATCAAGTTTAGAAAATTACTCATTCATACAGGTAGGCTCATTCGCCACTGATGAGATCGGAATATCATCACTCTTCTCCAAGGGTGACACTTTAGGTTCACGAAAGAGCGAGACAGTTTTGTCCAACGACAACGGTATTGAAGTTTTCCCAGTAGGCAGTAAGGTATTATCGGTTGGTGGCGACACGGAAATCTTCTTAGAAGGAGGAAAGGTATTATTGGTTGGTGGCGACACGGAAATCTTCTTAGAGGGCGGAAAGGTATCATCGATTGGTGGCGACGCGGAAATCTTCACAGAAGGAGGAAAGGTATTATTGGTTGGTGGTGGTACGGAAATCTTCACAGAGGGCGGTAAGGTATTATTGGTTGGTGGCGGTACGGAAATCTTCGCAAAGGGCGGTAAGGTATTACTTTAGGAACTCGGGACGGAAAGGAAACTCGACCTTTAGAATCTGATTTGCTAATAGCATCACCACAACCACTGTTATCTATCTTCATGAGCTCCGCTACACGGCTACGCTCCGTTACAAACTCTATGAGTAACTCATAAGTCGGTATGGTTGTCGACGACTGCTTGTCCTCGAACTCTCTCCTCGTGCCAGAATCTAAGTTATTTAATGCTATCTGTAATTTAATAAAATCTCCCACATCCGGTAAATTTAGGGACATTAAGGCACTCATATTGCTGACATGTCCACTGAGAAATCGTTGAAGGCTACTATGGGATGAATTTGTTAGCGGTAGAAATTCGGTAATTCGAGATAAATATAAGCTATTAATTCTTCCGCCATCGTTAAGGAAAAACTCTATTATAACCAGCAACCCAGTACAAAATAATTATTAAAGAGAATAAAAATTTACAATACAAAACAAGTAGATAATCAATTACAATAACGAAATTATTATATAAGGTATAATACCATATACTACAGACAAACAGTTGTTGAATTATTTATTCAATAATAAATTTATCATAACCAAACGAAATTTGAAACCATTTATATTGTTTAAAAAAATAAACAAATAATTTCTGACTTAATTTTAAACAAATCATAAATTTATTTATAACAACTGTATAAACCCTTAAAGATAAAAATAATTATTTTCAATATAATTATTTTAGAATTGAATAATATTAATTTTTAAAATTATTAGAATCTTATGATTAATATTATTTTGTTTACTAGATACGAAATGAATTAATGTATTGGGGTTACATTTTCAGAGAACAAACGATAATTATAGGTAATACTTAAATTCATTCAACAATAAACTTATCATAATTAAACGGAATTTTAAATAATTTATTTTATTTATAAAAAAATTAAATAAATTATTTCGGAATTATTTTTAACCAAGTCATAAGCTTATTTATAAGCATAAGTTTATACAACCTTTAAAGATAAAAATAATTATTTTCGATAAAATTACTTTAGAATTGAACACTATTAATATTTCTAACTATTAATCTTATTCTTAACATTATTATGTTTTAAAATACAAAATGAATTAATGTTTTGAATATATTTTCCAAGTATAAACGGTAATTATAGGTATCCTTGAATTTATTCAATAATAAATTTATATTATAACCAAACGGAATTTTAAATAATTTATTTTACTTATATAAAAAAATAAATAAATTATTTCGGAATTAATTTTAAACAAGTCATAAGCTTATTTATAATGATTGTATAAACCTTTAAAGATAAAAATAATTATTTTCAATAAAACTGTATCAGAACTATATAATATTAATATTTAAAAAAATATCAATCTTATTATTAATATTATTATATTTATAAATACAAAATGCATTAATGTGTCTTAGTTATAATTTCTAAGAACAAACGATAATTATATTATAGGTATACTTAAATTTATTCAATAATAAATTTATTATAACTAAACGGAATTTCAAATAATTTATATTATTTATAAAAAAACTAAATAAATCATCTCTGAATTAATTTTAAATAAATCATAAACTTATTTATAGCAATTTTATAAACCTTCAAAGATAAAAATAATTATTTTCAATATAATTATTTTAGAATGGAATAATATTAACATTTAAAATTGTCAAGCTTATTATTAATATTATTATGTTTATAAATACAAAATGAATTACTGTGTCTTAGTTATATTTTCTAAGAACAAACGATAATTATAGGTATACTTAAATTTAATCTATATTAAATATATAAAAAAACACCTCCAAATAAATTATATCATCCAAAATCAATTACAAGTTCATTTCTTTAATTTTATATATTTATTTTCATTTTATTTTATTAATTAGTTTATTTTTAATTATATTAATAATTAATATCGATATATTTATGTGATTAATAATCAATAAAAGAAAAACCAATGTACCAGCTGTTTGGGGACCATATATTTATGTATAATGAAAATTCAATGTCCCAGCTGAACAGTCATATATTTATGTATAAAAAAAACAAAAACCAGCGTCCCTATAGTCCGGGCGCCATATGCCCATGCGACCTTAATTGTACAATCGGTACTAAATAAATAACTTAAGAGAGGGAAATTATATAAGAATAATTTATATAAAAAAAGAAAGAAAGAAATTTTATTATATTTAGATATCAAATAATAAACAAGATATATTTACAAACTTTGATTCATATTACGGTACACATATGTTTATTGTACAATTTAAGTTACACGAATGCCTAAGCTTAACTTAGGTTGCTGGATAGAAACTCAACGGGGGGATCTACTGGTTTTTATTTATTTTATAACCTTTAATACGAGACACTTAATAGATAGACGTTATTAATAGAAAAAGTCAGTACGATACGGTAATGCTGTGATGATATAGGAAGTAGGTGTATTTTCTCCGTTTTCCAACTAGAGACAAAAAGGCATAACGAAAAGCGATATCCGGAAACGGCGATGACTTAAAACTTGCACGTAACCTGAACTTGCGGTAGTCTAAAATAGCAGCTAACCGGAAACTTGCGGTAGCCTAGAAACTTGTGGTAACCTAGAACTGGCGGTATCCTAAAACTTGGCCGTAACCTAAAAACTTGGCCGTAACCTAAAAACTTGGCCGTAACCTAAAAACTTGGCCGTAACCTAAAAACTTGGCCGTAACCTAAAAACTTGGCCGTAACCGGTACGATATCTGATATGGGCGGTATTTATTGCAGGTAAATTTCACAACAATATATATATTTTATTCTTACAGACACTACTGGAGAGAAACGTTTACGGTAGAATTTTCGGTAAGATGCAATACATTAATTAATTCGATAGCGAGACGATAATATTTCATCCATTGGACAGGCGAGAATATCTCTTTCTTTTCACTTCATCCTATCACTAGGCTATATCCCCTCCCATCCATTAGTCAATCATATTGATTCCGATAGATGGCACGGGTATGTCCGTTTGTGCTTGTACGACTTTTCCTCTAATATTCAATCTCGGCGTTACACTGTAAATTTTAAACTATCAAGCCGTATTTGTACAAAGAAATATTAATCAATTTATTACTTCAAAACCCCAGCAATCTTTTAGTATAAGACATTTTATAAGATGTTATTAAAAGTTCACCGCTGTTCATTCAATGCCTTTTTAAATAAAAGACTTACATATATTATTAAATAACAGAAATACATATATTATTTAAAAGATTCATAAGAGTTATTATGTTGCTAACTTCATGAATAATTTTGTTGGGGTGGGGTAATTATTATATATTATTATTTGTGGTTCTAAAATATTATTAAAATAAATATTTTTAATTTTATTTCGAAATTAAATTAAAACCAAAAATATTTTAAATAGCAAAAATGATTAAAGCAATATTAATTAAAAGATTAAAAAATTCAATATGGCCGATGTCCTTGCCGTCGCCATTAAAATTACTATTTTCTAATAAGAAAACAATAACAAAGATGATTTTTCAGAAGGTTGAATCCAATACCAACTGATTTTTACTTGATAAAAATTATTTATCTACATCTGTGGCTTTTCTAAGCCGAAGCACCCACATTTCTTCAGGTTTCCCTATCCTGAGCTATCCAACTCCTACTTTCTTCCCTTTCTCTCTCTCTCTCACGTCCCTTCCTACATTATCCACCCACCGCGTTCTTGGTCTCCCAAGCGGACGAAGCGGACGTTTCCCAATCGGACCCCCCTCCAAGATATTTTTAACCATTCTTTCCTCTTCCATTCTAGCCATGTTTCCTGGCCATTGCAGTCTTCTCGATTTTTGAACCTTATGTTTGGAGATGCATAGAGGTCATGCAATTCCTTGTCGTGTAGTCTGATCCATTCCCCGGTGATCTCAATAAAAATTATCTATTGTGTGAATTTTATAAAAATCTTTAGCAGGATGAAATATCTCAAAATATTCAAATATATTTATAAACAAACATACAATTTTTGCTATTATAATAATATAAGATAAAACTGCAGTTTTTGCACTATAGGTACTATTAATACCAATAATCATGTCATAATAAGTTTATTTATTTATGAATTAATTAACAACTTTCTTAAAAAATACATATATGTCAATACGCTTCATCGAATTATACTTTTAGTTTACTAATATAATACTTATTCCTGTGACGGGTCTCATTCTCCATGTTACGTAATCAGTCTGAAGATAGCAATATTTATTTAATTTTTAAAAACTATATATATATCGTATATATGGGTATGAATGTTTTTAAATAAGTAAAATTTCACACCTCAATAATTACCAAAAAACACCCGACCAGGGATAAAAATATATTTTTTTAAATAATACTCACAGTATAAATTCTAAAATTTCATTTTCATTTTATTTAGTATTTTGAAAAGGTTGTTCTTTTTTAGAATAATGCTATTACTGGTGTTGCATGCATCCATCCCCCTGGGGTTGTAAACGAAAGCAACCAATATATTTGCGGTCACACCCACATCCACAATGCAACTTGTCCCTTAGGAGAAGTAAGCACGAAAACCATAAAAGCATAGAGAGAAAGGATAGTGTGCTACTGCTGAGTTTGGTTACTCTGTACATATAGTATATATATAGAATATGGTCTCTCCAGGCAGTCGTTAGAGTCGCCTTGGTAAATACAAATAGTGCGTGTTACTACTCTCGTCTTCATCTTCGACCATAAAAGAATCTTTGATAAAAATTCTATTTTATCATTTGCTATTGAACATTCTCATATTCAACTTTAGTGATTGAAACGAGAGAGACATTTTATGATATAAGAAAATCAATGTTTTTTAGTTTTTATGTTTATTTTATTAGGTTTTATTTCATGAGTACATATTAACCGATTTTAGTATTTATTTAGGTTTTAAGAACCAAGAAATATATTTGTGATATTTTTCCAATAATTTGACTGAATATTCAAAAATTTAAATTTATTCTTTCATTTTATAGATAGACTAGCTGCTCAGAGCGCCTTCGGCGCTCTTCACACCTAGACGGGGGCTCCGCCCCCTGTACCCCCGAGTGGTACATAGTATTTGGTTGAAAGTAGTAAAAGGTTTTCATCCATTTTGTTTCAATCCGTATATTACATAAAACATTCATTTCTTTTTGTGTTCTTATTTAAAATATATTTTAATTTAATCAGTAAATTAATTATATATATTATTATTATTGTATATGTGTTATTTCTATCTATCTATGTGGCTCAAAGATAGTCGAAAGTTCTTGGCCGCAACAACCACATTTCTCCAAGTGTCCCTATCCTGAGCCCTTGTCCCATCTCTCTTACGTCCCTTCCTACGCGTCCTTGGTTTTCCAAGCGGACGTTTTCCAGTCGGTCTCCCCACCAATATCTTTTTCCTCTCCCTTTCAAGCCACGTGCCCTGCCTATCGCAGCTTTTTCCCTTTCATAACCCTAACTATTTCTGAAGATGCAGAGGCCATGCAATTTCTTGTTATGCAGTCTCCCCCATTCCCCGATGACCTCATCTTTCTTTGACCAATAAATGCAGGGAAGAATCCCATTCTCAAATACTCTGAATCTACTCTCATCTCCCAGGGTCATTGACCATGCATCCTACCCAAATAATGCAACAGGCAAAATAATTTTTTTATATATTCCCTTTGATAATAATTTTGATAAGATAAGCCTTTTTATTGCAAGATAACAGGCGTTTCCCGATTGCAACCCCGATTTAAATTCTTCTCAAATATTATTATCTTTCGTGATTACATTCAATTTTTCTACATATTCAAATTCTACATTTTGTATCTTAAGATTTTGTATGTTAATACTCTTCCTCTTTGTTACTAAATATTTTTTCTTATCACTATTAATTTCAAACCTCCATTAATTTTTCCTCGCTATCTGTAATTGCAATTGCCGAATCTCCTATTATATTTAAGTCGTCGGGGTAACCTAATATTTTACAATTGATTTCCGCATCTTATTTTTTCTTTAGTACCTTCAAGACAAATTTGAAGATCAAAATTTGAAAAAGTTTATGCTGATCTATATTGAGTCATGTGTATGTTTTACTAAAGTCTACAAATAATTAGTGAACAGAAATATTGAATTCGCGGTTTTTTTTCCTAATATCCGTCATAATGAAAATATCTTAATTAATGTTGATCGATTTGGCCTGAACCCGCAATGATATCTCCTAATATTTCCTCCGCCTATGGTTCTTAAGTATTTTCTCTGTTATAATAGTATAATATTTCTTGATCATTACATTTTGATATTTTATTTTCATTGTTAGATTATTATTGAATATTTTTAATTATAATGAAACTTGAGAAAATGCAAAAATAGAGACTTGAGACAATTTATAAAAATTAACGGTATAAAACTATAGATAAATTAACAATATATACATTCATTAATAGTATTAATTTAAATTAATTGATTTTTTATTATTAAGTTCATTTATTAATTTTTCTAGATCATAGTTAATTTCCTCCCTTAAAAGAAACTTATCTAATTCTGTGGGGCTAGGAGATTTGAAAATTATTAGTCGCAACATGAAGATTTCGCTTACAGTTTCTGTCATGTCCGACCTCCGTCCAACAGTTATTTCCCTCAAGTTTCTTGCTTTTATTAATCGTGTGATCTATATATTCTATATTTTTTGATTCATTGTAATAAAATTTAAAGAAATAAAAATTTTCACTTTGTTAATTTATATAAATTTCAATTTACACTGATTGTGAGTGATACGCTTTGCCAAGACTCTGAATAATTTTTGTATATAAATATTGAATGTTCTTAGCGAGATTTTTTAACCTTTCACTCTTTCAAATAGAAAAGAAGAAATATTCAAATATATAGAAAGAATAAATAAAAATTAAGTTAATATAAATATGATCTAAATATTTTATTAAATTAATTAAAATGGGAACTTTTAGAATAAATGATTTAATTGAATTGATATTTAAATATTAGAATTTTTAAAATAAAAAGTGAAATATTATAATAATTCTTTAATTGGGAATCGCTATGATAATTCATTGTTTAAAATGATTCCGCTAGAGCCAGTGGGCCACGCCAGGCTCTTGAATGAACAACACGGAGAATTATATGAACTTTAAAAAATTAATTTCTGCGGTTATTGTTTAGATATAAATAAAATTTATAGCCTATGTTACTCTAGGGGTATATAAGAATATTGTGATGTAATTTCATAGAAATCGGTTCAGCCAATTCTGAGTCTATAAAATAGTAATTTTCCGGACAGACAGACAGACAGACAGACATGAAAAATTCTAAAGTCACTTTTGGATTCTAGAGGTCATGAAACGCGAAGATATGCAAAATTTTTTAAATTCTGAGCAATGTGCAGACAAAAACCTTTTTTTATATATATAGATATAAGATATATATATAATATTAAAATAGTCAAATAAATTTTAATAATATTAGATTTTTCCAGTTGGCAAATTATGTCGATTATATTGTACTAGAGGCTATAAGAATTTTTTACAATATTACAAAATACTTCAGCATATTTTTTATTTAAATTAGGGTGATATTAAATTACATTTGAAAAAGGTAAGTAAATGTTATATAATTTTAAATATAATTAGACTTATAAAAGTGTCGAGAGAGTAAGATTTCCAAAAAGGTTTGTTGGTAGTAACAAAAATATTTATTTATATTTTCTAATTGTAGGATATAATTAACTATAGGTATTTACAGTTTTATCTTTTGGACAAATTTTAGATTTTAAATTTACAAATAGTGTTTTAGTTATAATACAAAATAAATTTTATAATAAAAATGATAAATAATAATAATTAATTTGAACATTCGAATTACTAACATCTTGAAATATATATTTTTTTAGATTTGTATTTTTTATTTTTATTTTTTATTTTAAAATTACCTATTTTTATTTATCAACACATCCTTTATTTCTATGCAGCTAATAGGCCTGAGTTTTAACCGATTCGACGTGCAACTGAAAAACTGCATTCAATACGGTGATAATTTCACAATATTGATTCATTTCACAATATATTGTGCATTTTTGTTAGTACAATTATCGTGTTTAGATTTTATTTTGTATTAATATTTAAAATATTTTTTATAACGTTTTTCTTAACTTCACTTGGCGTCTGTCTCTCTGTCTCTCTGACTGTTCGCTCTTTTGACAAATAGAAATCGATTTTTCATCGACTTTTTTTGAGAACGACTTTTGAAAATTTTTATAGATATTTCAATGGATCCCTAGAAGGTATAGAAGAAATATAATTGAATTATAATTAATTAATTGTATTTAATTAGCGATTAATTACTGTTAGTAACTAACTCCTTTTGTATTGCTCCGATGAATTTTCTTTCAACGGATTCTGAAACATAAATATTGATTTCAGGAGAGATTTTCATTTTGAATGTATTTAAAAAATTTTTATAGCATTAAAATTAATGATGAATTCTTATTAATCAGTTGTATCGCCAATGAGGGTTTCGTCCCCTCAGATGGAATAGAGAAAATATCTTTTTTTTTATACATTGTATATGTCCCCGATAGAAAAGAAACAAAACAATAGAATAACCATTTTTATGAAGATAATATATATATATTTATAAAATATACATTTATAATTATATATTAATGTATATATTTAAATATATATACATTTATAAAATCTCATATTAAAAAAGCCCCGTCTAGGTGTGAAGATCGCCGGAGGCGATCAGAACAGCTAGTATATATATATATATATTTATATATATACATTTATAAAATCTCATATTAATAAAAATTATTTATTTATAAATATAATATAATAATTATTATTCAATAATAACATTTACTTAACATAAAGTACCGGGACCCCGAGCCTCGGCTCGGTACTTAAGTTAAAAAAAATGATTCATTATTATTGGGTTTGGCTGGTAATATTAATACCTGGGATACCGAGCTGTCGCTCGAAAAAATGTTTAGACATTATTATAGACATTTTCATTCTGTAAATTAAATAATTTTATTTCATTTAAATAAATATCTATTTTTAAATAATTTTTCTCTACATTATTTATCTAATTCTGACAATATATTAAGATCACACCGGGACCCCGAGCCTCGGCTAGGTAATTAAGTTAAAAAAAAATAATTCATTATTATATTGGGTTTGGCTGGTAATATTAATACTTGGGACACCGAGCTGATATACAATTCTTTAATTATTTATTACAATTATTAAATGTTGCATCATTGCATGGAACTTGGGGTCCTCAATAATACATAAATATGTATTATTAGATATGTTTCTAAGTGCATGAATATTTTTTTTTTATTGGAAGAATGATAAATATATATCGTAATTTATAATTATAAAATATTATTAAAATATATATTTTTAATTTTATTTCGAAATTAAATAAAAAATTTTAAAATATTTTATAAATTAAAAGATAAGATTAGTTAATTAAAATATATATATAAACAAAAGCAAAATTAAATAATAAAAATTTATAAAAAATAAAAAAAAAATTTGAATTAATATTAAATTATTAGTTAATGACTAATAAGTAATTAATAAAATAAAAAAAATAAAATTTATTACAATATTACAATTATTAAATGTTGCATCATTTTAATTAATAAAATAAAATAAAAGAAATTAAATTTAATCAAAGAACAATGAATAAATAAATATAAAATAATAGATAAAAAAAAAAAAAATTTTTTTCCGCCGGTTTCGATCCTGCTAAGTTGACTATTCAAAACAGTGCCTTTACCCATTAGACTTTTTTTTTTGTGTTTAAATGTGTTTATTAGCCAGAAAAAAAAAGATACATAAATTTTACAATATATAAATATAAATCCCTAAACACAGTGGGATTAAGTGATGCAATTACAAAAGAGTTAATAGAAGTAAGAAAAAAAACATATTTAACAGAATGTTATGATCATGTTTATTACTTATAAATTATTTAATAATTATTTTTTTTATTTTACTTATTCCAATTATATAACTATTCAAAGAGAATCAAATAAATTATTTACAAAAGAAGCAAGTACATTTCAATCTTATTAGATGAAAGAAACGTGACAATTTTTTAATTATATATAATTTTTTTTTTTAGGAAACTGGCTTTGGGAAAAAACTAGACTGATATATATTTAGTTAATTAACATGACATTTTTACTCTCTTTGCAAGAATTATGTTTTTTTGTTTTTGTTTTTGTTTTTTTTGAGAGTGATTAATAAATATATATATATATTTTATTAAAAATAAATATTTTTAATTTTATTTCAAAATTAAATAATGAATTTTAAAATATTTTAAATATATAAAAAAATGTTAATACAATTCATTTAAAAAAAAGCGGGAATCAACCAACCGTATTTTTTTGTTAATAATTAATTAATTAAGATTAATAAATATATATATATATATATATATTATTAAAAATAAATATTTTTAATTTTATTTCGAAATTTATTTTATTTTAAAATATTTTAAATATAAAAAAAATATTAATTGAAGTAAAATTGATGACGTCACACCCATATATAATTTTCAATTAAGAAATTAATAATGAAGCTGTAAGTTTCAAGAGATGTGATCAATAAAACTCAATTTTTCTTTATAAATACTATATCTAGTGTAAATTTGAAAAAAATCGTTAGAGCGGTTTTTGAGAACCAATGGTTATATATAGAAATATATATACAATTTTAGCTAGCATAATAAGATAAGATGTATAAAATCAATTTTGGAAGATTAATATATTTTTTTGTTTTATTCAATTTGTAAATTTTCGTATAACTTCATCTTTTCTATTTCTATTGTTATATTAAATAAATTTATCATATTAAAATTGCAATAAAAAGAAAAAAATAATATAAATATAAAATTTTTTTATAAAATAACGTTTTTCCAATGGACAAAAAAAGAATAAAATAATTTTTCTATGAGTATGACAAAGTTTATGGATGAATTGCTTCATATTCAACCAAAAACGTTGGGCGCATTTAGTTCTATGCAATTAACTTCCTTTATAGAGCTATATATATATATATATATACTAAGATACATACGACACTAAAACACTTAATTAACAAGTAACACTATTTCTTCAAATATAATTAACCATTTTGCATTTGATTGATAATATATAAATTTAATAAAAATTCTTTTAAATTTTGACACATACTTTGATATAAGTATATTAGAGTGAAAAATAATAAAAGATTAGTTTTTTAGCTTTTAAACTATCAATTTTATTGCATGATAAAAAAAATTGTCAGTTTATGTGTTTAATAAAATTTTTATTATTACAAAAATTTGACTTGATTGTTCCTATAAATAAATTAAACTAAATGCGCCCAATGTTTTTCGTTGAATATGAATCCTCCATAAACTTTGTCAAGCTTATAGAAAAATTATTTTATTCTTGTTAGTTCATTTTAAAAAACGTTATTTTATAAAAAATTTTTATATTTATATTTTATAGGTTTTCGACCCCTCTTTCAGATAATTTTGATGCGGAAGATCACAACGTTTCATGATCAAATAATGTGGCACTTTATTTATGAACAGATATACTGACACTATTTATTTGAATGTATATTAAGAAAGAAAATAACCTATTTATATAACATTAAGAACAATTTAGGTACTGACAAGTAGAATTGAATAACGTATAGTTTATTGAGGAAATGGGTTTGTAGAGGCGAAAAACTTTCGAATCCAATAGTCCCAGAGAGAACATCAATAAATGTTGTTTGAAAAACTCTACCCTAAAAAATTAGCTTTTTAAGGACTTTATATATAAAATTATTATTTCTGTTTTATAATTTTTCTTTATTTAATTATTTTCTTTTTTCAGTGTTCATTCTCATTCTCTATGTAAAATTCTATTCATTTTACGTTACGCATTTAAATTATATTTTAATTACAGCGTGCAAAGCGTCTCAACTTCTAATAAAAACACAGACCACACTATTCACGAGAGTCGACAATTTATTTCAATCTTGCCATCTCTTCCAAATGCGGGGGAGCGAAAAGGCTTCTGAATGGCGCCGGTCTGCAATGTCGATTTGCATACCAACCCCTTAAGCTTCCGTCGCCCCCTCCTCCTAATCCCCAACCCACACTTCCACCACCTCCACAACCCCTTTTTTGTCTATTTTCGGTTGAGAACAACCAAATCAATAATATTTAAGATTCTATCCTTTAAGCTTCAAAGAAGTCAGGATTATTTTTTTTTATCTTTCCGAAATTTGTAATTGAACAAACAAGCTTGCTCCTCTCTTTCACATCGTTTCATACAGTTTTGTATTAATTAATCTGATTAGTAGAGGTAGATTATTCATTGGTACATTCTCTCTTTTATTAATCCTAAGGGATTTGCTTTAATTTATATTTATTCATTCTTTCGTACACTAAACTTATCTAACCTTCTTTCGATTTCATCTTTGCTAATTTAACTAGATTCTAATTGAATTCAAACCAGGTAGTTTTAATGTTCAACTTGCGATAGACATCAAACAAACTTGTATGAAATCTTAATAGGATTGTTAGATTTCAGGTAAATAACCTCAATAATTGTGAAATTAGAATACAATAACAAATTAACGGGTATGTACTCTATATTTTCATATTTTTTTAATTTAAGATAAAAAAAAAAAATTTATATCAATTTGTTATTTGTTCTGGAAATGGTTACCTATAATAATGTAAATTTTAAATTAATACAAAGAAATTATATTAATAATAAATGCTCTTTTTATAAACTATCTCTCAAAAAATCTGGAGTGTCTCCATTCGACTATCTCGCATATTTAAATTAGATTAAATAACATATATTATATTTCAATTAAATTTAATTAATTATAAATTATAAATTAAAATTAATAAATATATAATAAACCAGCGCGTGTTTTTGGTTCTTTGTTGATGGTACCACGTCACGTGCTGGCGCGTGAATGGCTGTCAGCTACATTTATCAAATGTGGATAGAAAATACGAATTTTGAATATAGCCCGTGTACCAAATTTCATTATTCTAGCTCAAACCGTTTTTGCGTAATCTTGTCTACATACACACACACACACACACACACACACACATACATTTTTCTCAACTTTAGTGAAAATGACTCAGGGACCTTCAAAACACATAATAACATCAAAATCTCGACATCGAAAATTATCGTGAGCGCAATACTATCTCTGGGGAGATAGTGAAAGATATTATAAAACGAATTCAGAGTATAATCATTATACTACATATTTTCAGTTTGTAGTATATGTACATATATGGAATTAATTAATCACTAAGATATTAATAATTAATTATTTTATTATTATTTTAATAATTCATATTTTCTGTACGCGAGAAATAACATTTTTTGATTTATTATAAAAATATTTCAAATTGAAATGTTTTGTCATTAATATTTTTTTTAAAAGCAATGGATATTTAAATAATAATAATTATATATATTAATTATTTATTATTATTTATTCTTGAATATAAACCCATCCAACCGGTGCTTTTGGTTATAATTATTATTATTATTAACTTATTACTTAACAAATTAAATTTATGAAATATATTTACATTTCAATTATTGTTATTTTCAGATTGTATACGTCATGAAAGAAAGAGAGAGATCGCTAAATTGAAATTTTAAATAATAATATTAATAATAATAATATAATATTTTAATTTCAACATTGGTATCTTCAGAATGCAATGATCCCACTTGAGACAGACAGAAACCGACACCAAAGTATGGGTTAAAAAAATTCAGATGTGTTGCAACAAAAATTGTAAAAACAAAAAAATTGTCTTTTACATGGGATTAAATCGGTTAGTCACTAGAAATAGTGCCGAAGTGTGTACTTGTACTTGTTCACATACCATATATATAGAACTTTACCGCTTGCTCCTACGTCCCAACAGCATTACTTACTAATTTGAATTATTTATATGATGCAGTGGCGTACTTAGGGGGGGGGGGGGGCTGTGGGTGCGGTCCGCACCGGGCGGCACTTATCTTGGGGCGGCATTTTTTATATTTAGTTATAGTTGTAAAAAACAACTTATTCATTTCATATTTATTTTTTTTCTTTCTTGAATAATAAATGATTATTATAATTATTATAAGTTTACTATTTGATTTATATAAATTATGATTAACTATATGATTTCGAATATTATTCCTCGGTGTATATAAATGCATTTTAGTGTAAATTTTGAATTCTAATTCCAAGAACAGGATAATAATTTTATTTTATTGTATTCATTAAAATTCGTTGAATTCGTAAACGCATCTTTACAATTTTGTTCGGCAATTTTTCCTAACTAAAATTTTTTGATATCAGTTTATAAATGTCATTTCTTTTGAAAAGTTTATATGATTACATTGAAGTGATATACCAATATTTTTTTAAATCATCGATTTTTCTTTTGAAAAGCAGGGCCGGCGGAAGGCGGTCTCCTAGGTTTAAAATTTACTCTGTGTATTAATTAATATTGATTAAATAACTTAATAATTTATTTATGTGTATTAATTTATAAAAACCACTATTTGATTGACTTATATTATAATAGAAAGGGCGGCAAACTGGAGATCGCCCCTGGCGGCAAAAGTTCTAGGTACGCCACTGATATGATGACAAACAATATCATCCTTGACACTAAAAACAAAATATATAAAACAAAATTTACTTCACTTATTAAAGTTTTGAATGAAGATAATGTATTATTTTACTATTCAATCGGAAAAATTTCTAAGTTTTTTTAAAGTAAAGTAACTATTCACTGCCTATATAAGAGGTGACGTGTCCTAACATGCATCAGTCCGCTTGAATCGGAGCAAGCGTACGGTTACTTGAAAACGACTGCAGAATAAGCAGTTGAAACGTTTTACAATTATTTTAATTTAATAAATAATTTTATACAAATAATGTGGTCTTTTAATAAAAATTCTCTTAATAAAGTAACTATATTCACGATCCATTTCTGGTATTTGTTTTTTCACATATCTCCACGTTTCTTGTCATTCTGATTCCAAAAAAGTGGTTTTCCCGTTGACGTATACGTGTGTGTGTGGCAGGCATCTTGTATACCAAGTTCCGCGGTTAAACGGTAAAACCGATTATAACCAAATCTTATTTTTAAGCTTCTATTGGGGTGCTAACGACCTGTCAACATTTTCGCTTAAATCCATTCATAAATTAATAAATAAATAATCTTAAAAAGTAAAATGTCGATATTTCCTAAACTATAAAAAAATATAGAAAATTTTATTTTAAACAATTTTCTACCCTCCCCTCCTCAATCCGATCGAACATATATACTCTTTAATATTATATTAATATATTTGATTTTATACCTATTTATGAAATATTTATATTAATATATATACCTAGATACCTAATATTATTTTTAAAAAAAATTTCTAAATTGTTCTTTATTTTATTTGAATGTGTAAGTACTTATTTTGGAATCAAAACAATGATGATTTTTTATTTTAATTGCTTTACTTCAATTATTTTAAATATCTAACCACATTGGAACCATATATAATTGGTGAAATTATAAAAACTATTTTGAAAGAAAAAAAAGAATCAATTGAATATCTTTTAAGTATAATTTTTCTTTTTGAATAATTGGGCAATAATTTTCTTTATAAATTTAATTAGTGGAGGAAAATCTAATTAATTCATGAACGATTTTATAATTTCTATGTTGTTAAAGATATGAATCTTGATTAAAGTGCCCTCAAGACAACTTATTTTAATGATTGTCAATCTATATTCAAGCAGTCATTATCTATTATAGTTGAATTGGATCATTTTCGAAGATCTTATTTGTTGATTAAACCAATTAACCCAAATTCCACAACGGAATTTAATTCACATTGCTTATATACACGTGTATGTTTGGCTTATACATATAATAAAATACATTAAAGAAAATAATAGGAGTATGCATTCCCGAAGAAGGAGGATTTTATTTCATTACAAGAAGTTGGATATTTTAAGGAATTAAATTGTTGTAAAATCATAAATTTACTTTTTATATAAAACATTTATTAATAAGAACATAATTATATATATATATAAATTATATAATATCAATACCACAAATCTACGTCCGACAGCCTGTGAACTGATAACAATGTGGAAATATTGAAATATAATATTTTATTTATTATTAATTATTTGGATATAAATGTTTAGTATTTTTGTAAGCTAAGTAAAATTCCCTTCCATAATTTTAACCTAAAAACAGCCTTCGAAATGGGTTTACTTTTTAGTTTTCTATTTTTGCTTTGAATACACTTTTATTATTAATGTTTAATAGATTGAGAAAAACAATACCATATTTTTGACTCTAGTATTATATGTATAGTAGCCGGAACACCGAGCTATCGATCGACCCTTTAAAAATATTAATATATAATTTTAAAAAGATCATAAATAAACTTACAATGTTTGCAAGACAAATAAAATAAATTTTAGATTTTTTTTTTTTGTGAGAGATTAATAAATATATTTCGTAATTTGATTCTAAAATATTATTTAAATAAATATTTTTAATTTCATTTCGAAATTAAATAAACAATTTTAAAATATTTTAATTATAAAAAAAAATATTAATACACTATCAATTAAAGAAGAATGACAAGAGGAAAATTTCAATATGGATGACGTGATTTCTGACATCCTATAATTTTAAATTTAGAAAATACTAATGAACTTGATTTTACTTGAGGCTGAAACCAATACAGATCGATTTGTCTTTATATATATCTATGGTGTTAATTTCAAAAAAATACATTGAGCGGTTTAATATCTCAAAAATACACAAATATATATATACAATTTTTGCAAGTAGTATAAGATAAGATTGATATTTTGTACTTTTTTAAATTTAAGTGATAAGATATATTTTTTGTTTACATGTATATATAGATATGTATATATCATTATAAATGAGAGAAGGGGGTTTATTGTGTATAGATCTGTTGACTTTATTCAACCATAACACCAAAGATAATTCATCATATATCAACAAACATATTCCTCGAAAAAAGGGCGAATACTATGCTTTAAAGCTCAACAAAATATATCTTTTTCTTATATTTTTTACTATCTCGCCAGAGATAGTATTGCGATCACGAAAATTTTCGATGTTGAGATTTTGATGTTTTTATATGTTTTGAAGGTTCCTGAATCATTTTCACTAAGGTTGAGAAAAATGTCTGTGTGTGTATGTGTGTATGTAGACAAGATTACTCAAAAACGGTTTGAGCTAGAATCATAAACTTTGGTACATGAGCATTATTCAAAATTCGTAGTTTTCTATCAACTTTTGAGAAATGTAGCTCAACCGGAAGAGGGTCATTACCTACAACGTGTTGATTTTTTTCCTCTAAAGTGACCGTAAAAATAAAGATATATGTTTGAAAATTTTTCACATGATTAATAATTGTATAAAACTGCTATATATAGAATTTCAGCCTGATTGAATCGCTGAAAGTACCAGAATTAATTTTTTAAGACTGCAAATCTCACGCTCCAACACGTGACGTGGTGCCATCAACAAAGAGCCAAACATGCGCTGGTTTAATAAATATTATTTATTAATTTTAATTTATAATTTATAATTAATTAAATTTAATTTAAATATAATATGTTATTTAATCCAATTCAAATTTGCAAGATAGTCTAGTGGAGACACTCCAGCTAATTTCCTTTGTAGTGAAAGAAATAGCAAACAAATCGATTTTTTTCATTTATTTTTCTCTTTGTACTTTACTTTTTTTGTTGTATTTTATTAAATTTTGTGATAAAAACGAAATAAAAAGAAATAATAGTGGTTTTTATTAAAATAGAATGAATCAAATAAGAATATCACATTTCCGTGTGGTTGTGATTAATTAATAAATAAATATCAAAATGAAAAATATTCAATTTTTCGAGAATAGAAGAAATTTCATATAAATCTTTTGAAATATATTTTATAAATATATTTTTATATATTTAATATTATTTATTTTATATATATTTAACTTAGAAAATATATTATATTGAGAGATTTCATCCTTAAAGCCTCAGTCAGACAGCTTCTTATTTTATGGATGGTCCTTTTTATATGTATTGTGAATTTTTTAATTTATGTTTGTAATTTTAAATCTAATCTCAAAAAAATAAGTTTGTTTTTTAATATCCTATTTTTTATAGTGGTATAAATTTATTTTTTTTTTCAAAAACCATATTACATTTGCAGTTTTTAATTAAATTTTTACTTTTTATTAATATAATACATATATATTTCTATATATACTATATACACCAGAGTTTAATTGTTTTTATTCTATTTTAAATAAGATTAGATTATAACTTTCTCATATAAATAAATATTTGTACTAAAAATTAATCAAAAAAAGATTATAAATATAATATATGCAATAACTATAACTTTTTCATTATCATTATATCATAAAAAAAATGATAATTACTAATTAGTAAAAAATAAAACTTAAATTTCATAAAATTAAAATATTAAATATAACATTTATAAAGAAATAATATGGTTGGTTTTTAATTATAATATGTAGATATATAAAAGTTTAGGCTACATCAGTTTCAAAATATACCCTGGTTATTTATTTAATATTGTAATTTATTGAATGATTCAACATTAAAACATACACTATCCCCTCCCGCCACTCACTAATTAAACATATTTATTAATTAATGTAGTTTTTTTTTAAGTATTTACTCGTTTTTTGAAAAATGTTAATAAATATTTTATATTTAAAACAAATAATTTTAAAAACAAATATTAACATACAATAGTTAATTTTCCCTAAAAGTTATAATTATAATGAATTTAATGAAATAATTAGGTTTATTTAATATTTTACTGAATATAATAAATTAATAGAATTTTTATGAAGAATTAAGTAAATGAAAAAAATGAAGAAATTTTTTTAAAAGATTATTGTATAATATAATTCATAAATATAAATAAAATGACTATTACATGAAATTAAGAATAAAATATAATAATCTGTATTTACAAAGTATATATATACTGGTTGGAGGAACTCAAGAAGATTTATTATTCAAAATTTAAAATAAACAAAAATATATTAAATATATAAATACAATATTTATTGAGAATATACATATACTAGGTTGTTCAGTAAGTTCGCGGAGAGCCATCTATTCGTCATTATCATCGGAAAAATACAAAATAAGGTATTGTGGAAGACCGTCGATTGACTGAAAGAGATTTAACAGAGGCTTTAGGCATTTCATTGGGCACAGTGAGCAATATTTTGAGTGTTAATTTGGGTTTCAAAAAACTAAGTGCAAAATGGGTGCCGCAAAAACCATTGCTAAAATAACTGAATGAACTACGAATTGTTGCAACATCCAGCCTATTAGCCAGATTTAGCTCCCTCCGACTTCTAGCTTTTCCTACACCTCAAACAATATTCCCGTGGAAAACAATTTTCTTCAAACGAAGAGGTAATAGCTGCCGTAAACTGATTTTGGAACTGCCGGAAAACCACTAAATTCAAGGGATTCATAAATTAGAAGACCATTGGAATAAGTGTATTGAAGGTGAGGAAAACTACGCTGAAAAATAGTCATTTTTACAAATAAAAATTGGTTTCTTCATTTCCGTTCCGCGAACTTATTATATGAGAACCCTTCAATAAGTAACTAAAAAATCTAAACGATGGCAACCTGTGACTTTTGTACGTTGTAAGGGTAACGCCTATCAAGTAGGTCAATTAGGTGTCCTATGATCAGTAGAAAAGGTCCTATCATTATATACCTTGATTTTCTTCATCGAATGCGCTACTTTTTATCAAGTCCCCAGTTAACTCTGTCCCATATACCCCAGCTAGGGAAATTCCCTTGCAAGAAGAATACGAATCAAGGGCGTTTTTCACTTGTTCAATTCAACTAAATTTTTTTTAGTTTAAATAATTTTGTAACGACCTGAAAAAGATGAAAATCGGAAGGAGAAAAATCCGTAGAATAGGGAGGATGCTTCAAAACTTCCCAATTTAAGTCCCTCAATTTGTGCTGTGTCGTCATTGCCGTGTGTGGTCGCACGTTGTCGTGATGAAAAATTACCCCTCTTCTGTTGACCAAAGCACTTTTTTTAATTTCAGCGTCAAGTTTCGTCAATTGTTGACAATAGCGCTCGGATGTTACGGTTTCGTTCCGTTACAAAAGTTCATAATAAACAATTCCTTCAAACCCACTATATGCAGAGCATCACTCTTTGTTGATGAATATTGGCTTTCGAAGATGATAATAGGGTTTCTCCACGCATCCTCCAATGTCGTTTTCTCGTTACATTGTCGTACACGATCCGCTTTTCATCTCCAGTTACCAATCTGTGCAAAAAAGGTTCATGTGTTTGCCGAGCGCTTAAAGAAACACATGCTTCGATACGGGTCATTAAATTTGAAGTCGACAATTGGTGAGGGGTCCAAACCATTCCTAGGCGATGCAGATGATCTACCACAGTTGATTGGTTAATGTCCATCTTCAACGCTATCTCCCTAGTGGTTAAATGTGGATCAGCTTCAATTAATGCCTTTAAAACATCGTCATCAGTCTTCAAAGGGCGTCCTGTTCTTGGTTTATCGGTTAATGAAAAATCTCCCGATCGGAATGTTGTAAACCATCTCTGAGCTTGTCGAACTTTAACAACACCTTCTCTGTATACGGCGCAAATGTTTTTTTTGGCATTATTTGCATTATTCCGTTTACGAAATTCGTAAAGGAAACAGTGTCGTAAATTCACTTTGTCAACGGACATTTCAAAAAATCACGAGGTTTGTTAATTCGGTGTTAAGCGAATCAAAAAAGCATATTTATAAGACAAAATAGTCTGGAAACAGATGTTATTCGGAGATTCTAAGAAAAATTAATTTTTATGAGCACCATATAAAAACGTCATAATTTATCCATCAACCCATTATTAATTATTTAATTATTTATTATTTTCCTTATTGTAGAAGATGAAGAACTTTAATAAAACTGAGAAATGATCTGAGTCGACTGTAATTAAACGTTTAACTGTATGTAAATTACTATTGTCTTGCTGGTATATGTTGACAAAATTACTAGGAGGAGAGGTGAAGTTGAATAATCACCATCTTTAAAAGTTCACTTGACTATTTATTTCAAAAATGTATTTTTTGAATAATGAGCTTGTTTGCTGCATTCACTCAATTATTTAACATAGCATTTTCTATTTCACACATCATATTCCAATGTACGTTTTAATATTTTCGCATCCTGAACAGGTCGCCAAAAATGGTGGTTCATAACCCAAATGAGATGATCTCATAGAATAAAACATTATTTTCAAATGCCTTTTACCATTAAAGGTAGAACATTCAGTAATGCTAGCTTGTTTAAACCATTACCATTTGTTGATTATGCCATAATACTTAGAGGATTCAACTTTTATCGTAATATCAGTCAAAGCGGAGTAATTTTCTTATATTATCTTCATCAAGGTTAATATTAACAGTTTTATTACTATACATAATTACAACTGGATCTGTATTATAATTATAATTTATGCATATAATCAACTTACCGAATTCGATATTATTACATGAAGGAAAATATTTATTATAAATTTATTTTCAACATAATTATTTGTAAATACTTTAATAATTAATAAAAAAAAATTGATATTCTGAACTTGATATATTATAACAAATAAATAAATCTCGCTATTTATTAATATACGAACATAAAATTATTGTTAAGAATAAAAAAGTAACCTCTGAGTTTAGAACATTCTATTTATTTGATTTTTTCTAAAAAAAGAGAAATAGAAAAGAAATAGAAGATTCAGATTTTAGGTTTTTATGAATGCAACAAAAGTTGATGAATTCATGCTACTGATGCATTAAGTAAATATACCAAATTTTATCAAAATCCGTTGAGCCGTTCAAGCTACCTATACACGTCTATACGGACAAATTTCATGCCAAAAATACTTTTTTCTGTTAACAAATTGCATGATTCGTGGAGATATATAAAAATCTCTACATATGAAATTTGGTGTGAAAACAATCCTTCCCTTCCTATCGTCGCTCGGTAAAAATTCATTTTCGTATTGTTTACTTTTACTTATTATATAAAAACATTATTCTAACAATTGTCAAAATTATTGGGACAAAAAATTTTAATAATCAAGTAAAAATGAATAAAATAAAAAATACAAAATTAATTATAATATGAAATTTAAATGAAAAAAAAATGGTAAATATTATTATCTTTTTACTTGTATATTCATATCGGCTTATCAAAATCACTCAATTGAAAATGGATTAGAGAGTAACAGTTTTTTGGGTGGTGTATGAGTGTTAGTCAAAAAGTGACGACCTTAGAAAACAAGTAGAAAAGAAAACAAAGTGTGACGTAAAACGCCGATTTCTTCACCCTCTTTTTTACACTCCATTGAATTTTGACCAAAAGTTTAACTTTTATCTCTCTTTTTGTCAAGAGTGTGAACAAGGGGAAATTAAGAGATCAAACACATTTGTAAAGATGGGGAAGGGGGGAGGAATAAAGAGAGTAAACGTTAAATTTTAACTTAAGTGAATGAAAAACAAAACAAAATAAAAAAAGAGTGAAAAACATTAAGTAAATATAGTTGAAGTTATTTTATCCTCTGTTCATCTTTCAATTACGCTTTTACTTTGAAGGATTATTTAAAATGTAATCAGGAAAGTGGTTTGTTAAAATAAGTAAGGATTTATTAATAAAAGGGTGATATTTCGTTGAAAACCTAGAACATTAACCCCCATCGCAATCTACCATTTAACAACAATTGGGTAGTGTAATGTAATTATAGTGAGAATAGTGTATGTGTATTAATATTAATTCGAATATATATATATATATATATAATGTTATGTTATTGTATATAATGTTATGTTCGTTTGTGTACGTTTCAAAAACTCAAAATGTTCTGCACCGATTGAGCTCAAATTTTAACAATTTTTCCTTTTCTCGCATCTGTCAAATACCCGGAACCTCGATAAAACAGTTTTTTAACGGTCAGCTGTGTACCAGTGAACGCGCCATCTGCCCGGAGTGAGGAGGACACTAGCCATACTAACGACAATCGCAGACACATATGAAACAATACCTGTTTCCAATTACATTGTTTATTAACAAAAAAACGTAACTACTTGCATCTGATTCAAATTATTATGCAATCTGAATTAAATATTCATTTTAATCGAGGATTTTTTGTGTAATCGTATGGGAATTGAGCTGAGATTCACCAGATTGTAAGTAGATTGTATGCTTTATATGAAAGATGGTCAGAAAAAATATTAACTTTGTATAATTATTATTTAACTATTTTATTCAGCTATATTAATATTTAACTTTGCACTCGCCACACAGAAGAATCAAGAAGACAGCATTCGAATATGACTTATACTCGCGTTCTGCAGCAACAGATTTGATTCGTTCGTGGAATGAACGTGAAAGGGTGAGGATAGCATACCCAAAGAGCAGCTGATCTGCAATACAATCGCCTTGAGTTCCAATACAATCCAGCTGTTGATTATAGTTCTAGTTAACATGTTGTCAGATGACTCATATCTGTACCTAATGCCAGGTCATAAAATTTAATAATGAATCGAAAGGAATGTGTTGCGATGGGGGAAATAATATTGCAAACAAGAGTTGTTGAAAAATTTACTTGCTGAATCGAACATCAGGAAATATCTATTGTTTCCAAATGACGCCATTTTATACAGAAATCGTGATTTCTCAATTGATGCCAAATTTTAAAATCAAAGGGCAAATATATCACAAAGCTGGCTCCCTGTTCCCATTCTCAGATAGTGACCATATATTCCTTCAAATGTACATTAGATAGAGATAAAGTTGATGCAAATTGTGGAATACATACCTCGTTAAGAGGTCTTTTTTTTGCAGCTTCATGAAAGAAACAATTCGGTGTGTTTGTTCAAAATGGTAATTTATATGATGCCATCAGACACCTATAAGATTGTTATTCACACAGATAAAACACCCACTGCAGAACATATACGGAGGTATAATGTTCCGACTATAGGTGAAGTAGCAATTGTTATAGTCGAAGGTCTATTCCAACCTAGAGATATTGTTCTCCATCGAATAAACGATCAATTGATAAACGTCGCAGAATCTCACCGTTGTTACGATGCTTTACAAGATCCAATCTTTTGAGATGGTTCCGATGGATATCATTTCAATGAAAATAATAAATAGTGCAGAAATCCATAAAAAATGCAGCTCAATGAACTTTTACCAATACTGCTTAATGATTCGGAGAAACAAGGATAATAATATTTTAAAATGCGGTCAGTTTTATCACCAGTATATCGTGGATATGTAATTGAAACTGAACGTTTGGTATTCCTACGTTTGAATAAGTCCAAGATCCGCTCCTAAAAGTTGTGAATGACGATATTAAACCAACGTTGGAAAACTAACTATTTTTCCATCTACATACATAGGCAGTCCTCGTCACATGCAAGAATATGTTCAAAATACAATGTCATATGTTCGTCATTAAGGGCGTCCAGGTTTATTTATCACTTTCAAATGCAACATGAAGTGATTGGATTTGTGCGCTTCTGGATGTATTCAATAAAATGGCAAAAGACAGGATTGCTCATGGGCCTATACTAATCTCGCTCTACGATAAAAATCTACGATGTGATATGCGTTGAGATTCCAGGGGCCGGTGTCGATAAGGATTTGCATGCAGTTGTTATCAAAAACATGATAAATGGACCATGCGGAACTCTAAATCCGAATTCACCATGCATAGTAGACTGGAAATGATCTAAGCAATATCCTCGAGGATTCACAGCCAACACTGAAACCCGAGACGATGGATATCCTTGGTATAGGATTTCTCTTCCATTCAACCACAATATGCTTCAACGAAGCGTGGCAGGATACAACTAGTATAAATATATATTTATTTTAATTTTCGAATTTCGAAAATAAATTTGATAAAATTATAATTTTAATAATGTATTAAATGCTTAATTTAATTTTCTGGTCAGAATTATTTTGAATTAACCAAAAGGAAAATAAAAGAGAATTAGTATTGAGAATTTGTATAACTTTATGAATCTGAAAAAAAGAACTGTCTGTATAGTTTTTTTTTTTTTTTCATTTCAGAAAATATACAATCTGCCTATTTTAATATAGGCAATAAGTAATTTTTATAAAATATGAAATACACACAATACGCCCATATCATTAACAATCCAATATCATGCCAAGCAACATATTTGCACTTAACATATTAGTTTTAAATATTACACACTAAATATACACACTCACCCCGAACATTTCACAAACTCGCACTTCATTTTTTCACACATCTTTGATGAACGTCAAAATTTTCTTTTAACGAGATCCAATATGTCATATCTTTTTAATCTCTTGTTTGTATCATCCCTAACAAGTAATTTTTTCACTAATTGATTTGGATGATTTTCCATTTTTCCACATTAATTGTCTATGAACAATGTGTCTAAACTTTTCATTGCTCTGAACTGTCTGTCTACTTCTATAAGATCCGTCTGTGCGGAAGATCATTTATATATCCCAGATTAGCATCCCCCCATTCCCACCCCGACGGAAAAAGTCTCTTTATAATAAATACTTAAATCTCACTTTTTCGATCACAGTGTCTGACCTAGTCATTTTTTTGGTGTTGTGTGTTCTTTGATTGTCGATTACAGCTGGGCATTCTGGAGGTTCATGATTCGTTAACTCCATGTCGATATATGCTGGCTTGAGGCGATCTATTGAAAGATGAATAAAGAATATCTTTTTCTCTGATCCGGATGACTGCACTTGTTATATATGCTTGTTATATAAAGTTGTAAAACTTCGTATAGACCTATATATGGAGACTGAAAAGATGTTTGCACTTTGTCGTTCTGAAGAAAAACGCGTGTATAAATTTTTAAATAAGAAAACTGTCTTTTTCGGATGATTTAATGATGGCGTTGGTCTAATATCATACATGATTTGTCGAAGTCTATTTGTAAATTCTCAATAGTCAGTAGTTGTATCTATAATACTAATTTGTGACGGTCTCTGTCTGATCTCATGTGATTCTATCATATTCTGAAGATAGCTATGGTAAAATATTGATAATAAAATGTTATATTTATTGTTATTACATATTTCTATTATTATTAATAAATTAATTTAATATTAATTAAAAATTAAAATTAATTACAATAAACTAAAATTGAGCGTTTAAAAAGAGACCTATCAGGATTTAGGAAAGTTAAGAAGTTCAAATTGGAATCTCATTAATCTTTATTGAGTAATTTTAATATTTCAATAAAATCATTTTTTTAAGAAGAGCAACATATTTATTTTTTTAGTTGATACAACTCTCTTTTCCAGGTATGTTTTTTTTTTTTGTTAATTTAAAAATCTACATATTTACAAAATTCCCATTTAGGTAAGTTCATTTTTAAGTAGCTTCCTTGAATATATAAGATGGTAGGTTTAATCAAATGGACTATAGACAGATTTGTTTGCTAAAACCATTTTATTATATTAGAAATTTTTTTAAATATTTACAATAAATACAATAATATATTCTTACCTAAAAACAAATTGGTTTTTATAGTCAATTCTTATCTTATCTTATTAATAACTAAATATCTAATGGTTTCCAATTTATAAAATCTAATTTATCTAACCTTAACACACAACAATTCCGTCTCATTGTTGTGATACAAACTTAGAAATATTAAATTAATATAATTAATATTATTTATTTATCAATATTAATTAATAATAAATTGGGATACCAACTTAGGAATATTAAAATAATATAATTATTATTTTACATATATATAAATCAGTATTGGTAACTTTGGTGATATCTGAAATATGTATCTATTTCTGTGACTAGAAAAGAAAGAAAAAGTTTGAGCATACTTTTGTTCTAACCTCTTAAAAAGGTATGAGTATATCTATATTATTATATCGATAATATTATTATATTCTCTTGGGTGAAAATTTGCAAATAAAATGATGGATGAATTTATTTTTATTTTCTGAACATCTTATTTATTTATTTTATTTTATTTCCTAATTTAGGTAGATTTCTTTAAAAGTTTTCAAGACTTTTATAATATTATTTAATTCTTTATTTATTTTTCTAGTTTTATTATATTTTATATATGTATATATATATATAGGATAATCTTTCTCAACTCAATATTTCTAGAAAATAATAAAAATAATAAAAGGAATATAAAAAACAAAACATTACAATTGTCGCAAGGAATTGTAAAATATTCCAGATTTAGAAATATTTCCTAGTCTCATTTTATATATAGTTTCTTATTTTGTTTGTCTTTTCTTTTTCTTAAGTATCATTGAACAAAAAGAAAAAAAAAGGAAAAAGAACATTAAACTCAACGCTTTTGAAGCGCATTCGACAAAACAAGTCGTTTTTATTACTCTGACCTACACAGAGAAAGGGGGATGCTTTTAAAGCTATTCCAACCATCCCCGCAACCATCCTTAATCATTCTCTTTCCAATTTTCGTTTAACTTTTTTTATATCAACGGAGATTTGATTTGTTAGAAAGTTTCAATTGGATTTTTGTACTTCATTAACTCATACCTCAGAAATTAACTTCATTGAAAAATTTACTATTATACTATATTTTTGATTATCAAATTATTCATATTCGCAGTTTTTAGAATATTATTATAATAAGTAAATAATTGTAGTAGTTATTTCAACACTTCCAAATTTTTAACTATTAAGCCTATCATCCTAATTTGATAGAAAAAAATATTTACTGGTTTATTTTTTGATATAATTTCTATTTTTGAAGTTGATTGTTAATGTTTCAGATTGGATATCGTTATATAAGAAGAAAACAGAACCAATTTCTTTAATGATCAAAACAGATAAGAAAAAAGTAAGTAAAGTTATAGAGATTTTAAAAAAAGAGAGTTAAAAGAACAGATAATATTGTAGATTAGAAAACATCTTTTTGGAATGACTATTATAATTGTAAAATGATTAGATTTTGGGGGAATTTGTATTTATGTTTTTGAAATTCACACCATAGATAATTTTTATAAAGAAAAATCGATCTGAATTAGTTTCAGCCTTGGGAAATATCATCTTCATTAGTATTCTTTCTTAATTTAAATTTATATGCCGTCACCAACTACGTCAGCCAGCAATTTCTTATTTTCTTATCTTCGTCAGACAGCGCCTCCGTAAATACAAAATATATAATTAACAGGCCATACTTTTCTGTCTTTCAGAGAGAGCATTAATACATACATTTAAGGTATATATGTTTTATGACTATTTTTTATGTTCCTTTAAATTATTTTATTATTTAGTGGTGGTTCGGTGAACCAGTTATTAATTATGCCAACCAAACCCAATAATAAGGAATAACTTTTTAATTAACTTTTTTTAATGACCGAGCGGCGGCTCGGTGTGAACCAGGTACTTATATTTATTCTGACACTGTTTAGTTAGTAAAAGAAATAAGGATAAATATTTTCCAGACTTTTTCATTGAAATTGGTTCAAATGACTTGCTTATATATAGCGTTCACTGAATATATATATATATATATATATAGGGATATATATATCCCTTCCCTTCTCTAATCGGGAAGCCTTAGCCTAAATGTTTTACTCATCCTCTGTGAACTAGTTAAGCTTTGTTGTTTCGAAGGTATTTCATCAATAATTAAAACAACATCCCCATCCCTTACCACAACTCTAGAGGGATTTGGTGTCTTCTTTTGACTCAAATTCACGAGGAGATAAATGAGAAGGGAGGCGAGCGATAAAGGCCCTATGCCAGGTGTGCGCGCGTGCTTTGTTTTCCAATAAGCACCTCGCTGCTCTTTATTCATTCATCCACACCTCACCATTTCCCCCATCCCCTCCATTTCTCTCTCGCCACCGTAAATCCAATGCATTTGGCTTTTAAACATTACCAGGGTAACAAGTTGGATTGTCCCGCGGGGCATATTGACCTACATCGAACTAGATTAACATGGATCACACTCAAAATGTTATCTCATTTCCAATTTAATGTTCTTAGATTACGTACCATAAATAAGAGGATCAATTCAGTTCAAAATCGTTCTATATTTTTATTTTTTTAACTCTCTCATTTACACTATCTTCGCAATAGAAACTATGTCGAAAATATTAGTTCAGTCCTGTGATAATCTCTAACGATAAAATATTTTGTTTATTTAAAATTTGCATATATTCAAATAATTTGAATAGAAACTTGAATATTTAAAATTTTAGATGAGAGAATATATTTATTTTATGTTATATAGAGAAACTCAGGTGCCAAATAAAATTAATAATTTTTAAAGAATAATAATAAAATTAAATATTTTTGTTGGAATTTTTATATGGAAGATTAATTGAATTTGTTGAATCAGTAAAAAATATTATTATTAATATTATTAAATAATCAACATTTAGTATTATTTATTGCTTATATTTAAAATATTTTTATGTTAGATATATGGATGAAAATCTATCCGCCTGAAATATAGGCAACCAAAATTGTAAATATTTTCATATATCTTGACCTATTTCGTCATTTGTCTCCAAAAAGTTTAAAACTACTACTTTTTAATGGTATTTATAACGAATACAAAGAAACAAAATATGTCAAGAAATAAATAATTCTATAAATATGTGTATAAAGAAAACAGCAATTCACAATATCACCAACAAAAATATACAGACTTATTTTACTTTTTTCCGTGGTAGACATCGTGCCCTTCTTTTCTTTCTTTAGTCAATCTTTCTTTCATTTGGATCTTCGTTTTCACTCAAATGTGCAAATTGTACAATTTTCCAAAATATAAATTTATATATAAAAAATATTACTACCTTTGTTTTAAAAAATATTAATCAATTAGGAGTAATATTCAATTTAAATAAATTTTACTTTTAATATTATAGAATATTAGAACTTAAAATAAAAATTTAAAAATTATAAACAGTCTTTGTATGGAAATTTCTATAATTTATAATTTTATTTTGAGTGTCAATTTCTTAACTGAGCCACCAGAGGCGCCACATGGAGCATTGTTTATTTGGGTCGGTTTTTTACCCATAACTTTAGAAAGGATCAACTTTTGAAATTTTCAACCTTATACCTTATAGATAGGCCATGAAGGTTCTAATGATACGCGAACCATTATGATCCATGAAGCCGTTTAGAAGGAGTTTTTTATCTTTACTTCCTAAGGTAGTCCTCCACTATCCCGTGCTTTTATTCCTCTACCAATATTATTTTGTATAATATGAAAAGGAATTTACATAGACGAGGTGTGGCTATTAAATAACGAGACTGCGCGCGCAGACGGCCTCCAGGAGAGGGTAGGCGGGAACCTAATGCACCGTTGTACAGCTGGAAGGGTCTACTATTCCAGTACGAGAACACATGTCTGGCGGTGAAGTAATTTTTTTTCTGTAGCGGTTTAAAATAAACGCCGAAAACGATGTATAACGAAAACACGAATAACGTAACAATGTGAAACTGAAAAAAACCCCGACCGAGTGCTATAAACATGCAAAAACAAGTCGTGGATTATGCACCAGGACAACGCACCTGCGCACAACGCACTTTCTGTTAAGCGTTATTTGGCCGCTAGGGGTATTCCAGTGCTGGATCACCCTCCTTACTCCCCTGATCTAGCACCCTGCGACTTCTACCTGTTTTCGAAAATCAAGTCCGCACTAAAGGGAAGCCGATTCAAGTCGATGGAAGAGGTGAAAAGAAAAACGGCGGAGCTTCTGAAAGGCCTAACAAAAAACGACTTCGAACACTGCTTTGAGCAGTAGAAAGAAAGGATGAAGCGGTGTATGGCGAGTGGAGGGGAGTATATTGAGGGGGAAAGTTCGATTGTACCATAATTTTTTTAATTAAACCATTTTTTGTAAGTAGTCTCGTTATTTAATAGCCACACACACACCCCGTATATATAAATTTACCTTTCCCTGTCCCAGATCATTTCGGGATCAGTCTTGTTATCCATTGTTCTTTCACACATGTGTTCTATCTCTATTGCAATACGCTGAGTGAGTTTTTGCGTGATGTTTAGGGCCTGTCTTCCTCCTACTAACTAATTGTTTAATTTCTATTTAGTAATATTAATAAATGTTGTTTTTCCATTACAGTTATTATCTTATTCATTCAAATTAATCCTGTTTTTTATTATGAACTTTTGTTTTATAAAATATAATAATATAAATATTTTAAAAATTTTAAACTAAAATATTTATCAAATCATAATAAAATAGAATAGAACAAATTTAATACTCAAATAATATCTATTTTCAAGTCAATTTTAATCTTTTTTTATGTTTATGTTTAGTATGTATTTTTATTATCCATTTTAGTTGAATATTGGGGTATTTTAATATATTCTAAAAAACATTTGAATTTCTATGAAAGACTATGCGTATAGAAAGGTATGAAAAAATAACACCTTACCATGATGATTATTTATTTTGATAATAATAAATATTATATTTGAAATTCGACTTTTAATGTGAAATATAATAATAAAATAAATTAAATAAAAAAATTGAAAATAAATAATTTAGAATGATCCATGAATATATTGTACGTACAAAAAATACAGATACAGGGAGTTATGTACTATAGATGAATAGGAAATAAAAAAAACTAAATAAAAAATATTATTAAAATTAGTTTTAATTTTATATTACAGGTGTTGCCACACTTGGTGATACTTAGAGCCATATTGAAAAATCGAAAATGTTAACGAGCCAAATCGGAAAAAAAATTTTTTTGGGACGGGAGGTTCGTAGCCACAGAAAATTACGAATTAACACTGAATTAAAACTGCATTATTAACAGCTAAAAATATAAATAAATAAATATATAATATCTAAAAGAAACATTTTTCTATTTAAAATAAAATTAAATCGAATTAATAATTATTTTTATTATTTATTTATTTTATTAAATTTGATTTAAAGAGATTTTACATATTCAGAACCTAGTAGAAAGAATTTATGAATTATGACATTTTTTTAATTGAGCCACAATAAACTCAAACAGAGCCACGGTTTGGCCACCGTTGTAATATTAATTTGTGTCTCATTTATTAAGAAGATAGTATGTTAAGTAAACATAAAACGTTTGAATGCTTTTATTCAAAATCGTCAAACCAAATACAAATTATTAAGATGTCACTATTTCACATTGAAATGCCTTTTCATTAGTTAACTTCTAACTTAAAACACTAATCCACACAATAGACAAATGTTCTAAATTATTTTATATTTAATTTCTTCTTCGTATTTGGATGAACTTTTTTTTAGTTTAATTTTGACATATTCCCAGAAGTACCCTAAAATCACTTGTATTAATTGAAAATAACTATAATTATAATTAATAATTAATGTGTACGGGAGCATTCAAATGGTTTATGTTTACCTAGTACAAGGTCTTTTTCCGCTAGTGTAATCTCAACATTTCCTATAAATTGAAATAAATATGGTATTACTATTTCTCTTTATCGATTTTTGTTGATTTTTTGTAATTAATTACATTTAGAAACTCTTGCCTTATATGCTTTCTCCATTTTGACTCTTTTTTTATATCTCTTCAAGATAATGATAATGAGATCTTATCGCAAAAGCAACGAGTTTAAAAGAAAAGGCATCAGCATCTCAAATCAAAGGTTTTTTCCTTCATCATCAAAGACGTTTTTTTTTCCTTTTATTATCTAAACGTCCGTTCATTATAATTATCTTGGTCTCTACAAACTCTCAAAATCAATTACCTCATCCCAAACACCCAGCTGGCATCCCTGAAAGGCCCACCCGATTTTTCTTTACCCTATTTAATTAGTGTTTGCAAAGTAGGTCCAATTAACGAGTTCATTGCCTTAATAAACTCCACTTTCCTGTATCTTTATCTCTCTCCCTCTATCCTTCGATGTATTAAGAATATAGTATCCAAACTTTGTAATATCTATATCGTATTATCAACCGTTTTAATATTTTTATTTATATTATTTTTTCTAAGTGATAAGTTAATTAAAAAATATACATTAAAAAATTTGAGGAAGATAAAAAACGAAATATATTTAAACAAGAATTTCATATTGTGACATATGAGATAAAGAAATTTTGTCATTTGCATAATAAATTTAAATTAATCAATGTGTTTTGTCCCAAAGAATTTTGAAAATAAGTGATGCCCAAATGTATCTTCATTAATAAATAAAGAAATAATTTAATTTGTTTGGTTGGTGTTGTTGTTAATTTTTACTTATACCATCCGGTTAAATATTCTATAAATATTGAATAATATGACAAAAACTTTTCACAATTAATTCCTGTACTTCCAGCGATTCATTATTAGCAAAATTCATTATTCTAACTTCTAACTCAAATCGTTTTGGGGTAATCTTGTCTTCATACACACACCCACACATACATACACACACACACACCTACAGACATTTTTCTCACCTTAGTGAAAATGACCCAGGGACCTTCAAAACTTATAAAAACATCAAAATCTCAAAAATTCTCATGATTGCAATACTATCTCTGGCAAAATAGTAAAAAGTTAAAATGGGAAAATCCAGCTAAGTACATTTTCTTTTTTTAATGGAATTCCAGCCCTACGACTTACCCAATTCAAGTTGTTAATAAGATAGTATCCTATTCATTGAATGACCTGCAATAACCGCTACTTATGCTTAAACAAATATTGACATATAGAACAATTACCTAAATAATGAACAATGCAATTCAAAGACGATCACTTGATGGTATGGGACATTATGTCATGTTTTCGATCTTTTAAAGTACTAATAAATTATCTGACATATCTTTATTAAAATAATGTTGAAATTGCCGAGTGATCTACTAAGAAATGGAAAGAGTGACTTGGTGGATAAGAGCAGAGAGGTAGATAGGATTCTGCTGATGTAGTGATCAGTGTAAGATCATTCTTCGAGATGGAGAGGACAAATCATTTCTGATCGATATGATGGAAGCTACACAGAGGTCAAACCTAGAAGCGGAGAAGATGTACCATTGAATTTCTGGAATGAAATTCAGATCACCGCCTGGAGTATCAACACTAGTGTCGCCTTTACCTGAATTGAATAATACCTTAGCACAGAGGTTCTTAAACTGTGGTCCGCGGACCCCTGGGGGTCCGCGAAGCCTTTACTGGGGGTCCGCAAAGTCATCGTACAGGTGCACGAGAAAATGATGAGTCAGTTAAAACTTTATTTAATATAAAAGGAGCGATGGCATGGCTTTGTGAGGAAACAGAGATCAAATACCCAAATTCAAGGAAATGTGCAAGAAACTATTGCTACCGTTTCCATCTTCATATTTAGCTGAATTTTCTTTCTTCAATATTATTATTATTTCTAATAAAATGTGTTTTACAATATGCAAAAAAATCGTTATTACCAATCACTGTTAGAAATATTCATCATATATCCTTGTTCTTATGAGATCGTAAGCCAGAAATTAACTAATAAAATGACGTAAAGTACCTAAAGTTGGGATGGGGTCCGTCAAAAATAATTTTTTCAAGTGGGGGTTCGCCGAGTACATAAGTTTAAGAACCTCTGCCTTAGCAAATTATTCAATGGGATGTCTTCAAAAATTTCTGCAACAACAACTTCTAATACAAAATTGATTTACTCTCAATTATAGATCCCAAGAATAGTTCCAATCCAACTGACAAAATTTCAATCCATTTTTATAAACTTAATTAAAAATGTTAAATAAATTTTGTATATTATTTTGTATAAACTTGTCTAATATATAAAAATTATTCTTTTATTAAATTTTATATTTTTCAATTTAATTTTAGTCTACATAAAGTAAAAGAGATTGTGTTGGATGACACATGTGGATTAAACTAGTAGGAAAGTATTAGGAAGAAATTTTTTATAGAGAAACCAATTGGGAAAAAACAAAAAATCAAGAACAGGTTGGGTTAGAAATATAAAGATTGACTTAGAGTGGATATATGTATTGGATGGAAATAACTAAAAATAGAGATATGATTTCTGCAGCCAAGAAAGGTCGGTAACGTTATAGAGAATTCTTTTTTTACCGACCGACGATAGTAAGGGAGGTATTGTTTTCACACCAAATTTCACATGTGGATATTTTTACATATCTCCACGAATCATGCATTTTCTAAACAGAAAAAAGTATTTTTAGCATGATGTCTGTCCGTCCGTCTGTCCGTCCGCCTGGTCTGTCCGTCTGTCCGTCCGTCCGTATAGATGTGTACAGCCTGAACGGCTCAACCGATTTTGATGAAATTTGGTATATTTACTTAATGCATCAGTGGGATGAATTGATCAACTTTTGGTGCAATTCCGGAAACCGGAAGTGGTAGTATTAGCGATCGACGATAGGAAGGAAAGGGTTATTTTCACACCAAAGGAGATTTTTTATATATCACCACGAATCATGCACTTTGTATTGGTTTTATCCTCGAGAAAAATCATATTTATTAGTTTTTTCTTGATTTAAAATTATATGACGTCATCCAGCCATTCATGACGTCACAGCCTGGTCTTGCATATATATTATAAATAAAATAAAATTAAAAATGTTTATATTTATTATTTATGTATCCATATCTGTTTTTTATTACATTAATAGATATATTAAAATTATTTGAAATTGTTTCTGTAGCTGGAAATTAATTTATTTCAAACAGTCGGTCGGTTCGGACCTGGCCTCAGGTCAACTTATTTTTAATTCCAAAAACCTGAATATGTTATATTTTTTAATTAAAAATCGGTCCAAATTAGATTATAAATTGAAATCAAGTTTCATGTAAGTAAATTATAATGTATAAAAATTTATAAAATTGAAAAATTAATAAAATCGAAGCAAATAAATAAATAATTACTATGATCTATGAATATTCAATTTGACACGATAGAAACATCTAAGCTAAATTAAATAGTATAACGATCCTATTTTTTCTACATTAGCTAGGTTAACAAGTGTTAGCATATGTCGTATCATGTCATCATTATGTCTTTATATATGTGTGAGTAGTTTTCATGTGTTCTTGTCTGATATATAAGCTTGCAACATAGAATAAATGGGCGGTTCAAGCAACAAGTTGAAAATATTTGTTTTTTTTTTCTGTACAAGTTTATGTTGATTAATTATTCTACCCTTTTTGATATGGATTTAAATAAAACTTCTATTTGATTATGATATAAATTGATATATAAAGGTTAATAAATTTAAAATAAAAATTATTGTGTATAATAAATAAAAGAATAGAAGACAGTAAAATATTTTAATTAAAGCAATTCCTATTTTTAAAGATAGTAAAAATTATAAATTCAAAGATAAAAAATTAGTTTATAAAGAAATCAATTGGAAAACGAAAAGGGAATTGGGAGAAGATAAGAATTGGATGGAAATGACTCAAAATATGGGCAGGTGGAGAAATTTGATCATTGCAGCTATGGCCTTTCGAATTTAGTATTTTAGATTATTATATTAGATTATATAAATTTTTATTTTAATTAAGATCACCTGTTACACAGATAAAATGGAGCAATGAAGGAAAATGTTTTAAAAAGGGTTAATTACCAAAAACTACGCACACCATTAAAGAATAAACACAAACACAAATCTGAGAAATAAATTACTTAGGTATAAATTCCCTCCTGACAATAATTCTCCGAATTCTCTATCCATTTCGTTTAGATTTTCACTGGGATATAAATATTGATTGAACTGTGAAAGCGAAAATTTTAGTTATACAATTTCTATTGCTGAGAAGTGAGAAGAAAGTTTCTTGGATGAAGTGACAATTGAACATATAAAGCAAGTTCATATCCAAAATAATTGAAAGTGCACAGAGTGTCATTAAGGTTTATATTTTTAAGTTTAATATTAGTTTATATAACGTTTCTACGAGTTCCTACAGTTAAATCTATGAATTTTAGAATATATTATTTGTATTTAAAATAAATAATTGATATTTTCTTTTCATATGCATTTGTAATTCATTGTTGCAATTGGTTGGCAACAGCACCATTAAAAGAATGGCATGTTCAGGTGAGCCCAATTTAAGATTATCCAACGAGAGTATTGAAACCCATGCAGATCATGATCCGTATAATCAATCGCTTGTTTTATACGACGAACTTCATTTCCATCAAAACGAAACAATCACATTACAAGAATTACCAACAGAAATTCTCGCGTGGACTCTGCGTAAATTTCTAACTTTTGAACAGGTAGCAGAATTACGTCAAGTTTCTGTCATTCTTGAACGTGTTGCTTCCAATGTACTTCGACTAAGCTTTCTTAAACTCCGCTCCCAGATTGATATTTCCTGTTCCAAAAATATCTATTTATATCGGCTCTTACAACGCGAATATCTTTTACTAGCATCAATTTTTTCTCGACAAATGATTGGTAATTTTATTCCACCGGCAATTGTACTCGATGAATTTACCAAATTATTAAATGAAACCGACAACGAGAGTGTATGGAATTCATTAAAACGTACTGAACACCTTCATATACTTAATTCAAAAATTATTAATCTTTTTGAAAAACGTTATAACGAACCGACACCGTCACGTTTAATACAAATTTTACATTCATGTTGTTCGATGGACTATCAATTGATTATTACAAGAGACAAAACTCGGTGTCATATCATCGGTCATTTCACATATTCAGGTATGCAATTTTCCTTTATTAAGAAATATTTCATAATTAATTAATTTTTTATATAATTTAATATATAAAATAAAAATAAAATAATATAATTTATTTTAATTGTTAGATTTACATAAAATAAGATTATTTTTGAGTGACTTAGGTGCAGAATTAATTTAAAAGTTCATTTTGATCTGCATAACATGACTATTTATTAAAATTATTATTTATAGCATTTATTTTGTAAATTTTTTTGAATGGAATATAATAATATTTGTATTTTTAGTTGCTGCGGCCAAGAACTTTCGAGTTCAGTAGAGCCATAGAGATAAATAGATAAAATATTTGATACTTAAATTATTTACCAAAAATGTATGCCCTCAAAAATTTAATTCTGACTTTACCACGATTTTTAATTAAAACTATGGAAACAATTTTTATAAACATACCTTGGTAAAAATAGATCCAATAAATAAATTTTATAAAATTTAATAAAACCATAATATAATATTTTAAGGGTTTACTTACTTTATTTAAAAAATAATTTAAAATTATTTGAACAAAAAAAAAAAACAACAAAACAAAAAAAAAAAAAAAAAAATAGAAATTTCTATACAAGTTTCATGTAAATAATAATTTATTAAATATTTACTAGGTTCTCAGAGCGCATTTAATTTAATTTTACATTTAATATTATAGAATATTAGAACTTAAAATAAAAATTTAAATATTATAAACATTTTTTGTAAAGAAAATTTCTAGAATTATTAATTTTATATTGAGTGTCAACTTCTTAACTGAGCCTCCAGGGGAGCCACATGGAGCGTTGATTATTTGGGCTGGGTCGGTTTTTTGCCCATAACTTTGGAACGGATAACTTTTTAGAAATTTTCAACCTTATAACTTATCCATGGGTCATGACTGTTCTTATGATACCCGAACCATTAAGATCCATGAAGCTGTTTAGAAGAAGTTTAGGATTGCATAGTCGTTTAGTTATATAGATATATTCTTCATTCTATTTTAAAATTTTTTTAGAACTTTCTACTTATCAAATTTATCAAATTCTGTGTGTTTTTCCTCATATCTATCCTAACATTATCATAAATTTTTTTTATTTAATAATAATAATATAAAAAAAAAATTTCTAGGTAAAAAAATTGCTTCATTACCTAAAGATCAATCCAATTTAAATTGTTGGATTCGAAATTTACGAATTCTCGTTCATGAATGGAATCGAGAGACAGCAATTGATCATTATGCCAGCCGGGAAGATATTTTGTCTCTGCTTCATGTCTATGAACTGTCTGAGGATAAAACACGTAGTTTGATGATTCGTGAGGGAGCCTGTCAAAAAAAGAAGAATGTCTCGCGTTTGGTTGTGGAAGTGTGCTGTCCAATTGATGAAGCACCTCAATGCATCCTCGAGAGTATTACACGTAAACAAAAACCAACAAATAAGATCAATCTGCCTCCGGTGTGGATACGAGACAATACAAAATTACCAAAACAAAATCTAATTAATATACAATTATTATAATATCAAGGAATAATTTTTATAAATATCTATAAAAAAGAAAAAATTGATTAATAAATTAATAATATAATTTGTTCTTAATGCAATTTTGTTTTTATTTGTTTATTTTTAAGGCAAAATGTTTAATTTATGCAATGCACTTATTTTGAGATTTACATAATAAAAAATCTCTGACTTTACAACTAGACGATTTTATTGACTAAACTGGATAGAGATATTGTATTATCATTCCAACGGATCATCTCAATCTTAATTTTGATTTTCTTAGTCGGCAGCCGCTACTTTTCATTTTAAGTTTCTTCCCAATTTTGAACACATAGGTTTACCCAGCATATTTTGTTCCCATAACTAAAGAGAAATTCCTTTACCAGACCTGATGAGTTTGAAATACAAGCTTGTTGTCCAAAGAAAGTGTTGAATCTTTTGGAGAGATTTACATATTCCTAAAAATTTGAAATTTTGTCAGATCTAATTATTTTTAGTTATTTAGTTAGCAAATAGATAGTAGTTCTGTAAAAATTTTAAATTAAATCAATTCATTTAAATGACATTCGATTGTTTTGATTTTAAACATAAATTTAACATTTTGGGAATTGCTAAAATTACACAGGCCAACAAAAAATTTTTTTTGAAAACTTTTTTCACGTTAATAGGTGATGTTTATAGATTTTTTTGAGCTGAATCCAACTCTGGCCTTGGTTTTTTTGTATCACGCACAGTTTTTGAGCAATCTGTTTTTTAATGATATAGTATAAAACCACTTTAGTATATAGGGAAATTAATGAAACTATGTTAAATCATAAGCATGGTTTGTATTTACAGTTTAAAACAGTGACCGAATTTGCCATTATAGGTTTTTATTGATATTACAGGTTTCACTTGTCAGCTGGAATTGGAAATCACCTTCTTGTTTAAAATACTTGGAAAATTGCTGCTCTCTCTTTCTATACACATGAATGCTGGTTCCAATGGCTAACAAGTTCTTTTCTTTCAGTCTAGAGCCAAGCAATTCAGCCTTTTCTTTAGTCAAGCCCAGATCCCTAACCAAGTCATTAAGCTCGATTTGTGTAAACACTTTATGCTCTACATTTTCAGTAGTACAATGGAATTCTTCATCATCTTGTTCATTTGACTCGGATTGCACATCAGAAAATACTTCAATAGAATTTAAATCATCTGGTGGTTCAGGGACCGGTAAATCTACACTGTGTCCTACTGGTCGGATGGTAGACGGAAGATTAGGATAGCTTATTACCTTCTTGTTTTTTGAGTTATGACCAGTAATATCAACACTGCAAAAATAGCAGTCATCAGAATGATTTTCGGCTCCCTCCATATCATAGGAACAGCAAATTTAAAGGTTTTTCTCTCCTTTTTTGACCATTTTCTTAGATCTTCAACACAAACATAACATACCTTATGTGGTGCCCAAGATTTCTCCTGATCACCCCAAGTTTAGTTCCAAAATATGATAGATAAACCTTTTTCACAAAGTCTGTAATGTTTCTTTGGTGTTTTTTGATCACAAACTCACCACAAATATAACAAAAACTGTCAGCAGAGTTTTTACAACCGCGATTAGACATTTTACTGAGCACATGTACTAGAACGTTAAAGTGAGGTTTGGTTGACAGTAAATAAAACACCAGCTGTTTGACCAGCAAATGTTTTTTGGCAGTGCTACCAACATCATCTACATCCATTAGACCTACTTTTCCAATTTACTTATAAATATTATAATACTATAAATCTGTTTAAATTCTTTAAATATCGCTAAACGCAAAAATCTCGAAAAAAATGCATTTAACTATAAAATGTGAAGAAATGGTAGGTGATTCAGTTTTTTAAGCATCATATTTGGATTCAGCAACCTAAAAAACATAATAATAAGGTATATTCATTAAAAGAGTTTTTTCATCGTTGGCCTGTGTTATTCAATATTTTTTTTTATTTATTGTCGGACGGCTTTGGATATGAACTTTTAAAGAACTACTATCGGTTTGACAACAAAAAATAATTTATAAGTTTGTATAAGAAACCCATCTCTAAAGTAAATAATCTATATTCAATTAAGAGTATGTAAAATATTATTTATTATATAATAATTGTTTCAGCTAATTTTAATTATCGTGAATAATATATAAAAAAAAATTTACCGCAAATAATCCAAAATAAATACTGTCTTTAGAGTAGTGACACATAAAATAAAAAATGCACACTATACGCGTACTATAAATAAAATATTATAAAATAATAAACTACATATACAGAAAAAAAAAATTTTATGAGAAAAATCTTATTTAAATATGATTGAAAATATTTTTTTTTGTAGAATGTTTTTTAATCAGATTATCTGTTATAATAGGTAAAATGAATACTTTAACATATAATTTGAAGATTATATACATAATTATATAAAGCATACAAAATTCTGTGAAAAATTCCAAATCAGTATTTTGAACTGGACAATCACTTCATAGAAATATATATAATAATTCAATTTACAGATAAACTTTTTTGTTATATAAATAGAAAATTAAACAATTTTGCATAATACAAATATATAGCTACATCTCAAATATGAGATTTTTGTTTTAATTAATTTACAATATATTATAATTTGTTACTTTTTTAAAATAAAATAAAGTCGAGAGTATAAATTAGACTCAGGATAAGAGAATTGTGTATCTCTACCTACCGTTTGACAACTATTCTTGTTAATAGGAACCCCTTCTATTTAGGCAATCTGAAACACATTTCTAAATTTAAACATTTAATTATTATTTTTTTAATATTTAATATATCACTTTTAATTTGTAAGTTCTTAATACTACTAGTAACAAATAGTTACGTACTTTACAATATATATATGACTATATTATTCTGGACCTTTGAGTCGAGAAATTTCACAATTCAACACAAAGCTTTAAAATATTAATCTTTATTAAAAGTTTTTTTTAAATCATAAAGTCTTTTTCGGGGTGTATAAAGTTCATTTTATTACACTTCTGAGATCTTTAAATATAAAAAATTATGAAATTTTCACAATTTTTAAACGTGTATGATTCTAATAATTTCTATTAGCTACGTTTCAATTTTCACATGCAGATGTGAAATCAAAAAATCTAACTGCAGAATCGTTACTTTATTATTGATGTTTTAAGTATATTAAGGGATTTTTATTAATACACCACATATTTATAATCTATTTTATTTAGTGAAATAAATGTACATCGTATAATCTATTTTATTTAGTGAAATAAATGTACATCGTTTCAACTGCTTATTCGTTACAAGTATCGTATGCTTGCTTAAAACATTTCATATTGAAAATAATTAGTGAAAAAGAAAAGTAAAAGAGTCTATATCGATTAATAATCATCCCAAAAATATCAAAAAAAGAGGATGGATATAGGCTTAATAAGATGTAAAACATAGTGTTAGATAAATAAAATGGAATTTGCCAAAGTGAACATTGAGTGTTATTGTTGTATTATATGTATGTGTGTGCGTATATGCATATATATATATAGGTAAATTATCTTGATTAAAAATAAAAATAAAAATAATTATATTATCTATATTGTAAAACTTATTGTAACATTATACTTCTTATTTGTAAACACTTGCTTTGATGACTTGACTTAATGATGAGATTTAAAAAATAAAAAAAAAATATGGCGGTAAAAATATTGGCGGCAAAAAATTGGCGGTAATATTGGTTCCTACTAGGTGACTTGACACTGGTGGTAGTGCTGAGTCACTATATATAAATGCCGGTAACGATCGTTGTGAGTCAGTCTGCAGAGCACAATCAGAGCAGGCATAATGTACTTGATAACGACTGCAGAATAAGCAGTTGAAACGTTGTACATTTATTTTACTGTATAAAATAGATTATACAAATATGTGGTGTATTAATAAAAATCCCTTTAATAATCATAAAAATCACAAAGATTTTAATAGATGTTTTTAAGCCATAAGAACGGAATGAATGTCAATAATGCTGTGACGTTAAAAAAATAATTTAATCTTACTAAACTAATTTAATTAAAAGTTATGAATTTAAGAACAAATATAGAAAAATTATTTTTTTATATAATATTTTAATATTACTGTATTATTATAATGTATGTGTGTTTGTTAAAATAAAAATTTAATATTGACTTTAGAGTCAATAAATAAATTATTCTTTATATATGAGATACCATATACCATGACTGCCTCACGTAGCTGCCAGCAGTAATGAAGGCCGTAATAACAATATCTATGATGTCGAAAGCACTGTAGAAGCTTACCGCCACTTATATTATAAAACCTACTTTACAGTAATGCTTGTATCCAAATTGAATTTTAAAATTCAGCCTTAATCTAACTAAAAACATGGTATTATAAAAAAAAATAAATCTAATTTAAATCAAATATAAAATTTTTATCAAATTGTAGAAAAAATTTTAAACAAAAAAATTACATATATATATGGACAAGCCGAAACAAAATAAAATATTGTTGAGCCTGTCGGATCACCTGGGCCGCTAGTGAAGGAGTTAAAAAAAGAATTCTCAACTCTTTCACACGGGTTGGAATAAAATTAGTTAGGAAAGGAACCCTGAAATAAATTTCACCGAAAGAGTGCAGTACGTTTGACTATCAGTGCTTAGGCGATTCGCCTTGGAGAACCAAGATCGGAAAGAAATAATAACAAATTAAATTAATCAAAATAACCGATGCTAACATATGGATCTGCAAAGGAAAAAATTTGATTCACTTTTTTACAAATAAAAGAAAAAGGTTTGTTGCCACGTTATAATATTTAATGAAAAGAAAATTAATATAAAATAAAAATAAACAATACCTCCCTTACTATCGTCGGTCGGTAAAAATGAAATTGATATAAAAATTAAAAGGAGATAATCCTTAGAATTTACAAATTAAATATAAAAATAATGAGTATTAATTGCTAGCTAGTGCTCAGCTAAAACAAAAAAAGTTTTCAAAAAAAATAATAATAATAATACCTCAACACAGTTTACAAAGCATGTGGTCAACAACAAATCTAAAAAATGGCAAATTCACAGCTAAAAAGCTATTTTTTCAAATTTATTTCAATTACAACACTTAGAAATTATTGAATTTCCTGGCTTAAAGTTCTTACTCATTTACTCTCTGGTTTTTCATTGATCTTTGTCTAATATTAAACTCCCCTCTTAAAATAGTTGCCATTAAAAATAGCCCGTTTAAACAATTCAGTATTATTAAACATTATTTATTATTCTTTTTTTGTGTGTGTAGATTCTTTTGATTTCAATCGATCTATTTTAAGAAAATTTAAAGAAATTATAATTGAATTATCAAATAAAAATTCCTTAAGTATGATATTGTCTTGTATATCTCAAATGGAAATTAATATTAATATTTATATACCAGTATAATTGAATATTACTGTTGGTTTTAGAGAAATTTCGATGAATGATTTCTACAAATAATATTGATCCTTGTTCAATGGAAAAAAGATGAAGAACACTAAAAAAAGAGAAATCTTTTAAATAATTTATTACATGGAATCAATAACTAATAAAAGAAAATAATAATGAGATAATAAATAAATAACTAAAAACAGAATAAAATCACGTTGTATAAACTCTGTTTTATAGGAAATTATGTTATTTTTGCCACACTCTTAGATAAATTCAAATAAATAGCAATAATAATAATAATAACTAGTGAATCAGTATGACAATTAACTAAAAATAAAAATTTTTTTAATATTTTTATTATTATTATTATTATATTAAAAATGATTTATTAAGTTAATCAAAATATGTTAATGAAAGTTCACTTATGAGAATCATCAAATAGAAAAATCATCATAATTGGTTTGTCTGTTTTAATTAATGAAATATATTAACGAGTGTCTAAAAATATTATACTAAGTAGATCCAAAATATACATTTTTTCACTTAATTCATCGAAAAGTTGATTCGTATTTAAATGATTTAAAATCGTTAAGCTGTTTTAAAAGTTCATAGTTTTTGAAATATATATCTCGTAATTATAATAATAATAAAAAAAAATTATTTCAGTTAAAATTATTAAATTATTACTTATATTTACATAAAAAACATCAAAACGGAATATATGTATATATAAATATATAATATACTTATATAATATATACAGGAATGATATATATATATATATTCATATTTAGATGTAAAATCATATAATGGAAATAATTTGATAGTTGAATATCATGATAAAATTGTAAAATAAATATTCATCCTTTGTTCTTTTTAATAATGATTTTTTTTTTTAATTTTCAAATATATATTTATGCACTTAAATAAGATCGATATCCCTACATATTAATTTACTTATACGAAAATACAGCTTTCAACAGTTTTAAGGGAATCAAAATAAAGAAAAAAATGTGTTCATTAAAATTTGTTAAAAATGAATTAATATATATAATAAGAATGATTTATAATCATTTTTAAAGTATAATTGGCATTTTCTTCCTGTGTACTAGGTTCTTTTTTTATTTATTGAGTCACCACTTTATTTTAAATCTAAAGGAACAAATGAGACAGTGAATTGGAGAGGACAAACTCACGCAATACCCTTAATCAAGGTCAAAATTAAAAAAAAAACGAAAGAGGGTAATATTTTCCATCCTATAACACTACCCGAGTATTATTCGTTTTCTTTTAACTCTGCGTGCTAGGATAATATCTAGGATGTGTAGAAAAGAACGTATTAAAACGTACAATTGTCCTTTCAAGATTTAGTGAATACTTATTTTGCAATTGGAAATAAATAAGACACTGGAATTTTCTTTCAAATGAAAAAAATACTTCAGAAATTTTATTGAAAAATAATATTTAATTTTTTCATATTTTTGTTATTAAATTTTTGAATTTACTAGTGAGACATACAATTTATCGGAATTAAAATTTAAAAATTGAAATCAAAGTAATCAGTGATTTTTAATTAATATTTTTGTTTATATTGTTACTTGCTAACTAATGTATATAAAAATTGAATTCATTAAATGAAGAATTTGCATTAAATTAATGAACGAGTTTGTTTTTTAGTGGAGTTTACTCTGATTTTTTGCTTGGGAATACAGAGAATAAATAAACGATAAATGTTTAGGTTTATAAAAGTAAACAAACAATCACTTGTGTCCCACATAAGACTGAGCCGTCAGGTAACATGCGCGCTCCAAGTGGTGTATTTTAAAACTGAATCCTTCGTAGTTCCGAGTAGCCACACTCAAATGAATTGCTTGAATTTGTGAGTTTGTGAATTTGTGAATTTTTTCAAAGAGTTAAGATAGGCCTATTTCCAACAGGATTCTGCCACAGCTCATATTGCACATAATTCTTTGAAGGACAAAGAGGCGGTTTTTGATGATAGGGTAATCTCGAAGGGGTTATGTCCTCCTCGCTCCCCGGATCTTACGGTGTGTAATTTTTATTTGTAGGGAACTTTAAAAAATAAAGTTTACGGAAATAATCCTCACACCATGGAAGAACTTAAAAACAATATCACAACAGAAATTAGGAACATTACGCAACAAGAACTTATGCATGTGAATGGCAATTTCATTAGGTGCCAGGAAGTTTGAATGCTGAAGGATACCCCACCAGGTGGGCGACTTTCTTATGGGACCACTTGAAACACAGTTTCGCTTGTTCGCAGCACTAGAGGCGCTGCTAGCACTAATTTTAATTTTAGCATCTCACAATAATAACCTATTTATTAAATAAATAGGTTACATAGAACATTATTCTTTTCATCTAGATGTGCAAATTATATAATTTTATAATATAATTATATAATATGGTGCCAGGCCGGTTTTTTCCTCAACTAGTTCGTGTTCGCATCCCCATGAAGTGGCGCTAAACGCAGTTTCAAAATTTAACATTGCGTGTCCCTGCCCTGGTTACCACTTTCAACACCGCCTGTAATAAAGGACCTTATTATAAAGGCTATTGGGTGGATAAATAAGAAATATAATAATATCGGTAATAGAATACATGCATGTTGTCTGCACGTTATCTGCCGGCCCAGTTTTATGTGGGACATACTGTATCTCGGTGGCTATTCGGAACTCGAAAGTACTTGGCCGCAACAACCACACTTCTCCATTTATCCCTATCCTGAGCCACAACCATCCTACATTGTCCACCCACCGCGTCCTTGATCTTTCAAACGGACGTTAAAAGTAAACAAACGATGACATTAATTAAAAAGAATTAATATTTAGGCCATAGAAATAGGAAGTTAAATATATTTGTAATTATTAGTAACTAGCTGCTCCGAGCGCCTTCGGCGCTCTTCACACCTAGACGGGGTCTCCGCCCCCTGTACCCCCGAGTGATATATAGTATTTGGTTGAAAGTCTGTATGTAAAAGGTTTTCATCCATTTTGTTTCAATCAGTATAAGTAGATAAGACATGTATTTGTTTTCTTGTAAAATATATTTTAATTTAATCAGTAAATTAATTATATATTATTGTTATATTTATCTAACTCTGTGTCTCTACAGTTTGCGAAAGTTCTTAGCCGCAGCATCCACATTTCTCTAAGCGTCCCTATCCTGAGCTACAACCAAATCCTACCCTATCCCATCTCTCCCATGTCCCTTCCTTCATTGTCCACCCACCTTGGTCCTTGGTCTTCCACCGAATGTTTCCCAATCGGTTTCTCCCAATTTCTAGTTTCTCCAATTCCAACCACGTCCCCTTCCCATCCCAGCCTTCTTGATTTTATAACCTTAACTATATCTGGACATTATTTCTCGTTATGCCATCTCCGCCATCCCCCTGTGACCTCATCTTCTTTTGGCCTGCTGCGAACAATATTATTCTCACAAATACTCCAAATCTACTCTCGTCTCCCAGAGTCATCGATAGGGTGACCAAACGTCCCGTCTTTAGGTGCTCTGTCCCAAAAATGTCTTCGGGACACCCTACTGTTTTTTCAATATTTAGGACATTTCGTAATTTTTTTTTCAAAATTTTTTCAATATAGTTCTAAAAAAAGGTATACCGTTTGTACCGGTTTGGTGTTTTCGAAATATGGTCACCCTAGTCATCGATCAACTTGAAAAATAATTGTTTTATATATTTTAATTTTGATCCTCCTTGATGAGTTAAGCCCCTTTACTGCATAATAACAGGAGTTACTCAATTACAACGTCGATTTAAATTCTTCTCGAACATTATTATCCTTCGTGATTAGAGATCTTAAGTATTTAAATATTTATACTTTTTCAAATTTTACATTTTGTATCTTAATTGTATGTAAGTCGTATCCGTAGTATAATTCTTGAATTTTTTTGTTTAATTACATTTCGGTTGATTTTTCCCCAATTTCTTTAATCACATGTCTCCTCTTCCAGTCCGATTCATTTACCAGGCTAGAACACTCCATTTTTTAAAATTTTAAATAGAGGGAGAGAGAGAGAGGTTCTAATTATATATATCTGTTTCTATGACAGCAAAAAAGTAAACAAATTACATACATACGAACACTTTCCTTTATATATATTTCTGAAAAATGGAACACCCGCAGCTCAGCTCAGGAGTTACCTAAGATTTTAATTTCTTTTTTATTTTTCATCATTTGAGGTACCCTTCACCTCAGAAAAATTTGGTTACCTTACTCCTTGTAGTTTAGGCTCTGGAGTTTTTTGCGTACAGACGGACACTATCGTATTAAAAATATAGATATTAATAATATTTCTCTTAAATAACAATATCATTTGTATAAATCTGATTATCTTCTTTATAAGTGAATGTCGTAATCAGTTTATTTAAGCAAATGAATTAGAAAATTTATGATTCTTTGAAATTCATTCTTTCTAATCTATTTTTATTTTCGGGGGCTGACCTAATAAATTTTTATAGTTGAAATTTATATAATCATTTTTTTTTTAAAATCACTATAAAAACACATTCGTTTTTTTTTAAGTTCTTCAAAAGAACTATGGACCATTAAAAAGGCACAATCAAGAGGAACTATAGTTGCAATCCAATATATATAGGTATAATATACGTAAGGAAATAATATAAATTATTTACTTAGTTGTTTTTTAATTTTTTGTATTAACATCATCGTTTTCGTCAAAAAAATTTATATAATCCAGATTTTTCTTTCTTGATTCTTTCTATCACTGTGGCTCTACGGATGTCTAAAGTTCTTGGCCGCAGCAACCACATTTGTCCAAGTGTCCCTATCCTGAGCCACAACCATCCAACACTTACCCTCTCCCATCTCTCTCATGTCCCTTCCTACATTGTCCACTCACCGCGTCTTTGGTCTTTCAAGTCGACGATTATCAATCGGTCTCCCCACCAATTTATTTTTGGACATTCTTTCCTTCCCCATTTTAGCCCTGCCCATCGCAGCTTTCTCAATTTTATAACCCTAACTATGACTGGAGATGCATAGAGGTCCTTGTTATGCAGTTTCTGCCATTCCCCGGTTACCTCATCTTTCTTTGACCCATAATGCTACGAAGAATTCTATTCTCAAATACTTTAAATTTACTCTCGTCTCCCAGGGACATAGACCATGCCTCACACCCTTATAATACAACCGGCAAAATAATTGTTTTAAATATTTTAATTTTTACTCCCTTTGATAATAATTTTGACGAGATAAGCCCCTTGACTGCATGATAACAGGCGTTACCCGATTGCAATCTCGATCTAAATTCTTCTCAAATATTATTATCCCTCGTGAATACAGAACCTACATAAATATTTAAATTTTCCTACATGTTCAAATTGTAGGTTTTGTAAGTTAATACTTTGTGGGTTAATACTATTCCTCTCTTTTACTAAATATTTTGTTTTAGCACTATTAATTTCCAGCCCCACCTCTTTTTCTGCTTCGATTAATTTTTCTACGCTAACTTTAATTGCAATTGCCGAATCTCTTATTATCTTTAAATTGTCTGCGTTTCTTTTTTGAATATATAATAATATATAATATAAATATATATTATATAGAGGCCAAGAGTCCCTTTTTGTGAAGTTTGATTAGAAAACAATCGATTTGTAAATCAATTACGATGGATAGAGTATGCGTAGATGAACGTAAGGAAATTAGAAGAGACAAAGAATTGGATGAAAGAGTAAATTAGAATATAGATACTAAGAGGAATGTGGTAGCTACTGCAAAGAAATTTCGAGTTCAGATTCGTTAATAAAATAAATTTCAGAATTATTCAAAAAATTTATCCGACGAAACATTAAAACATGGATTGAATAATAAAAATCAAGGTATGTTTTCATTCAAAAATTGTAATGAATTTCTATCTTGAGAATAGGGAAAAAAAATTGTCAAAATAATATTAAAGCTTTTGATAAAATAATTCTAAATATTTACATTCTCGAAAAGGGAAATTGCATTGAGATATATATGTATATGATGAGATCTTTTGGGATTTCATTTATATAGAAAATATAAGATCATAGTGAAGGAAAGGGGTTAGAGAATGTTTTAGGAGATGTGAGGCTTCCTTCGTAGGGAACGAACCGTAAATCCCTGGAGGGCTTTACTTTGAATTAATATCATCAGATATGCATAAATCAGTTCCCGATTGATTTCAACCAACCTCACAGGGTGTGGTAACTTTCAGGGCTCTTAACAGAGATTCAATCCTAACTGAGATTTAAGGTTAACATTTTTTTTTATTTATTGAAAATATATAAGATTATATCTATACAATATATCGAAAATAAATGTTTGAAGATTTTGTGAAATATCGATATTTTGAGATTCTAAAAATAAATTTATTATGGGAGTGATGTTTATATTCATGTGTTAGGCTTTGTATGTGAGAGTAAGAAAATAGAACATTTATTCTAAACAAACAGTATTATGTCGTAATTAGTTATTTGATAGTCAACTGTATAATTTTTGATTTTTTTTTTTTTGAACAATAGAGTATTTATCTATCCAATAGTAATAAAGGTTTGATTTATTAACCCTTTAATTTAGATCCTCATATAAATTCACATTAAAGCTCAATGTAGATGGTCTTAATGAAATATGGTACTTAAAAATATTCATTGAATAAACTAGAATAAATTCTAGAAAATAGATTATATAGAAATAAGTTTTATAAAATCTATATGATATAAACATTATATTAATAATCAAAAGTAAAAAAGTAATTATTAAGGGAAATTTTATTAAAAGACCACATTGTTTGTATGAAATGATTTATTGATAAAATAATAAAAATAACTGTACAACGTTTCGACTGCTTATTCTGCAAATCAATCAGCAATTGCAGAACATGCCTTAACAACAGGAAATAAATTAAATTTAGATAATGTAGAAACACTTCATATTGAAAATAATTGGTGGAAAATAAAAATCAAAGAATCTATAGAAATTAATAATCATTCCAACAATATTAATAAAGAGGATGGATATAGAATTAATAAGATGTGGAACATAGTGTTGGATGGGTAAAATTTGTCAGATTGAATGTTATATAATTAATCTAGTGTATATATATATATATATATATCTTGATTATAGAAATAATTTACTATCTTTATTGTAAAGACATAATGCACTTTCATACTTCTTAATTGTAAACGCTTGCTTTGATAATAGCTGCTGACTTCATGATGATATTTAAAAATTGGCGCGAAAAAATTGAAGCCAAAAATTGGCGCCAATATCACTGTCTATATAAAAGCTGGCATCACCCATCATGAGTCAGTCCGCTTGAATCGGAGCAAGCGCACAGTACTTGAAAACGAATGCAGAATAAGAAGTCGAAACATTGTACAGTTATTTTAATTTAATAAATAATTTTATACAAACAATGTGGTCTTTTAATAAAAATTCCCTTAATAATAACCATGTTCTTTCTTTGACAGTTGATCATGGAGTTTATTTGATTTCGATTTTTTTAGCCTGTCTCCTATTTCAAAAACATTCAAAAATGAATTCTGGGATCTCAAAACGAAAACAAATATAAATATGAGGTGTGGCTAGGCACAGAACCGACCGACGATTTGAAATAAATTAATTTCTAAATTTCTAACATTATATATAATATATACTTATATAAAGTATAATTAAAAAAAATATTTTTAGTTTAATTACTCAATTATTAATTACTACTATATTTTAAGTGAAATATTATCCGACAATGAATATAAAATTAAATCTTTGTAAACTACCACTTCCGGTTTCCGGATATACACCAAAAGTTGATGCATTCATATTACTGGTGCATTAAGTAAATATAACAAATTTTATCAAAATTTGTTGAACCATTCAAGCTATACACGTCATGGACGTCACACAATGGACAGACGGGCGGACATACAGACAGACATCATGCTAAAAATACTTTTTTCTGTTAAGAAAATACATGATTCGTGGAAATATGTAAAAAATCTCCACATGTGAAATTTGATGTAAAAACAATACCTCCTTTACTATCGTCGGCCGGTAAAAATCTACTAGTTGTATGTGCTCAGAAAATAAAAAAAAATTGTCTGATCCAGCTTTTGGACAACCTTCTTTTTATAGATGTAATTATTATCATATATAATTTCAAAAATTACTTTTCAATATACTTTTTAAAATACAATTTTTAGGCTATCTTCTTTTTCAAAAAACAAAAAAAAATTAAAAAGTGAATTCTGGGATCAAAAAACGTAAACAAATATAAAAATTTATTAGTTGGAAGTGCTCAATAAAAAAAAGTTTTTTGGTCCCAGAATTCACATTTTAATTTTTTGTTTTTTGTTTTTTGAAAAAAAAAAAAACTTTATCTAAAATACTAATTACTTATTTGATTATAGTATGAAAATAGCAATTTTTTATAATGAGAATAATAATATTTTCTTATCGATTACTAAATCGGTAATTAGATTTTGGAAGCCCATCCCATTCATCTCTCATATTATTCGCACTACCCCACCTCTCAAATTTTAAGTTAATGAATTCATAAAACGTAACAAGCATACAGATGTCTTACTTTGACTTTCTTTTCTCAATTCATTATATTCATGTTCTTAGTTTTAAGAGAAGAATAAGAGAGTGCAGGTCGAAAAATGCTATTGAAACGAGTTTTGAATCGTAAATGCTCCATTTGTTTTATTTCATATCACACACCGATAAGTTTTTTTTTTTTTTTTAAACAATTGAATCGGAAAACATAACATTCATTTTATTTGTTTATTAAGATAGGATATTAAATGAAATTGCATGTTCCAACCAATCGGTTGATCCTTTTCAAATGCGTAATAGAAAGTGGAGGGCGAGTGAATGTCCAAATGGATTTTAGAAAATTGTCCCTGTGGTATACTTTCAGACTTTTTTTTTATTTCTAGTGAGATAAATTACTAGATTGTCATTAAACCTTACTAAAATTACAATTCAATATAAAATGGAAATCCATTAATAATTAGCATAGATAATTAGTATAGATAAAAAAAGATTTATAAGTAAAAAATATTTAATAAACTTAATTTACTAATATCTTAAATTATATACTTAATAAATTGATTCTACAAGAAAATAATTAAAAAGTTTAAATGCGCCAGAAGATAAGTATTATATATATTGTTAAAGCCTCTCCCTGATTTAGATTTATTTATTTTAATGTCAATTTATTTTTATATAAAGTCTTTCTTTTTATATATATATATATTGTATATTAATATGCAAAACACGTGGTCAGATTGTTCAGTAGCTAAGTTGAGAAAAGGATCACCTGATCCCATACAGCCAATCACTTTGCTACATTTGATAAGTTTTGGGCTAAGGGCTTCTGCCCTCTGCTTCGAAGAGGTGATCTCTCACTTGCTATTTGGACTTGATATTGTTTACACGCTCTCGGCTTTTTAGCTGTGAATTCGCCATTTTTACCGACCGACGATAGTAAGGGAGGTATTGTTTAGATTTGCTGTTGACCACGTGTTTGGTAAAGTGGAGTAATTGGAATAAATTTGAAAAAATTTCTTTTATTTTATCTCTATCAAGTTAAAATATAAAGGGTGTCCCAAAATTAACGCAAGATTTGAATTTGCCGCCATTTATGCAGTACAGTGTTGCCAACCCTAAAAACAAAATAAATCGACAGTTGACAGTTTAGGGTTAGTAAAAATGGAGCGTTACGCAATAGAACAATGTGTCTTCATTGTTGAGCAATATTTCAAAAATAATGAATGCTTGGCGGCCCTAGTTCGAAAATTTCATACAAAATATGGTCGGAATAGTGTTTTAACTTCGTCAACTGTGAAGCGATTAATTGAAAAATTCCGAGAGACAGGATCCGTGGGAGACGCCAAACACACTGGTCGTCCAAAAACAAGCCGTTCAAATGTCAATATAGAGGCAGTGCGTGCGAGTGTCGGTGACAATCCAGGAACCTCAATTCGGCGTCGTGGACAAGAATTGCAAATTTCAAGAAGCTCTCTACAGCGTATACTCACTAAAGATCTGTGTCTCCATGCTTACAAAATTCAATTAACACAACTACTGAAGCCCAATGACCATGCACAGCGAAGAGAGTTTGTTGAATGGATTACTGAGCAACAACAAATGAATGCTGATTTTTCGAGCAAACTCATCCTAAGCGACGAAGCACATTTTCACCTTGATGGCTTTGTTAATCGCCAAAATTGCCGCTTTTGGGGTTCTGAAAATCCACATGTGATTGTCGAAAAACAAATGCATCCACGTGTCACAGTTTGGTGTGCATTTTGGGCTGGAGGCATAATTGGACCATACTTTTTTGAAAATGAGGCTGGTCAAGCAGTGACTGTTACTTCTGCTCGATATCGCGACATGATAACACGGTTCTTTTTGCCGAAATTGGATGATATTGATGTGGCTAATATGTGGTTTCAACAAGACGGTGCCACATGCCATACAGCCCGTGAAACACTTCAATTACTGCATGAGACATTTCCAGGTCGTGTACTCTCTCGTTTCGGTGATCAGAATTGGCCCCCAGATCGTGTGATTTAACACCATTAGATTTCTTTTTATGGGGATATCTAAAATCACAGGTCTACGTCAATAAGCCCACAACTACGCGTGCATTAAAGGAGGAGATTCAACGTTGCATCAACGAAATTCAGCCACATTTATGCAGAAGGGTCATGGAAAATTTCGACAAACGAGTGCGTATATATATGCAAAGCCGCGGAGGCCATTTGCCCAATGTGTTATTCCATAAATAACCCTATCCTATGTACTTTATGAATCATTAAAAAAATTACAATCAAAAGACTAAAAACTGTGTTTTCTATTTAATTCAAATCTTGCGTTAATTTTGGGACACCCGTTATAAGGTACATATATTGTATATTTTCTCTTTAGCTTTACAATTAAAATATAACGAAATGTTTTTATAAGCAGTCATTTATTTTCCTCAACAATGGACCAAGGTCATTAAAGTATAATAGCTCGAAATCTAATCAAGATAAGTAGTGCTAAGATTATAATTTTAAAGAATATACATCTAATATTGGACAAATATGATTAGTCGTTTTAATAATGAATTTATTTATTTTATTATGAATTTATTTTTATATAATTTTATTAGTTTTTATTTCTATATATATTTTTTTGTATATTTAAGTAAACACGTGGTCATTTAAATTGGTAGGAACGGGTGGTCTAGAAAAAAGGGTCACGTGATTCCTTACAACCAATCACCTTGCTGCATGGTGGATTTTGGCCAGAGGCTACTTCCCTTGGCTTGGAGAGTTGGTCGCATCCACTTGCTATATGGACGCACTGTTGTTCACATTATTTTAGCTTTTTAGCTGTGAATTTGCCATTTTTTAGATTTGCTGTTGACCACGTGTTTGGTAAACTGTATTGAGTTATTATTATTGTTATTTTTTTGTTTTAGCTGAGCATTAGCTAGCATTTATTCCTTTTTATTTTTATATTTAATTGGTAAATGCTAAAGATTATCTCCTTTAATTTTTATATCAATTTCATTTTTTATATTTTTACTTTATATTAATTTTCTTTTCATTAAATATTATAATTATTTTCTTTTATTTGTAAAAAAGTGAATCAAATTGTTTCCTTTGCATATGTTATCATCGGATATTTTGATTAATTTAATTTGTTATTATTTCTTTCCGATCTTGGTTCTCCAAGGCGAATCACCTAAGCACTGATAGTCAAACGTACTGCAATTTATTATTGTATTGTTTATATTATGTATTATAATGAGTTAATGAATAAATAAAAACACAGGACAGAAAAAAGGAACGCACCCAACACGAGACGCATGGGTCCTAACAACACCCCCACATATATAAATTATATTATTATTATTATTTATATTATTTATTATTGTATTTATTTTGTTTTCACATTTTTGACCCAAATGACTTTAAATTATAACGACTCTGAAGAAAAAATATTTCTACAGAGGAACAACTATCGGCTGTATGGTGGCTATAAAAATAAGCTTTATCAAGACAAGATTTCATCTAATTTTAAATAAAAAAATAGTGAAAATGTTTTATAGCTATTTTTAAATTGTATTAGTTCGAATATAAAACTTAAATAAAGCTTTGTTTAAATTTATTTTGATTTTGTTTATATTATTTAATAATTTTATTTATTTTAATGAATAATTTTCTTTATATTAATTTATAGCCCTGTAATTAAATATTTAAATTAAATCATATTAAAATATTAATAATAATGATCTACTAATGAATTGATATGATAGATTATTAAATTTCAATTTCAATTATATTTGTCTAATAATGAAAGTAATAATCGAATTTCGTGTGCTCATTAAACATTATTTTTTGGAGAAAAAACATCACTGAAACCGAGTTTTTGCGTGGATCTACCACAACACACCATAGACTAAATACTAGCAGTGGGTCGTCTCAACAAATCTTATTTTGGAAAGAATAAAAAATTGGGGAAACATTGGACGAAGAGCTCAAAGAAGACTAAGTTGAAAAATAAAATAATTTTTTTATACAAAACCTGTGTTCATTCAAAAAGTCTCGGACTTATTGACCTGCCCTCGAATTCATTGACTGAGGAGTTATTTGAAGCGAGAGATCCAAATTAAGTAATTTAAAAAAAAATCAAAAATCAAAACTGTTTTTCCTCTTTATTTAGAATATGATTATTTATATAACTTCTAAACTTCAAACTTGATATAAAAAACAATGTTTTTCTTTTCCACTACTTATATTCTTCCTTTCACGCTTGAAAAAAGATTTTTTATTTTAAAAGACTCGAAAAGACTCGAAGTAAAAAATTGAAAATTGATAAACTTCTGGTTGACTTTATGAATGACATTAATAAATATTCATAATTTCTTAACTTTCCAATTACAAACTTTTTTGATTACTGTTTCATAATTAATTAGCAAGTTTTGTTCACAAACATTGGAATTTATTCAACATGGATTCTCCTTCCTTCATTTCTTTATAAACAATTCATTTGTTTAATTTTTTTTTTATTAATTTTGTTTATTTTTTCTAGATTTTGTAACAAATCAATCAGCCTAGAAGTTATGCAACCTGACTATCATATTATTAATTATTATTATTATTATTATTAATCAACATTTGAAATGCGATTGATAGAATAATTGGTTGTATGAAATTTTATAAGGCAATTGCAAATAAACAGTAGCGGAAGCTAGAAACATCATCTTTTCCAGTTCAGCCATTCAGATCTCATAATTTAAAAAGTAATCAACCAATTTGCTTGATATTGATATCAATATAAAGCTAAATAAATAAGCTTTAAAAATATATGCATGTTATAAATAGCCATTTCAAAAAATATAAGACTTTGTATACGCGCTTATGGGTTGAATCGATTTAATTGCACCCAAGTATATATATTTATATGTATACCTGAATTAAATCTATTAATCAAAAATATTTTTTATCTATCCAATAATCTATATATATAAAAAGGTTTTTGTCTGCACCCCCCCCCCCCATTGGTACTTTGACAAGAATTTTAAATAAAGATTTCTCAATTTACATGAATCGATTTAATTAAAATACAACTGAAAGCGTTTTGATTTTCAAACAAGGTATTGATAAATTGAAAATAAAAAAATATTAAAAAAAAAAATTGAATTAAATTCTTTATATAACCCAAGTTTTAATTTTAGGTTAACAATTACATATTAACAAATAATTCATTAAAAATAAAAAAATTTTTAAGCTTCAATAAACAGATCTATCCTTTGGAAAATATAGTAGCCATTCAATATAACTAATTGATGATAATATGATTATTTTATCTATAAAACAATCCCCAGACTAAAGTTCTAGGTCTTCCTCCCTTTGGATGTGGAGTGTGAATGACGGTGTCGTCACCAGAAGGCGCTTAAATACAGTCGATGAGAGCCACCCTCTTTCACCTCATCCCTGAGGCCAGCACAAAAGACTCAATGTATTCAACTCCACCTCGGTATTGTTAATTAAATCCACTAGGAATTCATACACATCCCATTCAAGTTAACAGTGATAAATAAGCCAACGACATAATTACCAATCAAGGAAGCTCTTTCACACATTTACGGAAATATCTTTCATTACTTCTACTAATATAGTACATTAAAGAGAATGTTTGTTCATGGTAATTTTAGAATCTACTATTATAAAATGAGTTTGGGAAATTCGATCACTATTGAAAATGCTTGTAATTAATGTTCGTTAATTATTATACGGATACAATTGAATTAACAAAGATTGAAAATGTCCAATATGAAAGGATTATAAAATAATCAAAATATCAATATCTCATAAGGACTAATCTGATTAAATTTTGCATATAAATTTATTATTCCTACTTAATCAGATTAAAATAATTTAAATTTATTCTAAAATATTGGAAATATTTTGTAGTATTTTAAATCAGGAAAATAATTTTTAAAAAAAATCAACAATAAAAAAAAAATGAAATTCAAAAACGAGTTCGAGTCCTCTCTTTGTTAGATTTTATTGTAGCCAATAATTTTTTAAAACAACCAGTTTTACACTTAAATAAAATCTTTATATTAATATATATATATATATATATATATATATATAAATATAGTAATTATTATTATTGCTATATTTACAGAATATTTTTGGCTATGACATTGTTAATGTTGTTCTGTCTTTTAAAAAACTGTTAATAGAAAAATTCCATTTTTAGAATGAAAAATAAATATAAAATGAATAATATACATAGACTAGAAAATAAACTCAGGAGTTTTTAAGTTAAATTTATGAAAAGGAATTTTACTAAAATGCCATTTTTTGAAAATTATATTATCTGAGTTGAAAATATAATTGAATTATAGATTATAATATTTATAAATATTTAAACATTGCTAACTTCAGATTGATTATGTCATATAAAAACTAATAGGGACCGTCATTAATTAATATTACAGATATTTATTCATTTAGATAATAATAGAAATTTTATTAATATTTTTTAACACATTTTTTTTTGGAACATATAACTACATATGTATATATTTATATTCCTAATTATAAATATTAATTTTATATTATTCCGATTAGAAATATTGATGTAATTTATCCCCCTCCCCGATCACTTCCACTTCTACTTTAAGTATGTATATTTAAATTATAATAATATTAATTATAAAATTAATTATAAAAGGATTAACATCAATGTATAATTTAATAATACAAACAAATTATTTTCAATAAATTATCAAAATCTATTATTTGTTAAACTTTTTACCGACCGACGATAGTAAGGTAGGTATTGTTTTCACACCAAATTGCTCACGTCGAGATTTTTACATATCTCCATCATGCATTTTCTTAACCGAAAAAAGTATTTTTAGCAAGATGTCTGTCCGTTCGTTCGCTGTGTGTCCGTATAGATATGTACAGCTTGAACGGCTCAATGGATTTTGATGAAATTTGGTATGTTTATTTAATGCATCAGTATGATGAATTGATCAACCTTTGGTGTATATCAGAAACCGAAAGTGGTAGTATTACCGATCGACGATAGGAAGGGAAGGGTTATTTTCACAACAAATTTCACATGAGGAGATTTTTTTACATATCTCCACAAATCATGCACTTTGTATTGGTTTTATCCTCGGGAAAATCATCTTCATTAGTTTTTTCTTAATTTAAAATTATATGACGTCACAGCCAGCTCTTATATATTATAAATAAAATCAAATAAAAAATATTTATGTTATATCCATATCTGTTTTTTTTTTATAATAGTTTTGGATTTAATTTACTAGCCAAGTGAAGTTAAATTATTGCAAATTAAATCCATTTTTTTTATTAGGTATTACTCCTAGTATATTAATATTTAACTTTATAATGTTAATTCTTACGATTAATACCGTAGTTTGATTTCATATAATATTATAATAATGATATATAATATATAACTATAATATTGTAAGTATATATATATATGATTAGATAGTATATATAAATGAAAGTTGTGTGGTTGGCTAGGTCGGCTAATGATCGCGTCAGATCACAATCGGGTCAGTAATTTTCAGTGACTTGGTGCGCTCCAGCTCCGCCCAGGTTTCATTCAGTTGGGTGCCAAAGGGGGGATAACTGAATAGTATTAAAGTTGACCTGCCAAAGCTCATCTGGTTCACTCTCATTCATTCAACTTCCAAACTCATAAACCTTTCACCCCGATCAACCATCATAGATGTATAAATTTTAAATTTGAATTTTATTAAATAATTCCCTTTGTATTTGTATTTGTATACGGAATACACTTTAGATTATCCTACACCAATCATTTATTCAATAAATAAATGAATGCTACATTAATCCGTTTATCCTCGTTGATTTCTAGGAAATAAAATTCCCTTTTTATTTTAGTTTCACTTGAGTATAAATATATAGTATAGATCTTTATAATATATTTAACTTACCCGTATTTAAATTTTATAACCGAAGAAAATATATTTCAGCTGAGCATATTATGTCTTAACTCGTTAATAATAATTATTATTATTTAAATATTATTGTACATCTGGATCTAAGCTCATTTTAATCAGTTTTCGTATTTAGTAATAATAATTATTATATACTTTCAAAACCACCTAGAATCTTGCTAGGCAGAAGTAATTCTCTTAGTTCTGCAGGAAATATGAGTTGAATACAAGGATATTATAAAAAAATTTGCTATTTATTGGCAAGCATACCAAGAAAATTGATCACCCTAATTACTAAAAACTAGAAAATAAACTATGAATAAATCAGAAAAAATATTAAAATTATAATAATTAAATTACGTCTCGTATACTTACACTTGTTAGCGAATATTTATAATCGATTTTTAAATTTTTAAGGATTCACTTTTAGGTACTTAAACTTGAAATTACAATGATTTGAACGAATGTATTGGACTGGAGTAAGATTCTTGGTAATTTACAAGTTTCTTTTAAGGGAGGAACAAATTTATGATCTAAAAAAGAAGTATTATCGTAGTTATGGCAAAATCAACAAAGAGCAAACGACTAAATCAATTAATTTATAATTTTTACAAATTAACATTATCAATCCTTTATATTTTTAGTTTAGTTTTAGTTGGATATTAATAAGTACTTATTAGGTATTAGAAAATAAATCCGAGAAATCATGAACAAGATAAGATCAACAAATGGAAAAGCCAACGTTTTCATTTTTAAAAATTTAGATACGTTTACACATTACAATGTGCAAACCTCTTATCAGACTCCATATATAAATCTATTCGAAGTTTTACAACTTGATAACAAGTGCAGTCATCCCGATTAGAGGAAAATAAATTCTTTAATTTATCTTTCAATAGATCATCTCAAACTAGCATTTATCGACATGGAGTCAACCAATCATGAACTTCAGAAAGCCCAGATGGAATCAAAGAACACACTACACCAAAAGAAAAGATGAGATCAGAGAAAATGATTGAAAAATTGATTTAAGCATTTTGTAGGGGGATTTAAAAAACATTGTGGAGGGAGGTGTGGCATATATAAATGATCTGTCGCACAGAAGGATCAAGTAGACTATATAAGCCAAAGAAAAAAGAAAAGTTTAGAAGTATTCTTCATGAATTCCAATGTATTTTGTGTTAAATTAATTTATATTTATCATTACATTTGTCCAAAAACTAATAAAATAACACTTTTTAGGGTTAACTTTATTCATCAATATATTTTCCTTCAAAAGTTATATATTCATTTCAACAGTTGAATATTTTTTATACCTTTTTGTAGAATGATTTTTCTTATCTTCCAAAGTGGATGATCATCATAAACAGTTCGTTATCTGGCGTTGTTTAAGAGAAAAATATGAATAATTTAAAAAAAGTTAAAAATTGAATATTATTTTTATTGACATTTATATAATTTTTTATAAATATATATGTACAGTGGTGCCTCGCATAACGAACGCCTCGCACAGCGAACGCTGCACACAACGAACCATAATAAACTAAATTTCATGATTCATACAACGAACATCGTTTCACACAACGAACTCGCCCGAGCTTCCACGATCGCTGCCGTTGTATTGCATCCCCTTGCGCAGGCACTGCAGGCAATCATTATAGTCACTGCACTTAACTTAAAAACGTATCGCGGCAATCGTTCTTCATTACCATATTCAATTATCACTATCATTCAATATTTTTTTTATATCATGGCTTCGAAAAAAAGCAGGAAGGTGATTTCTGTTGAAATAAAACAGGAAATAATTAGAAGGAGTGAATCTGGGGTAAAACAGTGTGACCTCGTCAAAGAGTTTGGCCTCAGCAAGACAACTATTTACACCATTTTGACAAATAAGAATGCAATCAAATCAGCCAAAGTAGCCAAAGGAGTATCAAAATTATTTCATGAAAAACATAAGTCTTCAATCCACGAGGAAATGGAGAGGCTATTAGCGATTTGGATTAAGGACAGGCAGGTGAAAGGTGACGTAACAACCCAAGATATTATCTGTCACAAAGCCAAGAGAATTTATGACGATCTAAAGAAAAACGTCCCTGGAAGTAGCAGCAATCAAGATAATGATGAAGAATTCAAAGCCAGCAGGGGGTGGTTTTTTAGATTTAATTATGTTTCTAAATATGTATCTAAATAAAAATAGTAAAAAAATTTTATCTTTTATTATGTCATCTTAGCATATTTTATGCTACAGAACGAATTATTTTTTTTCACATGTATTGTTATGGGAAAACGCGTTTCACATAACGAACTCTTCGCATAACGAACTTGCTCCTGGAACGAATTAAGTTCGTTGTGTGAGGCACCACTGTATTTAAATCTATACATTATTAATAATATATATACTATATATATATATTATGAAAAATTATTTCCGGGTTATTTTCACGTTAACGACAGCCCGAGAGTTGGCCTCGGGCTGTCGTCAGAAGCAGACGTGTGTCAGTGGTAGTGTTAGTGCCAAGGATTCTTCTGAGCTTCAGAACATAGTAAGTTCAATCGTCCACCCATTCAACCCAAAATCCCAACATCGACTCTTGGTCACACAGACTAAAACCCAGAATCCCAAAAAATCCCCCCTAAAAAAATTTATTCGAAAATGGTGCCGAAACATCGAGACTCAAATCTCACAATTAAACGAGAAAATAATTCGAAAATAATTTTCCATAATAATAAAAACTTACACATAAATCTAAACGAACAAATATATATATATATATATAAAGGGGGAGAGAGAGGGAGTATAGGTTTAGAAGATTTTATATAGGTTTATTTAAAATAATATTGAATCAATATAATACAGGATCTTAGAATACAAAATTCAATTGAAATTTTAGAAAAACCTTCTAAATAATACAAAATATATATTTACGTATATTAAATATATTTTTAATGTATCGAAAAAATTTAGATAAATAAAATCAATATATACAGAATTTCACTTTTTAGTGGTAGTATATATTTATTGTATATCGCTAAAAAGACTAATGAGGCTCATCGTTTGTATGTTAATATTCATTCTAATTGGTTTCGTTAAGGGAAATAAACCATCGCACCATTATAATTCATTGTTCGATAAAGGCAAGCGAATAAATAATTTGAGGAGAGGGTTTACAAAAAGAAAAAGAAAAGAAGGCTATTATTATTATTAATAATAATAATAAAAATAAAAATAATAATAATAATGTTATTAACAAGATAAAAATATATCTTAAAATGTTTGAACAGAGAAGGAAAAAAATTAGCTGTTTTGATAACAATAAATTCTTCACCAATCTTAGGGAAAATGTATTTTTTTTGCAATTGGAGTGAATAGATAATTTTAAAATAAAATTTAAAAAATGTATAAATATATTGAATTAAATTTCTTATAACTAGTACATATATTAATTTCAATCCCTTATGATTATATAATATATAAATTTAAATACCTGAAAGCGCACGGGGGCTACAAACTAATGGAAACAAAGGAAATATTAGGAAAAACTGATCCTATGTGTGAATAGAACAATAAGAGTCACAGGTGAAAAAGTGTCTCGCAAATGACAAGCCATGGATGGGAAAATGTTGATAAAATTAAATAAAATAATATAATAAATTAAATTATGGTAAAGTAGTTGACCACTGTGCCGGTAATTGACCATTTGATAGATGATTTTTGAACAAAATAAATGTTTTAATTTCAAATTAAGCTTGAGATATCGATAAATATCAAGAAGAGCCTCTTCCGGATTGCTTAACAATCAAACAGAGACCAATCGTTGCATTTATAATCAAATTGTGAATCTTTTAAAACAAGGGGTAAGCGTTATTGCATTTTAAAGTTAGTTTCTTAAGCAAAACATTAAGGATATGCTTTACTTTATTTTCAATATATTATGTTTTATTTAATAAAATATAAAAAAAAGTTTAATTCAATAGTTGATACTACAAATTATCAATTTGAAATATTTTCTTAATATGAACATTAACAATTATCAAGGGGATGGTCCATTTCTGAAACAAATTTCAAATTATTTTTTTAGAAATTGACCGGGGGTGGTCAATTACTTAAATATGGGTATTAATATAATAATAAATATCTTTTATTAAATTTATGATTTATTTAAATAAAATAAAGAAAGAATAATTAGAAAAGATTAAAAATGAGGAGCAAAGGAAAAAGAAATGAACGAAAAATTTGGATAGCGGAAAAAAAAATTAAGGGAGGAAGACAGTTTGTAAGGAAAGTGTTAATAGTTCTGAATATTCTGACTTCAGTTTTAAAATATCACACATAATAAAAAAATTGTCTTGAAGTCAGTGATGAGGATCAGAAGGCTCTAAAATTCAATGATTGCATGTGGTCCATTTTCCACTGGTTGCACGTGGTGTTTTTTTATTGGTTGAAAGTTCGTGCGGAGTTTTTGTGAGTAATAGTCACGCAAGTGATTAAGCAAACAAAAATCTTTATTCAATCAATGATATATTCTCCATCGTTTTCTATAATCTTTTCTCAACGTTCTGGCAGCATACGGAAGACCCGGTAATAAAAACTGGGCAGTTTAGATTCGAAGAACGAAGAGACGCCGATTTTCATGGCCTTTAAAGAGTCAAAGTTTTTTTCATATAAATAATTTTGCTTAGATCGGAACAAGTGATAATCTGTTGAAATTCGCGAATTATTGAGCACTAAAGTAAGTAAAACATCGTCATCTATGCCAAAAGATCGACGAGAGCGTGGCTCGTCTTTATGGTTAAATACTCTGCGGTGAAATTTAGCAAACCATTTTTCCACAGTTCGTTTAGCTGATGCTGTTCCTGATAAACATCCTGAATGTTCTTTACGGCTGCGACAACGTTTATTCTCTTCCGAAACTCGTAAAGCATAACATGCCGTAAATGCACCTTATCGATACTCATTTTTAAAGTGATATTTCTCGAAGCAGTTTGTATGAAAACAAATGATTTTATTTATAATAAAAACTGAAGACGTTACCTTTCCAACGTTATATAGTATGTAGATGGAAGTTATTCATAACAACACTACGACGTTTATAACTCCATCTATTGAAACTCCATACGAACTTTTGCACTCACCTAATATATGGGAGATTACTTTCCCGAAAAAATCATACAATTTACTGAACAAGAAGCCACGATTTCATCTATGGAGATTACAGGAGATTTATGGAAATGTCCAAAAACTGCTGACATCCTTGATTACAATTGGAATAACGTAGTATAGGTACCTCGAGCAATTAGCAAAACAAGAAATGTTAACTAATTCCCGATATGAACTGTAAATAAAATAAATTATAAGAAATTATAAAAAATATTAATAAAACCAATGCTTAGTGTATTTTATTCCAATTATTTACTTTAAACTCATTTTAGGTTGATGTTTAATTACTAAAACTTTAGATTTTAAGATAGCCAATTACTAGAACAAAAAATACGTTTAGAAAAAAATTAAAAAAAGATATATTTAAATATACATTTCCCGAATATTTGTGTTATAGTAATAATTAAAAGTAGTTATACAATATGTTAGCACTTGTTTTGTTGTTATTCTCACTTTTGTTACAGAATAATAGTGTTTTTTTATCAAAATTTCTCTTAAGGCGGTCAACTACTGGTACGTTTACCCTAATATGAATAAATTTCGACCAGTAGCCAGTGATATTTTAAATAAAAACATGCAATATGATGGAAAATGATGATTGGATAAAGCTATCGGATTTCGTCAAGGAAAATTGGTAGGGACCCGGCGAAACAATGATATAATAATAATTTATCCAAATGAAAAGTGTAAAGATTTAAAGTAATAAAACAATGGGGTTTGAGATTATATATAACAAAAAGTAAAACAATTCAATAACAAATAAAGCAATTGAAGTAAATAGAAATTTCTGGTGGCAAAAACAATAAAACCCCGTAAAAACTTTAATTATTGAAAATTTATAATCATGAAAATCGGACAATCATAATCATGAAAATCGAATTTGTTTAATGAATTGAAATGCAAAAAATAATGTTAGCAAATAGGTAAGCCCATTGTATAGTAAATCTAAACTTATATTTACTTATACAGAAATTAATTTTAAATATAATTAATTCGAAAAATTATAGCCAAGCAACTCGTCTTGATTAATGCTATAATGTACTCCCATAAAGGAGGCTCCATTTATTAAATCTTAGCAGTTAGACCAAGAAAGAGGTCGAAGAAACTATTTCTTGCCCTGAGTTGAATTATAAAAAATGAAAAGTGGGGGTTTTATTCAAAAATGCGAACCCCTGAAAGTTCTCTTTGCTTTTCTGAAAGTTACCTAATTAATTACCATTTTTTATAATATTGAAATTACATAAAAAATTATTAAATACAGTTGAATTATAAAAAATGAAAAGTGGGGGTTTTATTCAAAAATGCGAACCCCTGAAAGTTCTCTTTGCTTTTCTGAAAGTTACCTAATTAATTACCATTTTTTATAATATTGAAATTACATAAAAAATTATTAAATACAGTTGAATTATAAAAAATGAAAAGTGGGGGTTTTATTCAAAAATGCGAACCCCTGAAAGTTCTCTTTGCTTTTCTGAAAGTTACCTAATTAATTACCATTTTTTATAATATTGAAATTACATAAAAAATTATTAAATACTTATTAATTAGGTAGTATATATAATAAATTTTTAAATAAAAATATTTAAAATCAAAAAGGTTGGCAAATTCGATACTTGCCAAAAAATGATATGATAATGATAATTTAATTTTCAAAAAATAAGAATGAGTATTGATAAATTTGGATTGTCAAGTCATTTGATTTATGATACATTCCCTTTAATAGAAAAATCTCTTATTTTCTACTTTTTCTAATATTTTTCTACATTTAATGGAATAATTTTATATTTATAAAAGAAGTTAGCTTATTTTTTAAATATTATTTATCAAAATGATAAGTATTATTGTTTCTATAAGTTAGTAGATATGAAATATTTATCACATGACCAAAATTAAATCTGACGTCAGTATGCAGCAGAGCAATAATTATGGTATACAAAGATAAACAAATTGCTTGACAAAAATAAATCATAAAATTAGGAACTTTTTTCGAACTTATTTGAATTTTATATAATATTATATAATTAATATTATAAATACAAATTTATTTTAATTAATAAAAATATTATTTCATAGATACAAGTTCTAAAAATTCTTAAATTCATAATTATTTGTTATTACGTCATATGAGTACTGTTTTTTTTAATGTATAAATAAAAAAATTTATGAACAGATTTTTTTGGATTATTTATATTGTTCATAATAATCTTTCATTTGTGAAATTATCCTATTAGAATGATTGATAAATAATTAATTCAAATATTTATTATTAGGGGGTTTTCTAAGGAGTTAGAATAAATTATTATGAAACATTTAGGTATTATTATTTTCTTTCTTTTCTCAAAAACCACCTTGACCTTGTTTAAGTTTATACTTTAATTTAGTGATTTAGATAATAAGGTATAATCTTTTTTCGATATTAAACTATTTATAAATATCACTAAATGTTTTTCTGTCTATTATAAATATCTTTTGATTTATTTAAATATATATAGAATGTGTATATATTTATTTATAATTTGCATTTGTCAAGATAAAGTAAAATTGCCGATTAACATGAAAACCATTAAAGTATCCTATGAATAGAGAAATAGATGGAGACAAGAAAACTCATCGTCAAGGAGAAGTTATTCCAGGAAAAATACAACTTAACTAGAATTTTATTGTACAGTTTTATCAGGGGTTAGGAACGTTATTTAATATATATATATATATATATATATATACTTTATATAAAAATTTAGACAAATATAATATATACAAGGGTCGATAGTTCTTAAACTAACAATGATAACATAAAATTTTTTTTTTTTATTTTTCAACGTATATGGTGGGCTGTAAAGTTTCATAGACCTGTGTTTAGTTGTTTATTTGTGGCGATCGAAAAGCTAACAAAGTTTCATATTTCCTGAAAAATGGTTAAAATAGAGGTACTTATTGTAATTAAGAAATGTGTTTAAAATATCTCAACTACCTTTAAAAATCTTCTCGGAATTTTGTTTGAATAAGTTTCAATACACTTGAAATGTTCAATGTTATGACTTTTGTTTAATCGACTGTTTACAAGTGCAGATTTTCGACAACAGTTTTATCTTAGAAAAAGTAATAGACGAAGTGAAATTCTAATAGTGACTAATTATTTGATACATTAGCGAATATTAGGGAAAGCCTTTCCTCGCCTCCTTGAAATGATTAAAATGTTGAAAATATTAACTAATCTAAATAAATTTAATACATAAAACAATAAAATCTCTATGAAATTATAAAATAATAATGAAACAATTTCTATATTGTAAAATAATAATAGAAAGAATAAAGAGAAAAACTGTAAATAAAAGAAATACCAGGATTGTGTATTGTAACTATTGTTAACACTTGGATCCCAGATCCAAAAATAAATATTTGCTATATACGTCACACAAAACATATTAAATAATTAAATAAATTATCAGCTAACAAAAAGAACAATAACCGAATTAATTTCGTTGAATGAATTTGTTTCAATTTAAATCAAAATATTTTTAATCAAATGTATTTCAAAAGACTAAAAATTAATAGAATTTTTATTATTTATGTAAAAATAATCGTAGAAATTGATATTGAATAAAAATTTGCAATAATAATAAAAGAAAAAAAGATTTTTAAATATACTCATAATCTAATTTAATCACTCATCAATAGATGGCGTGCGCCTTGCTTTTAAATATATTTATTTAGTGAATATATATCAATTATTTACTTAGATAATTTATTTTTTCTTCAGTTATGTGTAATTAGATATTCTTTAATTTAATGGAAAAATAAATATTATTATATACTTCTATTTATATTTTTATAGGTTAATAAATATAAATATTTAAGTATGTATACGATATACAATGCATATAATTATCTGAGCGTAATTTGCACTGAATATAAATAAAAACTTAATATATTTAAAAACATGAATAAATTAATAAATTTCTAAATAATAACAGATTTTTTTTATAAATGAAATCTAAAATAGCTGATATATTGAATGGATTAATTTAAAGTTAATTTTAAAAAAATACTCCAAAAAACAGTATAAATTGAAATTAATTTTATAGAAATGTAGATAAAATAAGTTAAAATTTAAATAAAATTAGATTCTTAATTGAATCATTAAAATAATATTTACCTACTTAACATTTTTAGTATTGTAATTTGTTCCCCCTTGCACGCCCTTTCCTCTTCGAGTATATATTTGATCTTATCCAATACGTTCATTATTGAATTTATTTTTATTAATTTAAAGTTGAAATTTCAGAATGCAACAATTATTAAAACTAATAAAATTTTTCATAAAATTGTATCTCTCCCTCAAAATTGTCAGTTAATCTCAAACTCTCATTTATTGCCTATCATAATAAACTTAATATTATTTAATTTTTATAATTTATAATATTGATTGATTTAATTTTATATTTTTATTTTAATATACTATCAAAATTTTTTTGTCAAAATTATTAACTAATAATTTTAATTTATCTTCTTTCAAATATTATAAAAGGTTTAATAAAATAAGCAATTATTTAAAAATTATAAAATATTTTTTTTTGTAATTTTCTTGGTTTTTGAGATCAATTTCTATTTTAGCTAATTTACTTATTTGAAATTAATTATTTAATTTTAAATCTAATTGTAAGTGAACTTGATGAGATTCGATAATTCGAACTCAAGTTTGCCGTATCCTTCAAATATTTTAATTAGTGAAAAATATTAAGCAAATTTTCAATTTTTATTTATTTATTATATTTTTTTTTATTAATCAATATACTTATATATTTATTTTAGAGAGAAAAGTTATTTCAACGAGTCTTTGAAAAATATACGAATTGATTTGAATCAATCACTGAAATCGAATGAAAAACTGAATTCAATATATTACTGTCCAACATTTTATTTCTTTTGAACATCAGAAAGAATTGTTTCTGGGATTGAAAATGTTGTCTGCATAGTATAATCTCAGGCAGTTGCCGAATAAATTGTCCGTTGTTTAAAATACAACCCTCAAGGGATTGAACGTGGGGTAGAGGGATGAATGCGATAAGAAACGTAGACGTCACAACATTGGGTTCTATCTTTTTTTATGACTGGAGACAAAACGTAATTCCATCGTTCTAAAGGAAAAGAAGGCAAAATATCGAAATATATAAACACTTGAACAGGGTTCTATAATTTCAATCTGGACATTTGCCCTATGAAAAAACATATTGTATACTTATATCATTTAAATAAAATATAAATAATATAACGAGCATTACTTTTATAAAACTTTTATATAATTCTACGTTTCTTAGAAAAAATATATTTTGATAAATCTAAGTCATAATACTGGTGGATAAAAAATTAGATTTGACTAGGCCTTCTTCCCAAAAAATTAATAATGTAAGAATTTAATAATGTAATATAATATGTAATGTAAGCAATGTATTCTCTTAATCTTTCCACTTCCCTTACTCCACCCTTAACTTAAATTCATTAATCCATCCAACTCTTTTCCCTCTGTAAATAGGTAAATTTTCCCTTCTTTCCCTCTTTCTTTAATTAAGGGATTAATAGGTTTTCATTGCCATTTTCCTATAATTTATATAAATATATATTTAAATTGTTATATTTCTTTCATAAGATATGATCGAGATTAATTTGTATTTTTGTAATTCATTTTATATTATTTTATACTCTTTATGTAAATATTTATTTATAATAAGTAAAAAATAAAAATAATTATCAAATAAATTTATGTTATAAACATTTGTTAACATTTTGTTAAATATGTATTTACTCCTATTAACTTTTCTTTATTAAAGGATTTATATTTGTAAACTTTGTATCTTTTTTCTGGCTAAAAAAAACATTGAATTTGAAACCAAGGGATCAAACTTCAGCAAGATCACTTATTGTTAGATTTAAAATTATACCTTAATGTGAAGGCTAGCTAAAATGAGCATAAATACAAAAAGCCAACAAAATCAAAGACAAATGTAGAGATGAAGGTTAAAGAGGTTTGTTTTAAAATTTAATGATTTTTTTGAATAAATAGAACATTTGTAACATCTGTGGAAATAAAGACGTTAATAAAATTTACATATAACAAATAATAATTAAAATTTAATAACAACAAATAAATAAATAAATAAATTGTTTGGTTATAAAATTTTAATACCATATTGCAGAGAAAAATCTAAATATTTTATGATATTAAAATTAAATTCATTTAATTCAATAGAAATAGAACTTAACCAAACATGAAAATTCATTGCCCTATTAACTACCACAATTTTCTATTTATTTTAATTATGGAATTTTAACATTACCATTACTCTAACAATAATAATCTTGTTATAATATTAGTTTTAATTAAAATAATAATTAAAAAAATAAAAAAAATTATAAAACAACGTTTTGCTCGTGGACGAAAAAATATGTAATTTTAAGAAAATCATAATTTTTTTAAAATTTGTTTCATACTAAAAACAAAATTTGGGCCGTTTTTGGGAATAATGAATTCTCAAACAGACATTTTTATTTTACTAGTAATAATAATAATCTGATCTTATCTTATTATACTAGCAAAAGTTGTATTTATATTCGAATATTTTTGAGAAATTAAACCGCTCTAAGGTTTTTTGAAATATCATAGATCATTTTTATAAAGAAAAATCGATATTTATTGGTTTCAGCCTCGGAAAAAATAATCTTTCTTAGTTTTTTCCTATTAAAAAATAAGTTTACCTGTGGCCAGGTCCGAACCGACCGACGGTTTGAAGTAAATTAATTTCCAGCTACAGAAACAATTTCAAATAATTTTAATATATCTATTAATGTAATAAAAAACAGATATGGATACATAAATAATAAATATAAACATTTTTAATTTTATTTTATTTATAATATATATGCAAGACCAAGCTGTGACGTCATGAATGACTGGATGACGTCATATAATTTTAAATCAAGAAAAAACTAATAAATATGATTTTTCTCGAGGATAAAACCAATACAAAGTGCATGATTTTTTCGTGGTGATAAATAAAAAAATCTCCTCATGTGAAATTTGGTGTGAAAATAACATATAATATACCAAATTTCATCAAAATCGGTTGAGCCGTTCAGGCTGTACACATCTATACGGACGGACAGACGGACAGACATCATGCTAAAAATACTTTTTTCTGTTAAGAAAATGCATGATTCGTGGAGATATGTAAAAATCTCCACATGTGAAATTTGGTGTGAAAACAATACCTCCCTTACTATCGTCGGTTGGTAATAATCTGGTGCGCGTGCGCGCATCACTCAACTTTCACTTACCACCCTGAAAATTTGAAAATTCGTCATTAAGGCCTCCTCAGAGAATTTCCACGTGGATAACACCAAACTCATATTATAGATCACTTAATTTAACATCAATATAACGAGTTTAATCAAAATCGTTAGACCCGTTTTGGAGAAAACCGCAAAAAAGTGTAAAATCAATTATGTAAAGTGCCAAAATATTATAAATAAAATAAAATTAAAAATATTTATTTTAATAACATTTTGTAATCAAATTACGAAATATATATTATGTTATATCCATAGGCTATACTTTTCTGTCTTTCAGTGCATTAATACGTACGTTTAAGGGCTGTATGTTTTATGACTATTTTTTTTTAAATTATTTGAAATTGTTTCATATATTTTGTCATTTATTTATTTTAAATAATAATCTCTTAATCTTGAATATTCATAGTTCATAAGGAATAATTTCTTAAAGTACCGAGCGGCGGCTTATAATACTTGATACCTCTATTCGTTAATTACATTTAATTGATTAATTATAAATCAATTATATTATATTCTATACTATCTAGGGACCCATTTAAATATCTACAAATATTTTCATAAGTCTAGCTCAATTTAAAAATAATGAAATATCAATTTAAATTATTCATTGAAGCGAATAGACAAACATGAAGTGAAGTTGATAAGAACTTTGTAAAAACTCTTTAGGAAGTCGTTTCTTAAAATAAATAAATCCACTTTGAAATCTGATCACTTTTAAATAAATCTTCTAATAAAAAATTATATACAAATTCCTAGTGTAAACATGCACTTAAAATGTGGATTTATAATCTCAAATTTCAAATTTTTGAATTAATTCAATATTTGACCTCCACTTCTATAAGTTATGTTTATATATAGAGAGATCCACCGTAGTTAATTAGTAATACAAATTTTAAATTAAGTGGTCTCACAGTTGCATTTGTTCCAAAAAGCGGATCACTATTTCCTTGTTCATTTGAAATATATAATCTTCATTTTTTCCTTCCCCATCCTCTTTTCTTTTATAATAATACGAGATGCTCAACCAGTATTTAGTACTCTACGGACCTAGACAGTGAAACAATTGAACTCTGCCCCCTATGTTAATTAGTATTTTTTAAAAATCTCCAGGTAATTGCTTTTCAGTTTATTCTATTTCAATCTTCATTTTATTCTTTTTTTTTTTTATTTTTTAATTTAATTTAATAAACATAACGATACCATGACAGTTTTATATTAAATAATGCTTAGAATGATAAAATGATACATTGCGTAAGACGTAACTGAAAATACGGGCTTCGGGAGCATGAAAGTCCTATAATTATACTTCAACCAAAAAAATTCGTGATTAACTTGATTATTTTATTTAATTTTTATTAAAAAATAAAAATATAGATTTTTTTAAATAAAAAATTTTCTTTTTAAAAAATCGAGAATTTTTAAATTTGTTAATAAATTTGATAAATTGTATTAATTACAAACAAGGCCGGTTCTAGGGTTTTGAGTGCCCAGGGCAAAACCAAATTTGGGGCCTTTTCATACAAGAATATACAAATTTACTTCAAATGAAAAAATAGTAAAATAGGCAAAAAATAGTGCATGTAAAAAATATTTTTTATTTTTATATCGGCGCCGTTCAAAGTTGGGCGCCCGCGGGCAGACCACTGCATATCCCAAGATTAGTGGTGAAATGTTGGGAAAGATTGTCGTTAAACTTGTCAAAGATTTACATTTAGACATCAAAGAATGTGTAGGAATCGGAACCGACAGCTGCAGTGTAATGTCTTCAGATGTTAAGGGGACTCCGAAATCATGAAAGAAGCAGTACATGCTGTCAGATGTCCGTGTTTTAACCATGAGTTGAATAACTTATTATCAAAATTTAACAACGTACAAAGTGTAAGGATAATCAAATCTGTAGTTTTTTTTCGGCTTCAGCATAAAGAAATGTCGTTTTTGAAGGTGCCTTGAGAGAGAGAAATGAAGACCTTCACGAATTCAAGGGTACAAAGATATCAGTCTCTCTGGAAACCCGATGGGTGGAAAGACATCGGATCTTGTGCTAACCGATTATAACCTTGTCGAATCAAATGAGGGGTGTTACCTTTGACGGCGAAGAGGACCTCAAAAACTTTCTCAACAACTTCTTCGACACCAGACCAGGTGATTTTTGGCGGAATAACATCAACAAATTGGTCGAGAGGTGGGAGGGGGTGGTAAAGAGTAACATCAAATACATAATTGATTAATTTATGGTTATAATTATTGTTCTTTGATTAAATAAAGCTCTTTAAAAAAACGCACGAACTTATTCCCCAACCAATATTAAAGTTAGCGAGAATAGTGATTATTTTCTTTCTGTAAGTTTGGCAACATTTATATTACTAAGACATAAATAAAGATAGTAAGATTATTTATTAAAATAAAGTTGTTCACATTTGTCTGTGTGTGTAGAGAAGATTACGCAAAATCGGTTTGAGCTAGAATAATGATATTTGTTACACGGACATTATTTAAAGTCCGTAGTTTTCTATCAACTTTTGAGAAAGAGGGTCATTACCTACCACGTTTTCATTTTTTTTCCTCTAAACTGGACGTAAAAATAAAGATATATGTTTGATAGTTTTTCACATGATTCAAAATTGTATAAAACTGCTATATATAGAATTTCAGCTTGATTGAATCGCTGAAAGTACCAGAATTAATTTTTTAACACTGCAAATCTCACGCGACAACACGTGACGTGGTACCATCAACAAAGAGCCAAACACGCGCTAGTTTTATAAATATTATTTATTAATTTTAATTTATAATTTAATTAATTAAATTTAATTTAAATATAATACATGTTAATTAATCAAATTCAAATTTACGAGATAGTCGAGTGGAGACACTCCTTATTTTTTTTCTTAATTTGATTAATTTTACAAGTTTAACTTCATGGAAAAGCTATCAAATTAATCCATTATAAAAAAAATTATTATAATATGTACTATCTAAAATAAAAAATTCGAAAAATTTTCTTATCACCCCCCCCCCCCCCAACCTCAATAGTTGTTACCTCATTTGGAGTAATTTACCCCCTTGTCTTCACTGCTGATATATGTGGTATATAAATTATTTAAAAATATTCAGCTAAACTACTTCTTTTAGTATATTGGATAGTTTTTATGAGTTTACTCCTTTTTTTTATAATCCTTTATGATGTAATTTAAATAAAAATAAAAATAAATAAGTCAAGGATTTTTTTTTATATAGAAAATGATTTTAATAATATATTATTAAATAAAAGTTGAATAGAAATTTTTTTTTCTTTTTTTTTTCAAAATGTCAACAATTCCTTTTGCGCAATTGTTTTATAATATTCGTGCATTCTGGCTGGATGTAAAGGGAAGCTAGTGAAGGCATGGAGAAGGCGGGGGGGGAGAGTGTAGGGTGACTCTAAACCTCTACACTTGGCCTCGTTTCCTTGTTTTATGAGTAATGGAAGAAAAAGGAGTTTCATGAGAGCGCTTTTGGGATGAGCGGAGGACGGGGGGGGGGGGTGGATTTGAGAAAGACAGGAGGAGGGGATAGGCAAATATCTGGAAACAGTCCGTTTGTCGACTTGGTCCGCGAGGAGTAGTAGTAAAAGGAGTAAAGAGAAGGGGGAGGGTGGTTTCCGAAGGGGTTCGTCGCAGGAGGGTTATTTTGAGGTCTGCATTGGGGCATCGCCACTGCGTCACATTGCGCCACGGCTACGACCCCCGGCCAAGGGGCGTGGTCTCAGAGATCAATGAACGTGAGGGAGGTACTGTTGCTTGCACCCCCATCGCCGGGGTTGATTTCCCTTTTTTTCATTTTTTTTTTTTATTTTTTTTATTTTTTTTTAGATCTCAAAATTTATAACATCATCAGTCGATGTAATTGGGTCAAAAAGAACACAGAGACTAATGATTTTTTTTCTTTCTTCCGTCACACAAAAATGAATTTATTTATCGAAAGATTTTTTTTTTTTAAATTGATATTAGAGTAATAATAATAAAAATATAACAATCCCATTGGAGATAAGATTCTATCTACATAATTTAAATATTAATTTATTTACAAATAAATATATACCTATCTATATGTATAGAATATAATTTATGTATATAATATGATGAATATTATTAAGAATGTACTATTTATTTATATACAAAATAATAAGATATATATCATTAAATAATTTGAATAATTTAAAAATCAATTTAATTAATTAATTTAAAAAAAAACGATTTCACTTTAATGAAGGGTTATAAATAGAAGGGATATGTTTTGTATTGTATTTTTTCTTTTTTTAGATATTTAAAGATGAACGATTATTTATTAAAAAATTTAATAATTTCTTTTTTCTCAATTTTATTATTTTTTTTTTTAAATAAAACCGCTAGATGTGTTTTTATTTTATAAATTATATTTCATTTCAAATAAATTCGAAAAAAAGCGATGAAGGGGGCAAACAGTTTTATGTTTATTTTAAATTATTTTTGTGGCAGTTAAAAAAATTTACTTAACCTTTTTGTGAAGGAAAATAAGAAAAAAGATCACTATTAGTTTTAAATTGGAATTAATAATTTTAGCTAAAATATTTTTTTATTCAAATTGACGTAATTATAATTTTATGTAGAATTATGGCTTTTTTTCATTTTGTCATAAATGAGACGGTTTTTGATTATTACATTAACGTCGATTAAAGATAAAAATTAATAAAATAGTAAAAAAAAAATTGAATCCGTAACCCCTCCCCCTTTCATATTTGAAAATTTAAAACTCCTTAGGAGCAGTTCGACCAAAAAATATGAATAGATGTGGACCTCGAAATGCACCCATTTCTACACTTAATGATATATATATATATATATATATATATATATATATATATATATAATACTTATATAATTAAATTATGAAAAGCAAATAACGAATTTATTAAAGTTCAAAAATTCATTTGAATCTGAGTTTCTCCCACTTCAATAAATAAAAAAACACTTGTGCAAAATAATGTATATTTATTTATTAAAATTCCCATTCAAACAAGTCCATTCTATTAATCCAGAGAACAAATAACTACAAAGGGTTTTAAATTAAAATAATATAAAACATTAATCTCAATATGTAGATTGTAGATCATAGAGACTAAATATTATTGTTTTCACTTAATTAATAATATTTATTCATAATTTATAATTTTACTTTCATTATTTTTATAATAATAATAATGCTTTTAATAATAAATGAATTCATTTTTTTAAAAAAAAATCTCTACTTTGAATAATTCAATTTAAATTAAATTTATAAAGATCAAATAATATAAATAAATTTGTTTCCAAGAGTATATTTTTTTGTAAAAGATAATAAAAATCCATAGAATAGTTTTAAAGAAAATCTTTGAAAACTTCTAAAATATAAGACTAAATCAATAATACTATGACTACTTCTTTTAGTTATATATACTTTATTGAATTATCATTCAAAATAATAATTTAATTTTATTTATCGATCCATTTAATTCGTTCATATAAAAAATAACGATATTTTTTTTATTGTTTTTTTTTTATTCAATTTTTTCATATCAAATTATTCACTTATCTACCTCAAGGTCTTTATCTGTTCCCTTAGGTAAAAAGGTTAAAATTAAATTTTCAAAAAAAAAAATCTATTTTACTTTTTCATCAAAATATAAATATAATAAATATTGTATACTTTGATGTACCAATTCTGCTTACTTACTTTTCAATTTTTCAAGCTGTTACCTTTATTTATTTTTCATATGTGTTTAGGCCACTTGTGGAGTCTCTCTGTTCACACGCGTCTTTTTCACTTCCCTTCCGTCACTCTTTCTTTATTTTCTCGTATTTTCTCCTGTCCAATCTCTGTTTCCCTTTTTTTTCCTCTCCCATTTCCACACTCTATCATTCACATTCTCTCTAAACACAATCATCCCTCTTCTTACAAAATCTCTTGTGCCCCCTAACTGAGGTGGGGATATTGAGAAGCCGCTGAGTGGGATATTGGTTATGGGAAATTACATATAAAACAAAAATAAAAACTCGTAAAGTTGAAATGTTTAAATGTTTAATTAGGTAAATTTTAAGAATTAAAAACGTACATAACTTTCCCATTGCATGTTAACGTTTCGAAACAGTTGATTCGTCAACTGCTAAGCTGTCTGAAAGTTATTAGACAGTTTGAGTTGGACTCTCGTCCAAAAAGTCTTGCAATTCTTGTCTTCGAACTTTTTTCGAACAATATTTCAATGTTCAGTAAAGGTAAAACACACGCCATATTCCTCATACACGCAATGCGTCCTATCACTCCTTCGACACAATTTTCGACACAAATTTAGATAAATTTTAAAATAATTTTAAAGAATGTGGAAAAACGTAGAATACATTATACTCCTTGCAAAAGAAAACAAATTACAAGCCTTAGAAATAAATATGGTGAAATTTAAGATATGGTGATCTTCAAGATGGTGTACAAAACAAATCCTCCTTGCACAACGGTTCACTTATAACTAAAGTAGACAAGATTCAGGTGTTGTCGTAGGTAACTACTATCGTCGCACAAGACACCAAAAGCGTTAATTTATATCACTAACCCCTCGGTTTTACCTATCCATATGTCGGTTTGTAATAAACGTAACTGATAAACAAAGCGAAGATTTTTGTCTGATTTTGTTTTGTTGTTATCATAAAGAGATTAATGCACCTAAATTTTATGACAAGTTATGTCCTATGATGATGATATGATATACAAGTAGATTAATAAAACGACAATGACAAAACTAGTTCGTCAAACTTCATAGAGTTGATTTCTCATTAAAAAGTGATATAGATGTCCAATTGAAGCCATTGATAAAATATAAGCGATAATTAATAACGAACGTTATATTTCAATATGGATGAAAGCATTGAAAGAGAATTTATCATATATATATATTTATATATATATATATAGTACCGGGACCCCGAGCCTCGGCTCGGTACTTAAGTTAAAAAAAATGATTCATTATTATTGGATTTGGCTGGTAATATTAATACCTGGGACACCGAGCTCTCGCTCTACCCTTTAAAAAATATTGATACACAATTCTTTAATTATTTATTACAATTATTAAATGTTACACATTTGCATCAATCTGATTAAAATTAATGAACTTGTGCTCCTCAATAATACATAAATATATAATATATAGGTACATATATTTTTTTTCTATAGTGTTTTTTTGAAAAACTGTTTAGCGCCCCAAGTGGTTATAAAACAAACTAAAGACAAAAAAACGTGCTTTGCAGCTTTTCGGAATTAAAAAAGCAAAATTGGCAGTCGTGGGACTGGCCGACAGAAGTGAAAACTTCTGCGTAAGAAATTTTAAAACAGACGAAATTCGCGCTATTTCACGAGAAAGATGAATTTCATATGCATGTATATATATATAACTTATATATTATTTTAAACATATATTTTAAACAAATTTGTAACTTATATTTATATATATATAAATACACAACTTTGTTTAAAATATTGCAATACGAACTGTTTTATAATTCTTATCTCTAACATAAAATATATATTTATTATGTGAAGTTCATTTCGTATAATTTTGATTATATATGTATATATGAAATGAACTTTACATAATAAATATATATTTATATGTTAGAGATAATTTATAAAACAGTTCTAATGACAATTCAAATTTCGCGCTCTGTTATAAGAAATTTGAAAGCAGATGGTTTCATGGTGTTGGTCACGATCACGCGAGTTCTATACTTTTTCCCCATCCCGCAAAAGTGCTCAACGCCGCTAAAGAAGTTTTCACTTCAAAAATTATTTAATATTTGGAAATATATCTGACTTATAGAAAAAATGAATATTAATTAAAGAAAGAAATAGTTTTTAAAATATCCTGAATAATATGTAACAATTTTCAAGATAGAAATTTATTACAATATTACAATTATTAACTGTTGCATCATTGCATCAATCTGATTAAAATGAATGGAACTTCGGGTACTCAATAATAATAAATAAAATAATATTAATAAATATATTGAATAATATTTTATTGAAAAAATATTAAAACTTATAAAACTATCTAAAACTTTATTAATAAAAGAACAATGAATAAATAAATATAGAATAGTAATTTATTAAAAAGTAAACAATAGATAAAAAGAAAAAAAAATAACAAAATCATTATTTTCATTTTTAAATAACGATTCACCCGGCGAGTTTCGAACCGACGAAATCCACTCGTTAAAACATCAGTCCAACCGCTGGACTATATGTATTTAGATAAAAAATTGTCATTTTTTTACTGTCTTAGCAGGCAGTATTAAAAATTTTGACGTTTTCCATATAATATATAATTTTCAATTAAGAAATTAATAATGAAGCTGTATGTTTCAAGAGATATCATCAATAAAACTTAATTTTTCTTTATAAATACTATATCTAGTGTGAATTTGAAAAAAATCGTTAGAGCGGTTTTTGAGAACCATGATATATAGATAAATACATATATACAATTTTAGCTAGCATAATAAGATAAGATATATATATATATATATATATATATATATATATATATGAATACTAAACTAAACTAAATAAATACCCTTTTTTGACTTACCAGCCTTTACCATTTTACTAGTTACATAATCTATTTATTTTATATTTATTTACATAATATTATTTTTATTTTTTATTAAATTATAGATTACATGAGCTTGGCGAGGTTCGATGTCTCACCCTCAAGGACTATAACCACGATTTATTTTTTTAATTCAACAAGTCCATGTTTATTAGCCAATATATTAAGAGATTGTTCTATCAGTATCAGTACATACTAAAGATGAAGATAAGTTTAAATTGTTTTTGTGATCAACTACTGATTCGCTATTACACATTATTTTACATTATTAATATTTTATTTACATTTCATTTTACTTATTATTCTGTCAACTCACCAGAAAAGGTTAAAAAAAATAACCTGGAAATTACAAGTGAAAAGAAGGGAATGGATGGAGGGGAGGGTAATTGCATTTATATATACCTAAAACCGCATAGTATAATATGGTAGATAGGTTCCTCGAAAATGACGTGTTGTGTGAAATCGTCTTATATGAGTCAAAGTCATTTTATTTTAACTTTAGTATATAAAACAACTTTTTAAAGAAAAAAAAAATTTAAACAAAAAAAAAAAAAAACTACTTATTTTGAGTTCCATAAACTTGATTTAATAATTAAATTTAGTAGTCAAATAGTAAATAAAAAAAAACAAAAATTGATGTTTGGATTTTTTACATCCAATGGTGAAGAAATCCACTAAATTGTACAATTAATATTCTGGGTATTATAGTTTAAATTAAGAATTTTTTCCCTCGTCAATAAGAACAAACGCGAAAGTTTTTTTACACGAAAGGTATAATTTTCAATCTCTGAGTCATTTTCATCACATACGTTTTCTATCTTCTTTATAAATTCTCAATTTTGGTTTGTTTGCGGGTGATGATTTTCACATATCAGCTAAGCTTAAACCTTCTTGTAATTTAGTAATTTTCATCAACATTTCCAACCTCTTTTTTTCTCACTATCGATTTGATTCATATCTTTTGATGCCATTTCCAACAAATCTGCTTCACTAATTTCTTCTTCCAACAATAAATCTCGAATGAAACACACCAAAGCTGCGGTTTTCTCAATTGAATGCTTTTGTGAAATTTCTAATCTTGTTAGAGTGAATGTGCGTGTTATACAAGGGTTTTTGCCAAAAATCTAATCGTGTTAGAGCGAATTCGTATTGTAGAAAACCGTGTTACAGAAAGGTTAGGTGTATTTACAGTTTTTGTTATATGATACATCATAATGTATTTAAATATATTTACATATTTTTACAGATATATAGAATAATGAATATTTAATCCACTATTTTGTTTTATCCACCTTCTTCTATTTTACTAGGTTGTTGGGAAAGTAATTTCATATAATGAATAAATATTTGCTGGCATAAAACTGATCCAGATAATTTATTTAACCTCTTTATTTGAAGTAAATGTTTTACTATCCAAAAAATCAACTAATGCCTTTACCGTGTCTTAATTAGCTTCAACCGGCCTTCTAGTATATGGTGCATCTTCGGATCTCAATTTTGTAAACCACTTCTGCAGTGGCATTGACGTATTTTCAAAACATCTTCTCCATATACATTCGTTAATTTCATTCTGTCTTGAAAAGCTTTTTTACCTTTTTATAGGAAAAAAGTAAAATATGATGAAAATGATCCTTTGCTCTCATATTTAAAACAACTACGTAGATTCAATTGGACTTGTTCACGCACTATCATTGCTCTTCAAACATATAATGATTATGCGGCTAAGTGTGAAGTTGTAATCGAAAAAATATAATAAAATCCTCTGGCGGAAATAACGAAATTACTTTCCGAATAACTTAATAGCTTATAGTTGTTCGAAATATTCATATAAAAGTCTCCATATTCTGTAAGGGATCATACGTTATGGATTTATTTCTTATTTCTGTTAAATATATATATTATAATTTCGTTATGATCTTGTATAGGTATATTTGTTTTTATTAAGGTATATGAATGTCTCTGGGTGGGACTATAACCAGAAAACTACTCTCTTTTTTGTTTTGTTTTTTAAATTATGTTTATTATTATACTTAGAATTTTTACAGTATTTGTACATCTATAATACCTAAACAAATAATGATTTGAATCAATTTTTAATTGAGATTAACATTATACATGTTTGATAAAGTTGTTTTTAGGCATATAAAAAGTATTTTTTTACAATATATGTGGTTTGAATTCTCTGTTTATTTATTTAATTATCCATCTTACTTAATAGTATTTATCAAAAAAGGTTAAATATACCCTCCTGGTTTCCTAAACATCTTGATTTTATTTTACCTTGAATTTAGTTTCAAACCCCTTAATTAACTTTAGATTATTTTTATATTTTTTTTTTTGAAAACTTTTAATTCTCATTAATTTATCTTATTTTATAATAAAATTATGAATAAATAAGAGATATATATATATATATATATTAATTAATTATATATTAAATTAATATTGATAATTATTATATAACTAACCTATCATGAGATCATATACTGCCGGCGGCTTCTAACCGCAGGAGATGATTAATAATAACAATTGATAGGACATTTTATTTCTAATACTTACAAAACAACAATGTTTGAATATAAAATTATTATTATAACTTTATTCAAATCATCGTATTAATTTTTTTATTTTTTTTTTATTTGACACTTATTTAATTTAAAAAACAAAATTTAAAAACAATCAAGTTAGAAATTAAATTAATTTTGACAATTTGTTTCTAAATAACTTCATAATGTTAAAGGCATCACATACATACATACGATTGAAATTATATATATAGATTATATATTGATAATATTGATTAATATTGTTTGTAATAAAATCAATATTCACTTTAAAAGTTTGAAAAAGTGGATTAAAATAGAATCATTTCATTTGTGACAAGAAATAATAAGTTATAATAATAATTGGTTCATATTCAGTTAGATAATTGTTAGCTGACAAAACTACTTTAATTAGAAATGTATTTAATTAGACTATTGATAAATGATTTAATAAATTTAGGTTTAATAATATTGCAAACTACTAATTAGTCAAACAAGAGTGATAAAATTACTAAATAACATAATATAGTTATTGAATATTTCTAAACGCATTATAAATTAAATAATTGAATTTAATTAAAATATTATTAAAGTAAGAAAGGAAAATAAAACCTTACCTTGTGGCCAAGATTTTTTTATAAATAAATTAAATTTCAATTTCAAAATTCTTTATTCAATTTTTATTAATAGAGATAGAAAGATATTCAAATGGTTAAAACAAGGAGACGCATTATCACTAATTTTAGTTAATTTAGTACTTGAGTATGCAATTAGACAAATTGGGGAAAAATCAAACGGAGTCGAATTAAACAAAAAAATTCAAGTTATTAGGTTACGCAGACGACTTAAATATAATAGGAGATTCGGCAAGTGCAATTAAAGATAGCGTATAAAAATTAATCCAAGCAGGAAAGGTGGTGCTATAAATTAATAGCACTAAGACAAAGAATTTAGTAACAGAGAGGAATAGTATTAACACACACAAAGTCTTAACATACAAAATATAGAATTTGAAAATGTAGAAAAATTTAAATACTTCGGTTCTGTAATAACGAAGGATAATAATATTCGAGAAGAATTTAAAGCGAGGTTGCAATCGGGAAGCGCCTGTTTTCATCCAGTAAAGGGGTTTGTCGCGTCAAAATTATTATCAAAGGGGATAAAAATTAAAATATATAAAACAATTATTTTACCAGTTGTATTATATGGGTGTGAGGTATGGTCTATGACCTTAGGAGACGAGAGTAGATTTAGAGTATTTGAGAATAGGATTCTGCGAAGCATTTATGGGCCAAAGAAAAATGAGGTCACCGGGGAATGGCGAAGACTGCATAACGAGGAATTGCATGACCTCTATCCATCTCCAGATATAGTTAGAACTATAAAATCGAGAAGGCTGCGATGGGCAGGGCACGTGGCTAGAATGGGAAAGGAAAGAATGGGGAAAAATATATTGGTGGGGAGACCGAGTAGGAAACGCCCGCTTGGAAGACCAAGGACGCAGTGGGTGGATAATGTAGTAAGGGACGTGAGTGAGATGGGAGAGGGTGGGGATTGGAGGAATAATATTATTACAAATAATATTAAAAAAATAATTTTAGTGACAATTAACATTACTTTTGATGAAAAAAACATAGAAATAAAAATTACCTATATATAATGGATATTTTCTGCCTTCTTTTGTCAGTCTGTCTGTCCGTCCGTCCGTTGTGTGTACGTATAGACGTGTTCAGCTTGAAATAAAATTACGAAATATATATATTATGTTATATACACAGACCATACTTAATAATACTTAATAATAGGTACGTTTAAGGGTTGTATGTTTTATGACTATTTTTTTAATTTATGTTCTTTTAAATTTAAATTATTTGAGCGGCGGCTCGGTGAACCAGGTACTATTATGTTATATTCACAGGCCATATTTTTCCGACGTTCAGTGCATTAATACATACGTTTAAAGGGTGCATGTTTTCTGATTATTTTTTTATGGTAATTTATGTACTTTTAAATTTTTTTGAAATTGTTTAATATATTTTATCGTTTATTTATTTTATAGTTCATAAGGAATCATTTTTTTAAAGTACCGAGCGGCGGTTCGGTGAACCAGGTGTTAAAAATTAAATTATTAGACAAATGATAAAAAAGACTCTTGTTTAAAATTTTTGTCTTTTTTAAAATTGGGTAAATTTTTTAAATTTGATATAAATTCAAATGATTATATTCTATTATAATTTATTTAACGGTTGGAGGAGGCTCAGGACAGAGACTGTTAGAGGAATCTGTGTGCTGCAACTAATAATTTTTGAATCCCCTAGCACCACATGGATAGATAAGTTTCTTCTGAGGGAAGAGGACAACTATGTTCTTTAAAAATTAATAAAAGCGAAAACCCCATGGAAAAAACAAATAAATTAATGAATTTAAATTAATACTATTAATATTAATTATTATTTAAGTTTAAATAACGTTTTAAAAATGTTTAATATTATTTTAATAAAATATTTCAAGTCTCTTTATATTTCCTTAATATTTCATTATAATTAAAATTTTTCAATAAATCAATGAAAATAAAATATCGAAATAAAATGATTAAGGAATATTATACTTCATTATAACATATACATTAAAATTAGAATTAATTAAAATATATAATTACGAACACAAAATGAAATGAAGGTTTAATACACTGAGTGAAATAAAATAAATGAAAACCTATTATATATACCAGGGCTTCGAACCGTTATTTTTTTCGTTTCGGTTTTCGTTCCGGTTCAATAAAAAAAAAAAATATCAGTTCGGTTCCGGTTTTCGTTCCGGCAAAAATAACGGTTTTTTTCGGTTTTCGGTTTTCGGTTCAGCTCCGATTAATTAATTTTAAAGACCTTTTATTTGTATTAGAAATTTAGGTCGGGGTATGCCGAGTCTGCCATAAATATATAAAAATATTTCTTGCTACCACCCTAAATCATACTACATGAATTGATACAATATAATATAAATAATAATAATTAATTAAAGGTATAATAATTAGAAGTATATAATATAAGATGTTAATATAATTTATTAAACGAAACAAATAAGTATGAATATTTTTTTACATCCTTCTACTTTCACACACAAACACTCAACAAACGAAACAAATTCGTATATTTAATGTTAAAGTATACAGGATTCTTGGATATATTTACTTATAATTATAACTAGAATTATAAAAGATGAAAATTATACCTCTAATTATTAAAATATCTTCTAATATATTTTCATTTAAACTATTTCTATTGTCTCGTAAAATAAACTTTAAACCAGAGAAAGCTCTTTCAACACTAACTTGTGTTGCAGTATCTCCTAAAACCACCATTGCAATTTTGTTAAAATGAGGATATGTATTTTTATTTTCCTCCCAAAATTCTAAAATAAGTTTTTTTCTGTCTAATCTTCGTACTTGGTCAAAGGTATTCAATATTTGTTTAAATTTATTTAATAATTTTATTTATATTTATGAATCATTTTCTTTATATCAATACATAACCCTGTAACAAATGGAATAAATAATTTAAAAAATTAATACTATCATTAAATCAAAATATCAGTATTAAACAAACGATGAAAACATTAAATTCTGTATTGCGACTACGAGACGCTGCCAACACAACCGAAGGAGAGTATGACTAGGACACTAATTTTTGAAACAAAGTTTTTACGACACCATGCAGTGCGAGGCATAACTAATTGAAAAAAATTCGGGCTTGGGTGTTGCCAAAACACCTCTTGTGGCAACTCTGGATTGAACACGTACTGAACCGAAATAAACCGATATTATTTTTTTCGGTTCAGCTCCGGTTTTCGTTCTGACAAAAATACCGGTTTTTTTCGGTTTTCGGTTCAGTTCCGGTTCGAAGCCCTGATATATACACACACTTTCAACTAAATGCTATGTATCACTTCGGGGATACAGGGAGCAGTGCCCCTTCCCCCTGTCTAGGTGCAAAGAGTGCTGAAAGCGGTCGGAGAGTATTTAATTATTTATATATTTTCTTCTCTACTTTTTCAAAATAAAATATTTTCTATTTAAATAAAATGAGTTTATAGTTTTAAAATTAAAATGTAAATGTTAAATAGATGTTTAATAAAAATAAATATTTTGGAAATGATTATTTTTTAAAATCTATATTTAAAATATAAATATTTGATATTGATTAATTATTTATAATTTAATTTATTTTTCCCCGCCATTGAACCGGGAAAATTCAAAATTTTTCCATACTCTATGTTTATATTATTAGAACTAACCTGAACTAACCTTAACAAATGTCATTTTAAATTTTTAACATAGAATCATATATTTTTTTTAAAATGTTACTATCATTTGAATATGTTTAAAATTATAACGAGAAAATATATTATTTCACATTTCATTTTAAGATATAAATCAACGATGAAGATTTTAAATGTCGCCGAAAAAAATGATGCAGCCAAAAATATTTCTAAATTTTTATCACGAGGAAATTCCAATCGGGTATGATCTATTTTATTTCAAAATAATGAATTAAAAAATAAAAATAAATATTTCAACAAATATAAAACTATTTATAGCGTGAAGGATATTCGAAATTTAATAAAATTTATGAATTTCAAATGGATTTATTTGGACAAAAGGGATGTTCAATGATAATGACATCCGTTTCTGGACATCTCATGGAACTGGAATTCTTGGGATCTTATAAAAATTGGCATTATATTAGTCCATTAATGTTATTTGAAGCACCAGTGCAAAAATCATGTCCAGATAATTTCAAACAAATTAAAGTAAGTAGCTATTGTATTTCAAGTTTTTTCTAATTGTCTTTGTTTTCAAAAGAAATGTTGATTTTATTTTAATCTATAATATTCTACAGAATGAATATTATTCTAAGCATGATAAAAAACTTTCAATATTACTTTAAATTCTTATGTTCCCATGTTTAAATTTAAAGTTAAACTTTTGATTTTATTTTTGTGGAAGATTTGAATCAGATTAATAGTGATAATATATTTTTAGAGAACATTGGAAAGAGAGATTCGAGGATGTCAAAAACTAATCATATGGACTGATTGTGATAGAGAAGGTGAAAATATCGGTTCCGAAATAGCTGAAGTGTGCCTTGAAAAGAATCCTAGAATACAAATTCATAGGTATCTTGCAATTTCTATTCATAAATTTATTTTTTAATTTATATTTATATTTAATTAACAATATTTTTCTTAGAGCAATATTTTCTGAAATTACTTCATCATCTTGTTTTCGAGCGTTGAATAATCTAGAAACTTTAAATCAAAATACTATTAACGCAGTTAATGTCCGTCAAGAATTGGATCTGCGTATTGGTAATTTCATTATATATATATATATATATATACGTATATGAAATTTTTTAAGAAATATTTATCAAATATATATCATTTATTAAAGCTTTTGTGGTTATTTTGATAATTATTAAGAGAATTTTTATTAAAAGACCACATTATTTGTATAAAATTATTTATTAAATTAAAATAATTGTACAACGTTTCAACTGCTTATTCTGCAGTCGTTTTCAAGTAACCGTACGCTTGCTCCGATTCAAGCGGACTGATGCTTGAATCGGAGCAAGCGTACGGTTACTTGAAAACGACTGCAGAATAAGCAGTTGAAACGTTGTACAATTATTTTAATTTAATAAATAATTTTATACAAATAATGTGGTCTTTTAATAAAAATTCTCTTAATATATATCATTTAATTTTAAGTATAATTAAAATAAATTTAAAATTAAATGAAAGTAATTTTCAATTTGGTACATGATATATGTAATTAATTAAATTTTTATACAATTCAACAAAAGTTTAATATAAATTATATTATCGAATTATTGAAATAAGGTGCGGCATTTACAAGATTTCAAACACTTCGTCTTCAAAAGGTCTTTCCTGCTCTACTTTCAAAAAATGTTATCAGTTATGGTACATGTCAATTTCCGACATTGGGATTTGTTGTTGAACGTTACAAGGTATAAAAATTAAATATTCATTCAAATCATTTTATATATTATTAATTTTTTAATTATTTATTTATTTATTTTAGGAAATTGAAAATTTTATTTCAGAAAATTTTTGGACGATAGAAGTCAAACATAAAATTAAGGATTTAACTGTACAATTTAAATGGGATAGAGACAGATTGTTTGATAAAAATACTTGTGAAGCTTATTTTGAATTGTGTAAGGAAAACCCAGTAGCAACTGTTCTATCTGTCATATCCAAACCAAAACATAAATGGAGACCGGAACCTTTAGATACAGTTGTAAGAATGGATTTTTGATATATCTAATTTTAAATTAGTATTATATTTTATTAAATAACTATTTTTAATATATATAATTATTATTTTCTTGTATAATTAACTCTTAATTCTATTAATAGAGTATTATTTTCAAATACAATTTTTCTAATATCTCTAAATTTTTAACTCTGAAATATTTAAAAAAAAATATTTAATGAAAATAATATAGATAAAAGAGTTTCTACAAACATTCCCATTTCTTTCTCTTCACATATTATTAAGTTTAGGTCTAGAAGTCATTTTTTACGATCTTCAAAGTCATTTGATATATATACATACATCTATAGCAGTGTTTCTTAACCTTTCTAGCGAGTCGCACCCCATTGAATCTGAAAATATATCTCCGCACCCCCATTGAAAAATGTGTTTTAATTTTTTTAGTCTAGAAAAATACATTTTTTGCGAAACTTATTGTTTATTGTTTATTGAAAAACATTGTACATTTTATATAAATACAAAACAATATTATTTTTATTAATGACTAGTCTGTTGTTTGTTCATTATTATACTGGCGAAGCGAGGTTCCTTTTTTGAAAGACATACGCGTAAGTCATCACTTGCATTTTAGGTTCCTAGCAATTTTTATGAGCTTCAATATTGGGGACATTATTGCAGATTTCAAATATTTATTATAAGAAATTTAATAAATGATATTTAATAATTTTTATGGTTAGGTAGGGGCTTCTCCCGCACCCCCAAAAATACATTCCCGCACCCCCAGGGGTGCGGGCACCCCCGGTTAAGAACCACTGATCTATAGTAATAAACATTTTAGCAAGAAAATTCCCTTGCTCTTTTTAGTTATATTTTCCTAAAGACATTTATTTTATATATTATGACACTTATTTTAATAATTACTCTATATTAATAAAATCTTTACAATAAATTAAATTCAATATTATTTTTATTAATATTATATATTATTTAAATTATTTTTAAAAACAGTTTTGAATTTAAGGAAATGGAAAAACTATCAGTACGAAAATTGAAATTAACTGCTAAAGAAACAATGACAATTGCGGAAAAATTATATCAAAAAGGTTTTATTAGTTATCCGAGAACAGAAACAAATATTTTTCCACCTGAATTAAAACTTGGAGATTTAGTACAACAACAAATTCGACATAATCAATGGGGAGGTAAGGGAATTTTCTTTTTTTTTCTTAATTCTAATTTTAAATAATATACTATTATGTATATTAACTTTATTTATTAATTAATAATATTGTTTTTGATTTGATTAGTATATTATATATATATATAAAGGGGAAATTATTAAATTATTTAAAATATTTGTAAAATTTTTAGCCTTTGCCCAACGAATTATGGACGAAGGTGGGCCCACACCGAGACAGGGCAAAAAAACAGATAAAGCCCATCCGCCAATTCATCCTACTAAATTACCTGATTCAGAATTATCGGGAAATGAAGCTCGACTCTTTGAATTTATCACAAGACATTTTCTCGCTTGCTGTCATAAAGATGCACTTGGACATGAGACCATTGTAAATATTGTTATCAATGAAGAGAAATTCAGTGCAAGTGGACTTGTTATTTTAGAAAGAAATTACCTAGACGTTTACCCATATGATAAATGGAGTGGGAAAGAAATTCATAATTATCAAAGGGTATTTAATTTGATTTTTTATTTTTTTAAAATATTACTCAAGTTCGACATGATTAAATTTATTACTTTCATTAAATAGTATGTTTTCCTAATTAAGCTGTATTTTTTCTGATATATTATATGTATTTTATTATATTATATTATGAATTTCTAGGATGAACAATTTACCCCAACATCAATCGATATGAGAGAAAGTAAAACTGAGCCGCCTCACTTACTTACAGAAGCAGATCTGATTGCATTAATGGAGAAACATGGAATAGGTACTGATGCAACACACGCTGAACATATTGAAAAAATTAAACAAAGAATGTATATTGGATTAGATGGAGGTGGTTTTGTTCCAGGACAACTTGGTAATTATCTTAATTGTTTTTTCAATCTATTAGTATTAGAATTATTATTTAATTTCTTTGATTTTATCTATCCTTCTAAACATCAACCATAATCACTTCATTCCATTGTCTATTTAGAATTTTCAAATAATTTTTAATAATTTGTATATTATTCAATGTCTCTTTTCAAATAGTTTCAAAGTGTAAATCGTCTACATTCCACATGTATTGTTTTTTTTCATCTATAAAATCTTTGTTGTTTATTTTCTGCAGAGATCTGCTTGATTATTCCTTTTTTGGATAGATTTTCGACTATCTTCAAATTTGTTTCTTTAAACTTACTTCAAATTAAACTTAGAAGAGATAGACTTTTTATTTTCTTCTTACTTCCAAACTCCAAATATAGTTTGGCATATTGGATAGTTCTAATGCTATCTTGGCGTTTATTTTTTAAATATTTAATATTATTATATAACTAGGTATGGGACTTGTTGACGGCTACGATGAAATGGGATTTGCACTTTCAAAGCCTCATTTAAGAGCTGAACTTGAAAGTGATTTGAAAAAAATTTGCAATGGCCAAAAAGATCCTGCAATTGTGTTACAAGATCAAATACAAAGTTATAAAGCTGTTTTTCAAGCCGCAGTTAATCAAGCTATAAAATTAGATCAAGCTTTATCAAAATATTTAACTGAACAACCACAAAATAGTGAATCACTAGATGTTCCAAATTTTAATCAACAAAAACTTTTATGTAAATGCCCTGCTTGTGGGGATGGAGATCTGATCTTGAGAAGAACTCGTGAAGAAAAGAAATTATTTATTTCATGTTTAAATTTTCCATCATGTAAGAATGCCACCTGGTTTCCTATGGGGGTTGAAGAAGTTACAATAGAAGAACAAGATTGCCCAAATGTTAGTACTTATAAAAATTTATTTATTTTTATTATATTATTTTAATATATTATTTTTCATTTTGAAAATAGACTAAGTGCATTTTCTATTAATTACCAAGTATTGACATTTATAAGATATTAAATATTAATTAGTTATGAATAAAATGTTTATACTAAATTAGCCATAAATTGATTGATATCTATTTTTTAAATAAAAAGTCCATATATTAACCTATATTAACAATTTATCATTTTAAATTGAATGATAATATACGAACTTAAATTTAAAAATAAATGAAATGAAAATTATTTAAAAAGGCGTATATTTTAAATGTTTTAGTGTTCTCCACCAATCAAACAGTTAAAATTTCAATTTCGTCAAGGATACGGAGCACCAAGATTTCCACGTACATTTACTTCATGTTTAGGAGGATGTGACAGAGATTTATTAATGTTTTTAGGGATTCAACCTCATAAAATTAGAGGTAATTAAATATACATTAATGTATATTGTTTTTATTCAATATATATTTTATTCAAAATCGTTTAAAAAAGAATTTTGAATTAAATATAAAATCAAAAAGAAAAATATTTAAGCATATATTTAGTTAAGATTTCAAAACTTTTTAATTATCACTATAAAATCAATCAATAAAATTTTATATTTTTTATTATTAAAATGTTTCTCCAATTGACCTAATATATATTTTTATCTGTACCTTTATTAAGACTAATGAAAATTTAATCAAATCATATTTTTCAGGATCTTCAAGAAATAATAATCATAATAATAACGATAATAATGATTTTCCACCTGATTCCCCTCCTCGTCCTCCACGTCCTCCTCCTCCATCTCAAAGGCCTAATCAGTTTCCAAGAGGTTCTCCGAAATCTAAACCTTCTCCAAAGAAACCACAAACAAAAAATACATTTACACCTTCACGAACTGTTTCTAACCAGAATACAAATAACGGACGAGTAATACCTCCAAATAATCCTATCACAAACTATTTTTCTTCAATGAATTCAAATAATGAAACTGCATACCCAAATAGTAATTTAAATTCAGTGTAAGTCTACTTAAGGAAGATTTGTGATCGTTTTTATTGTTTTATTAAAGTTTTTTTTAACTGGATTTTTTATTTTAGATTTTCTGATGATTCTGAAAATCCTATCTATTGTTCGTGCAATAGATCTGCCAAAGTTAATACAGTTTCAAAAGCTGGTGCTAATCAAGGCCGTCATTTTTATTCATGTTCAACAAGAGAATGTAATTTTTTTCTATGGAAAGAACCCGAAAGTGAAACTCCTGTGTGGTTAATGTCAAATGAGGAAGAAAATGATAATTCTCAACCACAAAGGATAGAATGTAAATGTCATCAACCAGCAAAAATGTGGGTTTATTTCTTCTAAATTAATAAATTATAAATAATTATGAATAAGATACAACTAATTTCTAATTTAATCAATTGATTTTATTTAATAAATCTCTTATTTCAATCCAATTTTCCGTTTAAAAATTCATAAATGTTTATTTGGGTTAAGCTTTTTAAGATTCTTATCATCTGTTACTAACGGATTATTATTTTAAAAAAGATTTATTCTCTCATAGATAGGTTGTATAAAAGTAGACTTTATAAAAAATTAAAAAAAAAAAAAATAATAAAATTTACAACAATATTTAATATCAAATTTTTTTTTATACAGTTGTCAAGTTAGAAAGGAAGGACCAAATCAAAATAGACAATTTTATGGTTGTCCACAAACAAATCCTGCTCAAAGATGTAATTTTTTTCAATGGGTTGACGAAACCCATTCCAACTTTAATAACAATGAAAATATGAGATTTGGTTCTCAAAGTTCAAGTCCTTCAAGAAGAGGAGGTGCTGGAAGATCAAATAGAGGAGGTACATCAAGAGGAACTAGTACAAATAAAAAGCAGGCATCGGGAAAAGGAAGGGGAAGGGGAAGAGGACGAGACGTTAACCAACTTGCTAATTTAGGACTTGGTCAATTAGAAAGACCTGTTCATTCCCAAGCATTTGGTTCTAATTTTTCATCACCATTTCGATCTTCAGGTATTTTTTTGTATTTTTATATAAAAAACTTTCTTATTTTATTTCTATATAAATATAATTATATATTAACCAATACATATTTCATTTTAGCAAATAGTGATGATACTAATGAATCAGATATTAAATGTAATTGTAATATAGAGGCCAAAAAATTAACTGTGAATAAAGATGGGCCAAATAAAGGACGATTATTTTATAAATGTGGAAAAAATCCTAATCAATGTAGTTTTTTTAAATGGGTTGATGAGGAGTCTTCTAATACAACTAGAATCCCTACTTCATTCAATAATGATGATCAAGATGAAAATCGATCCAACAACAGCACACAATGTCAATGTGGAAAGCCAGCAGCCTTTTTAACTGTTCAAAAAATTGGTCCAAATAAGGGCAGAGAATTTTTTTCATGTCCAACTCGTACATGTAGCTTTTTTCAATGGGCTGATCAACCCTCAACCTCTGGTGTTTCCCAAGGTACGATTTTTTAATTTTCCAAAATAGATAAAAATATTAAAATTAATAATTAATATTTTTCGGTTTAATCATAATTTTAACAGTATTAACATTTTTTAAAAAATAACTTTAAAAGTTAAGTAAATTAAAAAGAAAACAAAAACTTTAAATTTTATCAATTTTCTTTGAATTGCATCCACGATGCTTTTAACTGTAATCAATTGTTTATATTAATTTTTCGTTGACCTGAATATATTCATCTTAATTCAAATGGAAAAAAATGTTTATTTAATTTTTAAATTTGTTCATTTTTTTAGGTAAAAATATGAAAAGGCCTGCTACTGGTAACAGTTCCGGTACAAAAGCAAAAAGAAAATGTGGAGTTTGCTCCAATGAAGGTATATAATTAATGATTTTTAAAAATATTAAAAAATATATTTTAATTTTTACTTTTGTCTTTTTAGGGCATAATAAAAAGAATTGTCCATTTAAAGATTAAATTTTGAATATCCAAAATATTTTTTTAAAATCTCTTAGAATCATTTTAAGTTATTTATTAATATCTATATAATGTATAAATAAATATAAGTTTTTTACATTTGTAATAAAAATTTTTATTATAAAAAAAGTATTTTAAAATAAACAAATTTTTTTTGCAAAACTACAAAAACATTACCGACATTAATGTTATTAAATTGGAAATATAGGATGATGTGATTTAGTAGTTTAAATTCCTGCCCATAAAATCATTAGGCTCAGTAAAACGATTTTTTTAAATTAAATTATAACCAAGTTTGATTCATAAATAATCTAGAATAGAGTTCCACAAAATATTTATGTCCAACCATCATTTTCGGCTTACAATTAGACTTGTCTTATCTTCCTGATTTACTAATATTGAATTTTCGAAAATGTATTTATTTACTTCAAATGTGTTTATGACAGTTGGTATAGTGTTACTTACTTTAAACAACATTAGAAAAATTAATGTGATAATACTTTAAAAAAACCTGCTATGATTTAATTAAAATCAAATTAAGAACCAAATTTAATTGTAGTATTTGATATATGTATAAAATAAATTTTTTCACCAATATATATATCATATTTTATCCATCAATAAAATTCCGAATACATTTTCGTTGGTCATGATAAGAATATTTTATAGTTAACCCTCTGTCGGTCGCAGATGGGCAAAGAGGCCATTAAAAGATAGTTCCTTTTCCACGCTTTAATCAATTAAAAAACTACATATTTGTGAAAAATATCAATTTCGATTATTTTAATATATCGTTTGTGTTCATTTTGGCATAATCCCTTTCCATAAATCCTAGTGGAGACTACTCAGCAAGTAGTTTATATTAGAATTAATATCTTGTTGTTTGGAACTTTCATCCTCATTGTAGACCATCGATGATCAAGAATCTAGATTCTAGTTCCTTTACTTTCTGTTAAATTTTGATTCCTAATTTTAATAAGATCTTTGTTGATGCCATAAATAATAATGTGATATTTCAACTATACTGTTGCAGAAATAATTTTAATATTTATTTAATATATATACATATATATATATTTCAAAGAGTAGCGTGAGAGTGTTGGGAGAGAATAAGAGATTGATAGAGGAAACTCAGAATAGAGATGTTTGGAGGAATTTGGTTGCTGCGGCCAACAACTTTCAATTTCCGAAGGGCCACAGATATATGTATATATATATTTTATATTTATTGATAGAATTAAAAAAGTTCTAAAAATTTTATTGTTGATTTAATTTTAAATGACCCGGATTTTTTTTTTTTGAAATTCGATTAGATACATATTTTGTACTAATTTCTTAAATAGGTCTTATTAAAATATATATATATATTACATTTGATAATATTTTATTAATTTTAGATAAACTTTTATGATACATGTGTCATTCATGACATCTATATGTCAATTGCAACGTTGGCAGTCCTTCATTTCAGATTGAATTTCTTGAAAAATAAGTCTAAAAAAATGTCTAAAAAAATGATTTAGTATCTTTATTTTTAAATAATCCCTATTAATATATAAAATGTAAAGCATTTCATTTTTCATATGTGATGTTTTTATAGATCATTAACAATATTCTTGAAACATGTTTTATCCTTTTTCTATCAAATCTTTTAAGAACTTAGATAAAATTTTTGATATTTCATCAAATTATAATCATTCTAAGAAAAGATTTTAAACAAAAAGTCTATTGTGCTAATCGATTATTTGGAATTATTCATTAAAAATGGTTAACCGCACACCAGAAATAGTAATATGGTTAGTATACTCTTAAATATTTCTTTACTAATTATTATTTATAAATTGCTATAATTTTAGAAAGATTGAAATATTTTTAATTAAATGTAAAGTGTAAATTTATTATTATTATTTCTATAATTTAATGTAACTAATTTAATTTCAGAAATTTGAATATGCATGATGAAATGAAAAATCAATTTTAAAAGCAGATTTATCAATATATAAATTAGTGAATTAAAGGAAATTGTTTTATTGAAAAGAATCATTAAATTAAATAATTTTAGACAAACATAAAAGTATATTTTTTCTGAATAAATTACAGCTTCATGTATTACTTTTCAATACATTTAAATGAATCAATATAAAATTCAAAAAATAAAAAGGAAAAAAACTTAGATCTTTTAAATAAAAATGTAAATCTTGCTGAATTAGAATAATTACTACAGAATATCATCTCCAGGATGTTTACCTAATCATTTTAGAAGGAAATTATCCAAATTTAGTTACAAGCAAGTTTAAATGTTAAGAAATAGGCATTCTATTTCAATAAGATAGTATTAATCTTTATTTAATAGATATTAGTCTTTTCTTTTTAATTAAAAAAAAATCTTTTATAAGATACTATCGATTAATTTTCAAAAAATAATACTAAAAATCACTTTTTTTTATTTCCATAAATAACTGGTATTTAATTAGTTAAGGTTTATTGAACTTGTGTGATATTTTTAAATATAAATAAAATTAATTTTAATAAATTTTTAAAAATAATAGTAAAGGAAATAATATTAAATTATTAAATTTTCAGTATAAACAATATATAAATATAATATTTAATACTTTAATATTTTTTAAATATTACATATTAGAATTATTTACACAAAAAAATGTAGATTTCATTTAAAATAAACTTAAAGTGACAATATAATATATTATTTTAACATTTATATACCTATGATATTTTCCTCTTTTTCAGTTTACTTATAATAATTACAGTAATTGTAATTTATTATATGACCGAAATGCTTCGTTCTGTAGTATATCTAGAAGGCGATGCTGGTCCTATTATTGAACATCAACCAACAACAAGCGGGTTCGAAGACACCTGGATATTTCGCCTTTGTCTCAATCTTTTAGGATATGCAACGATATTTGTACCGGGTTTTCTTATATATAAATATGCACATAATAGTGGTTATGCAGAAAAACATGGTGAATTTAAATATGAATATATAAATATTAATATAATTAATTGAATTTATTTAATTATAAATCAATATTTCTATTTTAGGAATCCTTCCAAATATTGTGAAACTATGTATTAAAGGTCCTGATGTTGTCATTGGTTCCGAAACTAACACTAAACATGATAATGCCATTAATAGAAGTTCCTTACATGAAGCTTTACTTATATTATTTTGCTTTTTTGGTCTCCAGACCACTTATTTAACATGGGGAATATTACAAGAAAAGATTATGACACAAGTAAAAATTGAAATTTTTTAATTTTTATATATCACAAAATTTACGTTATATGATTTTAAATTATTTTCTTTAGGAATATCAAAATTCTGATGGACTTAAAGATCATTTTCAAGATTCTCAATTCTTAGTATTTGTAAATCGAATATTGGCATTCTTATTTTCTGGAATATATATATTAACTCATCATCAGCCACGGCATACGGCACCATTATATAAATACGTTTATTGTTCCTTTTCTAATATTATGAGTTCTTGGTGCCAATATGAAGCTTTAAAATATGTTAGTTTTCCTACACAGGTAAATTTTTAATTTTATTAATTTAATTACAAAGGTTAATTATATTCTTAAAGAATTTAAATTTTAAGTTTTTTCACTGAAATATTTTTTACTAATTGATAGGTCTTGTCAAAAGCATCCAAAATTATTCCTGTAATGATTATGGGAAAATTTGTTTCTAAAAAGAAATATGAATATTATGAATATGTGACAGCAATTCTTATTTCAATTGGCATGGCATTTTTTCTAATGGGAAGTGCTGATGATCATAAAGGTAATTTCAATTTTTTTATAATTTTAATTAATTCATAAAATTAGTAGCATTTGGAATTAGTCAATATAATATAATATATATATATATGTTTTCATTTTTTTAAATTGTTTCAGGTGATACTGTCACAACATTCTCTGGTCTTATATTGCTTGGTTCCTATATGCTCTTTGATAGTTTTACTTCCAATTGGCAAGGGGCCCTATTTTCTAACTATAACATGAGTTCTATTCAAATGATGTGTGGTGTTAATCTATTCTCGTGTTTATTCACAACTGTTTCATTGATACAACAGGGAGGATTTGTTCAATCAATAAATTTTATGGCACAGGTAATATTTTAAAAAATTATCTGATCTACATTAAAATATATATAGAAATTTAAATATCTCATTTTTTTTATTTATAGTTTCCAAAATTTATGTATGATTGTTTGCTCTTGTCTGCTTGTTCAACTGCGGGACAGTTGTTTATATATTATACAATTTCTACTTTTGGCCCAGTGGTTTTTGTTATTATTATGACAATTCGACAGGTAATGAAAATTTAATTTTTTATTATATAATTATTGTATATATAATAATGTTGTATTCCAATTAAAGTTATATTTCTAAATTGTCTAAGTTATAAATTAATAAATTATCCAATTTTGTTTCCAGGGTTTGGCCATTTTATTGTCTTGTATTCTATATGGACATAGTATAAGATTAGTAGGAGTCTTTGGAATTATAATAATATTTGTTGCAATATTTTTAAGAATTTATTGTAACCATCGTTTGAAAGCAATTCGTCGACATCAAATGACAAATAACAAATCATGATATCATTAAATATTTAATTTATTAATTTAAACACTAATATTAAAACATTAAAAGAAAGCCACTTATTATGATGTATATATATACATATATATATATTATATATATATAAACCAAAGCTAAGATCTCTGATACTTTTAATTTTTATAATTATTTTTATTTTGCTTATCAATATAACTTTATTTTATATTTTTGATGTAAATAATCTTTATATATATATATACATATATATGTATATATATATATTAGTCAGTGCCTTTTTAAATTTTACTTTATGCCATAATTAATAATATGACTTTGTTTTAATTCAAAACAATAAAAAATTAAATCCTCTATAATTCTATTTACATATTTAAATTATTAATAAACATTTTCTATACTATGCCATTATCTATTCATTTCAAAAATTTTAATATACTTATAATTTATTTTTAATGAACATATTAGAGTGTGGAGATTAGTTTTTTAATATATAATTTATATAAATTGAAAAAATGCCTTTCCTAAACTTCTTTCTGTGATGTTTTGCTAATTTATTAACTTATATTCAAATCAAATAGAAATGCTGAAATATTCTAAATTCTTTTATTATTTCAGTATTATTTGAATTTATATTATTAGATTTGAGATTTTTAGTAATATTCGAATTTATAGACAGATTTCCAACTATCTATTCCAATTTGTAAAAATCAAATAAATTAAATTAAAGGTTTAAGTATAATATCCTATCAAATTTGATTTTTATTTTTAAAACTTTTTATTTATATTTGGTATATAACTATAAACATTTTTTTATCAAATTTTTTATATAATTTATTTATAATATATGGTATGATTTGTTTTGAGTGTATTTTTTAATGTGTGAAATATAGAATATATTTTTTTATAAATTATGTTTTACATTAAATGATTATTATATTTCAAAAGTGACATAATTTAATTTTTTTATTGTTGACTTAAACTTATTAAAAATAATATAAAATTAAAATAATTATGCTTGATAGTTTATCTAATAGAAGTTCAATTTTATTTTAAAAACCATTAAATAAAAATTTCAGAAAAAATGATTTTTTAAAGCAATAAATTTTTATCACATATTAATAATAAATGTGTTTGGGATTTTTTCCAGAGATTTGGTAATAACTTAAACCTAGCATAAATTTAAATAAGATATTGTAATTACCTGGAAAGCAAACAAATTTAATAATTTTAACAAGAAAATACTTCATTCTTTTGTAAAAAAATAATGTTTTTCTAGACATTTAATTTTTATTGATTTTATTTTTGTTTTCCCTTGAAATAGTTAAAAGTCAATTATAACTAACATTTAGTCTTAATTATAAAATGATAATTAAACTTGATTACAACTTTTTGGTACGTTATTACGATTTTTATTTTATTAATTTATAGATTAAGGTATTGAAAATTATGGAAAACATAGAAGAATGACGAAGATAAATATTTAATAATCTCTTTATTTTTTAATTAAATTTTTTAAATGAAAAAGATGATTTTTAGAGCTGGATAAAAAGAAAAAATAATATTGGTATAAAAGAAATACCCTTTGGCAAACGAATGATAACTGAGATTAATGGAAGTGGGAGGATATGAAGAATTTGAATGAAAGTGATGTGAAACGTGAGGGAGGTTTCAGCTTTTGAGAGGGTGCAAGAAAATAATTTTTTCCTACTTCCTGAAACTGATTATAAAATACAATGTTAATCTTAAAAAATAAATAAATAAATTTAATACTATATATTTAATTACTGAAATCATTCATTTTATTTAATGATTCATTTATTAACTATATAATTTGGAGTTATTAAAAAATTTGACAATATTTATATATAAACATATATGTTTAGTTATAATTTGATTTTCGCTTAGAAGGGTTTATAAACTTTATCCGTCCATTTTAATTAATTACGTTAATCAAAATTTACTACATTTATTTAAAACATAAATTTAATTATAGTTAAGTTAATTTCTCTTAAATTATTACACAACATATGATTAATTTAGGAAAAATTTTTAACAATAATTATTTTGTTAATTTTCAAGTAATATAAATAAATTATTTTCTTTTATAAAACAAATAAATACTAATATTAAAAATAAATTATTTAAATTGTTTCTTAATTCTAATCTAAATTATGTTCTATATCAGAGAAAAAAATAAATGTATCTGCTTGTAAAGAGATATAAATGAATGCTAATATTTATAATTGTTAAATTAAAATTGCACAGCAATAAATATTGTAATTATGAAATATTAAAAAAGATAATATATTAAAGATAAGATGATTTTATTATAATTTTATTTCCATATATGGAAGATTTTCTTTATTTATTTGATTTAATATAATTACAAAAGTTTTACTATTCTAGAATGGAATTATAAAATTTTATTGAAATTTCTACTCCGTCATTTTTTATATTAACGATAAAAAATAGATATTAAACGTGGAAGGCTCACTTTTATAACAAAAAATTTAGAAGTTATTTTTAAGACTTAATCTCAATTATTTATTGATTTTTATCCCTAATTCTAGGAACTAAGAACTTATTGTAAAAAATTATAAAAAGGTAAATTTTAATATATATTTCGAATTCGTTTTAATAAATAATTTATAAAATATCACAAGATTTCAAAATTGTAGCTTGACAGAATAACTTTTAATATAAAATTATATTTTCTTAATCTAAATTTATCAGAATCCATGATTTTTTATATTTGTACAAAGAGATAGGAAGGCAAAGATTAATTGTAATCCATGCAATGATAATTGAATGATACAAAGAATCATTTCCAGCCGTAATACATATGTTTGCCATATTAAAAAGTAAACAACTCCTAATACCGATGGCACAGTGAGAGCAATCGAAATAAAAACAGGTAAACTTCTTTCAGTCAAATTACCTTTACGACCTAAAAATATGCGAATTGCTTCTGTGCAACATAATAAAATCAAAAGTATTATTTCACTAACAAAACTTCCAATTGGATAAGGAAAATTGAACATTTTGAAAATAGCCAGCCAAATTTCACAAATGGCAAACATTCCAAAATAGAATGAATTCAAATATAATAAAATTTCATATGCTAACGAAGAATTGACCATTATTACTCCTTTATCCCTTACTGAAATAGAAAAAAACAGGATATGTTAATAAAATTTTAATCCTGTGAATTTGAATTATATAGTATACATACCTTTTTTTTAATTCATTTAAATGATATATTTAATTTTTTTGAAATAAATAATATAATTGTAATCTAAAAAAAATATTTAAAAAAATTATTCTTATTGTATTCTTTTTAAAAGAGAAAGATTTTAAAATATAATATGAAATATAATTATTATTAACATAAATATTTAAAAATACCAAATAGTCATTATTAATTTAATTTCTTGAGAGAGTCTATTGTTGTGATTTTCATTATCAAAAAAGATAAAAATAAATTAAAAAACAACCCATTATATATTATAGAATAGTTGAGTAAATACTAATTGTTAGAGAATTTGATAATCAATCTTAAATTAGAAATAGCATATTAAAAAATGATCCAATAAATGCCTACTCTTATAAATAAAAGTTAGAATGGAAAAACCATTTTCATTCGTGAAAAATTATTAAGAATATATTTAATAAATGATCATTAAATTCTAATTTCTAAATTTAGTCCTACATATTTTATTTTAATAGAAATTTGGTAGTTTTTAAAACATAACTTTCTGTGATATGTTAATTTATTTTTCATAATATTCAAGTATATGTACTTACTATTTTAAATTTTTCAAACAAATTTACATAAAATATACTTTTGATAATAGAACACTTATAATTAAGAGAAAATATAAATTGTATTTAATATGAAAGAAAAAAAATATTTTAAGAGTAGCTAAATAAAAAGATAAGGTTATTTGTATCTATGCTATGGACAGTTGTGTTTATTTTTAAGCCGATTGTTTCCAAGGCAACGAAACCATTCAGTAGTTATAGAAAATATAAATTTCTTGCCTTCTAAATTATACTTTATCGTGTATTAATGTTTCTAAATTTTTTTAAATGTATTACTAAAGAATAGATATTTAATGCTTTTTAAATTTTTTAATGATTTTTATTTTGTTTCTCAATTTACTTTATTTTATATTTAATGTAAATCTCTATATATAAAGGTTTTTGTCTGAACATTGCTCGGAATTTAAAATTGTATATCTTCGCGTTTCATGGCCCCTAGAATCCAAAAGTGACTTTAGAATTTTTCATGTCTGTCCGTCTGTCCAGAAATTGTGACATTATAGACCACAGAGCATCCATACAGACAGTTATAGACTTAAAATTGGCTGAACTGATTTCTATGAAATTACATCAGCGGTTTCCAGCCTGAGGGGCGCGAAGGCATTTCAAGTGCCCGCAAACTTTTGAAAATTTTCGATTTTTGCTATCTCGCCAGAGATAGTAGTGCGATCACGAAAATTTTCGATGTTGAGATTTTGATGTTTTTATACGTTTTGAAGGTTCCTGAATCATTTTCCCTAAGGTTGAGAAAAATATCTGTGTGTGTGTGTGTGTATGTATGTAGATAAGATTACGCAAAAACGGTTTGAGCTAGAATCATGAAATTTGATATACGGGCCTAATTCAAAATTCGTAGTTTTCTATCAACTTTTGAGAAATGTAGCTCAACCGGAAGAGGGTCATTACCTACAACGTTTTGATTTTTTTTCCTCTAAAGTGATCGTAAAAATAAAGATATATGTTTGATAGTTTTTCACATGATTCAAAATTGTATAAAACTGCTATAGATATAATTTCAGCTTGATTGAATCGCTGAAAGTACTAGAATCACGCGCCAACACGTGACGTGGTGCCATCAACAAAGAGCCAAACATGCTCTGGTTTAATAAATATTATTTATTAATTTTAATTTATAATTTATAATTATTAAGAGAATTTTTATTAAAAGACCACATTATTTGTATAAAATTATTTATTAAATTAAAATAATTGTACAACGTTTCAACTGCTTATTCTGCAGTCGTTTTCAAGTAACCGTACGCTTGCTCCGATTCAAGCGGACTGATATTTCTCATAAATGTATTTATTAAAGCTTTTGTGGTTATTTTGATAATTATTAAGAGAATTTTTATTAAAAGACCACATTATTTGTATAAAATTATTTATTAAATTAAAATAATTGTACAACGTTTCAACTGCTTATTCTGCAGTCGTTTTCAAGTAACCGTACGCTTGCTCCGATTCAAGCGGACTGACTAATATAATTAATTAAATTTAATTAAAATATAATATATGTTATTTAATCCAATTCAAATTGCGAGATAGTCGAGTGGAGATACTCCAGCTTATTTTTCAATTTTAATTCTGAAGCATAAATATTGATTTCAGGATAGATTTTCATTTTTAATGTAATTAAGATTATTTTATAGCATTAAAATTAATTAATTTTCTTTTTGGGTCCCTCAGTTTTTAAAAGTGGGAACTTGAACCCGAGCCCTCCTTTAATAATTTGTTCAAAGAAGGGTTTGATACACACTACTTGAGAATTTAAATTAAATTTTATATCATGTTAAGATTTTTCTGTTAAAACTACAAACTTCTCTATTATAACTTCTATTTCCAAAAAGTTATATACAATCAGTGGCGTACCGTGAGGTTCTTGCGCCTGGGGGCAACTAAGAAATCAGCGCCCCCTTTCGTGTATATATATATATATATATATATAATTTAATTTTTTTTTAAAGAATATTAATGACGAATAACGAAACAGGTTTAACATATTTTAATAAGCGTATAAATAATATTTATTGACTTACACAAAATACAGTTTAACTTTAAATATTAATTCTTCTTTTGTTCCAAATTGGCTTCCCTAATTTTGCGCCCCCTAAATTTGGCGCCCGGAGACATATGTCCCCCCCTGCTCCCCCCTAGTTACGCCACTGTATACAATCAATCAATCTTTAAATTCTTTCGAAAAGACCACTTGATTTAGAATTTTACCTTGAGTACAATTCAAGTTTCCAAAGCTCCGATCACATTATGATTGAACAAAGAAAATATATTAAAATAATTTAATAATCTTTTAAAACCTTAGTATTTAAACAAAATACAAACATATATATTCAGCAACTAAAAAAACGATTAATAATTAAATATAAAAATTCCAGTATAAAAAATATTTTTTTTCGTATTCTTGATTATTCCTTTATAACATGGAAGTAAAACTTCGAAATATATATTCATTCAATTATTTATTTTAAATCAGTGATTCCCAAAGTGGGCGCTTCCGCCTCCTCGTGGGTGCTGCAGCGAACCAAGGGGGCGGTGATAGCCACATGTGCATTACTTGTATATTACTTTTCTATTTTGAGTTCAATAAATAGATACATAATTTCAATGTTTCTAATTTACACCTTTATTTATAATATTTTGCGAATAGGTACATTTATCTTTCTGTTTAATTGTTATTAAAATTAAAAAAGTTAATTTCCAGGGGGCGCTTGGCCAAATAAGCTTGGGAATCACTGATTTAAATAGATAATTTTTTTTCTATACTAAGTAACTAATTTTATCACTAAATTAATACTTTACATTTTTATTTTATAACAATAATAATTTTTTTTTTAAATATTCAATATAAAAGGTCGAATTAAAATAATACATATATTTTATTAAAATATACATTAATATTATACTAGATCTGGATTATTAAACTCAACATTTTGTTCCTCTTTATTTATAATCTATAAAAAATAAATTATTCTATACTTATTCAATATAATTTCTATTATTTATCTAAAATGTTAATTTCATTTGAATTAACCTAACTGTATAAATTAAAAAAAAACTATGTTATTTATTTATAGGTAATTTGTAATGGAATCTTAATGATTTATTCATGGAGATGGAACGTAAATTTTTTTTGAATGTCAGGGTCGAGGTTTTATTCGTTTGAGTATTCGTTGCTAGTTTACCACCTTTACCACTTCAATAACCAACCAATAAGTAAGAGTGAGAGAGCGAATCTATCTGATGAATGTTAGAAAGAGATGGGGATAATGAAATGTAGATAACCAAGCATTTCATTTCTAATCCAGGAAATGCTCCTTCCTTTTTTCGATTAAATACCACACTGGATTTTCAATTGAAACCGGATTGTTCATTTTCAAAACATTAATATATGTCAAAAAATCACATAATGAATATTCTTTTATAAATAATATAAACATATTCATCTTTTCTTCAACTATTAGTTATTTGTTTTATTTAAACATGAATCTCTTCAATGAAATTTGAGAAGCTTAATTGCTCATATAAGGTAAGTTATTTTGCATTGATTCAATTATGAATAAAACTCACAATTAAGAATTTAATATATTTATTAACAAATATTTTAAATCTTATTTATGAAATTATATTATTTAAAATGAATTATTTTAAATATAGAATATCAAAATATATTCATTGTGTTTTGTCTGACTTAACATTTTAATATAATTTTTAATAATAGTGAAAAAATATTTTTAAAAGTTAACAGTTAATGATTTTACAAAAACAAATCATGCTATATATCATATATCAAAATTTTTTATCATTTAAGATTTAAATTCTAATTTTTTATCAAATTAGAAAATATTTTTCTTTTATTTGATTACATTTAATATAATTTCATTCTTTTGACATTTTAAATGAAAATGATTAACATTAAGGTAATCCTAATTAGAACAATTATTATTTGTTGCTGCAAATCTAATTGATTTATTTTTTAAATCGAAATGTTATATTTAATAAGTCGTTTATTCATCATTTATTTATTTTCTCATTAAAATTTTGTGATACATTTTTCTTATTGTAAAAATAGTTGTCATTATAATCTTTATATTTAAAAAGTTTATGTAAAATAAATAATAGTTATTAAGAAACATGATGAAAGCATTTTATGTTTATATTGTATATGTATAGTTTATTTTCTATTGCAAATATATTGTTGTTTTGTTCATTGTTTGCTATTTATACAAAAAGAATGTTAATGGATATATCTTGATAAGAATCTCTCTTTTGAACCAAATGGACACCTTTGTTATTTCTTGTTATCACATTGAATTGTATTAATTTTATTGTAATTTAGACATTTAGATATTTTTCATCTATAAATTCATACATACTTCTTATTTTCTTATAGATTTTAACATGTCGGCTGTAGAGACTCATGTAAGTAGGAGTGGTTCGTCTGTATCCACATATTCTGATGACAATGCTGGTGATTTTCCTGGCCGACATTCATCATTAGTCCGTTTATCACCTGCTAGGAAAGCCAAGCGAATTAGATTTTATCGAAATGGTGATAAATTTTATAAAGGAATTGTTATGGCTGTGACACCTGAACGGTATCGATCTTTTGATAGTCTTGTAGCTGATCTTACAAGAGCGCTTGTTGATCAAGTTAATTTACCAAATGGCGTGAGAGGATTATATACTATGGATGGACGAAAGGTAAAATAATCCAAAAATTACTAATAAAACTCATAATTATAAAATTTGTTTCACTTTTAATGTTTACATGTATTTTTATCAAACAACTCTGTTCTCTATGCTTAAATTTTTATTATTCTATTGAATAATATATTATACTTTAATGTTGAATTTCCTACATTTATTGTATTAAATTAGTTATTTTTTTTATTATTAATTTTAATTCATTTAATTTATTTTTACAGGTGGGTTGTTTAGAAGATCTTGAAGATGGACAATGTTATGTTTGTTCTGGTCAAGGTGAAACTTTCAAAAAAGTTGAATATAATCCTCAAAATCAAAAAATCAAAACATGCAAACCGATAACTGATTCAAGACCTTCTTCATCCAAATTACCTCTAATTGATAGTTCAGTAAGACCGCGTCTTATTACTTTGGTTCGAAATGGAACACGACCCCGCAAAGTGGTTAGATTACTATTAAATAAACGAAACGCTCCATCTATAGATCATGCTTTCTCTTCAATTACAGAAGTTATTAAACTTGATACAGGTGCTGTTCGAAAAGTATTTACACTTGCAGGAAATCAGGTAATAAATTATTTTACTCATTCCTTTTTTTAAATGTAATGATTATTTTTTAAAAAAGATAGATATCATGTAATTTATGCTTAATGTAAAGTCATTTTTTTAATTATTATTAATTAATAGCATTTTATAATACGCTAATAGACTTAGGCAATTTTCAAAATAAACCGCTGAAATATTCTTATTATATTTAATTGAATTTTCCTTTTTAGGTAAATCAATTATCAGATTTTTTTGAATCTGAAGATGTTTTTTTTGTTTATGGAGCTGAAAGATACTCTCGAGAAGATTTTGATTTAGATTTGGAAGGTAAATTCAATTTAAATACAATATTCAGATAAAAAAATAATTTATATGACTTTTTAGAATATAAAGCAATACAATCGTGTGTTCAAAGGACTTCGAATTTCCGCCGAGTTCCTTGGGATCCAAATTCTAAATCTTCTCAGTGTATTTTGGATCTTAATACACAAAGCAGTAAATATAAATTTTTATTTAAATTTAGATTTAAAAGAAGAGAAGAAGAAGATTTATACAAAAAAATAAATTTTAACACTTAAAGTTAATTAATATTTCAAAGTATCTAAAGATACGTTTTCTATTTGTAATTATTTCTAAATTTGTTGATTTATATGAAAAATAATATTAATAAAATATTGTATTAATATTAAAATTTTGAAAATTTAATATTAAATTAAAAATTATAAAATCGCTTTTATTTCCAATTATAAATAAGATTCAAAATTGATTATGTTTCTTATTTTATTTCTAGATACTCGTCGTTTATGTGGAATACCAAAAATGCCTAGTAAATCTAAAGTATCAAAAATGAAAAATATTTCATCTCAAGAAAATCCAATTAAAGCTCCAACAATTATAAATCAAAAATATAAAGTTGGTGATATTATAGGTGATGGAAATTTTGCAGTTGTAAGACATTGTATTGACAGGTAAATTCTCTTAATGTTTATAAATTAAATTTATTTAATTATATAACAATGTTCAATTAACAATTTATTTTAATTATTAATTAGATCAACTGAAAAAGAATATGCCTTAAAAATTATTGATAAAACAAAATGTAAAGGTAAAGAACATATGATTGAAAGCGAAGTAGCAATTTTAAGAAAGGTTCGTCATTATAATATAATTCGGTTAATATCCGAATATGATTCACCAAATGAACTTTATCTAGTCATGGAATTAATTAAGGTATACTTGCTTTTTGTGTAAATAAATTAAATCATTTAATTATTTTAACTTATCTTAACCTTTTTCAAGTGGTAATATCACAATTATATCTTCAAAAAAAACAATTATCTATTTTTATATATCTTAATGTTTTTTTAAACTTTAGAATCATTCAACGATTTTTAATTTAATATTAATATTATATTTAAAATTTTACTTCCCTTGTGTTAATTAGTCTTTTTTTAAATAAACATTACAATTTTACTAATTAATTTAAAATTAAATGCATTCAAAAACATATATTATTTACTAAGAGTTTTTATTTTTATTTCATTATATATATTTTTTAAGGGTGGTGATCTATTTGACGCAATTGCTAAAGCAATAAAATTTCCAGAGAATGAAGCTTGTATTATGATTCAAAATTTAGCTTCAGCATTATTTTATCTTCATAGTCATCAAATAGTTCATCGAGATATTAAACCAGAAAATCTTTTGGTATGTATTATCTATTTTTTATTAATATTTAAATTTTTAAAACTTTATTTACAATTTCTATTTTTTAGGTTGAAATTGATGCTTCTGGTACAAAAATTTTAAAATTAGCTGATTTTGGTTTAGCACAAAAAGTAAATGAACCCCTTTATACTGTTTGTGGAACACCAACCTATGTTTCTCCGGAAATTTTAGCTGAAAGCGGATATGGCCTTAAGGTAAGGAATTAATATATTTGATTAAAATGCTTAAAACATAACGAATGAGTCATCATTGCTAGTTTAAAAGGATTGTAATAGATAAATAAACATTCAATTTCCATTAGCATTCGGTCTTTGACCCTTGAAAATATATACATGTATTAAATTTAACAAAATACTGCTATATAATTTTTTATATATTTATTTTAGAGCTATGATTTTTGTTTGTTTTTTTAAATAATAGATATACATATTTAGAGTAAAATAATTTATTTATTTATTCAGTTCTTAGAACAATTTGCCCATATATATCTATTTTAATAAATAATAATTTGAAATTAATTGTTTTAGATTGATGTATGGGCTGCTGGTGTGATTTTATATATTCTTCTATGCGGATTTCCGCCATTTGTAAGTGCAAATAATAATCAAGAAGAATTATTTGATCGTATTTTAAGTGGACAATATGAATTCACCTCGCCATATTGGGATCCAATTTCGGACTCCGCCAAAGATTTAATAGCTCATATGCTCCAAGTTCAACCTGAACTTAGATTTTCAGCTGAAGATGTACTTGATCATCATTGGCTTGCTGTGAGTTTAATTTAATTTAAGATTTTTAATTTTGTTTTTTGATATTTTAATTTAATTTTTGATCTAAATTATTTCAATAATTATGCAAGTTTCATCCACATATTTCATATTCTTGAACCAAATTCGAAATGACAAAAAAATATTTTAAATGTTTTTTAAATATTAAAATTAAATTCTTTATTTCTTATATCAATGGATTTTCAATTTTTAAATAATATCCATTTATTAATTTATTTTTGTAGGAAGCCTTTGGAGTTGAACAATTGAAAGTTTATAATGCTGTTGATTATCAACCAGCTAACCCAAACCAGTGCCCCATCATTAGCAGATAATTTTTTTTTATTTTAAATATTAAATATAAGTTTTATAATTACCAAAAAATATATATATTATTAATCTATTAATATATATATTAAATAAATATGTGTTTTAAAATATTTATTACCAAAATAAAATAGATATGAACAAATATAAGTATATTTTTGCGCATAAAGACATAATAAAAATAATTTAATATTATTAAGAAGAAATTATACAATCAATAAACCTCTTATGTTTTCATTCCAAATAATTTTTTTCTTCTCTTTTTTATTTTTTTCTAGAGGTTTATTTTATCAAAAATCAAATTCATAAAAATGCCATTAACACTTTTAGTATAAACTGCCTATTTTTATAAACATATTACTTTTTTATTTAAATTAAAAATATTTTTAATTATATTTATTATTTATTTAAATTAATTTTTTTTTCAAATAAACATTCTCAATAAAATCTAAAAATTAATTTTAAAAATTTTCGACAATTCAATTTTAATTTTAATTTTAAAATAAACTTATAACAGTGTTAATCTATTAAAAGCTCTCAATCAAATTTTAATTTCCCTAGATCTTTTTTCCTTAATCTTTACCTATATTTATATCTTTTTCTTATTGATATATATTCTTTTTAACCAAATGTAAGTAATATTCATTCTAATTAAAATGAATATATATTAAACAAGTATTGAAATATACTCATTTAAAATAATGATCAATGCTTACAAAAAGTGAAGAACTTAAAGATATTAACAAAAATCTAATTTTCACAAATAATTGTGTTGAAATTAGTCCATTATTTTTATATTTATTAATATGTAGTATATAAATACATAATATTTTTCGAAAAAATTTGAATATATTGTATGTAAAGACTACAATATTAATAATAATAATGGAAAATTTCTTTTCGACTTCTATCTATTCTCTCTAAAAATCTTTCAATTATAGTAAACATGTATATTTTTATTTTAACAGAACTATATATGTTAAGCACAATGAATAATTTTATAAAAAATTTATAATTTTAAAATTGAAATTTCTTCAACGATATAATGGATCTCATTCATTGTTTAATTTGGTAATTACAAAAAAAAATATAATTAAAATGTTATTATGTTAAAATATTTATATTTTGAGAGATAAATATTTCACATAAATCCACCTGAAATAATTGTTGATAATATATTCTTGATATGTCTTCCTAATTCTGAAGTATTTGATATTTTAAAATACCATTTAAATATTGATTCAGAATTAGTTGGCTATATAAAATATTTTTTTTTTATAAGAATATATTTTCACTATGCAATTCAATTATATATAGTTAATTATATCAACACCACCGAAGCCTCAATTTTTTCATTAATTGAACAAAATGAAAATATTTTAATTTTACAAATATTTTAATCTGAGCATACTGTTATTTAATCAGTATTTAATTTAATAATAAAAACAAAATATAAATGCTTCTTTACAATGCCATATTATTTTTAATTGTCTATATTTAGTAAAATCTATCTATATTATAAATACCCATAAGGAAAATATCAAATAAATTTTTAAAATAAATCTATTATACTTATTTAGCAAAAATTTAGAGATTTTTGAAATTTTATATATTCTATTTGGGCAGCTTATATATATTATAATCTTGTTAATTATAATATTTTAAATTCTAAAAATTTATTTCAAACATTTTTGAAGAAGCATTTAAAATTGAAAATAAACATTTTATACATGTAAATTAACAAAATTTTATTGAAGCAAATTTATTTATTCATTTTTTTTATATGTGTACAATTATTATATTATATTATTATTATTATATTATATATTGTTAAATTTGTTAATTTTCATATTATTTATAATTTTATTTTTTCCTTACTCTTACCAAAAAAATAAAAATAAAGAAGAGAAATATTCAGTATTATATTGTAATAGTAATAAAAAAACAATTTTTTTTTGTAAGTTTTTTTAATATCTTTTTTATTGGTTTAAAATTTAATTAAAAGTTATATCAATTATCAATCCATCCAAAACATTAATTAAAATTTTATTCATAATATTATGTGAACTCAAAATTTACTACTTTTGTTTCTAAAAATTAAAATTATGTACTAAATAAATGAAAAATAAATGCATTAGAAAAAAGCTTCCAATTTCCGCCCCTAAACATAGCTTTAAAATTTTTGAAAATAAATTTCTGAACACTTTTTAAAATAAACACAAATAAATATAATATTTATGATTAGATTAATATAAATCACCTTAAAATCTACCTCGGAATCTTTTTTTCATTTAAATAAAAAAATGAAGAAAGTTAGAAAAACATTTTAATTGAATCTGTTAAAGAAAATATACAAAGGTTTTGTGACTTATAAAAAAGAATTGAAATCTTATTTATTCATAAAAATTGAAACCAAAAATTTGTATAAGGCTTTAGAAAAAATAAAGTTAACATATCAATATTTAATTTATTTTTCTTCCTAACCTAAAATATCCTTGAATTTGTTAAGAAAAGTAAATTATTATTTTATTCAACTAGTGGCACAAGAGAGAAGAGTGTTTTTAGAATTATAGATCTTGGATTCTTTTGTTTTAAAAGTTTTTAAAAAGATACTATTAGGGGGACCGGAAAGTAATGTCGTTTTTTTACGCTAAATACAAACACATACATTTTTAACGAGTCTTTATTTTTAATCAATGATGTATTCCCCATCATTGTCAATAACCTTTTGCCATCTAGTGAGTAAATTTTCAATCCCTGATCGATAAAAATTAATTGGTTTTTCGGCAAAATATCTAGAGATGGCATTTTGGATATCATCCAAATTTGCAAATGTTTTGCCACTTAAAAAGTGTTGCAGCGCTCGGAATAAGTGGAAATCCGATGGTGCAACATCGGGCGAATATGGTGGATGAGGCAGCACCTCCCACCCCAATTCATTAATTTTTTCTAGAGTTCGCCTTGCGCAAAGCGGTCTTGCATTGTTATGTTGGAGAATGACGCCTTTTCGGTTGACAATCGCTGGCCACTTTTCAATTAAAGATTGATTGACTTGCTGCAATTGTTCGCTGTAGAGGTCTGCAGTAACAGTTTGTCCAGGTTTCAGTAATTCAAAATGAACAATGCCGCGAATACTCCACCAAACACACAAAAGCGCTTTTTTGGGGTGTAAACCTGGCTTAGCAGTACTCCGAGGGATTTCATTTGGAGAGAGCCACTGCCTTTTGCGTTTTGGGTTATCATACAGGACCCATTTCTCATCTCCTGTGATCAAGCGATCAAAAAACGCTTCTGTGTTGTGTCGTTGAAGCAATAAGTTGCATGTGATTGATCGGTTAGCCTTATTCTGTTCGGACAGATTATGCGGGACCCAAACACCTGCTCTGCTTACTTTCCCAATCTGCTTCAAATGTTCTTGGATGGTCGACCAAGGTTGGTTGAGACTGTTTGACAATTCCTCGATCGTCTGACACGGATTTGCTTCCACTTCCGCCCTTAACACGTCGTTGTCTAACGCTGATGGTCTTCCTGATCGATACGAGTCGGAAAGATCAAAATTACCCGATTTGAACTTGGAAAACCACCTTTGGCATTTACGAATGTCCAGTGCATTTGGATAAACATCGCAAATGTTTTTGGTAGCAACTGTTGCGTTATTTCCCTTGCGAAACTCAAAGAGCATGCAATGCCGGATGTGTACCTCTTCTGGTATTTGGCTGGCCATTTTACCCAAAATTACAAAAAAAAATTATAATTCAATTGTCTATAAGTAAAGAAATCACTATAACCTCACAATGTCTTTGGTACGCCTCTGAACCAAACAATGAGCTGACAAATGACCACAGACTATCTATAAGACACAGACTATTATCAAGTATTGGCATGCGCAGAAACGACATTACTTTCCGGTCCCCCTATTATATTAATGGTCTGTGATATTATCTCCACAGACCATCTATAGATGGCGGTAGTAAGTTTAAATTAAAACTCAAATTGGGCGATTTTTGCATGATAGAAATGATAGAAATACATAATTTAAAATAAAATAAATGGTTATTTTAAATATATTTAAATCTCACAAAAAAGTAAAATAATATACAAATTGAGGTAAAAATAAAATCTTTCTTTTTTTTTACTTAAATCAAGATAATTTTTATTATCGACTTATATTTATCTAATAATCTTGAATTTCGTCATTCAATTTAAATTTTAGATATTTAATTAAGACTTGCCTTAATTATTCTGAAATATATACTTATTTTTTATATATTTAAATATAATTTACTTATCTAATCATGGATTTACAAATCAAATATTAATTTTTTATTTTAAATGAAATGTCAACTATTTCTTTATCTTTTTGTCAAAAATTATTGAAATAGGGATCAAAACCTTAAAAATAATATTATTTTAAAATAAATCTTATCTTGAAAATATCACTTTTAAAAAATTTTAAATTATCAATATAGATAGATTATTTGCTAGTATAATAATAATATATTATATTTAATAATCACAATATTTATATTTTTATTATTTAGGAGTAAAGATGGATGATCAAGATGAGGTAAATCAAAGGCCATTCTGCACAGACAGAAGTGTTAAAGTAGCTAAATGCAAGAAATGTCAATCTCCAATTGATAAAGGATCATTACGTATTGGAAAATATGTTCCAAATCATTTTGGAGGTGAAGGTCTAGCTAAACAATGGTTTGTATTTAAATTTTTAAATATTTGGTAAATCATTATACAATATAATTACGATTTAATTTTATTATTATAATATCTATTAAATCTTATTCAAATTGTCACCATAATTTAATAATATAATTTTTATTTAATTTCTTAAAATGAAAATATTCAAAAAAAATTTTGATATCTAATAAAAAATTATAATTAAAAGTAGTTATGACATTAATGTAAATACATTTTAATTTATATTTTAAATATAAAATATAAAGAGAACGTTTTGTGAAAATGTTTGTGAACATTTATTTATTCTTTTTGTTAATATCATCTATCCTTTTTTTATTATATGTATGTATTATATTTAAAATATTAATTGGATTGTTGGTGAACTTTAATCAAATTTTGCCTTTGCTCTTATCTCTTCTTAATCATGTATTCATAATAATAATTGATGTTTTTATTTATTTTGATTTCTTTCAACTCTTATTTATTCAAAACATATCTTAAAAAGCAATAAGAATATTTTATGTTATTTTAGGTATCATGTTTCTTGTATATTTGAACAATTCAAACGCCAACGAGCAAACACTGTTAAAATCACTTCAACAGATGACCTCGATGGTTGGAGTGACATTGAAGAAGCTGATAGAAAAGAAATTTTAAACAATTTACCAAATATCTCGGATGATCCAAATAGACCTTTTCGACTAAAAACACCAAATAAAAAAACTAAAGTGCAGAAGAAAACGAATCAAGAAACACCTTCAAATTCAACTGATCAGGTATCAAATAATATTAAAAGTCCAACACAAAAGCGTAAAAATAATGAATCTGATCCCAAACATGAAGATAATAGTTTTCGAAGATTTCGCAAAATTTGTTTCGCTTTAGAACAAACTACCTCACATCTTGATAAATCACAACTTTTGAAAGACTGGTTTTCTACGGGCTCTGATGGAAAACAATTTTGCGGTGATATCCTTCTGTGGTTACAATTTCTTTTACCTGGTGTTATTCAACACCGCGTTTATCATATAAATGAACAACAATTGGCAAAATGTCTAGCAAGAGCTTTATATAAAAATGAAGAGGAATTAATTCGAGCTTATAAACAGTCAGGTGATATTTCAGAAACGGCCCGAGAATATCATGAAAAATATCTTGGATCATCAATTACCAAAGGGAAACTTTCAATGCATGATATAGATAATTGGCTTCAAGAATTGTCAGCGATTAGCAAAGAAGTGGACAAAGTAGAACATCTGAAGGTAAAAAAAATATATTTCATGATTGATCTGATGCAATAATAAAATAATCTCAATTCTTTAATTATTATTATTTTTTTAAAAATTCCTTTTTTGAATCTTAAGCTGTTTACCATTATTATTATTTATGTTTGTTGAAAATATAAATTGTGATTTTTCTAATTTGTATATCTCTAACAGGACAGTCTTATGAAAATTACTTACTTTTGAATTTAATTGTCAGTATTTCTTTGGAAAAAATCAAATAGGAAGTGTGGAACTCTTTCGTTATTTATTTAAACATACCTGAATAAAAGTGACATGAAGAAAATTATCAATTATATTATTTTTTATTCATCGTAATAAAATCTATAATTATTTAATTTAAAATATATTCTCATATTTAATAGGTTTAACTATTTCCAGGAATTAGCTAAAAAATCTACTTCAAATGAAATAAAAACTGTATTTCGATTAATACTCAAAAATTTGGGAATTGACGCTGGTCCAAAAATTATTCTTGATGCTGTTCACCCTGATGCTTACAATTCTTGGAGGACAACAAATGATATGTCGAGTGTGTTAGAACAAATCAACTCTGGCCAAGAAGCTGGCATCGTTGTAGGTAATCCTTATTTATTCTTTACTTATGGAAATTCATAAAAAATCTCTTTCATAGCTCTCATTAGTTCAACATATTTTATAATCATTCATTGTCTTTGTATTCATAATTATATATATTGGTATTTATTACGATTATTTGTACTTTTTAAATAACTATGCATATAATGAATTTTAGGAACTCCAATTCGTCCTATGTTAGCTGAACCTTGTAAAAATTGGAATCAACCATTTAAAAAATTTCCTAATGGATTATATGCTGAAATAAAATATGATGGCGAACGAGTTCAGGTGCATAAAAATTCATCAGGACCTATCCAGTATTATTCACGATCCCTTAAAGTTGTTAAGCACGATAAAGTTGCACCTTTTGGTAATTTATTTAATCAAGCTTTTTCCAATGTTACAAGTTACATTTTGGATGCTGAGGTATGCCATATATTTTTTAAATTTTTAAATTAAATTGACTTATACATTTTTATAAATATCTAATTTTTTATTTCAAGGTTCTTGTGGTTGATAAAGATACAGGAGATCATCTGCCATTTGGAACTTTAGGTGTACATAAACGAGCCGAACATAAAAATGCTCAACTCTGTCTTTTTATATTCGATATATTGTTTTTTAATGGAAAGTCATTAATTGAAAGACCTTTAAAAGAACGACGGGAAATTTTAAATACAAAAATGAAAAGAATTCCTCGACAACTTGAACTGTCGGATATTCATAAAATTGATAAACTTGAAACTCTTCAAGAGATTGCTAAAGATACATTTGCAAAAGAATTGGAAGGACTTATGCTTAAAGATCCAAATGGGAAATATGAACCGGGCAGACGTCGTTGGTTGAAAGTTAAAAAAGATCATCTTAATGCAGGAGCTCTTGCTGATACGGCGGATCTTCTCATACTTGGAGCATGGTATGTCAAGAATAATTAATATTATAATTTAAAACAAATCATTAAACCTAAGATATAAATATAACGTTTATTTGTGTCGAAATTATTTAATTTAAAATAAAAATTAATAACAAATAATTTTATAAAAGTATTTGATAAAAGTAGCAGATATAAAATTATATGATGCCAGAAAGAATGAGAAATATAATATATCTAATCATATTCAATTAATATTATGGACTCTAAAATAATCTCATATTTATTTCTTTACCATCTTTACTAGATATATAGATATTACACAAATAAAGAAACTTATATGAAGTTTCTTAAAATTATTTACAAAAAATTTTAATTAAAATTTAATTGAAGAAATTTTCTTATAATATTGAAACTTATATTTATAAATATAGTGAGTATAATTTTAATGTATTATATTTTCATTTTTTTTTAAGGTTTGGTAATGGTCGTTATGGTGGTAAACTTTCATCTTTTCTTCTTGGATGTACCCATAATAATTCCGAATGGTTAACAGTAACAAAAGCACATAGCGGTTTGGATGACGCTACAATAGATCTTTTAACCGAAGAATTAATGCCAGTTAGTATTACTACAAAGATAATTTATAAATTAAGATTATTTCTATTTTTTTCAGGATTGATTTATCTTAATTTAATATACGAAATTAAACTATATTTATATTAGGAAAAGAATTTATTTTTTTACAAAATTTTATTTAGAGAAGCGATTGTATTATTTATAAAATTGTGTAAAAATATAATTATTATTATTAATTTTATTTGATAATAAATATTAGATAATTTAAATTCAAATTTATAATGAATAAAATAAATTAAGTGTCTTTATCTGCTATTACATATTATTTATTTAATATATATTTTTTAAGACTAGTTTTCTTATCCCTTCCATTTTCGAATGTAGGCCTCCCCTTTTTAAATGAATGATAACATTACGTTGGCCATGCAGGTTGGTGAGTGGATGGAGTATACGTGAAGTATTTTAATATTGAATAGATAAGATTTTTTAGGGTTTAGGGACAACGACTTTCTTAATTAAAAGTGGCTTGCATGAGCAGGGTTGCTTCCCTGAAGTGGTTCTATCTCTATCGGGGTCAAAGAGACTGTAATTATAATAATTATGTAATATTTAACATAATATTTCAGATTTAAATAAAAATTGTTTAATAATTGGATTTGAATTTCATAACATTTTATTTTTATATATTTATTTCTTAGTAATTTTAAATAAAAAATGATTAATTGTTTAATTGAACATTTCATTTTAGAAAATGAGGTGTACAAAAGGAAATCGTGCTTCAATTCCTAATTGGATTGATTTACCCAGACAGTTAGATGTTCCTGATTATATTGCTTTGGATTTTAAAGAAATGCCTGTGTGGGAAATTCAAGGAACTCAATTTACAACACAAGATACCAATCATTCATCTGGTATTAGTCTCCGTTTCCCCAGGATGGTTCGACATCGTTCAGATAAAGTAATTTGATTTAATTATAATTTATATTACTAATAATTTAAAATTATATTTTTATTTACATGCAATCAATAACTGAAGAAATATTTTGAAAAATTGTCTCCAATTTATTTAAAATTTATCTGAAATTATTTATTAAGGTCTTTATCTTATATTTAGATTATTTGTTTATAAATTAAATCTAAATTTTAAACATTTGTTTCATTTTGATTTTAATTTTGATTTCTTTCTTTTTAATAATAAAATACTAGGATTATACAACAGCAACATCATTGAGTGAATTAAAAGATCTCATAAATAAATCATTAGAAGATATCGATGTTAATTTAACATCCACTTCAGTTACATCCGCTGGAACATCTCCAAAAGTTACTCAGAATAATTCAAAAAATAATATCAAGAGTCCCAAAAAGACAATAACAATTGATTCGAAAATTAATTATGATATTGAAAAAATTGTACCACAAATTTTTAAAGGAATTAAAGTCGTTTTAGCAGATCATAAAAAAAGAATCGATAAAGATATATATAGAAAGTTTTATGGGTAAGTTTATTATTATTATTCTCTAGTTGTATTATATCTTTATTGAACTTATGATATTATATATAATTATTTTAAATAAATTGAAAATTTAACTTTGTTTTTAATAATATGAAAATAATTTTAGAGATAAGCTAAAACAAAATTAAATAAATAAAACAAATTCTAATATATATTTTTATTTTTAGGTATGGTGGAGATGTTATTCCATTGACAGATATTGAAGAAGCCACTCATGTTTTGCATTTGAATTCCAATACACCTGTCGAAGATAACAAATGGCCACTTACAGTTCGCCACATTACCATGGAATGGTTAACGGAATGTGTCAAAAATAAACGGATTTTGAATACCTTACCATATGCTTTGACACATTCCCGTGCTTCTATAATTATATAAAATACAATTTGTTTTATATTATTATTTTTATTAAAAATTATGTATATATATATAATTATTTATCACTAGTTTGTTTAATTAAAATTTAATTTTTCACAAATATGTGTATATAATTTTATTTTTGATTATATAATCTATAATTATGATTGGAATAAAAAACAAAATTTATTAAATATTATTGAATAATTTATAATACATAATAACTCTACTTGACCTTTAATACAAAAGGATTTTTTTCCTCACCCCTTATATGCTGAGACATTCCAGAAATATAGAAAATCTTACTTATTTCTATTCTACCCAGATTTTAAAGTTATTTTTACATACATTGCTCGTGGATCATCGATCATGTAACAAGTTCCTCCAATGTGCTAAAAAACCGCCAATTTTTTTTAGTTTCCAGCCTTTAACTGTTACTACTATAGGAATAAACCTTCTTTTTGAATAATAGGGTATCTAATCCTAGTTTCTTTCCAAATTATGCGAAATTCAACCTTTATTAAATTTTTAATGTGATTTTTATTCCACCAATCTCACATCATCTTTACTTAACTTCTAATCCTGATTATTTTAAATCGATTAATCTGATTAAATAGATATTGCATAAGTATTGAGAATTTTCTGTTGTATAGTTCACTGCTTCTCAAACTTTTTGAAGTCACGGCCCCCTATTGTTTTTTTTAGTTTAGATTGCTTAAATTTATAATTTTAAATTTCTATATGCAAACTTTTACTAGTCAATACATGCATTTACTAATGTTAACAATGACCTTATTTAATTATTATAATTTAAGTGTCACATTTTTCGAAATTCCACAGCCCCCCCCTGAGGACAGTCCGCGGCCCACCACTTTGAGAAGCCCTGGTTTAGATAAATAGCTTAGAATTTATAATAATATATTATAATGTTTAAAATTTTAATAATCAAAATTCTTTCTACGATATATTTTTTTTATTAATAATTATGAAATTACTTACAGACGTATTGATTATTAATTTTTTATCATTAGAAATTTTACTTTTATACTAAATATATTTTAATTTTTTAATTTATTTAATGTTTATTATTTACATATATCATTCATTATTAATCAAACTCTAGGCAACACTTTTTTTTCATTAAATTAAATAAAAAATAATTATTAAAAGATATAATTTTCAAATTAACTATTCAAAATGTATTTGTGTCCAACAAATTTAAAATCATTGCCAGCTGAACGACTAGCACTTTTAGAATCTAGTAAACGTGAGGCCCGTATTCGACTCGAAGAACGTGAAAAAACAGAAAGATTAAAACGTGAAAAAATCATTAAAGAAATGACAAGAAAAGAGGAAATGCGAATAAAAAATCCAGCAATGGAAAGTGCATTTCCTCAATGTAAAGAAGAGTTATCACATACCTTAACATCAACGAAAGAAATTTCTAAAAAAACAAAGGTTAAAATTATTTGGTAATTGTTCCGTTGAGTCCCGCAGCTAGGTGGGTTCATGAAACTTACCTTGACGGATTCCTTGTATGATTCTAGTTTGCAACTTATCCCGACGTTGAATCCCGACAACAACCTTTCGGTGGGGGCAAGGTGGTGGGCATCTCCCTTTTAGATGAGATTATATTTTTTGTAAGTTGGATGAACAAAAACTTGAATTCTAAATTTTTTTCTTCTAAAAGGAAGATACCCACCACCTTGCCCCCACCGAAAAGTCGTTGTTGGAATTCAACGTTGGGATAAGATACAAGTTTTTGATATAATCCAAATTTTGAATTATAATTTCTTCTAAAAGAAGAAGATACCCCCACCTTAAAATTAATTAATTTTTATTAATTAAACTAAAAGAGATCATCCAAAAAGTCATAAGAAAAAGTTGTTTAGAATCATACAAGGAATCCGTCAAGGTAAGTTTCATGAACCCACCTAGCTGCGGGACTCAACGGAACAATTACCAATTATTTTGTTATTAAGTTTAAATTCAGCATTTTGTTCTTTATAAAAACAACACAATAACACAAATAAAAATGATAACGGGTAGCATGCGCTGAACCATTTGTCTCCCGAAAGAATTACAATACAATAGTAAGAGAATTTTGAGCATAAATAGTGAAATTTTAATTTCATTTTTCATGTCATAGAAATTTATTAGAATATTCAATTAAAGTTTATTTATATAAGTATAAATAATTTTAAATAAATGTTTATTAATCTAAAACATTTTTATTAAAATAAATAAGTTGACCTGTGGCCAGGCGCAGAACCGACCGACGGTTTGAAATAAATTAATATTCAGCAATTTCAAATAATTTAAATGTATCTATTAATGCAATAAAAACATATGGATATAACATACATATTTTTAATTTTATTTTATTTATAATATATACATAAGTAGGAATTGGCTGTAAATTAAGAAAAAACTAATGAAGATGATTTTTCCCGAGGATAAAACCAATACAAAGTGCATGATTCGTGGAGATATGTAAAAAATCTCCACATGTGAAATTTGGTGTGAAAACAATACCTCCCTTACTATCGTCGGTCGGTAAAAATATAAGAAGCGTCTCGTTATGACGCTCTTCCTAAACAACCGCACTTACTACTATTAAAAGAAATAATTTTTTCTACAATTTTTTTTCTATTTTTTGGAATTTATAAAATATATTCATTTAAAATGACAATTTCTAAAAAATTATTATATTATTTATATTAAATTATTTTTTTGTTTTTTTTCTATTTTCCAGTCATCCGTTTCAATTAATTGTGGCACATTATATTTTTAATTATTATTTTTATTTAATATATTTAATTTTATGTATGTTTTTTTCATTTATATAATTATTTTGTTTATTTATTTCAATATTCTCTTTTATTATAATTATTAAATATAAATCTTAAATTTTCTCCATTACAGCTATTCCTCCAATTGGGGGTTAGACGAAGAGGTGATTTCTCTTCTCCACAAAAAAATTAAATCATGAAACATTAACCACATTTTAGAGAAATCAGGGCTAGTAAAATGAGGAAATTAAAATTAGGAACATGGAATGGACATAGCTTACGTGAGAGAGATGGGAGAGGGTAGGGACTGGAGTGTTGTGGATAAGCATTCTTGGAGAAGTGTGGTTGTTGCGGAACTTTCTTTCGAGTTCCGTAGAGCCACAGAGAGATTTATTACAATATTTAAATTTTTGTATAAGGTAAAATTCGTGTTTTGCCAGGCCTCAAACGCTAATACCTATTATCAGTGGAGTCGGGCCGGGGGGCACGGGGGGGGGGGGGGGGCTGTGTCATCCCAAACATTGTGCAAAAAATAAATTTAAAAGTGATTAGTTTTGTAACTAAGAACCCAAAAGTAAAAAAAACATCTTTAAATTACGTATAAGTATAGTCTAAACGAATTTATTTTGTCAAAATTTTTTTCGGGGAAGATCCTCTTTCCCCTCCCCCCTATGACCCCCAACATAATAGATCACGCTACGCCACTGCCTATTATTATTATCAGTGTTAATTGAACCTACGACTATCCTTCAAATAAGAACTACTACAATTTACAGAAATAAAAAAGTCAACTTAACAGGAGTGCTCATATTGGTAAATATCATATAAAACGAAAATAAAAAAATAAACAAAAATAAAGTTGAAATGTTTAAATATTTAATTAGGAAAGTTTTAAGAATCATAAGATTACATAACTTAAATTTACACAAGCGTGTGACTTAGTAAATTGTTCGGGAGATTCAATTTTCCAATCTCAAGCTAAAGTAAAACGCACGCCATATCCCTCTCGCACAAATGCATCATATCACTCTTTCGACACAATTTTAGATAAGGACTTGCAAAGGCAAATAAAAAAAGTTTTAATATTAATTTTAAAGAATTTGTAAAAACGTAGAATATATTATACACCTATCCCCCGATTTACACGGTAGATACGTTCCTGAGAAAAACGTGTAAATCGAAAATTGAAAATTTTCAAGTCAAAACCGTGTAAATCGAAAAGCTTACAGAAAATGCATAATTTTGCTATTTAACAGTTGTGATTTTTTCAATATTTTTAGGTGTACACAGAAATAAAAATAAAATGCATTGACAGGTTAAAATATGTAATATATTACGGAAACACTGTTTTTTTATTTAATTACAATACATTAAACAGAAGAACAAAAAATAAAACCAAAGGTGTTTTATTATCCTTCATCACTATCAGAAATTACTCTCATTCTTTTTTTCGGAATCGAAGGTTGGAATTCACTTTCATCACTCGAAGTTATTTGTGCCGATTCGATGTTTGAAGCAGAAATATTTACATTCTGAGAGGTGGTAATAAAATCGGTTATTAACAATTGCTAGATAAAACTTTAATTTTATGCGAAGAAATACAGACACAGTGTGCATGTGCAACAAGTCAGCACATAAGCTCGGGATTCCCCGTGAGATGTGTACACAGCGCACGTGTTCAAACACAGTAGCATTTAGTAGAGTGCGATAAAAACAAAAAAAAACTTATTTGGAAAACCGTGTAAAAGCGAAAACGTGTAAAACAAGTACCGTGTAAATCGGGGGATAGGTGTACTTGTAAATTCTAAAAGTAAACAAATTAAGAGATTTTGATATAAATAAAATGAAATTTCGCTTGTGTTGATCTTCAAGATGGCGGAAAAACAAATCCTCTTTGCACGAAAGTTCGCTTATAACTAAGGTGCACATGCTCCATCTGTTATCGCAGGAGGCTCCAAAAGAGCAGGTTTTCGAGATATAAAATATACGCGCCTTATTCCTCAGTTTTACTTTATATGTATCAGACATGTAACTATAATAGAATGAAATTAAAATAAAATATTTAGAGATTTTTAATGTATAATATGGTTGGATCAAATATTTAAGAAAATGTATTTGAATTGTTTTTTCTTAATTAAGGCAATTTAAATGAAGATAGAGTTGAGGGGATTCGTTTAACACTTTTAATCCGCTTAGGCGGTAACAAGCTTGATAGGCTCTAACCATACGTATGATTTCCAAATGTCATATATTTTTTTTAAATTAAAATAATTAACAACATATATGTTAATAAATATCAAAAAACATTACAATACTACAAGGTGGGTTTGAAAACATTTTATTTATATTAATGTATCCTTGTTACTCCACTTTTACATACAAAATAAATTTAGTTTTATATGAAACGAAAATTATATTTATAATATAATTTAATAGTACCGGGACCCCGAGCCTCGGCTCGGTAATTAAGTTAAAAAGAAATTAATTCATTATTATTGGGTTTGGTTGGGAATATTAATACCTGGGACACCGAGCTCTCGCTCGACCCTTTAAAAAATATTGATATATAATTCTTTAATTATTTATTACAATTATTAAATGTTAATCTATCTGATTAAAATGAATGGAACTGGGGTCCTCAATAATAATACCTGGTCAATAAAAAAATATGATTCTTTATTATCGGGTTTGGCTGATAATATTAATACCTTATTCACCGAATCGCCATTCAAATAATAACAAACAAACAGAAAAGTAGGCGTGATGATATAAAATATATACCTGGGACACCGAACTATCACTCGACCCTTTAACCAATTTATACAATTTATAATAAATTGTTGACGTCATTTAATTCTCCTATATCGAATCGAATAAAGATAAATCTTCTAAACGTTGTGAAACGTTTTCTCTATATTCTTCACCGTTATCTTTGTTCCCTTCTCCTTACCACATCATATTCTTATTTTTGGAAAACTATTCTGCATATTTTCTTAAATTAATATAAATTTAAAATGATAATTAAAAAAATATTTATATTTTATTTCATTTGTAATCTAAAAATATTAAATTAATTAAAAAGAGAACTTTTAGAATAAATTAATTAATTTAAATATCTAATTTATAAATGTATATTATATTTTTTATAACAGTTCTGAACTTTACATCAAATCTTATCAAATTATAAAAAATAATTTCTGGGTTTTTGAAAAAGAGAATTTTTGAATTTTGATCTAAATTTACTGATATATAAAAATATTAAAAATAAATTGATATTGTTATATATTTTATCAATTAAAATTGGAAAATCTTTCATTTAAGGAGGAGAATGATTTTCCAAAGTATTGTCAAGGAAAGAAAGAAATTAATCCACCTGACCCGAAACATTCAGATGGGATTTGTATGCCATTTCGCAGTAGATTTAATATTGAAGACCCCTGTGATCCGGATTGTCACAAACCACGAAAACCAGAAATACGAACTTCAGATTTTTATTTCACTGATAATCTTCCTCAACGATTCGAGTATCCCAGTAAGGAATTCTTTATTCATTTTTATAATAATGATTTAATGATTTCCCTTATTTATATTTTTATAAAAACCAGATCTTTAAAATATGAGCTGAGGCCAGGTACAGAACCGACCGACGATTTGAAATAAATTAATTTCCAAACAACATTATATATATATTTATAAAGTATAAAAAAAAAATATGGTAATTATTTATATCCATGGTTCCGGGATAGAAATGATTGTCCCCAAGAAGGCGATATCTTCAACCAAGCTTGGCTTTAGGTCAAGAGATGGCGCGGCCTTCACCATTGTGTTTGCTTTGCCCAGTAGATAGCGCAATTAAAATAATTTTTTTGAATGACTTTAGTATGAATTTAACTTTTTCTAAAATAAAATAAACTGAATTTAAAAAACCGAAAAAGCGTTGAAATGACTTTAGAATGAATCTATTTTTAAAATAAAATAAACCGAATTTAAAAAACCGAAAAAACGTTGAAATGACTTTAGTATGTATCTAACTTTTTCTAAAATAAAATAAACCGAATTTAAAAAACTGAAAAAGCGTTGAAATGACAGTTGATCTTTTTATATATAATTAATCTCAAATTAAATATTTTTTAATATTAAAAATAAATAAAATAAGTTGACCTGTGGCCAGGTCCGAACCGACCGACGGTTTGAAGTAAATTAATTTCTAGCTACAGAAACAATTTCAAATAATTTTAAGATATCTATTAATGTAATAAAAAACAGATATGGATACATAAATAATAAATATAAACATTTTTAATTTTATTTTATTAATAATATATATGCAAGACCAGGCTGTGACGTCATGAATGGCTGGATGACGTCATATAATTTTAAATCAAGAAAAAACTAATAAACATGATTTTTCTCGAGGATAAAACCAATACAAAGTGCATGATTCGCGTGGTGATATATAAAAAAATCTCCTCATGTGAAATTTGGTGTGAAAATAACCCTTTCCTTCCTATCGTCGATCGCTAATACTACCACTTCCGGTTTCCGGAATTGCACCAAAAGTTGATCAATTCATCCCACTGATGCATTAAGTAAATATACCAAATTTCATCAAAATCGGTTGAGCCGTTCAGGCTGTACACATCTATACGGACGGACAGACAGACAGACGGTCGGACGGACAGACATCATGCTAAAAATACTTTTTTCTGTTAAGAAAATGCATGATTCGTGGAGATATGTAAAAATCTCCACATGTGAAATTTGGTGTGAAAACAATACCTCCCTTACTATCGTCGGTCGGTAAAAACATATTTCATATGTATATTTTTATTTTTATAAATGTTTAGGGAAATTTTGCAATTATCACTAATTAAAAAAAATTGTGTTAATATATATTTAAATTCTGAAATACATTTCAGAATTTATGTTTATATACTTATATATTTTTTAATTTTTTTTTTTATTTAGAAAGTTTCAAAGGGTACGGCGAAACACGCCAACCGCCACTTCATCCATTTTATCGTACAACTAGTTCAGAATATAGTTATATAACACCAAACGTGCACGTTGTTCCACCAAGATATTATCCAAAATGTTCATTCTTTTCGAATTTTATGTCTAAAAGAAGCAATTATAAAAGAGGATCATTGAATTTTGCTTTAGATCCAATTTATTATACCCATACCTATACGAGATAAAAATAAATTATTTTATATTTAATGTTTTATTGTTCATTAAATTAAATTACTTAAATAAAATTAAATAATTTAAATAAATAATTCTTACTTGAGTATTTTCATTTTAATTAGTTTTTATATATAAAATATTTTTCTATTTTTGAAAAATTTTAATTTTTAAAGAGACCCATGATTTTCTCAACTATTTATTTACCTTCTAATCTCGCGTTGAAGCCTAAAGGCAACTTGCGATTACAAGCTCTCTGCCTGTAACACAACTGATTTGATAGTTTCTGCTGAATAGTGCGTAACAGCAATTCTTGAAATTCCGTAAGCTTGTGTCTTTACTTTTCTTCATCTCATGAAAAATTTCTAAATATTTAAAAACAAATAAGAAATTTCTTATAATACCTCTCTAAATGAATATTGGAGATTTTGTAATATTTTAGTACATTAATCTTATAATGATAAATGATATGTCAAATTAAAGAACAACTAAAACAGTTTTACCAAGGACCTTATAAGCGTGTATGTGCCTTTGCTACCAGCAGACCTCCTTGAATTAAGAAACGGGATTGTAGCAGGTGTTGTAACAATTACTGAAAACACACTGATCAACGTTTGGGAAGAACTCGATTATAGACTTGATGTGTGCTGTGTGACAAATGGTCCTCACATTGAACGCTTATAAGGTTCTTGGTAAAACTGTTTTAGTTGCTCTTTAATTTGACATATCATTTATCATTATAAGTTTAATATACTAAATATTATAAAGCGTTAAAACACCTATATTCATTTAGAGACACCCCGTACTTGAAACGCTTCATTTCATTCAAATTCTGAAAAATTGTATTTTAAGTTGCATAGATGCCAGGAGATCTCGAGTGGTGGGTGGTGTCCTCTTGTATGAATTTTTTGAACATATATAACATATATTGGCACTACAAAACTTTTTTACATATATAACATATAATTTAAATTTAAAAAACATCTTAATGAAAATTTGCCTTTGAGTGAGCCGGGGGAGGGGGGGGGGGAGCACCGCCAAAGGAAAGTGGAACGGCTAGTCAAACCCCCCCCAGGATCAAATCTTGGTTGCGCCACTGTAAATATAAAAGATTATATATTATATATTACATGAACATTGTTCGTTTCATCTAGGAATGTAAATTCAATAATTACAATTTAAAAATTGTCAAAATTTTCGCACAAGTGGAAAATTAAATTCAATATATGACAAAACAATATGTGAAAAAGATATGTGTTTACTCATAACATAATTTGTAAATAGCATTTTATAATTTTAATTGATTTTTAAATAAATATTGTATATTACATAGAACATTATTCATTTATTTTATTCATTTTTTTAATAAGTGCAAAATTATTTATTAGAGTATAAAACTAACATTTTTGAAAAAAACATAATTGATTGCTTAAATGTTAGTTTTATCTCTGAATAAACAATTTTTGCACTTTTTGGACTTAAAATGTTTTCAAAATTAACGTAGATTTTTCAATTTTCAATAAAAAAGAATTTATGTTTTATAACACCATACTTACTTTGCTTTGCTTTTTCCTCTTCGTTTGTTAATTAATAATTAATTGTTAATGATCATTAATCTCCAACGTGTGTCTAGGGTATTAAACAAGTTATTATACTATAATATAAATAAAATATATTTCATTGAATACATTTTCAGCAAGTTCGTAATATATAATACAAAAATAAACCAAACCAAAGTGACTGGGATGAAAAAAAAATTGGCATCTCTAAATATGTGACGTTCGGCCGCCTTTTAATTCGGCCGCCTGCGTGCGGTGCACGCAATGAACGCTGGTCAGGCATGGCCCTCAACCTTCTTATAATGATCCAATTAATATAAATCTTGTATTATATACTTTAGTCAAAATCATTAGAGCAGTTATTGATAAATTATCAAAAATTTATATTTACTTTATAAAATTATCCTTTTTATATAATATTATAATATAAACTATTTAAGAATCTTGAATTTCGTGCGGATAAAAAAAAATAAGCTAGAGTGTCTCCACTCGACTATCTCGCAATTTGAATTGGATTAAATAACATATATTATATTAAATTAAATTTAATTAATTATAAATTATAAATTAAAATTAATAAATAATATTTATTAAACCAGCGCATGTTTGGCTCTTTGTTGATGCCACCACGTCACGTGTTGGCGCGTGATTCTAGTACTTTCAGCGATTCAATCAAGCTGAAATTATATATATAGCAGTTTTATACAATTTTGAATCATGTGAAAAACTATCAAACATATATCTTTATGGTCACTTTAGAGGAAAATAAAAAATAAAAAACGTTGTAAGTAATGACCCTCTTCCGGTTGAGCTACATTTCTCAAAAGTTGATAGAAAACTATGAATTTTGAATAATATCCGTATACCAAATTTCATGAATCTAGCTCAGACCTTGTCTACATACTTACATACACACACACAGACATTTTTCTCAACCCACTATGTGATCTTCAAAACGTATAATCTTCAAAACGTATAAAAACATCAAAATCTCGACATCGAAAATTTTCGTGATCACAATACTATCTCTGGCGAGATAGTAAAAATTAAATCGAGAGTTTAAATAATCTTACCAATCCAGCTGGAAAATGTTTCATGGAAATCATGCTTAAGTCTTTTTTAATAAAATAACCATCTGATGTTCTACAATTAAGTTTTCATTAATAATATTTATTCATCCAAGATTGATTAATCTGCAAAAGGTATATTGATATATGCAATAATTACTTTATGTTTAGGAACTCACAATACTTCTCAGCTATCTATAAATATATGCATTATTGTTTATAATTAAATATTCCCCCAATAAAGTTTAGTCTGGTATCCCAAATAAATAGATATTCCATATTCCATGATTAATTTAAACATTTTCAATAATATTTATCGTCTTATTTATAAACAATATTTATAATTAAAGTATTTTTAAAAAAATTAATTATTTATTTGTTTATTTAGTAGCAATTCAAATTTAAATATGATAGTGGTTTATTGTTGCGTAAGTTAGAAGGTAACCTAGGGAGTAATTTTAAATTCCTTTATGATAATAATAATTAAAAAGAAAAAAAAATACTATAAATTATGCACCACTCGACCATTTTTATTTAGAAAAAATAATAAATTAAATAGTCAAATTGGTCGATGAAATGTGATAAAAAATTTATTTGAAACAATATTTATATCTATTTATATTATATATATATATATTGATACTGATATATATATATATATATATATAATATATATATGACAGTATATATTTATACCTTTTATATATATATCGTAAATTTTATAAAATTAAATTATACAAAATTTATTATTAAGAATCAATGACTAATATCTAATTTTGGAATTTTTGAAATTAGGCTAGAAAGGGGAAAATGTCCAAAAAATTTGTTTATTTTTTTTTTAATTTTATTTCAGATTAATATGAATAACATTCTTTCATTTGTTTTTATTTTTATTTTTATTTCTTTTATCTTTTTGTAATTTTTTTTTATTTTCATATTTTATAATTTTTTTTTTGTATTTTTAGTTATTTTATTTAATGGTTCTTATAATTATGTTATTTCATAGAAATGAGTATGTACACGTTATTTTAATATTTTTTTTTTATTTTTTTTTTGTATATATATATTTTTATAGAAGTATCACTAGCCGAGAACAGATGAATGAAAGCTCTTATCGGTCGGCAACCGGCTCAACGCTAACGCCCTCATTTTTAAATATTTTTTTTTTTAATTTTTTGTAAAAATGTCCGAAAAATGGACAGACAATTGTTATTTATTATTATTATTATTTATTTATTTATTTTTGTTTTACTTTCATTTGAATAGAAATAATTTACAAGAAATTAATATTAATTAATTATAATAATAATAAGAAACATTATAAAAAACAGAAATTAAAATATTGTGGTGTGGTATGTTTTAACCATTGTTCTTATTTTGAAATTATATGAATGCTTAAGAGAGATGTTTGTTAAGAGAGCAAAAAGAGATATCAATAGAGATAGTAGAGAGATTATATTGAAATTGTGAAAGTGAAAAAGAGAAAAATTGTCTAATGATTCATTCATTTTATCATAAAATTAGGTATCGTTTTTTCGCTCACATGTTTTTTTTACCTAAAATGTATTTATATATATATATATCTCAAACCTCTTGAATAAACATGAAAAAGGGCGATTGTTTTATCAAGTGGGATCTTTGTATCCTTTTTTTTATTAACATTTTCATCATTATTATTATTATTAATTATTATAATGTCATTTGTATTTTATTTTATTTTTTTGAAATATTTATATTTTTGCATCTTCTCTTTAGTTTAGTCCGGCGAAAGATTTATTTATTTTATAAAATTCATTTATTTTTTTATTTAATGAATTATAGTGAATAATATAATATATCTAATATATATTATAAATAGTTTTGTTCTCTAATATATAAATTAAGAAAAAATTGTATGTATTATTTATATATTTACAATTGTATATAAATAATTCTTAAACACTTATAATAGAATTAATAAAATGATTGATAGTTACAAAAACAATCAAGAAATTAATAGTAGTTAATATTATTAATATTCAAATTATTTCTTAAGCCTTATTTTTCTATATCATAAAAATTTAATAAGTTAATTTAGTTAAGAATTTTAAAATTATTTATAAAATTAATGAATAAATAATTTATATTTGCTGTAAGACAAAATTATTTCTTTTTAATGATAATTTCATAAAAGAAAAAATGTTTTGAAGTGAGTTGATATAGATTTTAATAATAATAAAATTAAATTGACATATAATCTACAAATAAAATTTTAAATAAAGTAATTTAAACATATATTTTAATATGTGTATTAAATTTTTACTTAATTAAAAGAAAGAACAAATAAAAAAAATTATTTTAAAAAAATTATTAGACTAATTTTAAACAATAAATATCAAATGAAAAAAAATTTATCTTGTATTTACTTAAATAGGTAATAAAAACTATATATATATATATATATATAGGTATATATAGGTAACGCGTGAATTAAAAAATAATTAATTAAATTATTAATAGGTTTATGCATTAATTAACATTAATTAAAAGAATAAATAAATAAATAAATATCATTTTTAATGATAAGGTTTAAAATATTAGAAAAGACCTTATTTCGACCTACAGCAAATTTATTAAATTAATTTTATAATAAATATCATGTCAAATGTACAGTGTATTTAATAATTTTTATAAAAGTTAAAAAAGTAATTCTATTAAATTAATCATTTATATTTTCTGATAAATATTTAATATTTACTAATAATATCAAAAATTATTATTAGATATGTCAAAATATGTTTTTATTAATAATTATATCAAATGCCTATTTCATATATTTAGAAAGTCAAACAAATTTTGAAATCTATATTTTATTTATGATATTACTAATATTATATTTTAAATTTATTATTATAATATATCTTTCTGAAAAATATAATTAAGTAATTAATTGCAAAACGTATTTTTTTAATATATGTATGATATATATTTATTAATATAATGAATTAAAAATATAAATCAAAGATATCTATACTTTTTCAATTCCAATTTGGGGCTTTCTTCATACATCTTTCATCTATATTTAAATTTTGTTATATCTATAATAGTGATTTTTCTCTTTAATGGATACAATAAACCTGAAGACAACCCCAAGCACAATTGAAATGTTCCTTATCAATTGCTTAAGAAATAAAGCGTTATTCATTATTTTAGGGAAAATAAATTTAAAACCTTGCACACATATAATAATAATAATTACACAATATCAGTGTTTAAGAATTATATATTAAATATATATATATTTATTATATATTTATATATATTCCATTTGTTTCATTTATGTTTAGCTTAAATTATCAAGCTTTCTTTTAGAAATTGATAATATAATTAATATTTTATTAATATTTATATCATTGTTGAAAGTATTATTAATTAATAGTTTTTTTTTTCTTTTTTATTTAAATCTAAAATTTGTTTCGCCGAACATGATTGATTGAAACAAGCAAAATTATCACAGCCGTGGTTAAAGCGGCTCTCCATTGGTCCAAAGGAATTCTCTAGCACTAGATAAAAGAACCTAATTATTTATATTTATATATATATATATATATATATATATAATTACACATACAAATATATATATATATATATATATATATATATAATATTATATATGTATATATATTAAATATTATTTAAAGCTATAAGTAGCAAGATGAACAATTTTTTATTTTTCGTATTGTTCACTAGGTTATGATTATTTATTTTTTTTTAAATTTTCTTATATTTTTTAAAAGTTTTTTCTCTCTTGGAACAAATTTATACAATGCTTCTTTCTGTGTGTGATATAATATTATATATTAACATACTCTTTTTTTCCCTATAGTTTATATATATGCATATGCATATATATGTATATATATAGACTATAGTATACAATGAGATTGATGATGATAATGGCATATGAGTTTTAAATATATGTTGATGATAATTTTTTTTTGAAATATGCATCGTAATTTTTGGGTATATGAGCAGGCAAAATTATGGAGCGTTTTTTTAACGATAAATATAAAAAGATCTATTTGTCTATTTTTAAGAGATAATAATAATAATTAATAAGGACTTTAATAGGAAATCATGAAACTAAATTCAATAAGTTTTAGGAATTTTCACTAATGGACATTTGAGGGTAGCTAAATAACCAGAGACAATAATAAATAAATTAACTTGATCATTGATTTTATCAATAAATAACAAAAGAATAATATTAATTTTCTTATTAAAACAATAATCCCAAAAAACGTTGCAAATGAGATTCATTAGTTGATTTAATTACAAATTATATATATATATATAAAGGTTGCCTATGATAATAATATTAACTATTAATGATTATTAGAATATTAATATTATTATTGTTATTAGTATTATTATTAGAAAATGGAAATATTATATATGTACAAAGTTTGTTATTTTGTTTTTCAATATATATTATATATATATATATAAAGGGGAAAGGATTTTCACATGCAATTTTTTTAATAGAATTATTCATGTTTCATTTTTTTTTACAAAGATGAAAATTTAGCATATATATATATAAATGAATACTTTCGTTCGTTCTTGGTTTTAATTTTTTTTTTATAAGAATTAAACTATTTAAAGGGGATAAACCATGAGAATAGTGAATGGCCGGAGGTTAGAGGAAAAATTTGAGGAAAAAGGTAGGAGGTGTCAAAAAGTGGAAAAAATTCTACTTTTGTTCTATAAATTTTTAATTATCATATTTATATTGTTTTATGATATATATATATATATATTGTAAATTTTTTATTATAATGTACAATTCAATATTTATATTATAGAAATATTAAAGTATATATATATATAATAAATATATATAATATGAATATTAATGAGATCAGTAACTTGACTCATTATACTTAAATTTGAAACGAGAGATCGAATCTCGTATATTTAAATCATTTAATATCTAAATAAATTAAATTGTACAGTTAACTTATTAAAATTAATTGTGTAAATACACTAATATCAATTAAAACATTAATAAAATACTTACTAAAAATACAAAAAATCAATTTTAAGTGTCAAAGAAATTTAGAATTTATATTTTCTTTAGGACAAATTAATTAATATAATGGCTATAAATATTCTAAAAAAGCAATAAATTTAGAATGTTATAATATATTTATAGGCATAATTGGATAGTTAAAATAGAAAGTTTAAACTATTATTTTATAAACAATGAATAATAAGAAATTAAGAATAAACTATATAATTTATTTTATATTCTTTGTCATCTTTTAAATTCTCCTAAGTTAATTAAATTAATTTTCTCCTGATATTAAATTGATAATAGTCAAGTTTTAATTATCATTTTGACACCTCCAAACATAAATGGCTGTGTTTCTTTATTTAATTTAAAATAAAAAAGAAATAAAAATTTATATGTAAAAAAAATAAGGAATGAAGAGACTCGTGCTGGCTTGCACGCAACAAACATGCATTTTAACACGCGCACTTTTAATAAGATTTTTTTTTATACTTATAAAATTTTCATTTATATTTTTATTTTATTTTATTTTTTTATTTTTTTTTTAAATTTTTTTCTTTTTTTTTTTTTTTTGATTCTGTACCCACTGGAACATAAAAGAGACACACAATCAATTCTTATTGATAAGGCAACTTTGTCTTATATTTTTTTTCTTCATTTTCATAATTTTTTTTTCTTTAACGAGTTTTATCAAGTGATTAATATTTATATATATTATTAAATGATCATATACTTTAAGTATTTTCATGTTTACTGAATATTTTAAGTTATAAACTAAACAAAATTTTAAAAATAAGTAAACCTGATAGGAAACGAAACTGAATTAATAGTCAATATTTTTAATGAAATTATATCGATTCTATAAAAAAAAACTTATGAATTTGGAATTATAAGGATTAATATTTTTAATTATTCTAAATTTGAAATTTATAAGAAAATTCTTTTTTTATAGCATACATAATAATTACTAAATAATAATATTGTCGACATTGTTTTTATGAATACAATTTGTCTTTTGCATGATAAATATTTATATTTATTTATTATTTAATATTTAATTTAATTTTTTTTAAATGATTTTATATTTTTGTTTTTTAATTTTATGTTAATATTGTATGCATATTTTTTGTTTTTAAATAATTGTAAAAAAAGGTTTAACCAACAACAATGAAAATAACAATATATTTATAATTTTGTTTTAATTTTTTAAATTCTCTCGGCACTGTGAATTTGTTTTTATTTTCCACGATCATTATTTTTATATATATATATTTGTTTTTATTCATTTTTTTTTAATTTTTATTTTTTTATTATTTTTTTGCTTGTCTTTTTTTAGAAATATTTTTTATAATAAATTTGCTTCTTAATTATTAATTTATATTATATGTACATACATATATATACACGGATATGTATATACATATATACTTTTGTAAAGAGATTTAGATTGAGATAGAGAGAGATAGAGTTGAAATTTTTAATTTAAATTTTTTTTATAGCAAAAGATGCGATTTTTTTGCAAATTTTTATTTTTTAATTTTTTTTTTATTATTTTTTTAAATTTTTTTTTTTATATTTTTAAATTCAATTTTTCACTTGTAAAGCTTGAATATCTTTTATCCATTCTTTTAAGTCCAACTAGGCGCAAACGTTTTTTGGTTCTTTTTATATTCTTTTATTTGATATATATATACATATACATACATACATATATATATATATATATATATACATAAATATATATATATATATATATGTATATATATATAATTTCTTTAACCAATTTTCTCTGAGCACCAATGAGATTTTGCTGTCCATCATTTTTATTTATTTTTTTATGTTTATTTATAATAATTTTAATAATAATAATCATATTCCTTTAAATATATTAATATTTATTAATAATTTTATACATATACATATATATATATATTTAACATATACATATTTATTATATATGTTTTCATATATGTATATTACATTTTTGTAGTTATGCAAGGATATATATATATATATATATATATGTACATGTATATCCATATATGAATATATATAGTTAATATTATATATATATATATTTATATATAAATCTTATAAACTAATGTTTAGTAATAATTTTTTATTATATCACAGAAAAAACGTAACGTAATTCATGATCGAACGAACCAAAGGACAATCATTTGTAAAGCACTTAGGGGAAAGTTAAGAGATTGCAATAATGGCTTTCGTCGAATTCATTTTTATATAAATATATGTATATACAGAATTATATACATATATGCAATATATATATATAATTTTGGACACCTATGTTCATTTTTGAAAGTTGGCAGTAATTTGTTTTTTTTTTGTTATTATATATATATAATATATATAATTTAATTAATATTTGTTTGTTCGCTGACTAGTGAAAATTTCTATTAGCTAGTTGGACGTGCGTTAACACCAGTCATCGTCGTCGCTATCTGAATGTCGACTTCGCCGACGTTGTCCGGGTTTATATCCGTTGGGCACTGGTGAGGGTAGTAGCCGACCCCCTCGGCCGATAGCCACTGCTTGTTCAAAACTTAAGGGACATTGGACCACCGTCGCAGAGGATGAGGCCCCTGCACCGCCACCCGCCCCACTTGTTTGCGTTGATGGACAATGGGTCGGTGACGCGTTCAATTTTGGGAAATTGATACTCGTTGGCCTTAACTGTAACGTGGAAGGTTTACTTGGAGTTGGTGGTAATCGTCTCCCCTGGCCACGACGGGTCACTAACACCGGATAACTATGCTGATGGTGGTGTTGCTGGTGATGATGATGGTGGTGGTGATGATGCGCCGGTTGTTGCTGTTGTTGTTGTTGTTGTGACGGATAGGACCCTCCTGAAGGATTCCGTTGGCCGGCATGAAAATGAAGCGCTGGGTTCCTTCGGCTACCCAGCGGTGAAGGACTACGAGAACGTTGCTCAAGCGAAGTGGTGCCATAAGGACGCGGCTGCCGCGATGAATGATAATAATGCGCACGAGTTGGACTTGGAGATCGCGCTGGACTTGTTGACGCCGACCAAGAACCTGACAAGTCCAAAATTATCACTAAAAAGAAACTTAGATATTGAAATAATTATTGAAATTTGGAGAGAAATATTTTCGCTTTCTTTTTATAACAATCATATTCCGTACATCACCCGCTCTAACATTTACGATATCCCGGGCAATAGAATAAAGTTCCGCCCATATATTTATAAAATTGATTTCATTTATAACCTAAATTTTCCACCGCGGACAAATGTCCGCTTTGCCCCCCTTTAGCGCGGACTCTGCTCTGTAATGTTTATCCAAGTATGATTCTCATACAATTTTTAATAAAAACATTTATGATTATTGTATAAGATAAGGGGTAAATATAAAGCTAACTCTCTACTTAACATAATATTTAAATACAGTCGAAAAAATTTTCTGAAATTATTGTTACTAATAATAAAATTCAAATAATTGAAATTAACATTTAAGATAAGAATTTATTTATTTAATTTTTAAATATTCGAAATTGCTCTAAAAGTCTAGAATATGTATATATAGGGACCGTCAATAAAATTGGTTGATTGTTTCTGGTCTTATGACAAAGTTGGGATGTGGTGGGCAAGTCAAATGGAGCATCACTACTTGATCAGCTGATAATGAATGCATCATTGGATGGATGAACAAAGTGGTTATGTGGTGAAAGCAATAAAGAACCAATTTCATGCCATCATCCGGTTTCATTAACGGACCTTATACATTTTATTCATTCAGGTTAAAAATGTTTTTTTTGGCAAAAGCAAAAATATATCTCCTGTTTTAAATAAATATATTAATAATTATTTAAGAATAGAATGGATTTCCTTTCGAGAAAGAACTGATATAAAAATAAAGTGTAGTGTAAAATAAATAATTGAAAAAACGATGGTTGCTCTCATGATGATGATCATGATTTCATTTTTTCAGTTACACACTTGCTAAGCATGGCTGACTCATGTTCCAATGGGGCGGCCACTCACTTCTGAGCCTGGAATTGCGACCATGCCTTCCATACTGGTGATGTTCATTTTTCACTATCTGCACTACGTTGCTAACGGTGTCACTGAAACCGATGTCGTGATGATACTGCCGTGAAGGCGTTAAACATCTCCGGCTTGAATATAAACAATAATTACATATTAAATAAACATATTGAAAAAACTCATTATATGAAAAAATAAATATTATATTTATTGTAAATTGCAAATTAATTGAATTTAATTAAAATGTCCCCGTAAAAAAAAAACAAAAAATTGAGATTCAACATTCTAGTCGAATCATAAAAAAAGAAAATATCAAATTATATTGTTGAAATCTGTTGATTTATTTTTACCGACCGACGAAAGGAAGTAAAGATATTGTTTTCACATGTGGAAATTTTTACATATCTCCACGAATCATGCATTATGTTAACAGAAAAAGTAATTTTAGCATGATGTCCGTCCGTCCCTCCGTCCAACTGTTAGTTTACTCGTCCGTCTGTCCATTGTATTAATTTTATATTCATTGTCGGAAATTTTTCACTTAAAATATTCAGTTAATAATTGGGTAATTAAACTAAAAATAAATACCAAGATAATATAATTTAGTCAATTTAATTCAAGTTTTAACAATATTTTTTTTTTGATACTTTATTTATATATATATTATATATGTATGGAAATTAACTTATTTTATTTCAAATCGTCGGTCGGTTCTGGGCCTGGTCACCTGTCATTTTGTTTAAAATTACAAATTAGTAATTAGATGGTTTTTCATTGAAATAATGGAATTCAGCTTCATATTGGTATTCATTTTCTTAATTAATAATACGTTTTGTTGACTTGTTTTTAAATTTTATACCAACCAAATAAAATGAGAAATTTATTTTATCAACGCAAAGTTACTCAACAATTACTCTCTAATCCTCTTCTTTAATACTATGACATATTACTAGAGTGGTAAAAATTTATTATAATTTTACTTGAAGAAAAATCTGGAGTGTCTCCACTCGACTATCTCGCAAATTTGAATTGGATTAAATAACATATATTAATTTAAATTAAATTAAATTAAAAATTAAAATTAATAAATAATATTTATGGATCCAGCGCATGTTTAGCTCTTTGTTGATGGCACCAGCCACGTGTTGGCGTGTGAGATTTGCAGTGTTAAAAAATTAATTCTGGTACTTTCAGCGATTCAATCAAGCTGAAATTCTATATATAGCAGTTTTATACAATTATTAATCATGTGAAAAAATATCAAACATATATCTTTATTTTTACGGTCTCTTTAGAAGAAAAAAAATCAAAACGTTGTAGGTAATGACCCTCTTCCGGTTAAGCTACATTTCTCAAAAGTTGATAGAAAACTATGAATTTTGAATAATGCCCGTATACCAAATTTCATTATCTAGCTCAAACCGTTTTTGCGTAATCTTGATTACATACATACACATACATACACACACACTGACATTTTTCTCAACCTTAGTGAAAATGATTCAGGAACCTTCAAAACGTATAAAAACATCAAAATCTCGACATCAATATGAATCGCAATACTATCTCTGGCGTGATAGTAAAAATTTGTAACAACCATATTTAATATTTGATAGGTTTAGAGAGCTTTTAATATGAGAGAGTAATTTATAGTATATAGAAATGATAATTTTAATTTCATTATATTTGTTACAAATTAATTTTTAATTTGCAAAAAGAGAAAATATAATTGGTTTATTCTTAATGAAACGATAAGATATAAATCATTACAAACGGTTATGTAAATATTAATTTTGTTTAATTTTAATTATTTAGTACTATTCAAATATTATTAATTTTGATTAATTGAAAAGATATGGACTAATATATATATCTATATATATATATATAGATATGTAAATTCTATACGAAATTATTTATAATAAAAGAATGAGATTTATCTCATTATTATTATCTCATCTATTCATCTATTAGAACAAAAACCAATGTCAGGCGAATATTATTTATAGTGAAAAATGTTTATTTTTAAAAAATAATTTCTTAAATTTAGTATATTAATAGAATATTTATTAATACTTATTAGTAATTTAATATAATATGTATTATTTTTAAAGCAATTCTTAATTTCACGGGAGCCCCTGGAATTTATGCCACCAAACAAGTTTCAATTGAAAGTAGAATGCCTAAAGTTTTTTTAATATTGATCATACTAAAATTCCTAAAAATAATTCATATTCATTTTAATTTATTTCTTGAAATAGAATATTTTAAGCATTAAATATGAATTCAAATTTAATTTTATTCACACACAAAAATGTTTTGAAAAATATATATTTTATTACCTACATTAATATTATTAGCACAGTGATTATTTATTAATTAATTTAGTAATAATTTGATTATAATAATAAATATATTACTTAAAACCCCAAATTTTCTGGAAAATTAGTTTTAACTGAGTTTTCAAGAGGGTTATCGCGAGTAAACTAAGAGATATAATAGAAAAATGTTATTCAAATTTAAAAAAAAAATTTTTGAAAAATCTAATAATAATATAAAAGAAAAAAGAAAAAATAAATCGTTCAACTTTTATATCTGTCTAATATTTTTCTCACTTATTGAATGTTTATCTCCTCATCAGAGGCGGATTAAACGCCGGGCGGCCGCCCGGGGCCCACCAGCCCAAGGGGCCCACCGAAACCTAAATAAAAATATTTTCTTAAAAAAAATTTAAAAAAACTGTAGAGTTTATGGATAATCGGAGTTTAAATAAAACAAGTTATTCTTGATACAGATCTTTATTCGGTCGTGTTTTTGAACCCCAACTAACTTAAGAAAAAATAATCAATTTTGGGTCTCGGCGACCACAGTAAAAATTATGTATTTTTTACATAAGTACTATATATGTAAGTATAAAACAGCCTAAATTATAATATAAACAAAATTTGTCTTTCAATTATAATTGTAAATAACAGAGGGCCCATTTCAATTTTACCGCCCGGGGCCCCCAATCAACTTAATCCGCCACTGCTTCTCATTCATTTTTATTTATATTTTAGAGTCTTTTTTGAAGATGCACAGCCAGTAAGCAAAGATCTGTACCCTGATCAAAATTAACTAAATGTGTTTATATCTATTTTTAGATATAATTTTTTTACGTAGTAAGTTTACCTCGGACTTGGTGAGCGCGACCGCTGCGCTCGATGGTCCCGATGGTATCCTGCGCCTGCAGCCGAGCCGGGGGGATGCAGGTGCTGGCTTTGCGAGGACTCGTGCTGGGATGGCAGCTGCTGCTGCTGCAGCGAGTCGATCGAAGCCTGTCTCGAGGCAACCACCTCCTGCAGCTCCAGCACCTGCAGAACAAATCGCCAATTCACTATTAATCCATTACATTCATAGAGAAATAAATTCATTTATAACCAAGACTCAAGTTAAATTAGGAATATATATTCACCAATTTTCAAATAATATCAACACAACTATTTAATTTAAATTTGAAATATAAATGCATGTAAATATTGGTCAAAATTCAAATAATAATAATAATATTTAAAAACTTAATTGTTATTAAATTAATTTTCATTTTATGTTAATATGTATAGGGATACAATTAATTTAAATATATTAAGTTTTGTCATTTATACCAGCGTAAAGTTTTATCGTTTACTCTACACTCTAATTTTATATAATATTATTTATTTTAATTTTCCTTATAATTTATTTATATTTTATAAAGCTAAAGACTAGAAAGAAATTATGCTAATAGGTCAATTGATTTAATTTTTAATTATTTTTTTAATTTATTAGTTATTTATGGAATATATTTTTTCAAAATTTTAATCAATATATATAATAGGCATATATATCATATATGTATTAGTATATGATATAAATGTTCTTTATTATGAATATATTTCTTCCTTTAATATGAGCCTTAGTTTAAAAAATATCTATTATTAATATCATATGGTCGTTCGTTCATTCTTATCCGCTCGCTGCAATCTGTCAAATAAAACAACATCTCGAAATTTCAAATAAAAAAAAAAAAAAATAAAATAAAATAAATGAACTAAATAAAATAATATTAAATAATCCGAATGTAGAAAGATATTCTTTAAAATTTTTATTTACCCTTTATGATCTGGACTCGTGGATGATATATTTATCAAAATTACCCAAAGAATATAATAACAATAATAATAGATTAAATACGGAAAGCGCGCGCCCCTACTTTTTTAAATAAGTAACTACACGACGATGTAAATAGAATGTCAATAATACAACAAACTACATACTTCAATCAATAATCAGTCAAAGAAATATGACTACAACAACAATGAATTATATTTAAATTTACCTATTACAGACAAGAAGCAGCGTTTTTGTTTATTTATTATAAAATACTTTTCAATTATTTTTTAATAACAAAAGCATTACTAAAACATTTAACTTTTCTATTCTGATTGCAAAAATAAAATAAATAAAAAAAAAAAAAATAATATAAAATAAATTCAAAATTCTAATCAGATTAACCTTTCATTAAAATTATTTTTTTTAAATATTATTGAATTCGCAAATGGAGATTTTAAATTGAGAAAAAATAAAATAATAATCCATCCATTCACGAAAACAATTTTACTTTATTAATTTTTTTAAGTCTAGTATTTTTTTCGTAAATCAAGAGAGAATGATATATATATATATATATATATATATATATAATTTAAAATTATTTTATATTATATATTTAATATTATAATATATATTATAAAAATTTATAATATAATATTAAAAATTTGATTCATTAAAAAATATACTATTTTTTAATTATAATTTCAATTCATGCTAATAATTTATTATAATTAAATCCAAATCTCATTCTCACTTGATGTTACTATTAAATAAAAAGAAAAAATCTATATTTTTTTATAAATGACTCAAAAGAGAAAAATTCTTGCAAGTTGAAAATAAAATAAAAGTGAAAAGAATTATGCAATTAGAAATGCATGCAACAAGGTGCATAGATGAATCCAAGACACCATTTCTTTATTACTTACCGACATGGAATTAAGCTAAAATCTATTATCATATCAGATATACATATCATTATCATAACATTATATATCTTCTAAATTAGCAATCTCCAAATAATTCAGCAACATTTGATAAGATTAAAATAATTCATATTTTTATATATTTTCCTAATTAGATGAAATCCAGATATCCTCGGGCATTGTTTTTAAATTTTTAAAATTATTTTATTATTATAGAATAAAAAAGTAATTAAATAACATCTTTATTTTACTATATATTAATCTTAATAGAAATTTTTTTAATTTTTCATATCATATTAAGTTAATTCCAAAACATTCGTAACGTTGCATAAATGTTTAAATGTATTATTTATTTATTTATTCAAAAGAGTGTATTTAAAACTAAATATTTAATAATTAATTTATTTTAAATATATTCTATATTTATATTCATAAAGATCTTAATTAATAAATTATATAACTTACAAATGAAAAAATTCTATAAAAATTGCCTCCCCATAGTCTCAATTAAAAAATTAAATCATTTTCATAAATAGAAATTTTATTTTTTATTAACTTAAATATCAAAATTGATATAATTTTAAAAGAAATGAATCGATTGTCTAATTGAAAATTAAACTTTTTTGGTTTCTGAAATAATTATACTATTTTTTTCTAAATAAATAAATAAATAACAAAATAATAACAAAAAATTAACAATATTAAATATATTTTATAATATTTTTTTTAAACAAAATTTTCCTTTTCTAACTCTTTAAATAAAAATTAAATTTATTTAAGTATATAATAAATTAATTTTATGAACCTATTTCATTTTTATATATAATTACTTTTTCATTCATAACTAATTTTAACGCCTCGAATAATTTCTCAATTTCATATACACAAAGTGATCAATTTTTTTTTTTATTTTATTTTATTATTATATTTTTAATAATAAATTTTAAATAAAATATTTGACATAGATCATTATTAAATCGATATTTGGAGAGTACTGTTCTAACAACGAACTGCCTGGAAGTATATATAATATAATTGAATACTCCCAAACAATTCATACTAACATCAATACATCGATATACATAAGTTATTATAAACATGATTCATTATAATAATGTTTAAATATATAAATCATTATAAACATTTATTTACATAACACAATTTTCTAATTAATCTCTGTTTTTAATAATAATAATACAATCAAGTTTAATAATTAATAATAATAATAATAATAGTAATAATAATATACTAATAGAATATTATTTTCGAGTTTGAATGTTCTAGCTACTACCTTATCACACAACATTGAATATTTATCTTATTTAACTATATGCTAAATATGATAAGATTAAGAACCACAAACTGCCTAGAGGTGCCTAACACTAAAAAGAGAGATAGATAGAGAGAGAGAAAGAGAGAGAGAGAGAGAGGGGGGAGGGGGGACGTTTATTAAGAGTTCCTATGGATACATGTGTGGGTGACTAGACTAGACTTTGCTAGGCCTAACATCAACTCGGCGCCTCCTAAGCTTGTCCAACGCCATCGATACCATACGTTTTTTATATTGGCCTTGAAAAACCAAGACCTCCGAACTACTGACTTGGGTCACCTTTTTTCTCCTGAAACAAACAGAAAAAATACAAATTAACATTTTTTTTTATAATATAATAATATAATTAATAATAAGAAGAAGAAGAGTATTAAAAGTATTGATATACTTTATCCCTTGAATTATTTTCTATTTTTAATTTTTTGAGTTTATTATTACTTTTTTCATACTATTTTAAGACTTAGATTGTTGCAGTAGTTTTTAAAAAAAAATTAGGAAAGAATATTAAATTTTAGATCATTTTAGTCATTTTATTACAATTTAATAACAATTTTACGGTTATGGTCCTGGTCCGCCGAACTTGAGTTTGAGGGATCGAACCTCGCCAAGTTCAATTAGATTTAAAAGAATAAATAAATAATTTCACACTAATTTTGAGTAATCTGGTTAAAATGGAGATTTTTTATTAATAATACCAATAATAATAAAAAATTACAATATCAAATAATGAACAATTCATTCATTGAAATTGATTCTAATAAATAATTCTATCTATCTTTTTCTGTGGCTCTACGGAACTCGAAAGTTCTTGACCGCAGTAGCCACATTTCTCCAACTACCCATCCATCTCCTATTTTCTCCCATCTCTCTTAGGTTGCTTCCTACATTGTCCGCCAATCGCGTCTTTGATCTACCAGTCGGATATGTCCCAATCGATCTTCCCACAAATATATTTTTCGCCAGTCTTTCATCTCCCATTCTAACCACGAGTTCTGCCCATCGCAACCTTCTCGATTTTAAGGCCCTAACTATGTCTGGAGATGCACAGAGATCATGCAATTCCTCGTTAACCTCATCTTCCTTTGGCCCATAGATGCTGCGAAGAATCTTATTTCCATATACTCTAAATCTACTCTCGTCCCCTAAGAGCATAGATCACGTCTCAAATCCATATAATACAACCGGCAAAATAATTGTTTTATATATTTTAATTTTGATTCTCTTTGATAATAATTTTCTCGAGATAAGCCCCTTTATAACGGGCGTTACCCGATTGCAACTCGATTTAAATTTTTCTCGAATATTATTATCTAACCTAAATATTAAAATTTTCTACATTTTCAAACTCTATTCTAATAAATAATTTATATAATTAATTAAATAATTAACATGTGAAGGTTTTTCCCACACAAAAATAAAATAATATAATAAGATACCTATATTTTATATATCATAATTATATTATAATATTAATTTTGAATAATAATACTTTTTTTCTAATATAGAAAAAAGTAAATTATTTTGATTTATTCATTAAATGAAGAACTCTGAAATAAGAGAAAGTAAATGAATAAATTATAATATGTATATATATATATATTTATGTTTTTTTATGACTATTATAATATTTAAAAAAATATATTTTTCAAATTATATATTATCATACTAGTCATTGTATTTAATATTTATTTAGCACAGGCTGCCCCATTTATAGTCATTTCAATAGTTTAGATTATATATAGAAACAAGTGTATATATTTGGATAAGACCACTGATACAGTGTTGGAACGTAACATTTTTAGTCCAGTTTGTTATGTTGTATGTTATGTTATGTTAGTTTTGGTAATTTAATGGTTATAGTTAGCCTAACTTAAATGTCGAAGGATTGAACTCCATCAAGTTCATTTGGTTTTGAGTAGACTAAACTAGGCTTATTATTAGATCACTAGGAAAATAAATTAAGAAAAAAATTAATGATATTTGATCTCCCTTTGTACGTTTGTAGAATAAAAAGAATAAAATTTAAAACACTAAATTCGCAAACCCTTATATCTGAAAATTTTATATATTGTTCTAATTCTCTCATAATGACATTTATTATATATAATATAATACTAATTTATTTTTATATTATATTTTATTTAATTTAAATAAAATTTATTTAAAGAAAAAATAAATAAAAAAATGAAATTTAGGTTAATTAATTTACCTGGTGCTGCCCTGCAGGTGCGGTAGGTGCTCCCTGGTTGTATTCTTTCTGGATAGAAGTGCTGCGGCTGCCTCCTCCGGCTCGAGACTTCCAGTCCTCGAATTTCCAGTCCATTGCCCGGCCATGTCCAGCAGGCAGTTAAAGAACGAGGCGCGCTGCCCAAACAACACGGTTACCGCCGCCCGCCCCAACACCCAACACTTGGCCCTCGATTCTTAAAAATCTCCAATTAGTGGATCATGCGAATTATCACAAGACTATAGGACATGACCCACTGCCAAGGTGTCAGTCAACAAATAACATAAAATAAATAAATATTAGTCAGTCAGTGTCTTTCATTTTCTTGTCATCTCAAAGGTCTAAAGATAGCAATTTTGAAATATTGTAATTAAAATATTTTATTTTATTTATTATTATTATTATTAATTTAAAATTCAATTTATTTTTAAATTTTAATTTAATTTTGAAAAATAATATGTTTGATTTTGTCAAAATTTAAGTAAGTAAAATTCCCTTCTGATAACCTCTATTAAGATAGGTTAATTTTATAAGACAAGATATTTAGGGAAATGTGAATAGGAATTTTTATTTTTATTTTAATAAATATCAAATAATATAATAATATATAAACATTACAATTTATATTTTATTTTAAAATAAAAAAATAATCAAAAATTTGATATTGTAATATTTAACTAGAGTTTAAATAAAAAACGAACAAGAATAATTTAGTTAATAGTGAAAATGAAAAATAAATAAATATCATGGCCATCAACTTCGAAGATGAAATAAGAACACATCAATGACTTTCAAAAATTAATTAATATATAAAAAAAAGTATAAGTGATATTATTATTTGGAAAGTAAAAAAATTTAAAAATAATATATAAATTTACTAAAAATTAATTTTTATAAATAAATAAATCCTTGGCAATTGATCGATGAAATAAAAGAATTCTAAATTACTAGTATTTTTATTTTAAAAATACATGATCCACTAAATATCTTTATTTTATTTATCTTTAGATTAATTTATTTTTTAATAAATATAATTGACAAATTATTATACAAAAAAAAAAAAAATAAGTTTTAAGAATCGAGTCTCAAAAATAAAATTTTAAAAATAATTAAATAAATATTGTTCATCTTATAGATATATATCTCACTAAATATATAAATATAAATAAATATATAATAAAAAATATCATTTTGATTAACATGATTTTTTTTTTTAAATATAGAGATTAAATATAAATATTTAAACATTTTCTTTTTTTATTTGTAAAGGATAAAAATAAAAAAAAAATATACACACAATATAAAAAATAACATTCTTCCTCAGTAATCTAGTAGTATAGTTTTTATTTAATTTGGTATAATTTAATGATTTTATTGATATTTCTTTTTTTTAAATACTAATTCATACACTAATAGAAAGGATACTTAAGATACATATATAAATATACATATAAATATATATTATACATATATATATATATATATATATATATATTTCAAATGAGTGTTATTATAAAAATAAAAACTGCATACCCTAAAAGTTTTCATTATAAAATTTCAAGTGATAATACATGTACCGGTGTCTTTTAATAAAATAATTAATAAATATCCTCATCTAGTTTGTGAATTATTTTTTTATTAATATTCTTGAAAAAGAATAAAAATAAAAATTTTTTTTTTTTTAATTTTCAAAAATAATAAAAATTCTATGTATATATTATATATGAGTGGATCGTGCAAAAAATCATTGTAATTAATTAATATTAGTAGTGGTAGAGAGATTCATGCTCATTCCATGCATAAAAGCAAGCATCTTGGCTATAGAATTAAAAAAAAGTTGATTCCAAGATACCAGCATTGATATATTAAGTAAATATATATATTTATTAAAAAAAAAATTAATAAATATAAATCACAAATAGGCCTAAAGTGAGAAAAAGTGTGCCTATGCGAATGAGGCCCAAAGAAATAAAAAATAGTTATCAAAAAATTACAAATAAATTGAATGCAATGTCGAATTAAATAAAAAAAATAGATTAAACATATCCAAAAATCAATAGATAATAAATATCGCAAATATTCGGATTCAAGTGCGAATTTAGGCAGAAAAATAAAAATTTCAGTTGATTTTAAAAAGAATTCATATTTTTTTTTTGTTTTGCAATCATAGATTTTTACAAATAAATTAGAGCGTTTTATATAATATCTAAATATTAATCTTCACTAATAATTAATTACTCTTTTTGTGAGACCAGAGCACTCATTTTTCTTTAATCGTCGAGGCGTAATTTTGGAATTTATTTTGGGAAGAGTTGAGAAAATTCAAGTTGCGACCCAGAATTTTCATAATTTTAATTTTGCTATTAACAAATTGATAATATAAATTGAATTAAAATTGTAAATATTTTTTTAAAATAATTATCTAGTGTAAATCAGATTTGGTTAAAAGGTCGATAACGATCAGTTGGAAAGACAAACAGAATTTTCGTAGTCGATCGAGCTGCATATAATTCTTGAATAGATAGATAGATTCTTCCCTATTCTTCCAGTTCAAACTTTTACATTGTTAAATATATATATATATATGTTCTTAAAATCTCTTTCCACTCTAATCAGATTAAGGTATGTTAAAAATTATAAAACTGTATTTTTATCGACCAACGATAGAGAGGGAAGGTATTGTTTTCATACCAAATTTCACTTGTGGAGATTTTTACATATCTCCACGAATATCATGCATTTTGTTGTCCGTCTGTCCATTGTGTGCCAGTATAGACGTGAATAGCTTGAACCACTCAACAGATAGTTTGAACGGCTCATCGGATTTTGATAAAATTTGGTATATTTACTTAATGCATCAGTAGCATGAATTCATCAACTTTTGGTGTATATCCGGAAACCAGAAGTGGTAATTTACAAAGTATTAATTTTATATTCATTGTCGGAAATTTTTCACTTAAAATATAGTAGTAATTAATAATTGAGTAATTAAACTAAAAATCAAAATCAAAATAATATAATTTAGTCATTTTAATTCAAGTTTTAAAATTTTTTCTTTTGATACTTGATTTATATATATATATATATATATATATATATATATATATATATATATATATATATGTTGTTTTGAAATTAACTTATTTAAAATCGTCGGCCGGTTCTGTTCCTGGCCACAGTTCATTTTCTAATGAATATGGAGATTTAATAACTACCAGATTTCATATTATTCTAAATGTAGTTTAAATCGGCTCACTTCTATTCATTCATAAAAATATATTATTTATAAAATATTAATATAAAACGCACTTTTACTGTTTATTTTAATATAAGTATATATATATACGTTATTTATTTATAAATAATTGATTGATTATTATATTCAAACCAATATTATACAATAAATTTTAAAAGAAATTTGAATTTATTATTCTGCCTTAAAAATGCTATAAGCAAATATATATATATATATATTAATATATATATTATATTAATATATATATATAAGAATCTCACAATCAAGTAGATTTGTAAGTGGCTTTCATTTGCAAATAGAATTAGTTATTTGTTAAAAAAATAATGTAAATATTATAAAAAACTCGAAGTTTTTTTGTTTTTTTTTGCCAAACGAAATCCAGCTACATTTAATTTAAAAAAATATATAAGATTTTATAATATATAAATGAAAAACACAGCCAAAGAGGAACTACATTGAAAAAAAAGAGAATAAAGAAAGTAGATAGGACTACTATGATAAAGAATAGGTACTACCGCCTCATTGGAGGGACTATGATCACCATAATCCTGAAACCAAATACATCAAGTCACGTTAATGGCCGCCTGTGCACTCATGAGACAGCCCGAGAAAACCAATTGGAAAAAATAATTAAGAAAATCATCTGGAAAAACGTTTTTATTTAAATATATATATATATTATTTTTTAATTTTTCTTTTTGTTTCTTTTTGTTTATATTAAATTTGCTATCATATTTGTAGAAAATGATAATAATAATAATAATAAAAGAAAAAAATGAATTAGAGGTATATAATGATTTAGTTTGGTTTGTTTAGTGAACCGCGCGTTCAAGTCTTTTTGTTTTTATTATTTTAACATAGTTATTTTAAGACCATGCAACACTCATCAGCCAACATTCAAGATCAAGAACACCCAGCCACATCGATGGTACATGGAACATTGAGTACTTTCACACACCTGAACACACATCCATTCTCATATGTTCTTTTAAAATAACAATCATTCACTTCTTCCTTCTCAAGCGCCTTCTCACATAAACTACTTGTTTTTGTTTTTTGGATTTCATCATATATTTATTTACTAACATTAAAGAAAACCATAAAGGATTAAACATGTATTCCAATAACAGTTTAGAAAATTCAGAATTCAATGAACTATTAAGAATATAATCAACTAATAGATATAATAATGTGCTTTTCTATATAAAGTTTCTATTTCAACTGTTCTAAAATTATTTGTTCCTCTAGGTTTCTTTTAAAAATGTTTATCGGAATTTTATTATCAACTTTATCTTCCCAACTAGTAGTGGTAGGTTAACTACTGAAATTATTCTTGTTTTTAATAATTGACACATATTATTAATGAATTTTAGAAATGAAGTTCAATAATTAAAATCTGAAGTTCATTTAAATTAAAATTAGTTAAATATTGCAGGTAACATTTTGGGCCTCTAAATATTATTAAATTAATTAAAAAAAGGATTATTATATAATAATTAATTTTATTAGACTCTTCAGAGGTTTGGTGGTTAACACGACTGTCTACTACACAAAAGACTTGAGTTCGAGCCTAGGGAAATTCAATAATTAATAATTACTCTTTAAAGCTGAGCGTGATCCTCAGGGTCTACTAATAAAAGAATAATTAGTTTTATGAACGATTTGTGAGTAAATGTCATGTATTTATTCAATTTTTTTTATTATTTTATTTATTTGATTATAAGAGAGTGGTTCTTCAAGTTTTGATTAATGGAACATAGGGTGCACTACTTAAATGTCGGTACTAAAAACGTCAATAGTTAGACAGCCTAAATTCAAAGTTTCAGTGCGATTCTTATAGAATTGTCAAACTTGACAACCTTTCTTCACCTTGGAACACTTAAGCATACGACTGGTATATATTTTCTTGAGTGATGAGTAAATGTAAATGACTAAATCCAAGATTTATCACCACTCAAGCTGACTAGTGTTTTTACTGCATTCTGTTCCTCATATTAAATTTTTTGGTTTGAGATTTTTGAAATCCCTAGTGATCCTTATGTCTTATAAATATAAACTAAATATAAGTTATAAAGACAATATTTTTCTTTGAATTCCGAGTTTTCATATTCTTTTATTATAAATCAATTAATTAATTTTTAAATGAAAAAATTCAGAATTAATCTATAATATAATAATATTCTTCTAGATTGCATTTAGTGAATTTTTTTAAAAAAATATTTAGCATGATGTGTGTTTCTATTTATCTAATTTGCTAAAGCTGAGAATCTATTTCATTGTGATAACTACAAATTATTCCTTTATAGTGCTTGTGTAGAAAAATAAACAAAGAATTTTATTTAAATTCTTAAATGGAAATCTAGAAGAATATATATATATAAAATCGGTAACATTATTTTTCATTCTCTTCTGTCATGTTTAATCATTCCTTTTGAAAAGGCAAGTGTATATAATGTTGATCAATATTATATAATCCAAAAATGAAAAACAAAAATATTATTTAAGCAAGGAGCTACACGCTATCTCCACACGATGGTTAAGAAATGTAGGATCTCATATATATATTTAGATATTTAATTAGAACGTTTCTCTAAAATAATTATCATGCATTTTTTTTTTCTTCGATTTTATTAAATAGGAATAACTTTCTCATTATTATTAATTAATATGATGATTTAGATAGACAATAAAATCATATAGGGAAATAAATAGACATTTTTAGAATTAAATTAGAAAAAAAAAAATTATCTATAGAAAATATTATTTTTTTTTTTTTATTTTCTTGATCATTTTATTTAAAGGGCAATAAAAAATTAGAAAAAAAAAAAATTAATAATAAAAGAAAGAACACTTACCGGTATGCCTGTTGGTTCAATCTGTCCAAATCTCGTTGTCCTCCAACTCTCTAATATTAACAGTCCCGCGTAGATTTTACCAACAGTCATTTTATTCTTCGTCAATTCTAATTTATAAAAGAAAGACAAATAAATATATATAAATGCATACATTCAATTAATTTTCTAAAATAAATAATATAGATATTAACACGTTCCCGCCTGCTCCATAATTTGTCTATTTATTTTATGAGACGGCATGAGCTATCGGTGGTTCATTAAATATATTAACATTTGAAGCAAATAATTAATTAAAGATTAAGAAAAAAATAACAAAAATAATCAGTATATTTGGAATTTTAGGAATTACATAAAAGATATCTTCACTGATTCATTATGTACATATGTGTATTCTCTGATATGATTTTATTTTTTTAAAATAAAAAAAGAGAATTAATAATATTATTAAAACTATATATATATTTGAAAGGAATAAATTATTTAATGAGAATTTTATGCAGATTTATTAGTTTATAATAATTTATAAGTATCTCTCAACATCCCTATTGAGAGATCAAACCTTGCCAAATTCATTTAGATATATAAAATAATACAATTTAATATATTAAAAACTAATATATATATATATTGTGAATGAATTTAAAATATAAAATAAAGTAGAAATTAGATGAGAGTGACAGGTTCAAAAATAAATATTTTTGATTTAAGTATCTTTTAAAAAATCATTAATTGTTGTTTTAATTGTTTAATTCAAATTCAAAAATCATAATTGTTGACAATAAAATGGCTTAAATAATCAATTTAATGATTAATCAGTATTATTTTTTCTAAATTTCTTAAAGGAACCTATCATCTATCATCCTAATCAACGCCGGATAAAGGGGCGGCCAAGCAGGCCGACTACCTGGGTTCCAAATTTTGAGGGGCGATAATATAAAAATAAAATATTTTTTTTCATTCATTAAATTTGTGTAATTTTGATTTTTTATCTTTTTTACTATTTTTTTAAATTTATAGTAAATTTGTAAATTTTTGTATGAAAGGGCGGCGAATTTTGCTTTGCCCGGGGGAAAAACAAAAACCTGCCCTGTCCCTAATCTAATTTCTTTTAAATATTTCAGTTAATTTAAAAATACAATGAATAACTAGAAAAAATAATAATTTACAAAAATTTAACTTAGTTGTTAATAATTATAACCTTATTTTTTACTAAATAATGAAAAAATATTACAAAATAAAATATTATTTTCTATTAAATAATACTTACGATCGTTTCTGGGTATGAGCAAATCCAAAATTTTCTTCGCTTGAAGTGGCCAAATATTACGTACAGTTTCCCTTAATTCTTCATCAGCTTGGTCCATTTCATCGGCTTTAAAATGATTTTCAAAATATAAAAATATCAATTTAAATATATTATTAATGATAGTTAGCACACACATATATTTTAATAAATTTTATATTATTAATATACTTTTTATTAAATATATAAACAAACCACTGTATTTTAAAATAATTATAAATAGGGATATATTGAGTTGTATTAAGAATTTTCTTTTGGTAATAAGAAATTAATTTCTTTTTTTTTGTTAATAGTTATAATGGACTGTTGAATGTTTGATAGTTTTAAGAAGAAATAAATAAGAATAATTAATTTTTACATTATGCCTAGATTAATAAATTAAAAACAAAAAAAGTCTTTTAAATAATAAGATGATTGATTTATTCACCGCTGCGAACTTTGATGCTCAAATTTTCCCGGATGAGTGCGAAGAGGGTGGTCGTAAAATTAACTTTGCCATCTTCGTCAACGGGCATATTCATCCGGATTAGTTTCTTATAGGCAAGCCGATTTGGACATTTATTACCAAACCCAAGGGGAGGATCCATATTTTTTAACATATCGTACATCTCCGTATAATGGATCTTCCCCCTAAAAATAAACAAATTATTTATTTTATTATTTTTTTTAATTTATCTTAATAATTATAATGTGAATAGAGTGAGACGCACGTTGCGTTTGGGTCATATTCGGCCCAGATTCTAACAAACTCGTCCAAATGATGAGCACCAAGAATAGAAGAGTCTCTCGTTAAATAGTCGAAATTATCCATGATGACAGCCACGAAAAGATTCAACATCTAGAAAATTAGTTCAAATTAAACTATGTAATAAGCTTTGTTTATATTAAAGGAAGGGAATTGTAATTCTATATAAAACCAAATTATTCATCAATTATATGAAAAAAATATAACTTAACTTAAATTATAATCAAATTTTGGTAATTATTCAAGTAAATGCATTTTCGTGGATTTGGATAAAATACTTTACTAGTGGGTTCCTTTTGCAATTCCAAAAAAATTTTCTTATGGAATTTGTTCGGGTCTCTTCTTGTTTACAAGATAAAAATTAATAAAATTTTCATATAAATCCATTGATATTGTATTTAGCTAGCATGTTTTATCCGTTTGACTACCAGAGGGCGCACTAATTTTAGGTTAAAATCCGAAAATTAGTGAATAAGTGAATAATTAGTCAATAAAACATTACCTAATGGCACATTTCGACGTTCATAACTTAAAAAATCTTTATTTTAATAATTTTTATCTCGAAAACTATAAAATGCTATGAAAAATTTCATAAAAAAAGTTTATTTGGAAATAATTACCCAAATTTTTTCTCAAATATAAAAAAAATAATATTATTTACAAAAAAAAAAAAAAATAAAATAAAATAATTAATTACTTTTTTATGATATTAAAAATTTTAAAAAAATTTCAATATAATATTCTATTTTATAACATAAACTATTGTATATTTTCCAATTGAAGACCTTAGAGCGAAACAGTGGTAAGCCACACTTTTGCCGAAAATTGTTTTATTGCATTTATCATATGGCGGGAACAATATTAAACCACTAAAAAAGTTATTTTGACTGTTTCGTAATAAATACCGCTGCTATCGCTAAATCATGTTGTTGGTGTTGGCAAAATTACTTCATTTTCTTACGTGAAGAGCATGGTAAGCCACATCAATATGGCGTCGACTTCTGGTTTATGTCTTCGTTCAAGAGCAATTATTCGTGAAAATAACCGTTCTAGTCCTGAGTTTTTTGAGGAGAGTGATGACAGTTGTGTCGACAAAGACTTTGTACCAAATAACGATAATATGTCGACAGATTCTTCTGAGATAGGTTATAGTTTTTTATTTTTTTGGCTTACCACGTTTTTATGTAAAAATATTTTGTAAATAATTTGCAAAAGTATTGTATGCCATGTGGCTTAAGATGTTATTGCCCAACAACGAGCAAATATATTCACCAGAAGGTTGGCTAGATGTCATTCAAAAATCAAACCGAAAAAACCCATTTATAGTAACAAAAATGAGTCAAAAAGACTTATTCTTATGAGCCTCTGTTGGCGAATATAAACAAAAAAGCACGCTTTTCTGATAAGACAAACTTGGAATTTTCAGGAACGTATAGCTTTTGCTTTAAATCAGAGAATATTGGATCATTTTTTGTTAAAAACACAGTTAATGGAGAATACAGGAAAATTAATGTCTTAAAACAAGGTAGACCTGTAATGATAACCTTGTCAGATATTAAACTTAAATACAACGAGCCATTAAAAATAGCAGAAAAGAAAATTAAAAATGTATAAACATTATTGCCTTATATACCTCCAGCCTATCAATCATTTTACACTCAATTAAATTTAACTGTTGATGATGTAGATGATGAGGTTGAAATTTTAGATGATTAATAAGTATTGCATTCTTTTCTTTATTTTGTTTTAATTTAGATAAAGCAAAAACACGTGAAGCTACATTTTATGTTAATTCTATTTTTTTTTTTGTGAAAAAAAATATAGTAGATAAAGATGTTGAAATTTTAGATGTGTTATAGATGTATTATATTATCTTAGTTATTTTTATCATCCGTTTAGTTTAGTTTTAGCAAAAACATGGTAAGCCACATTTTTTTCAAAATAAATTCTAATTTTTGTAGAAAAAATGTTTTATTTAAAGAAATAATAGTTGCTGACTTTTTCCCTTTACTGATATTACATATTGAGCAAATTTGAAATATATGCAGTAAACCCAATGTTTTATATCTTTTCTTTAAACTTTAAACTGCAATATCTCAACTTTTTGATTTTGTGGCTTACCACTGTTTCGCTCTAAGGTCTTCAATTATTCAATAATAAAATAATTGAAAAATTGTAGTGAATTTATTTTAAATTCTATAGATCAGTAATAAATAATAAAATAAAATACACATACACACACATTTAACGTTATATTATATAAATTATATATGAAACGTACAAGAAATGAGCAGAAAAAGATGAAGGATACGAAATAGGCGTAGGCGAGATTGGAACCACACTCAAAAGGATCGTTCTTTTTTGCATCAGGATCACAAGGGCGTTCTTTAATACATGATAACATGATTGAAGGCCAAGCTTCGCCTGTGGCACACCTGTAATTCGGATTCACAAAACTATTGATTAATTAATGATCATTTGGCAAATAGAAATTATATATATAAAAAAAAACTATCAGATAAACACTTTCAAAGATATTAAAAAAATCAAACAAGGAATAATAATAATAAATAATTTTCATTTTTTTTTTTATAAATTTAACAATTAAGAAAATTAATTAATAAGTAAAGTATATCAAAACAAAAATAAAAGTAAAAATTAGATAAAACTAATTTAATTTTTCCCTACTTTACAAGAAAATTTTCAATTTCTCTATATGCTGTGAAACATATTTAAATATTTTTATAAAATATTATTTATTGTTGCCTTTAATTGTTAATTTAAATACAAAAATTATCCTTGTTGACACTAAAAAGTTTTAAATATTCAATATCCTAATTTTAAAAACAATTATTAAGTTTATTATTTGTATAATTTGAAAGTGTTTTTCTTTATTAATGTTAACTTTTTAGTTAAGAAAATAAAACATTGAAGAAAGACTTCTTTCTCCAAGAATTCATGCATGGAATTAGCAAAATAAAATGTTATTAAAAAGTTAAATAAATAAAAATAAAAATAATTAAAATATCTCTCGATATTTGACTTTTTCTAACTGATATTTTTTATCCTAACAAAAAAATTTATTCTAAACTATAATAAAATAATAATAGTATTAATTACCTAAAAAAAAGTACAGTAAATTAAAACAAAAATAAATTTCATTAAATTTTTTTTTAATTTTTCTAAAATATATTACTCGCATACGAATATTTTAAATAGCTATTTTAAATAAATTCTCATTTTCATTTTCATCAAATAAAAAAGGATTTTATTTTCATTTATTTTTTTTTTTGTATAGTAATATACATAATTTAACGAAAATAGTTTTTTTAATATGGTTATCAAAAAATAATTATAAATCAATTAAAAGACACAAATAGGATTTAGACTTATTTAGAATTATTTAAACTTAGTCAAATAAAATCAATCCTGTATATTTTATCTTCCCAGGCATTTATATCGAACCTATTCCTCTTTCTTCAAATTTAAAATTTATTTATTAACTTAAATATATTAACATTTATTTATTTATTTTTTCATTTTATAATTAATAAAATATTACTTAAAAACTAGCATTAATAAATATATTTATATTCTTAATACATATTAATATTTAAAAATTTATTAAATTTGATTTTAACAAATTATTCAGATATTCTAATTTATTAATATTTAATATATTTTTTTTATTAATTAAATCCCTTTTTATTTGATTGAAATATTTTTTTAATTAACCATTAATTCCCTTCTTATTTGCAAATTATGTTCTGTAATAACTTTTTCTAATAACAATCTTAAAAACTACTATTCTATCACCTAAAATATTCATTCAACAAGTAAATTAATACTGAATAAATAACCGAAAATTAAACTATGTAGATAATCTAATTACTATCATTATTGAATTAATTATCCTTAACTGATATTCTATATTCTATAATACTTCTATAAATTATTTCTTTCATTTTTCTAATAAAAACAAAAAATACCTACTTATTAAATATGAATATCAAAATAAAAAATAAAATTCATTTAATAAATTTTATATTTATTTCCTTTGTTAATTTTTCATTTTTTTTTTTTTTTTGAAAAAATATTTTTTGATGTATTGGATAAAATAGACATCTATATCTAAATAAAAATATTATTACACGATTTCTTTAATCCAATAATTAAATAAAAGTCTACTTTTGTAATACAAATGAAAAAAAATACATCAATTATCAATTCTAAAAATACTTCAAAAATTGCTTTACTTTATTATTTTAGTTTATTTAGTTACGAGTATAATATTATCAATTAATTACATGCAACAAGCAAAGCAAACACAGCTTACCTTTAGGATTCAGTGCAATTTTTTTTATATATATAAATAATAAACAAGAAAAAGGCAGGCCATCTCATCTGCCAGAATCCTAAAGTTTCATGGATTCAGGCATTATTTTAAGTTACAACAAAAAAATGCAATACACATAAATAGATTCCGCTGAACCTTAGAGATATACGAAATACAATACATTTCACTTGTAGGTATAGCTGGATTATAAAAATAACAATTAAATTTATATAAATATAATCATCCCATTAATTATTTATTTTAATTATTATTTCAATTTTATTGGCTTTCGGGATCAATGCTCGTTTTAGATATCCTTTTAATTTATTAAATCTTAAATCTAACTAAGTGAAATTAATGAGGTTCGATTCATCGATATCAAGATATGCGGACCAGGACTATAACTAGGATTATATTCAGAGGCGGATTAAACGCCGGGCGGACCGGGCGGCCGCCCGGGGCCCACCGAAACCTAAATAAAAATATTTCCTTAAAAAAATTTAAAATAAGTTGACCTGTGGCCAGGTCCGAACCGACCGACTGTTTGAAATAAATTAATTTCCAGCTACAGAAACAATTTCAAATAATTTTCATATATCTATTAATGTAATAAAAAACAGATATGGATACATAAATAATAAATATAAACATTTTTAATTTTATTTTATTTATAATATATATGCAAGACCAGGCTGTGACGTCATGCATGGCTGGATGACGTCATATAATTTTAAATCAAGAAAAAACTAATAAATATGATTTTTTTCGAGGATAAAACCAATACAAAATGCATGATTCGTGGTGATATATTAAAAAATCTCCTTTGGTGTGAAAATAACCCTTTCCTTCCTATCGTCGATCGCTAATACTACCACTTCCGGTTTCCGGAATTGCACCAAAAGTTGATCAATTCATCCCACTGATGCATTAAGTAAATATACCAAATTTCATCAAAATCGGTTGAGCCGTTCAGGCTGTACACATCTATACGGACGGACAGACGGACGGACAGACATCATGCTAAAAATACTTTTTTCTGTTTAGAAAATGCATGATTCGTGGAGATATGTAAAAATCTCCACATGTGAAATTTGGTGCGAAAACAATACCTCCCTTACTACCGTCGGTCGGTAAAAACTGTTGAATTTATGGATAATCGGAGTTTAAATAAAACAAGTTATTCTTGATACAGATCTTTATAGAACAACAGATCTTTATTCAGTCGTGTTTGAACCCCGACTAACTTAAGAAAAAATAATCCATTTTGGGTCTCGGCGACCACAGTAAAAATTATGTATTTTTTACATAAGTACTATATATGTAAGTATAAAACAGCCTAAATTATAATATAAAGAATATTTGTCTTTCAATTATAATTGTAAATAACAGAGGGCCCATTTCAATTTTACCGCCAGGGGCCCCCAATCAACTTAATCCGCCACTGACTATATTAACACAATCCTGTCGGCTCCATAATTTGTCTATTTATTTTATGTGGCGGCATGAGCCACCGGTGGTACATGTCGACGGGAACGTGTTAAGCTACTTTCATGGTCATAATAAAATAATTTATTATAAACGATTTATTTATAAACAATTTAATCTAAAATATATAGGCTGAACTTATTTAAAAACAAAATTTTTAAAGAAATACTAGTGTTAACTATTTACAGAATAAAAAAATTGAAATAACCTTCTGAATTAAATAAATATTCATAAAAAATATCATTTTATTAATTAATTTATTTTTTAATATTTTTCAAATAGAAAATATATATATATAAAATAAGTTTAAAAATGAAATTAAAAAAGGCGAAGCGGAATCTTCAAGAACAAAAAAAAAGGAAAGGTTTAATTTTTTTTTTTTGTATTTTAGAAAGCCTGCCTTATAAATATTAATAAATTTTGTTTTTAATTTGATTCACATTATCTCAATTGATTATTTTTCTTTGAAAAATCAATCCAACCAAGTCCTATTCTTGTGCGTGGATTTTTTTTTTATTGATTGATAAGAATTGTGAGAGATGTGATTGGAGGACCGAGAGGCGGTGACTTGCCTGAACAATAGCATCAGGCCTTGGACAAAGCTTCGAAAGTTGTTGTGACGGGTGATGGAACTTTCCGGGTCCAGCGCAATGTTACCAAACACCTAGAGATAGGAGGAGAGAAGGGGTTGTTCGTACATACGGGCGCATTACAAACAAACTACACAGTGATATCAGAAATAATAGAGATTAATATATACAGACTAGAGAGATAAATAGGGGTGGAACCTAAAGGATTATTATCACGTACCACAAGTTCCACAGAATTATGATAAATAAAAGGGCTCTAAATGTAAACTACAGCCTTTACAAAGGTGACACAGAGCTAGTGATCGACCTACACATCGAGTTATATATAATATATATATGGATATATAATATTATCGTAACCCAACGTCTACACAAGACACATGCCTAGCACATTTGGTGGGGACATCGACAAACTACCACATCAGCTTAAACCTGACTAGATTCGGACTCAGAACTATTTTAAATGGTGGTTTTTGTGTCTGTTTTGAGGATATTTTTTTTTTTGGGTTTTAATGTTGTGCTACTTGGTAGACTAAAAAAAGCATTTTCCTTTAATGTGTAATTTCTATATATAGATAAACATATATTATAATATATAGGTGTTTGTGTGTGTATATATTAAGGAGGTTAATATATTATTATTTTTTTTATTATTTTATATATATATATATATATAACAATTATTATTATTATTATTATTTATTATTTTAAGAATTTTTTTTTAGGTGTTTTAGTTCTGAGTCTCGCCCGCTCCACTCACCGAAAGAGCAGTAAAAGAGCGCCGAAGAAAGTTTGAAAGTTGTTATGTCGATTGAGTGCCGAATCAGGGTCAAACTTGATGTTCCCAAAAACCTTTAAATACACAATATCCCCAACAAGAACCTCAACTTGTGTTGTGTGCCCGTGTGCAACAGAGAGGGTGGAACACCTCATTTTTTTTTTAAATTTATACAATTAATTAATTAAGAAGAATGTTTAAAAAAATAAATAAATAAAGAATAAAATGAAGAGAATAGAAAAGACAGGTCGAAAGAGAGATTTTGAGCTTGGGGGCACAGAACACAAGCTGCACGCTTCTCTGCGGCAGCCGCATGCTGGAACCCAGCTAAAAGTAGTATAGTATTATAAATTGTCCCTTACACTATAAATTACGATTACATTTAATACCAAAAGACCTATTTAAATTTGCAGAAACCTATCTAGAAAGAAGCATTACTAAAAAAAAATAAAAAATTATATATATATAAATATATAGATAGATAATATATTTATATATATATATATATAAAGAATGTATATAAATATACCTATATGTATATGTAAGTCTATCGCAAGGAATCCAAAATCATTCCATCTTATAAGGTCACGGTGGCCATACCGTGGCTCTTTTCGAGTTTAATGTGGCTCAATTAAAAAATTTTAAAGTCATGACAAACAAAAGCTAACATTTTGGATTTTTCCAAATAGCTCTAAAATAAGGTAAACATTTTTTTTTTAAAAAAGGTAAAATCTTTTTGTGATCAGGCTCTTAAACATTTTCTATTTTTTTATCAATAAATTAACAACTTATATTAACAAAAGATAATTTTAGTACCAACAATATAAAATTATAATAAATAAGTTACAATACTAAAATAAAATTGAAGTATGATAACACAACCAATAATACATAAATAAAACGTAGTATTTTTTGAAATTTAAATTTATTAGACTTTTAGAGCCATGAAACTTTATTCTGACCGAATTTATTTTATTATTTGACAATTTAATGATCGAAGTCGCATTCCTCTCATCTATCATCATCAATAATTATCGTGTTTAATTTTGTTTTATAAAAAATGCATAGAGATTGTGCAATTCCTCATTTATAAATTCATTTGCCAATCCTACCAATTTGATTTAATTACTCTTACACTGTAACAAATTTATAAATTTTGAAATTGATAAAAGATGGAATTAAGATTTTGGATTTATCCTCATTAAATTAATATAATCTAATAAAAATAAGACTAACACACTAAAAGAATGGTGTCTATCGATATGGAAACATTACGTTCAAAGAGTTGAATCCAATCGACAGTCGACATTCCAACAATATAATTTTTTATCAATTTCATTATTATTTCTATAATAAAATACTACCCCTGTGTTACCACTAAATGATTCTATTACTATTTATTTCATAGATACTAAATCACTAAAATCTCACTGAAAATTGATTTTTCTGTATGGTTTATAATCATTAATATAAAAAAATGGATAATAAAAATATTTATAAACTATATCATAAACAAATTCTAGAGCTGTGTAGTTTGTTAACTTCAAACAAATAGATTTAAAGTAAAAAAAAGGAAAAATTTTCTCAACTATCCTAAAGTCCTCTCTAAAATTAATAGAAACTATATATTTATATATGTATAGGTAGGTATTATGTATGACAAACATTATTGGAATCAAAATATAAACAATTTATTTTATGCATCAATATTTCAAAAATACATGTAATTTTGCTTTTATTTTGGAAAGGCTTAATAGTTATATCATATTATATTAAAAATTACTAAAGTTTAATTAAATGTTTTTTGTTAATAATATTTAATTTGTTTTCAGAACTAACAATTTATTCGTATTCAGAAAAAATTACTTCAAAATATAATAAAAAGGATAAATAAAAATAACTAAATAAATAATATGAATGTTTTAAAATAAATTTTACTCCTAAAATGTTTCTACTTAAATATAATTATATAAACAATTTTTTAAATTTTTATAGAATCTAATGTATATATTTTGAGTATATAGTTATCTATCTCTGTGGCTCTACAGAACTCGAAAACGTATAGTTATTTATATTTATAATAAAATAAAGAAATAAAACTTCAAATTCGAATTTCGTATTTATCAAATTATTTAATAAAAATAAATTTATTGTTCGAGAATTCTTAATATTGAATTAAATTATTCCTCAAAAGCACATATAAATTTTTTTTAAAAATTTCACACTAATAATATGATATAAATATAATAGATTCAATAGATATGTTTAATATTTTGTTTTCCATTAATGTTCATATAATTAAAATAATGATTATTATTAGTTTTTATTATAATTTTTTAATTTGAACATAATTTAATTTTATATTTCAATGAAAATTTGTAAATATTTTTAATTAAATATATAGATTGTGAATAAGTTATTATTTCGTCTGAATATAAAGTATATATATATATATATTATTATTATTGAGTAAAAATATATCTTTCAATATTCGATCAAATGATCAAGAAATGCTTTTTTTATAAATTTCTCATGCTCTCTCTCTATTATTTTTAATCGAGTATTGAAATTAAAAATTATATATCTATTAAATGAATTGTATGTTATAATAAAGATATTTAAATAATTTTAATAATTTTTTTCATTTTATTTATAATAATAGACGTAAAGACTTAAAAAATCAAATCAAATGTACTTATTCACAATTTATAGTAATATAAAATTAAATAAATATAATTGATTTTATTTCAAATATAATGAAATATAATGATCATTTTATGGGATTTGAACCCATTTCTTTTAAATAATTTGAAGACAATATTTATATATATACTTATATTTTATATATATATATTTTTTTTAAATTTTTAAAAATAGGAATGAATAAAGAAATCCGCGGAGAGACTCACCTGCATGCCTATAATGGCGTAGATAAAAAATAACATTGCAATCAGCAGACAGACGTAGGGCAGTGCCTGGAAAACACGCAAAACATTTCAATAAGCCAACCAATCATGAAAAAAGTGAAATAAAAGAACGATGTCAATCATCATCGTCTTAAGCATACAGCAGCACACGCTTTATTATTACAAATAAGGTCCAGGCATGCCATTATTTTCATATTTTAATAAGCATTTCGTTTGCAAGAAAAGCGTGTAAAAAAAAGAATTGATATAAAATTGGATTATTTTATCATTTAAAGTACAATTAACAAAAAATTGTTAATTAATAATTGAATACTTTTTCTAAATTAATTAATTTAAATAAATTTTATTAATTTTCAATTTTATTGGGGAAATATTTTATAATTCTCGTATATTTTAATTAAAAACAAATAAACATGAAATTAATAATTTGTTATAAAAGCTGAAAACCATTTTGACTTTATAATTTCGTTTTTTTTTTATTTGAAAAAGTATTCAACTTCCTTATCATTATTATTAATTTTTTTTTTTAATGATGATTGTAAATATATTGATGTATACCTGTATATATTAAATATTTAACCAAAATAATGCATTATAAAACAATCAATTTTTTTAAATAATTAAATCAAGAATATTATTTATGCTGAACTAATATACTCAATTTTTTTTAAACAAATTAAAATTAAATTAAATTTTGGAAATTTAAAATTGTAAATATGTATAATAAATATTCAAAATATTATTTTCAAAAATGAAATTATAGATAATATATAAAAATCTATATATTTCAGTTAATAATTATGGCTTCTAGTGCAATCTAGAAACTAATTCTTCGGTAACATTTTTTGTTTTTATTTGTTTTTAAGCATTTTATCTACATTTCAGCTAATCATAATTATTTCTACATAGCCTTAATATATATTATATTATTGTTAGCTGTATTCTATAAAAAAATAATTTTTCCCGTCCGAGAGAAATTCTAATTGTGCATTAAACTAAATAATTGATTGTTAATTTCTTGCATGTATATCAATGCGTTAAGATGGTGGTCAAAAATAAGCCAAATGAGAGGTTTTAGACCATCTAGCTATGTTGGAGGCTATATAGAACAAAATTACATATAAAAGGTTTAGTTATATAAACTACAATGGACGTTTTGCAATATTATTCTATATAATTAACGGGATTATAATTTTGCAAATTAACTATAATTTTAATAAACACAAATATTAAATAGTAATATACTAAAAAGAATACATAATTACACCATAAATACTACTACAAACTCTCTTTCTACAATTCCAACTTCAAGATTAGCAAATTAATTTTAATTAATTGTAAAAATATATAATATTTAATCGAGTATTTAAAAAAAAAATGATAATTTATTCTTATTGAATATTAAAGATCAAATAAAAAAAAAAATAAAAATATATTTCAAATATACTTGAAGAAAAATCAATCAAATTGCTCTATGTTAGCCTTATGGTACATAGCTTAGCTGAGTCCAAATGAGCATTAAATGGTCCATTACCTAATGAGCGCGATAAAAAGATTAATTACTAAGTGGTGAAATTTTGTTTTTAATGTATGATTTACCTTCATTACATATGAGTGTAGATAATTATGTTATTATTTATAAATCGTTGATATGAAATCTTGAAGTCAGTATATGTCAAAAAACAGAAAGCCTAAATGGCTTCAACAGTTGGATAAACATCGAAATCACAGTACGAAAACATCAAATGCTTGTATTGATAAATATATATATATATTTAAATAAAATGATTTATTCGCGATTATGATTTGACAATAGTTGGAAATGTTTCCATTGTTTTGTTATGAAATTCAGGCGTTATGAAATTTCCAACCATATTTTTTTATCATTTTCACAAATAAATCAATTATTTAATGAATGGTTTGGTAATTATATTGTTACGATGTTGATCAATACAAGCGCCACAGGAACAAACAAGAAGCACAGGAAAAAAAAAAGAATAAAAATGGAAATATTAATAATTACCTTAAATGATTGTACAAATGTCCAAAGCAAAATTCGAATGGTATATCCCTGTCTTAACAGCTTAATGAGCCTGGCGGCTCGGAAGAGGCGCAAGAAGCCCACATTGATGAAGTTCTCCTGTTCATCATTATATAGTAATTTCTGGACAGATAATACTATGTCAAAACTATATTCCGACAAAACACTGATAAAGAGATTAGACAACTGTTTAACAAACGAATGGGTTACACTTTTGGAATCAACCAAGAAATGGATATTTTTTCTTAATTTTTTTTTTAATTTTTAAAAAAATTAAAAAAAAAAAATAATATATATACTTTGAAACGAAAATACTTTCTATTTTTGAATACTATATAAATATATTTAACATATCCATTCATAATTTGTTTTTTATCTTTTTAAGATTAAGGTTTATTTAACGATTGTTATAAATTTTTGAAAGAATAAATATATTTCTGATATTCGCCATCATATAAAAAATATTAACAATTTAGGTAAACTTAAAAGAGGCGCCACAGGGTGGGATGTAGCGTAGCTGGCTATCATTCTCGTGGTCCCGGGCCTGGCAAAAGAATTTCTCTAGCTGGGGTATATGGAAGTCAACCCAGCCTCCGGGACCAAAATTGGGATGCTGCTTGATAAAAAGTAGCGCCTAGGATCAAGAAAATCAAGGTAAAGGTTGAATAGGACCCGTTTTACTGATCACCTAATTGATAGGCGTTGTCCTTGCGTGGGACGTATTGAGGTTGCCTGAGGTCTTTATCAAATATATTTTTAATATTCATTTTAATATATTAAAACAAAAAAATAATTTCAAATTTCAAATTCTATTATTTCAGTTCAGTAGTTCAGTTTTACCACTAAGGCCCGCTAGGTTCATATTATTCAGTTTACCCATTTATTTTTATTCCAACATTTTAAATATTATATTATATGATATTATATTATTTTATTATAAATTTTTATGAACTTGGTAAGGTATGAACTATCATTCTCAAGTTCAGTAGTTCAGGATTGAAATTATTGAAATTCCTAATAATTGAATGGATAATGATTATATTTGTTGAAATTTTATTTTATAATTTAATATTTTAAAAATTAATTAATTTTTACGCGATAATTGAAAATATCCTCTGATTGATCTCACACACATGAATGCAATTCTTACCTAAGACATTGCATATATATGTTCGTGCAACCTGCAACGGTCAACAATTCCCAGGTCCCATTTCACAGACGCAACCACAAAAGAATTCGTTGACACACACTCTGGTTTGTTATTTAACAATCCCCGACCATTTGCTTGGTTATTTGTCAAATTTTGACCAAGCAATGGGTTGGTGAATACACGTCACGATCTGTCTGGTCACTCGGGTCAATGAGACAGCACCTGGTCGTTTCATTCGTTTGTTTTGTAAACAGTCGGGTCAATGTATGACCAATAAATGATACAGATTTAACATTGAATTGATTTCTTTTCTGGAAAAAATTCAGAAACATTTAAATAAAAACAAATACTAGTTCTAATTTTTTCAAATTTTTTTTTTGAAAATATATTTTTTAATTAATTATTGAAAAAAGAAATTGTACATATTTTTTTTCCTTTTGAACTACTTAAGAAATTTTAAAATGAGAAAAATATAATAAAAATTTAAAGAATCTATAATACCTTTTCTATTGCTTTGCTGAAAATTATAAATTGTATATTTAATTTGTTTGGAAGATTTTCAGACTTAAATTTTAATTAATTAGATAATCATTCTATAACCACACCACTCTTATATATCATTCTTGTTAATTTAAAAAATAAAGTATGTTGATAAATTAAATAAAAAAAAATGTTTATTGATTTTTATAATTATACTATTGGCGATATTTTAGTCATATATATTTGATAATCTAACACATGCTTGTCTAAAATGCGGCTCACGGGCCACATGCGGCCCAAAACCCTTTGAGATGCGGCCCAAAAGCAAATTATGAAAATATTCAAATTTACTCATTTCTACTAAAAAAAATTAATGTTTGCAATATTTTTAATGTTCATTTATAATTTTATACCTATATGTGATTCAAATAAAAAAGTTATAATAAAAAGAATTTATTTTATTTTCATAAAACTATATATACAGTAAGGCATCTCAATCAGTAAGGACATTCACAAAACACTGTTAAAACAATGTTTATTGTGAATTAAAATGAATGCATTAACTATTAAACGTGTCCTTATAGAGAGGTTTTACTGTAGTTAATTTTATTTCCATTTATTGAAGAAATATTTATGTGCGGCCCAGCATTTTTTTTTTGCAATGTGGCTCTCTAATGGCCATAGTTTAGACACCCATGATCTAACACTTTCAAAAATTTACTATAAATTTTTATGAATATGATGAGGTTTGAACCCTCTTCCCAAAATTCAGTAGTTCAACATTTTACCACTTAGCTCCGTGTTTGAATTATATTTATATTTTCATTTTTTTTTTAAATATTAAAAAAAAACGAAAAATTGATTTATAGGTTACAAAATATTATAATTGTCAGCAATTTATGTTTTTTTTTAATTGCATTGATATCAAATCTTATTTTATAGTAGAAAAAATTTCATATTTCGGCAAATTTTAAATTAGTTATTTTTTTTTAATTTTTTTTTTCTAGTCCAAAAGAATATTTTGATTTATAAAGAATTAAGTAAATATAAAATATGTGTATTTATCAATTTCAATGTCAAATTGCATCTAATATTGATACATGAAAGAGATTAATCGAAATGTTTCTAATAAAATAATTTTAATCAATTTTAATAATTTTTTTTTTCTTATTTGATTTTTAAACACTTTAATGTATCAATATTAAGAATCAAACGTTAATCTAAGAATAATATTAATATGTCTGAAAACTTTCATTGATCTTTCGAGATCCTCGAAAAGTCCGAATTCTTAGAGTAACGTAGGATTGTAATAAAAAGAGGAAAGAGAGAAGAAAAACATTGAAGAGACATGCAGCCCAGCGGTATCCCAAGTGCTTCGTCGCGAAGGAATTGATCGGGTGGATTTCGCCTGGGCACTATCTCTAGCCACACTACAGGTGCTATTACTAAGGCAGTTAGCGAGCCGATACCCATGCATATCAAAAACAGAAGGTGTTTCATTTTTGGGGAGGTCATTCATCATTGAAGCCTATTATCTGAGTCCCATTTGAGGATCAGAGGGTCTCAGGGTGTCCCAAAAGTCCAGCCATGACCGGCCCTTGATTCACGCCTTTCCCAATAAAATCTAACTATCGTGCTTCACATGCGATTTCTAAAAATAAATTAAGGCGTGTTGGGAGGGGCGGCATAACGCGGACTCGAATGGAATCCTGACCACCGGTCCCTTTGGCTCTTGAAATGTTATTATTTTTTTTTTTTTTTTTTTTTAAATTATTATTATTGAATGGTCACGGCTTGTTATGAATATAATAATGATTAAAAAGCGTTTCGAGTCATTAAAAAAGCAGCCTTTGAAATTCAATTTTAAGTCATTAAAGAACTGGTAAGAATGCGTTCACCCATTCTGAAGGATGCTGCGGGCTGTATTGAATGCTGGCTTTTAAGAAGTAATCTCTCAAACTATTCGGCATCGGGGTTGAGTTTTCTTTCTTTGGTAAATAGTCCTGTGAGAATCAAACACACGTTACAACCCTCTCTGGTCTGTAACGCAGCGACTACGGGTTAAGAGTTATACTTAAAGCTATACCTTGTCCGCCTCGACGCTTCACTTAAAAAATCAATAAAATAAAAAAAATCTACGTGATATAAGAAATGTTGAGAGCTTTTGGTGTGTTGATTCTGCTTTAAATGGTTATAATAGGTTAATCATTATCAAGGAGACTAAAATTAAAGGTATGCTCTTTCCTCGAGGAAGTTGCTAGGAAGTTTTTCATGCAGTTACATCATTCTGGCATCAATTCTCTAATTATAATGATAAGAATAATGCTTGTAGAGAAACGATTCTTTCAATATTTGAAATGACCATCCATTCATTAACAAACACAAACTGAGAATTATATAAGTATATTATTTATTATTAGAATGATTATTAAATTAAATAAATTTAACATATTTTTTTTTAAATTGACTAATATTTAAAAGAGAAGAAAGAAATCAAAAGAAATTACCTATAATATAGATTTTATAAGAAATTCCGATGGTTCAAATGATTAGATATCAACATGATGAATGACTAAAAATTTACCAAACAGATGTCTTATTTTGTCAGATTGAATTGGATGATTGATAATGTTCTTCGATATTTGTTTCTCTCATATTATGGGACATTTGAGCGTATAATTATTCAGAGCCAGATAATAAAATAACTTAAGTCTTAGGAATTTTATTTCAGTCGGTTTTAAAATGAACTACATATAAAATTAGTCTCCCTTCTAAATTTAAATTAAAGAATAATTTTATAATTAAAATTATGCTAATTATTCAAGTAAACGCATTTTAGTGGATTTGATAATATTTACTTTACCAGTGGGTTCCTTTTGCAATCCCAAATAAACTTTTCATATGAAATTTTTAATGGCATCTTATAGTTTTCGAGATAAAAATTATTAAAATAAAGATTTTTTAAGTTTGGCAGATTAGTTTTGAACGTCGAAATGTGCCTTTAAATAATGTTTTATTAACTAATTCACTAATTATTCACTTATTTACTAATTTCGGATTTATTATATCCAAACCGAACTTATAAAAACAGAAAATTAGTGCACCCTCTGGTAGTCAAACGGATAAAACACGATAGCTAAATAAAATATCAATGGATTTATATGCAAATTTTAATCATTTGTATTTCGTAAACTAGAAGAGGCCCGAAAAAATTTCATAAGAAAAGTTTATTTAGAATTGCAAAAGGAACCCACTAGTAAATTATTATCCAAATCCACAAAAATGAGTTTAACTTGAATAATTACCAAAATTAATTTTCTTTAAAGAAAAGAAAACAAGAAATCAAGAGACTTGAATAGAATCAATCCGATTTTAATTAAACATATTCTCATATTTATCCATAAAATAATTATTTTTATGCTAATTGATCAAACAAATATATAATATATTACAATTGGGATGCTGAATGAAGTTACAAATGAGAACCTTCCATTAGGTTTATAATTTCCAAGCACACCTCAATTTTAGTTACCTTGAAACATTCCATTATAATAAAGAAAATTATTTATTTACTTATTTTTTTAATTAATTTTACTATCTAAAAAAAAATTTCAATATACGCTAGACCCCAAAACTAAAATTTTCTTTCTAGTATACAAAGTGATTGTGACCGGACTGAATTGAGAATAGAAAAAAATAAAGCATGGATTGGTTGTCTTTTATTTAAGATTAAAATTTAAAATAAAAATAGTAATATCGTAACCTCTCTTGTAAATAAGGTGCAAAACAACAATCACATGCTTAGCAAATTTTAGAAGATAAACAATGAGAGAGAATATTCGCTATAAAGGTATACATGGCTCAATCGAGCAGCAAAGAAGGTACAACTAGAGTATCGTGAGAGAATCGACAGTAAGCATGGTGATAGAAATAGGCTGAAATCGTTCTCAGAATATATAACTGGACACTCATTAATAGATGTATGTATATATTTGTATAAATATATAAACATATAAAGATTTTTACTACATACTAGAAACGGTTGAATTAAACTAGAAATCGCTACAATTAATAATATTAATTAATTAATAATAATAATAACACAGAAGATATTCTGAGAACAGCGAAAACATGCGAGCACCACAGAAGATTATCCAATCTGGCTCATGGTTAGTATAACATTACATCGAGCATTTTACAAAAAATAGCATAAAACTTTTTTTTTTTTTTATTTTTTATTATATTCAAATTTTTGATATATGTGGTGCTAAAATTTACATGTCTTCGGATCTTCAGATTTCTAGATATTAATTAAAGACAAGAAAATACTAATAAAAGATGTATACATAAATAATATGTATATTATATAATAGTAAAATATAATGATTAAAATATATTCAATTATATATATTTATATATATATATATAATATTATAGAGAGAGAGAGATAGAGAGAGAAATAAATATAGAGAGACACTCTTAATTTAGCTACTTGGAGCTACTTAGATCCAAAGACAAGATTAAAAAAAAAATTATCATTTATAAGAGAAGTTACTGAAAATGTTTGAAGAACTGGCTAGTAACACATTAGTCAAACATGCTAATAAAGTATGACTACATCGGATTTCTAAGTAATAAAGGAGAAAAATGAATGAAACTATATGCGACTTTTTTCATTATATTTTTTTTAAAATCAATTCCTTGGTAGTATCAATTGTAAAATATCATATTTATTGTATATATAATATATATGTATGCTTGAATATTGTAAATCATGTCGCTTTTTTCTCCTCAGTAGTCAAACAGTGACTCTCTGAATGGGTTGGAGGTTGGTAGATAATAATAATTTTTTTTTGTTTGTTTTTCTATTTGGTTTTGTTCAAAATAAAAAAAAGAGAACAAAAACAAAATAATGAAAATTAAAAATTCAATAAAAGTGTCATCTAATAAGAACAAAATGAAATAACAATTTATTAGAGTAATCATTGAAATATTAAAATAAAAATATCTCTGAGTATATATGGGAAAATTATACAAAAAAAAAAGTTTATTTTTATTTTAAGTTATTATATAAAATCTTTTTTATATTTTTATTAAGACAAATACTTAAATATTTAAGTTATATATAAATTAAGAGATTTATTGATTACTATTAATAACTAAAAAAGATTTTTTTTTTTTTTTTGGCTTTTTCGGAAATATCTCCATTTAGCCATATTTCTTAGATTTGTTTATTATTATTTTTTTTTATTTTTATTTTTATTTATATATCGATGCACTCGGCGAGGTTTGAACCCACGAACTCGAGTCGGCGGACCATATAGAGAGTAGGATCTAATTTAATTTTATTATGGGTATCATTAGGACAACCACAACTTTTCGGAGAATTAACTACTACCATTCGAATTCACCAGAGAAAATGGTATAATTCTATAAAATATTTGTTCTTCATATAATATATACCAGGAGTGGCCACACTTGGTAATACTTAGAGTCATATTGAAAAATCGAAAATGTTTAAGAGCCTGATAGCAAAAAGATTTTACTTTTTTTTTAGAATCTTTTTTTGTATCATGACTTTAAATTTTTTAATTGAGCCACAATAAACTCGAAAAGAGCCACAGTTTGGCCACCGTGGATATGTACCATATATTTAAAATATTTATTTAATGTTTTTTTTTATATAATATTATTTTTAAAAAAATTATAAAAATAATACTATATTATAATATGAATTAATTTCATATTAAATAAATATATTATATTATTGTATTATCAAATTTTAAACAAGTAATAGAAATTATATATAATATAAAAATAAAGATTTTATATTGGGATTATATTAGATAATTTGAAACAAAAAATAAGGAAAAAAAAATGATTAAATTCAACCCATCCAATAGAGATTCACTTGTTTTGTAAGTTTGCAAATTTTTTTTTTGTTTTTGTTTTTGTATTTTGTATATTTTTTTTAAAGAAAAACAATGGACACTCACCCCTATTTCGATCACTAACGCATCAACAATACTGCCAATCACGGTGATGAAGTCAAACGTGTTCCATGGATCTTTGAAGAAATTCTGTAAATGTCAAATTCACATTCACCCATCACCAATCACACGTCCCATATATTTATTATAAAGTATTATCAGAGAAAAAAATTTAAAAAAAAGAGAAAACACATATTTTATTTTGTTGCTTTCTGGTATAATAATTATCATCAATCTTAATGAATCCTCATTAATTCCAGCAATTTTTTTATTAATCACACCAAAAAGCAACAATAAATAAATAATAAAAAAAAATAAATATATAAAAAAAAACTAAATAGAGAGCGGTACAAGGGAAACATTAAAACATCAATTTTCTTAAATTTATTAATCTAAAAAATTTTGAAAATATAAACAATAAATAATTCTAAACTAAATTTTGATCGATATATCATGAATTAATTTCAAAAACATCAATACACCTATATATCTAAACAAAGAAACAATTCAAATTTGTTGAATTTAAATTAATTTTCAATAATAAAAGATAATAAGTTTTTTTTGTTATTCTAATACTAATTGTTTATCTAAAGAAATAGACATTTATAGTAAAATAAACCGAAAATTATTTCTTTCAAAGAACAAAAAGTAAATTTTACTTTTTTATTAAAGAAAGAAATTAAATATTATTTTGTATTCATATTATGATATTTTATATTTAATATTCAGTTGGTGTTATATAAAAACACCGATTGTTATTATATGTGAATGTTTGACTTTGTTTTTGTTTTTGTTTTTTTCTTTTTGGAATAAACATGTTTTAAATGACACTGACTATTGATAGAGAAAAGATAAAGAATAGTTTTCAATTTCAAAACTCAATTCCATGACAAACTTCGACCGAATAACTAAACTAATTGTACGAAATTTCGAAATTAATTGAAATAAAATATGAAATTTTGCAACACCCAACTTTTTCGCCAGATCTTTTGTAAACAGACTTTAATATCGAACAGATATAACAGCCTAAAAAGTAAAAAATGAATACAATCTTGTCTCATAAAATTTGTATTCAAGTCTATTGATTCTAAAGGTCAAAATTAAAACAAACATCTATGCGTCAAAATCTCTTTATAGAAAATCTATCTAAATATATAAAAGTTAAAATTAATTCTAGACTAATAAATTCATTTTTGTTTTTTTTGACATATATTTATAAATTGATATTCGTAAATTAAAATTTAGAAAATGAATTCACTACTACTATATATAATTTAAAATGGATGAAAATTTTAAAAAAATTTCAATGATTTATTCATATTTTGATAATCATTAAAATAATATATAACAGGGGTGTCCACATTTGGTGATACTTAGAGCCATATTGAAAAATCGAAAATGTTTTAAAAAAAAATCGAAAATGTTTAAGAGCCAAATCAGAAAAAAATTTTACCTTTTTTTTTATTTTGTGTCATGACTAAATTTTTTAATGAGCCACTGTTTGGACACCGTTGATATATAAGACAATTATTGAAATCATTCATATTTATGAAAGTATTTTATTTACCAATTTTCGGTTTATTTTACCCCTAAATTTTCAGAGTTATTAAAAATCATTGTGCCAAGCTTTGATTAAGAGGAAAGAAATGTGGAAAAAAAGGGTTTGTGTGAGAGTGTGTGTGTAGTCGTGAAAGGTTTAAGGTAAGAGAGAGAGAGAGACATATAGATAGAGAGAGAGAGAGAGAAAGAGAGTGAGAGTACCGCTCTTGAAATTCAAAGGTTTGATTGGATGCTTACTACACGTGCAAACGACTCACTACTTGTCGTCTTAAATTGTTGGTAAACTAATGCTGGTCGTGTGTTTATAGGTTGTTAGCTTAGTGGTGACAAAAAAATTAGGTCAAGTTGGTATTTTTTGGTATATGTATTGAGTTAGCTGCCGGTATACCTTGAATCCGAACGCGATCAGTTTCAATAGGGTTTCAACGAGGAACAACATGGTGAATATCAGGTTCATCGCATGGAGGATATCGGCCAGCAAAGGCGGGGCCTCGTGGTACTGCGCACACACACGCACACAGGCACCAACGCACACACACGCAGACACACTACAGGCTACCCAGGCTAAAGAGAGTACTCAAAATAATTACGCCTAAATGCACGCTTACACAAATGAAACTGTTTTTTTTTTTTTTTTTTGTTTTTTTCAACTAAATTCAACCAAAAGAATACATACAATACAATTTTTATTTTTAATTTTCTTTTTAAAGTATGTACCTAGTATTTTTAGTAAGTAAACATTTTTGGAAAATAAAAATAAAAAAAATAATAATTATTGAAATTTAAAAGTTATTTAAATTTTAAATTAATTTTTTTTTTTTTTTTATAAATATTTTATTGATTTTTTGTGAAAATTTTGCCCATTTAAGTCCACCACCATCGCATTTATTTTGAATTAAATTATTATTATTATTTAAATTTAAATCTAAATGAACTTGAAGAGGTTCGATCTCGCGATCTCAAATTCGATAATCACTAAGCTACCGTTCTGGTCGAAATTAAATTGTAGAACGTTAAAATTCATGTTTTCAAAATTGACGTAACATCTCAGTGAATATATATATTTCTTATTTGGATTATTAAAATTTATTTTAAATTTATATTAGTTTAATTTACTAATCAATTTAATACATTTTCGTATTAATTTTTTTCTTATTTTAATAAATTATAATTATTCAATTTTTTAATTTGTCAAATTATTTCACAATCCTGAAGTGGAATATGAAAAAAAAAAAAAAAAAAAAAAAATTATATAAAAACTAAAATAATTTGCTAAACGTTTCTGTAAATTTTTATAAATTAAAAAGCTTTTATTTTAATGTTTAATTTGAATAAAATTTTTATCCTAATAGACAAAGACCTTAATCATATTCCCCAATAGCCTATGTCGATGATATATATAGATAGTATAATTATTTATTTAAATTTTTTATTTAGTAAATTTAGAAAAATTAATATCATAAAAGTGTTATTAAAATTTCTGCAAATAATATAAAAACCTATTGAAGAAGGAAATTGATGATATAGTGAGTAATTTTTTTTTTAATTTTTTGACAATATGAATTTGAAACAATTTAAAAAAAAAATGATGTTATTCTTAAATTAAAATTAATAATTTAATTAGCTTTAGAAAAATTCAAATTAAATTTGATAAATTCGGAATAAAAAAAAATCTGAGAATAATAAATGTATCTAGAAATTTCTAAGATTAAAAGATTTAAGATTTCTAAATTTAATATAAGATTATATAATATACCAAATAAATAATTATTAAATAATAAAATTATATTAATAAAATACATAAAAGAAAATCAAATAAAAATATGATATATTAGTGTAACCAATAGCTACGTAGTTTTGACCATTTTCTTTTTCTTTTTTTCTTTAAATATTTATTAATTATTAAAATTTAACAAACATTTAGTTAAATAATCTATTTATTAATATGTTAATTATTTTAAGGTTGGCTTCATCTATCTTGAAAATTTATTACTAAAAGTTATTTTTTTGGCTTTTTTGGAATATATCTCCATTTTAGCCAGCATCAGAATTGTTTATTATTTTTATTTTCAAATATCGATGCGCTCGGCGTGGTTCGATCCCTCGAACTTGAGTCGGCGAACCAGGACTATAACCGCGCCTGGTCTCATTAATAAAAGTTGTTATTTTAAAAAAATAAATCTTAACTCTGAAGGAATTTGAATTTTAGAAACCTTTGGTTCATTAACGTAAAGAAACGGTGTTTGTCTCAGGATTTTTCATTTTCTGTTATTAAAGAATTAATAAATTGATTGTTAAATAGAAAAATATGGTAAACTTTTTCATTATTTACAATAAATATTCTATACCTACTATCTATCAATGAAGAATTTTCAGAATATACCAATATCTATATATGCTCTACCAATATTTGTATGATTATTATTATTGAGTAATTAAGAGCCTATAAGCAGCCTAAGCTATTATAATTATATATATATATATATATATAAATTTCCCTTATTCATTTTCATTTTAATTTATTTAATAGAGATCACTTTATGGTGAATACAGCTGTCTTTGACGAGCCACAGGTAAACCTGATTGATTTAATTATAGGTGTATCAGACTTTGGGTATTTGTTTTTAATACTTTGATATGAAATGATATTACTGAGATGTAACGAAAAATTAACAGAATCATGAATAATATAAATTTTGAATATTGTCCTATTCTTTAATAAAATTTTATTTTAAATTAAGTCAAATGACAATTAATTAAATATGTTACTAATTTGTAATTAAAAATAAAAATAAATTAAAGTAGAGTAAAGATTTTTTTTTTCTTTATTCTACATATAAGCAAATTAGATTTAAATTTTAATCCAATAAAAAATAATTATTATTCAATGGTATTAATTATGAAAATATTTACTTTCAACGAATACTGAACTGTAAAGCCCTTGACGTGCATTTAGCCGTAATTTATTAAACATTTTTATATTTTTTTTTATAATTTTCAATGAAAACATTTAATTCAACTTCATTTTCAAATTTTTATAATTATTAATTAATTGATTATTATTATTTGTTTATATTAGTAATTAGTAGTATTAAATAAAATTTTAATCTATATAACAAACAATTTTGAAATAAATTTATATAAAAAAAATAAATAAATGAAGTTTAATTAAATGTTATTTATGATTTTTTTTATGTTATAAAATATATTTTAAAATCAAATTCTAACGCTTTATTCACTTGTATTGTTTTAATGTTTAAATTAAAATTTGTTTTTGTCCAAAAATATCCGCTAGTTCTACATCCAAAGATAATAGAAATAAATAAAATCAAAAAACATGAATAATCATTCGTCTAGCGGTTCAAATTATCATTCCAGTCCCAAATGGAATGTACTAAAAAAGTAAAACAAAAAACAAAATATATATATATAAATAAAATATTTTAATACATAGAAAATCAAAAATATATTCTAAACTAGAGCAATCATATATTTTTAAATATGATTTTGTAATTCGTATCATTTCAATATTTATGATATATATATATATATATATAAATCTATATAATTTAAATTAATTATTTATTTATTATTTAATTATCATCAATTGTAGTAGCTATCTAACTACAAGCAAGCAAAGTTCTTTATCAACATCACATAACTGCAATATATATATTATATATTTATTCGAAATAATAATATATTAATTATTAATTAATTGTTTATTATACACTAGAATTATACAATTCTCATTTGTGATGTATCATGACATCTAATATCAAAAGAACAATAAATATTTAGTAGTACACAAAATGCACACAACATTTTATTAAAATGTCACGACACTTCACTGGGAGAAGTGCGTTAGTTAATATATATATATATATAAATATATATATATATATAAAAAGTCAAACCAAAATAAAAGAAAAGAAAAAGAAAACATTACTCTTTGCTTGCAAATGATACAAAATCTAATGACTAGTCTACAGCTCAAGGCTAAGACAAGTCACTACTACTTTATATAATTAATTAATATATAGATACGTAGTTATAAATTATCATTAATTTTAAAATTTTATAGATTGCAAGAAAGTTAGGATGTATTATATTTTTATTTTATTATGATAATTTTTTAATTCCTGAAAAAGAAATTCATTTCAATTAACTGTTGAATTGTATTTTTTTTTTTTTTTTTTTGTTAAATCGAATGCATTCATGCAACAATAAACTATTAAAAGTTCATGCCATTCATTTGTCATGCCACACCATGCTTGAACAAACATAAAGTAGTGTTGCCCATGCTCTCTCCATGGCCTATAATAAGTTCAACAGAGGGTCAGGGCAGGGTTGGAGTGGGTAGGACAAACAGGACACAGAATTAATTCGTATCTTTTGTCAAAATTAAAATTGTAGTTGCAGCCAGCTTCCAGCCTAAACCACACACACCAGCACTTGAATTAAAAATAAATTCCTTTTGTTACTCTTGTCATATATATATATATAATAATAATGTCAAAATTAAATATGGAGCACTAAATTCATTCAAAAAAAAAAAAAACACACGTTGATTTATTTTCTAGAAACACTAAAAAATTAACGCAAGTCGCCATACCAATCTCCCAGATGTAAATTTGTGTAATGTTATTTATTTTGATTATTTTTGTTTTGGATTTAGGTTTTTTTTGAATTTTATTTTTATTCCTGTGTATCAATTTTATTAAGTCCCCCTAATGTCTTTTAATAGGTCCTGTATGATCTTACCCGAACTCCAAAGGCCAAAATCTTCATGATACATTCAATGGTAAACATACTGGTGAATCCAATATTCATGTAGCGCAGGGTATCCTTGTACATTTGACTTTGTCCCTTAAACTAGAACAAATAAAGTAGGAAACAAAAAAACATACAAGAGGAAAATAAGAAAGAGCATAACAAACAACAAAAATGAATTAAAAATAAACAAATTAATAAAAAGAATGAAAGAAAGAGAGAGAGAGAGAATGAAAATAAATTGGGATTAATATAATGAGACACAGAAAAAGTAGGATTGATAATATATAATACAACATTAGTTTATATAAAATATATATAACATATATATATATATATATATAAATATTAAGTACTACATCAATAATCTAAATAAATGGGAAATCAATCATCAAATAAAATGCAGCGAAGTTTCCAACGTGGTTGTCGTAATTATTTTTTATTGAAGGAGTAATTTTCAGTCAGGATGACAGCCATAGAGAGAGAGAGGGCCTGGTAGTGGTGGTGGTGGTGGTGGTAGTGATGGTGGTGAGAAGACATGCCTTCATTTTGTGTTCCTAATAAAAAGCCCCGGAAAAGTTCGCTGATCCTTAATTATATATAATTATATAGATAAAAAAAAATCAAAACTGAATAGGATTCATGCGTCAGATGTTAATAAAATTCTGAAAATAGGAGAATGTAGTGCTGGTAGAATCAAGTTGAAAGGCGCATGCTCCCGTTTTGTTTTGGGATTCCTAGAGATTTACAAGTGTTTTAAAAATAAATAAACATATATAAATTTGGTGCATGCGATGCACATTCTTGAGTAGGGACTAACCGTTTTCCATACACTGTAGCATTTGTCCAAATTTCATAAATATTTTTTTTTAAAGTATATATATATATATATATATATATATTCTTTATGACTTTTGTATATAGATATATGAAGTGAAACATTAAGCAAATTGTATTTTGTTTATCTGACATGCCCACAAGTGACACAGCAACACAGATAGCGTGTGAGAGAGGGAAAGAGAAAGAGAGAGAAAGGAGGGTTTAAGTTACTCCTTTGAATGATGGTGATGGTAGTGGTTGTGGTGATGCGAAACATCTCTGCCAAATCTCTCTACAAGACGAGAACAATCCAATGTTTTTAAAAAAAATAAAAGAAATGTTAGCAAACAGTAAAGCACAGCACCAAAAGCATATTTGTACTCGAGTAAAATTTGTAGTTTTCGTTGTTGTTAGTGTTTTTAGAAATGGAAATTATTTGTTTATATGTTTGTTGCATCCCATTTAGTCTCTTCTGCCTTTTTACCCTGACTTCGTCCTTTATATACACGTGTACAGCAAATATTCTCGATATTTATGACCCTAACTATGTTTGGTAATGCAAGAAGTCATAGAATTCCTTGTTCTGAAGTCCTAGTGATTTCATTCTTCTTCGACCCATTCGAATTCTATTTTCAAATACCCTGAATCTATCAATTGTCGTGTTAGATCACGTCAAACATCCATATATTACACAAAAACATGATTTTCTAGATTTTAATATATAAAATGTTGTTGTTTTTGAAACGAAACCCAAAAGTTGTTGATTGAATTAACAATTCTTCTAAGCACCCCAATCCAAAGACACGTCCATCCAACTCCTATTCTCTCCCCACTCATTTGTCAGCCTTCCGGCATTTAAATAATAAATATTAAAATTAAAATAATATATATAAAAGTTTTCGACCCAAAAAATCCCAAAAAAATATTTGAATATCTCACAGATATCTGAAAATATAACATTATATTTTTAGATTTTATTTTTAATAATTTTAATGAAATAAACTTTTTTACTTCATAATAACCAGCAATAATCTTCATTAAAATTATTTTTGAATTTTCTTCCATGATTAGAGGTCTTAAATATTTATACTTTCTATATTTTAAAATTTTATATTTTGTTGATTTTCTGTATTGATTCTATTCTGTTACTAAATATTATATGTTATGTATTAAAATTAATATTTCCAAACCAATATTTCCTTTAATGCGTTAATCTAAAATGTATGCTATCAATTATTAAATTTTCAAAGTCTCCTAAAATATTTAAATAATCGGCTTAACCTAGTACTTAATTTTTTTTTGTTGAAATCAATCACATTCGATTTCACCCCAATGGATCTAATCATTTATTCCAATCCAAGATTAAATTAAATTGTTAATAAAGAGTGTTCTTGTTTTAAGCCATTTTGAATTTAACTATCCTGGAGACAAATCTGAATTATACAAGTATTTTTCTGAAATTTTACAAATAATATTTTCCGATCTACTCAATTATTTTTTGCTAAAATCAAAAAAACAATTGATTGAATCTAAATTTATATTCTATTTAAAGTTCTAATATTAATTTTGATAAAATTTAGTAAGAAATTAGTAAAATTTCAATCCATTGGAGTCTAAAAATATCTACACAATTATTTTTTCAAAATTTTTTTTTAAAAAAAAAAAACTACTAACTAATTGTCTAACAAATAACAATTAATTTCCATTTCTCTAAAAAGTGTAGGTGCAAAATATTTTCAACGGTGTTCATATTATGTAAAAAAATTGAAGTGATATTTCGTTGTTGAGCCAATAGCGACATACAAGCGAAATGTGAATTTCATCAGTCATCACTGGCTGTGAAAGAACGCTGCAATCAAGAAATCATTCGTACACTTAAATCAGCACAATGACAAAAAAAAATATCACCAGGAATCGTAGATGTATGTATACAATACGAATAGAAACAATTTATATAAATAAATGATATTGCAGTGAGTATCATATTCTTTTCATATATAAAATATATCTTCCTTATATGAATAATGAATTGGTTAAATTAAATGTGATTGATAACATGCAGGTTGATAAGCTTACCTTCATCATAAGTAACAAGGTGTTAAACACAATTAACATCATAATGAAGTACTCAAAAGGTGTTGACACGACGATCCGCCATATTTTGTATTTGATCGAGTTGCGTTTATTCGGCATATACCGCTCTAATGGACGTGCGCCTATTGTGAAGTCGATACATGATTTCTATTCAAAAAAGAGAAAAAATAAAGTTATAAAATATACGTTAGAAAAATAAAAAAAAGTTCTTGAAACATAAACATCTGTTAAAATTGCGCCTATTGTAAATTTGATACATCATTCCAATACAAAATAAGTTGACCTGTGGCCAGGTCCGAACCGACCGACGGTTTGAACTAAATTAATTTCCAGCTACAGAAACAATTTCAAATAATTTTAATATACTATTAATTCAATAAAAAACAGATAGGCATATAACTTAAATATTAATTTTATTTTATTTATAATATATAAGGAGACGCTGGCTGTGACGTCATATAATTTTAAATTAAGAAAAAACTAATGAAGATGATTTTTCCCGAGAATAAAACCAATACAAACTCCATGATTCGTGGAGATATGGAAAAAATCTCCTCATGTGAAATTTGGTGTGAAAATAACCCTTCCCATCCTATCGTCGATCGGTAATACTGCCACTTCCAGTTTCCGGATATACACCAAAAGTTGATCAATTCATCATACTGATGCATTAAGTAAAACAGCAAATTTCATCAAAATCCGTTGAGCCGTTCAAGCTGTACACATCTATAAGGACGGACGGACGGACAGACATCATGCTAAAAATACTTTTTTCTGTTAAGAAAATGCTTGATTCGTGGAGATATGTAAAAATCTCCACATGTGAAATTTGGTGTGAAAACAATACCTCCCTTACTATCGTCGGTCGGTAAAAAGAGAATAAATAAAGTAATAAAATATACATTAGAGAAATAAAAAAGTCCTTGAAACATAAACATCTGTCAAAATTGGATAAAATAACGTATGCCACTCACAATTCTAACATAGAGCGTAAACAAGTGAGAAAAAACACTATTTTTTTTTTCAAAAATGACCTAAATTTAATAGAAGATGATGGTTGATCAATTTAACAAAGAAAATGAAAAGTGAAATCAATCAATTTAAGTTAGACAGATGAATCCATTTCAATTAATTTTAGCTTTCCATAGAGAATTGATATCCTAACTTGTATTGGATGGAAATTCAATTTTGTTTATATGAAAGCTGATAAATCATATTTATATTGATTTGAAATATTTAATAGACAGTAAAATTGAATTAAGAAAACATAATTAATTAAATTAAATTTTTATAGGACAAATATTCATATAATAATTTTATATATAGGTATATACAATATATCAACCAACTTTTTAATTTATTTTTTAAAATTTTTTAAATTAAAATTAAAAGAGTAAAAATATAAAAATATGTAGATAAATCTTAAATGTTTATAATTTTGTTAAAATATTTCTTCACGCCTCCTTAAATACCCGACTATAATAGAATACATATAATATTTTAATTTTAAAAATATTTCAATTTCTTAATGAGAATATTTATTACTTCAATTAATAGATCATTTGAAAAGCTTGGTAATACTATAATTATTCATTGACTAAAATCATATATCTAATGTTGACATGATGTTATACAGTACAAAGATGCAATCACACTGCCATTAATTAATATGATTAATTAATGTTTATCCTTTTGAGTCACTCTCTATGTACAGATTTATATTTATTTTTTATATACATTTACCATTTGTAAACTTAAACCTTGATAAGCCCCAGTTTTTTTGCTTTACTTGTAATTTTATTTTTATATTTCGATTAATTATATTTTAATTATAATTTAATGTTAATTAATTTTAGTCTCAAATTGAATAGTATCTACCATATCTCGGTGATTTTATCTTTTTCTAGTTCTTAAATACATAAAACAAAAAAAAATCTTTTTTTTTAATACTCTAATTTATTCACATTCCTTAAAGTCAAGAATCATTATAACCAACATATAATATAATTTTTTTATTGAAAATACTGTACATATGTTAATTACTATAATCAATTTATTTATTCTCAAAAAATGGACAGATTGTGAATGTAATTTGGAAAATAAAAAAAAGTTTAATTAATTAATAACAATGATGATTCGATTTTAATTTAAATACTTTTATATATAAATCCTTATTATATTATGCTTTTTAATAAGTATTATATTAAAACAGAGATGAGCAAGTTGTGGTAGGCTGAAAAAATTTGTGCGCCCCGTAATAGCATAATAGTACAATAACATTTAATTGGTTTCTTTTATATTTTTGTTTAGTCTTAAGTTAAATATATATTAATATATAATAATCGCTAGAACAATGAAACTATTTTTTGGGACCTGGAAAGGGACATGTATTATATAAATTGTATTATATGTATTGTTCATTAAATCATCTCAACCTTAGTGAAAATGACTCAGGGACATTCAAAACGTACAAAAACATCAAAATCTCGACATGCTCACCCTTATCGCATCAAAATTATTATCAAAGGGGATAAAAGTTAAAATATATAAAACAATTATTTTACCGGTTGTATTATATGGATATGAGGCATGGTCTATAACCTTAGGTGACGAGAGTAGATTTAGAGTATTTGAGAATAGAATTCTGCGAAGCATTTATGGGCCAAAGAAAGTTGAGGTCACTGGGGAATGGCGAAGATTGCATAACGAGGAATTGCATGACCTCTATGCATCTCCAGATATAGTTAGAATTATAAAATCGAGAAGGCTACGGTGGGCAGGACACGTGGTTAGAATGGCAAAAAATATATTGGTAGGGAGACCGAGTGGGAAACGTCCTCTTGGAAGACCAAGGACAAGATGGGTGGATAATGTGGGAAAGGATGTAAGAGAGATGGGAGAGGATAGGGACTGGTAGGTTGTAGCTCAGAATAGGAATACTTGGAGAGATGTGATTGCTGCGGCCAAGAACTTTCGAGTTCCGTAGAGTCACAGGGATAGAGATAGATAGATAGTTGCTCACCCCTATATTTAAAATTCCGGATTATAGTATCTAAATACTTTAGCTATTTTCATTCACGCGTGTGTGAAAATTCAGTTATTTATTTTATACTAAACTTTATACCAAATTTTAAATATTAAATTGAATTATTACCTGATTTTTATCAATTTCGCCGTCTTGTAACTCCGCTTCTCCCTGCTCTTGAAATGTGATGATAATCAACGCGACGAAGATATTTACAAAGAAGAATGGAAATACTATAAAATAGACGATATAAAAGATGGACATCTCGATCCGATAATTCTGTATTGGCCCTCTTTCATTTTCAGTTGTGGCCATTGAATTTTGTAACACCCTAGAAATTACAAAGGGTTCAGTAAACGATTATCAATGTAGTTTGTAAATAAATACAGTTTAAAATACAATAACAACTTACTGAGGCCATCCTTCGCCTGTTTGCACAGCAAACAACGTTAGCATAGCTGCCATTACATTATCATAATGGAAAGATTGTGTTTTCCATTCTCTAGTTTTGGGCGTTGGCAAATCACCACCATTTTCGAATACAAAATATTGCCCCCTGGAAAAATAAAACACAAGATTAAAAACCAAAATACAATTTCAATAAAAAAAGTCAATTATCTTTTTATAAATAACAAAGAAAAATTTGATCACAATTAGTGTGTTAAGAGAGTTTCTCGAATTCTAGAATAAAATAATCTATTTATTATACGTATTCTTGAATATATTCTATCGAATACTTACTGACATTCCTCTTTCGTAAACTTGCTCTCGTCGTTGCAAAAGAAAAATTTCCCATTAAAAAGTTGAACGGCAATAACAGCGAATATAAATTGGAATAGTATATACACGATGAGAATATTTATGACGTTTTTGAGCGAGTTAACGACACAGTCAAACACTGCCTTCAATTTCGGCACTCGCTTGATCGTCTTGAGCGGCCGTAAGACTCGCAAGACTCGAAGCGACTTGATTGTGGACAGATTCTGACCTACTTTTCCCGAATGCCCACTGAAATCAAAAATAAAATTATTTATTAAATATTTATTAAAAGACAAAAATAATATTATATAGGTAAAATTGTATATTTACGTCATATCGAAAGCGAACGAAACGGCTGCGCATATAACAACTACAGCATCCATGATATTCCAAAATTCTCTAAGATAAGAACCTGGATGCAAGATGATCCCAAGATCTAATATCTGAAATAAATTAAATTATCATAAGTATTAATCATACGAACTTTAAATAAGTTTTCGATTTCTGGATTTCTGGCAGTGCTACTACTGTACTTAGTAGTTCTTGGCAGCAGAACACTAATAAATTAATAAATTTACAAACAATTCTTAAAAAAATTATGATAAGGATAACTTTTCCTATAAAATAAATGAAAATACTATTTTTGTTTATTTCATTGATTATTCAAATTATCTTTAAAGTTACACTTAAACTACATTAAACTATTGAAATTGAATATATAAATTTCGTTTAAAACTATTAACTAGCACCCACTAAAAATTAAATTGAATCAATTAATTGTGCCACTCAGAAGCCAAACCGATTAACTCCAATTTTTAAAATTTTTCTAGTAATGTAATTTAATCTGCAACATATGAAGTGAATAATGAACTTGATAATCTTAATTTTGCAATGTAATTTACATTTTTCTGTAATCAATAACCATGAATTTCCTACAAGCTATGAACTTTGGGCTTCATTTTCTCAGTTTGTTTATATGCGGAGAATCGTTTTGGCTTCTGAGTGGCACAATTATAGGCAGATTATTATGAACGCTATGGTGTTCACTCATTCATTCAGAGATATTGTAATGCAAAGACAATCGTAAATAAAATTACTGTTTTTAATGAACAAACTATTTTAATAGGGATATTAATTTTATTTTTAAAAAATACTCGTACAAATGAAATAAACATGAATTTCTGCTTTTTTGACATATTAAATTTCTTTGAATTATAATTGAAATTAATAATCGAGTAAAAGAAGTTGTGAATAAGTTACCTTGAGAATCATTTCTATAGTGAACACTCCAGTGAAGGCATAATCGAAATATTGAAGGATTTTATTCCTGGGTGAATCCTCAACGACAGGATCTTCGGCGGCCAGGGCTATACTACTTAAACTGATAACTATCATAATGAAGAAATCGAAATATTTCATGTTGACAACCCAGTGCGCCCCGCGTCGCACCCTAAAAATTAATTAAAAATATATCATTAGTACATAATAAAATTTGGTTATTACGAAATTATTTTAAGATTAGTAAAATAAAAATATTAATTTAATTAAATATATATATATATATTTATAAAATGCATAATAATCAATTTATAGCTTTTTATAAGTAGACAAATTAAAATTATACTTTAATTATATATAAATATAGGGGTATATATTTATTTATTCATTTATAATCTGGTTTAAAATAGAAAATAAATAAAGAATAAACATACGGATTAGTCGGTGAAAATATAAACATGGAGGAATATGGCAACATTGGTTTTGGCCCTTGAATTTCTTCCTCTTCTTTTTTATCTTCTTCTACTTTTTTCGAATTTTTTCCTTTCCTGAAAAAAAATCATATAAGTAATAGATCAAATAATAATAATAATAATAATAGAACTTTTGTTAATTTTTACAATCGTGTAATGTTTGTAAATTTATTAAAAAAAAATATCCATTGAATAAGTATAGTAAGGCTAAAGTACAATTATGTTAGAATATTAATTTTTTTGTATGTATGTAAAAATACACTTTAAACAAATATAATAATTCTTTATTGAAATTAACTTTTCTATTATTTTCTATCGTCCTTTAAATTCGTTTAAAAATAAAAAATATTTTTGTTTTGATATAATGTTATTGATGTAATTCAAAACAAAATAATAATATTAATTAATTAAAATATTTACGTGTTTTGTGAAGGGGAGCCAGCTGCTCCTACCCCAGCACCCCCTTCACCCCCAGCGACCTTTAAGGCTTCCATTTCTTTCTCCAATTCTTGTTGTTGTTTCTAAAAAAAAAAATGAGAGAAAAAAAAAGATTCATTGTGAAAATTGTACTTTTATTTTGAAAGTTTGTCAATAAATGATTTCATTTCTATTTTCAATGGATTGCTTGAATGCACACCTCTTTGTCCTCTTCTTCTTGCTCTTCTTCAGCAGCTGTGAGCTCTTGAGCGTTCGCCAAGTTATCGACGGCGATAGCCAAGAACACATTGAGCAGAGTGTAGTTTCCAAAAAGTACCAGGATAATAAAATAGAGCGAGTAGATCATGCCTCCTGAATGACCGCCCTGGGACCGGATGCCCTGGTACATGACTTCATTCCAGTCCTCGCCAGTCAGGATCTAATTTCAGTATCATTTATATTATTAGTTTATGTTTATAATAAAAAAAAGATTTTTCTAAAAAAAAAAAAAATAAATAAATGTACCTGGAAGACGGTGAGCAGCGCAATGGGGAACGTATTGAAGTTGGTGGGGGGCGTTTCTTCACCCTTGAAATTAAACTGCCCACCGAAAAGCTGCATTCCGAGCAGCGCGAAGATGAGTATGAACAAGAAAAGAAGGAACAACAACGAGATGATAGAACGCATGGAGTTGAGCAGCGAAATGACAAGGTTACGCAGTGATGCCCAATACCTGAAATACAAACAATCCAGTATAGAACAATTGTCAACCCTTAAAAATACAATATTCTAACAATTTCTTATAATTTAAAACACAATTTCTTAATAACCTCCCTCCCATCCCCTCCCAAAAATAAAAAATTATTTTATTTTTTGATAAAACAATTAAAACCTATAAAAATCATAATTTCATTATTTACTAAATATTCAAATAATATTTAAATCATGTCCACCATTTTTTCAGAAATAGAGTATATTTTACTTTTATTTGAAATTATTTACTACTAAATAATAATAATAATATAATTTCGTTTAAATCACTAATTAAGATTTTTTTTTATTGGTATTTTATGTTTTCGATTTATCAACCAGTATTATTAATTTCTATTTAAATCTTAGTTTCATTAATTTTTTAAATATAAATAATTTATATTTTAAAATATATAATATTTTATTTATCATTATCATAATTATATTATATTAATTAAAAATACAATTCAATTTTCAAATACTATGATAAATAGATATTTTGTATGTTTGTTTAATTTTTTTTTAAGTAAAATTTCCTTCTTTCCATTTATAACCTATACACAACCGTCTCAAGATGGGTTTATTTTCTATATATAAACAATAATAAATTATTTGGTCTCTTTCTTTTACTGTTTCATATAGAAATTTCTTTTTGACTTTACTATGCTATTGAAAATTCTCTATTATTTATCAATATCTCCCATTTTTTTACTACTAACAAGACCAGTACGGATTTTTACCAACTAGAATTTGACTTATTTTAAACATATTTTACATATGCTAAGAAAGATAATTGGAGTACTTATATACTAGTATATCCAAATATATATAAATGGTTTTAATTATATATAAATTTTATTAATAATTGAACTTTATTTTATCCACTTTCTCAATTTTAGTACTATTATTTTTTATTAAAATGATAACTAAAAAGAAATATGATTATCTTACTTCTCCTAAAATATTAAATTTCCATGATATAATTATTATTATTATTATTATTATATTTTGTTTAAATATATGTTTATCTATTAAAAATAAATTCATACAATTTTTAGGATTATTTATAATATTTTTCTATTGATTTCGAAATTTATGAATTTTTTCAGTAAAAAAGATATCTTAAAATAAAAAAGATCTTATTCTTTTAAAGAAGATGCACTTAACTAATAAAAATGTTTTTTTATTGATATATAAATAAATTATACTATAATAGAGATTGAATATCTATACTCTATATATCTGTGGCTCTACGGAACTCGAAAGTTCACTTCTCCACAAGTATCCCTATTCTCTACAACCCTCCAATCCCTACCCACTCCCATCTCTCTCCCTTCCCACATTATCCACCCACCGCGTCCTTGGTCTTCCAAGCGGACGTTTCCCAATCGGTCTTCCCACCAATATATTTTTCGTCAATCTTTCCGCTCCCATTCTAGTCACGTGCCCTGCCTATCGCAACCTTCTCGATTTTATAATTCTAACTATATCTGGAGATGTATGCAATTCCTCGTTATGAAGTCTCCGCCATTCCGCGGTGACCTCATCTTTTTTGGCCCATAAAATCTTATTCTCAAATACTCTAAATCTACTCTCGTCTCCTGATGTCATAGACCGTGCCTCACAACCATATATATAAAAATATTGTAAATATTTATAGTAATCAGTCCAACCAATTTTCACAGTCCATTTTATCTCCAAAATTAGTCTAAAAAAATTCTATTTGTAGTCTGAAAATTTAAAATTAATTTCAATGTACAGTTTTAGTATAAAATTTCTTTAAATATATTTAAAAAAATTACAATCTAAACAGTATTAATCGAGATAAAAATTAAAAAAAGAAAAGAATAGAAATAGATGTCTGTTTCAAATAATATTTTCTAATTTTAAACACTACAAAATATTTATTATTAGTATATTTAATAAAATAAACTTAATCTAACCTAAGGAATATTATTATGTTAAAAAACAAATAATACAGTTAAGATGATTAATTTTTTTTAAAAACATTGTTGTCTAAATGCCAAGGGATCTTATCAATTCAATTTTTCCCCTTATCCTATCATTGTTCAAGATCCTTGAGTTAACAAAGAAGATAACTTTTAAAGAATAAGCAAATTTTTAATTAAAATTATCATAATTTGATAATATCATAATTAATCACAATTAATATTCATATATGAAATCCGAAAATTCTCCTAAATTCTTCTAATATCATATAATTTCTATAAACATATAACAGTATATCTAATTCTTCTATTATATCAATTAAAATACAATATTTAAATTTAAATAATATAAAAATACAATATACTATATTTCATCTCTTTCTATTTAATATATATACATATAAGCAATTAGCTGAAAAATTTTAATAAGTTATGTAGCTTAAAATTAAACTTCAAAATAAAAAACTTAATAAAATAATTTGTTTTTAATTAAACCCTCAGTGAAAGTTAGTTGTGAATAGGAAAAAGAATAGTGCAATCTGATGATTTATATATATTTGGATACATATAAGTATATAATTATTGATTTAAGATTAAATTAATAATACGAGGATTTATATATATATACAAAAATATCTCTATTTCTGAATTTCATTATAGTTAATACAATATAAAGCAATTGTATTATAAATCCCTTGTAATTGTTTGTCTTCTCTTTTCCCTCTTTTAATTAAGATAATTTGGTTAAAGGAGTATTGTGAGGTCATGCCCCTTTGACAGACTATTTTTCCATTTCAATTATACCCTCCGTGACCTATTTTTTACCCTATTCATGCACCAAGTGGTGCGCATCCTCCCTTCATACAAAGACTTGAATTGATATCATCTCCTCTTCAATAGATACGATCCTCTTCTCTCTTGGGAGAGGGAATAAGGGTATCACTCTACTTACCAAAGAAAAACACTTATATACACATTAAAAAAAAGAAAAAGGAAATTGAAAAAAAGCTTCTTGAGATCACAACACTTTCTAATCACTGCACTTGGTCACACTTACTTCGTGACCTTGAATATCCTTAGTAGCCTAAGTGCTCTAAGCACTGAGATGCCAAATGAGCCCGATTTAATCTCCGTCCACACCACCTCGAAGATGGAGCCACTAATGACGACACAATCGAAGCGGTTAAAAGAAGACTCGAAATAGATGCGGGGCCCAAGGGCGTACATCTTCACGAACATTTCGAGCATGAACAGTCCGAGGAACACGAATTCGGCAATATCTGAGAAAAGACAATATTATATTAGGTATGTTATTGTGAAAGATGATCATTTGGATTAGGTTCCTAATTTGTGAAGAGATCATAATCTATTCTATTGGCTTTAAACCACGATAATATTATTTTATAAAATAAACTAGTGGAAAAGTAGTTTCAGTTATTAAAATATTCAAATATAAATTTATAATTTTGAAATTGATTAATAAAATAAATTTAAACCTCAAAGAAAACGGATTCAGAGATTTTAAAAATCATACTATGATTATAATTATAAAAGTATAAACCACACTTACAAAGAAAGTCAGTGAGCCATTGTTCTTGTCCATAATGTTCGACAGCAGTGCAAATTGTATTTAAAAACACGAGCACAATGACAAACCAATAAAACCATTGTGTTTTCACTGTGTGTCTAATCCAGAACCTGAAAACAAAATAACGTCATTTTAGAATTTTATACTGATGAATATATTAAACTTAAACTTCAAATTATCAATGATATTTTCGGCATTAGTAATAGAATGCGATATTCATAATTTCATAGCTACAATATTAAAGGTCAAAGAGATGAAATCCCATTTGGAATTGCAGATGAAAGAGCAGTAAGAGAAAATGGAATAAGGAACTAACATGCAAAAACCTACAGAAGTGGAAGAATATTTTAATTTAATTATAGACATTCCAAAATCTAAGTGAGTATCTTGATAGTGCTATCTTCTCACTTCTTACCAGAAATTATTCATTTTACTTTAATATTATCCAGATTGTTTTCTGTAATTTGATAATAAATAGAAAAGTTATATAATTTATTCATAATTTAAAACTTCTTTTTATGACCGATATCATCTTCATATAATATTTTCTTATTATTTTTATTAACATAGAGTTTTCTAAATTCAGCAAAATTTCAAATTTCTTCATGATGGTTCTCTAACCTTTCAGGATATTTGCACTACTGATTATTAAAACTTACCCATCCATGGAGAGTGCGATTTAATAAGAGTTAATTTAAAATTTAAAGAAAAAAAAAATAATTTAAATTATATTTATAAGACAAACTTTTTAATTTTGGCATTTCAATGTTGAATATTAAATGATTAACAAAGAATTTGAATAGCTCATTTTGAGATTTGTCTAATAAATATCACTTATTACCTGAAACGTTTTTCAGCTCTCCAAAATTGAACACACCCGCCTTTATTTTTCACTTTGGATTTTAAATAGGAAGCTCGTGAGAAGCCTGGAACCAAAGAGCCAGAGGGTCAAACGTAAACTGATTAGTAGTCCTCAGTTTTGAAAATATAGCATTGTCAGATGTACAGCATTGTTTGTGTTTAGAGGTAGTGTAAGAATTTTATTTTATTTACATTCTTTCAGATAATGAAGTAAAAAAAATTATCTGATTCAGTATAGAATTTCTTACACTACTCTAGTAAAAAAAATAAGTAACATAATGAAAATGAAAGAATGGAAAAAGAAAGAAAAAAAATAGATGTATTGTTGGTAGTTTATTTGTAGAAATAAGTAAACTACAGCCTACAATTCTATTTGTTTAAATTAATTAATTAGAATACTAAGAAACTAAATTGTTAATGTGTGAAATTTCTGAATTAGGTGTGAATTCAAAACTGCCGTCCCGTTCTCTTTTACTGCAAGCACAATCCACTACAAAAATCTGTCATGACCTAAGACTAAAGATTACGGTGACCGAAGGAGAGACATTCCCTAAATTGACCTCTACAAGTCAAAAATAAATAAATAAATAAAACGCTACAATGAAATTGGTACCAACCACTAAACTACCAAATTGGATTATCTAATTGGTAAATCAAATAACTATTTATTTTTATATTGTCTAAAAAAAAATCAATATTATATTTTATTTTTATCATTTATTTTAATTATTTTAAATTTTTATAAACGTGATGTGATGATTAAACCGATTTTCATTTAGAAAACAACTCATTTTGTGTTTATATCACTGAAAATGTGAGTCATTAACACAACTCTAACACAGGTTAATTTTAGATATATTTCAAAAGCACTAGTAATTGATTTTTCAAATTTGGATATAATAATATAAGAACAATGTGAATAACTGCTGTAAAGTTAAAGTTATTATAAGAATAGAGATAAATATCAATGTAAAGATTAAAAAAATGGCTAAATAGTCAGAAATTTGATCAAAAGAAGGTGTGTAATTTAGTAATGATCTATTCGAATTCTATGAGAGTTATAATTCAAACTCTTAACATTTTTATTTTAATATTATATTAATATTTAAAAAAAGAATCTTTAAAAGAATTTCAGAATAATGAATGAATTGGATTGATAATGAAGATATAATATAATATATAATTTGATTAGTAAATAACTATTAAAATTATAAATCTCAAGTGTTCAAGTCAATTCTTCTTAAGGTGCCGTCTCGCTTTCGGAGTTTGGCTATTATCATTGCTAGGATAGCCTTAGAAGGTGCCCAGCCATGATAATTTTTCTTGAGAATGTTAATGCGGTGGTTTCCCGTTGCCTTCCGCATGTATAGAACCAGGAACTGACAGTACCTGGAGCCGGAGGCAGCTGATGTTAAATTTAATTTTATTAGAAAAATTTGTTCTTAGTTGGAATCGAACGCCAACTTCTTGTGTAGAAAATTGCTATGCTACACGCTCGGCTAGCTGCCTCCTTCAAGTCAATTAAGTTTATTATTACTTTGTTTTTTGTTTTTTAGTTTCTGCATTTTAACAGTTACATAAATTTTTAATTTTATATTCTATTAAATTATAAATAAATTGAAGTTAGCGTGATTCAATCGCTCGACTTCAAGTTTATGCTTCCAGAATTATAACCCCGAGACTACACTCCTATTGGCCAAATTATTAAATTTCATAGAACAAATTCCGGTTAAAAGTAATTCATTGATTTTTGTAAAGATAAAAACCAGTATTAGAGATTTGAACATAATCTAAATGAAAATATAGTTTATTTTGGTGGCATCTACATAAATTTAAAAAAAAAATCTCTCCAACAAGCTCAGAACAAACACTTGTCGGAGATCGGGTGTATGTGTTTTGATCCTCTAAGCAAGCCCAAAAAGGAATCCACGCTAGGCAACGACCATCATCATCATCAGCCGCCGTTCTGCATTCACTGTGTATAAGAGAGAGTCACGACGACCAGGCTCGATCACCAACGGCGTTTTTCCATCAAGAAAAATGCAACCTCAAAAATTTTTGAGCCGCCGAAATGAACGAACCGGCGCCGCTTTAGAAAAAAAGGTATAAAAAAAAACTAGATAAAAATAAAAAAAAAACCTGCTCTTCTGCAGAGAAGATTGATTTTTTTTCCAATTCTATTATTATTTATGTATAATATAATATATTCTCCAATGTTACTACTAGTTACTTGTATTGTTAACGGTTACGATCACTAAGCGATGAGCACTACAGAATTAATTAAAGAAATTATATATATATATCCATATAATAGTATAAATTGAATATTATATATATATATAGATATGTATATATATAATAATTTGTATGTATATAGATATCGAGGCTGTTTAATAATTCCGCTACAGATTTTTGTTCATTTCTGCGAAAACACAAACGGTTCATACCTTTGAGTTTTTTCTTAGGCTCTGAAACAAAAGGTGGATCCATTTCAATGCCAGATACATTCTTTCTCTTGATCAACTCTACGTCATCAAGAACTGCTTTAAAAATAATTAGAATTAGAAATCACCCCCAAAGTAAGAAAATGGAAATATATATATATTTATATATATAAAAAAGAGAGAGAGAGATATATATATAATAATATCAAATGCATGACAAAAAAACGGAATCGGCCGTAGAGTTAATCTTAAGAAAATTAACCTAAAGCTCGAAAAAAAGTCGATTCAACGCAAATAGAGATGAAAAGAGAGAAAGAGAAAGAGAATATATATAAAAAAACGCTAAAGAAGAAACCTTCAAGATGTATGCTTACCATCCTCGTCCTCCTCTTCGCCCTCCTCTTCCTCTTCTGTATCTGTACTTTTACTTTTACCCAAGTTTTTAAGTTTCTTTCGTTTTGCTGCTGCTCTCCTTCGTGCTGTCAACATAAAAGCATTGATTATTACAAGAATCCTATGGAAAATTTCGGCCCTACTTTGCATTATAATAAATATAATAATAAGAATAGTGAAATAAAAAAAAACAACTAAAATATGGGGATAGTGAAGGATAGTCATAGGTGGGATGGGGGTGCCTACTTCCTGACGATTCCTCACCCTCTATTATGTGCATTTTTTCTTCTTCAGTTGTACGTTCCTCTGCTAGGATTACTTCCTCTGGAAAGACATTCATGAAAAAAGATTAGACACTCTTCAGGATTTACAAAACAAAATAGTACAAAAATACAGGGTATCTTTCTAAATATCCTAAATTAAAAATTATTATTCAAGATTCAAGCATTGATTTAAATTGAATTTTTATATATATTATAAGAAAAAAATTATTTATAAACTATTGATCTACTGTAGTAGAAATATATATATATATATATATATATAAATTAAAACTTTATTATTGAATAAAAATTGGATTCTGGTAAACAAATAACCATGCACTCTAGATATTGTTCTTAAAGATAACGTTTACATTTAAAAAAAAAAAATATTTAATGGAAAATTTTTATCTAGACTATTTCCTATGTTCCTAATATGAAAATAAAATTTTGATTTTCGATAATATATATTTAACTAATAAAATAAAAAAAAATGAGATAAAAAACTACATTTTATTTTTGTAATTTATAAGTTACAAAAATCAATTTTAATAATAATAAGTTGACCTGTGGCCAGGTCCGAACCGACCGACGGTTTGAAATAAATTAATTTCCAGCTACAGAAACAATTTCAAATAATTTTCATATATCTATTAATGTAATAAAAAACAGATATGGATACATAAATAATAAATATAAACATTTTTAATTTTATTTTATTTATAATATATATGCAAGACCAGGCTGTGACGTCATGAATGGCTGGATGACGTCATATAATTTTAAATCAATTAAAAACTAATAAATATGATTTTTCTCGAGGATAAAACCAATGCAGAGTGCATGATTCGTGGTGATATGTAAAAAAATCTCCTTATGTGAAATTTGGTACGAAAATAACCCTTCCCTTCTTATCGTCGATCGCTAATACTACCACTTCCGGTTTCCGGATTTGCACCAAAAGTTGATCAATTCATCCCACTGATGCATTAAGTAAATATACTAAATTTCATCAAAATCGGTTGAGCCGTTCAGGCTGTACACATCTATACGGACGGACAGACGGACGGACAGACGGACGGACAGACGGACGGACAGACATCATGCTAAAAATACCTTTTTCTGTTTAGAAAATGCATGATTCGTGGAGATATGTAAAAATCTCCACATGTGAAATTTGGTGTGAAAACAATACCTCCCTTACTATCGTCGGTCGGTAAAAACTATTGAGAATTTATCTAAATTGGTGTAAATCTTTAATTAAAATTTATTTCTTTTTATTTGTACAAAATAGAAATTCAGATGATTCAATTGCTTAGTTCAGTAGTAATATATTGGACTACACAATTTGAGGATGAAGGTTCATACCTTATCAAGTTCATAAAATTTATAATATAATATTGAATATTGAATGTGATAAGTTATCAAATAAATATTTATAAATTAATTTTAATTTTTTTTATTTATAAATAAAAAATTAGAATTAAAAAATAAAAAAATATATCTATATTTTAATAATAAAAAAATCATAAAAATTAAAATCTCTAAATCAATAATAATTTACCTGGTATAATATTATAGAGTTATAATTGATACTCAATTCATTTGTGAAAATATTATCATATTAACCGATTTAATTTTTAATGAAATGAATTGTAATTTTATATTCATAATTTATAACAAATTATAAATTCATTTTCTATTTATATATTTATTAAATAATCGAATGAAAATTAGTTTTTAATAAATCGATTGAAATCAATTGAAATTCAATTTATTATTGTTATGACCTTTTTTTTAAAAAAATAAATAAATGTTAAAATATTCAATAATTTCAAATTACGTTGTTTATCTTTCACAAATATTATTTATGAAAATGAGGAAATTATTTTAGTTGCTGGGCGCATTAACGTCATTATTGATGATATAATTTAAGGTGGAGGGGATTGGGAAATTCCACTCAATGAGAAAAATATATCAAATTCAACAGATCATAGCACAATTTGAGAAAGACTGATCTATACTATTAACATATTATAATAGATTGATAAATTAAAGAAATAGAATATATATATCTTATCTTATTATGCTAGCTAAAATTGTATATATCTATCTATCTATATATATTGGTTCTCAAAAACCGCTCTAACGATTTTTTTCAAATTCACACTAGATATAGTATTTATAAAGAAAAATTAAGTTTTATTGATGATATCTCTTGAAACATTCAGCTTCATTATTAATTTCTTAATTGAAAATTATATATGGAAAACGTCAAAATTGGCCTCCATTTTTATTTGTATTAATATTTTTTTTTATTTAAAATATTTTAAAATTTATTATTTAATTTCGAAATAAAATTAAAAATATTTATTTTTAATAAAATATATATAGATATTTATTAATCTCTCTCAAAAAAAAAAAAATAAAATAAAAAACATCAAATCTGCCTGCTAAGACAGTAAAAAAATGACAATTTTTTATCTAAATATATTTAGTCAAGATGGTAAAGTGATGTTTTAACGAGTGGATTTCGTCGGTTCGAAACTCTCCGGGTGAATCGTTATTTAAAAATGAAAATGAAAATAATGAATTTGTTATTTTTTTTCTTTTTATCTATTGTTTACATTTTAATAAATTACTATTTTATATTTATTTATTCATTGTTCTTTTATTAAATTTAATATTTATTAATATTATTTATTATTAATTTATATATTGATGACATCACAAATGACATTTATATTGAAATTTGACTCCCGCCTTTTTTTAAAGAATATTGTATTAATATTTTTTTTATATTTAAAATATTTTAAAATTTTTTATTTAATTTCGAAATAAAATTAAAAATATATATTTTTTTTATATTTAAAATATTTTAAAATTTTTTATTTAATTTCGAAATAAAATTAAAAATATATATTTTAATAATATTTTATAATTATAAATTACGATATATATTTATCAATAATAATGAATTTTTTTTTTTTAACTTAATTACAGAGCCGAGGCTCGGTCCCGGTATGATCTTAATATATTGTGAGAATTAGATAAATAATGTAGAGAGAAAAAAATATTTAAAAATAGATATTTATTTAAATGAAATAAAATTATTTAATTTACAGAATGAAAATGTCTATAATAATGTCTAAACATTTTTTCTTTATAATTTTACATTATAATAATACTAATTACAGTAGTTATAATATATGGGGAATTTTCAACTTTGACTGCCGATTTGACCATGTTCCCAAACGAATTTTAAAAAAACCAAGACCACTTTACATTTACACATTTTAAGCTCTAATCGAATCCAAAATCAAAATTTAAAAAATCGAAAAACAAACTCACAGATATATAGATTTTATAAATGAACATTTATACAATTTATTTTAATTAATTTGAAACATTTTAGGAAACAAATTTTTAATGGGTCATTTTTAGAAATCCCATTTAACAATTATAATAAATAATTAAAAAATTGTAAAATTTTTAAAGTATATAAAAATAAATTGTATAAATTGGTTAAAGGGTCGAGTGATAGTTCGGTGTCCCAGGTATATATTTTATATTAACACGCCTACTTTTCTGTATAATAAAGATATAAAGAATCATATTTTAATTTTTATATAACCAAGAAATCATTTTTTCACTTAAAATATAGTTGTAAAGCCCAAATCTCCGATCCATATAACATCATCGACTGGGCCGCTACCAAAAGGAGTCTTCTCTTGCTCTGACTAGGGCCACCGGTATTTGCCATTAGTCTCGAAAAAATAATATTAAATTTTATATAAATTTATAAATTAGAATATTTGAATTTGTTTAAATTTTAACACATGTAATCAATCATATGCATAAAGAATAGAAAATTTTGAAAATCAACTTGGTATTAAATTCAGAAAAAAAAAATACTCATATATAGAATATATAGACTATTCGAATATAATTGAAACTCTTTCTCTCCCTCTATTTTAAATTTGAAAAAACGGAGTGTTAAGAAATTAAGATTCCTTATACAACATGGATGGTTAAATGAATTGGGCTCCCTACCTCCCTGACAAATTCACATTAAAAATGTTTATAATATTTTAGTTTATTAAATCAAACTATTATTTTTTTATTTCAATATTTTTAATGTTAATACAATAATTTTTATTTTATAATCTATAAAATAATTTAATTATTTTTAAAAACAACGGTCTTCAATTACAATTTTTTTACTCTCTACTGACTGTTCATTTCATAACTGAAAATAGTGTCGAATAGAAATAGACGATATTACTTGGATTAATCTTATTATGCTAGCTAAAATTGTTTGTTTGTATTATTGAGGACCCCAGTTCAATTCATTTTAATCAGATTGATGCAATGATGCAACATTTAATAATTGTAATAAATAATTAATTGTAGATTAATATTTTTTAAAGGGTCGAGCGACAACTCGGTGTCCCAGGTATTAATATTACCAGCCAAACCCAATAATAATGAATCATTTTTTTTAACTTAAGTACCGAGCCGAGGCTCGGGGTCCCGGTACTATATACTATAACTATAACTATAGCCATTAACTAAATAACTACATAAATTGACATATATAGTTATAGTTATAGTTAAACAGATGTGTTATTGTTTTTACTTTCCCGCATACTTCGTATAAGAGAAGTATTGGAATCGTCAAAAATTTCGACTTCGAGATTTCGATAGATCTTGACGTTTTAGACCTCCCTGAGTCGGAAAATACCATTTTTCGAATTATGTCTGTGTGTGTATGTATGGATGTATGGATGTAGGTAATGTTTGTCTGTGAGTAAATTTACTCAGAAACTAATCAAGCCAAGACTTCGAAATTTGGTACACCGATATTATTCACAGTTTGTAGATTTCTATCAAAATTTCGTCAAAATAGGTTATCCGGAAGTGGTACTTTACCTACACTGGTTGCGTTTACCTTTCAAGTAAAGTACCAGTTTGCTTCGAGATATTTGCTTCATATTTTGTATATAGATTTAAAAATATGATAAAAATTCAGATACCAAATTTCATCATGATCTGACTACCGGAAGTGACATTTTTCCTATACAAGTAGCGTTAGGTGTAAATTATAAATACATATATATAATAGTGTTAAACCATTTTACTTTATAATTTAAATTAATTAGTTTGTTTATTTTTATTGTTGCAAAACATAATAATAATAACCTAATTACCTATTTATATGCGGGAAAGTCTAGGGGAGGACACTCCCGATTTTTTAAATATAAATTTAAAAATAAATTTTTAGTTTAAATTAATTTTTTTGCTAAATATTTATGAATAGAGTATTATAGTACTACTTTCTTTTTAACAAATTTGAATAGTAAAAAAATATAATTGATTGATATGACTTTATATAATTTTATTTATTACATCAAAATATAATATTCTAATAAAAGTTCTTAAAATTTTACTTAAATTAGATTTTGAAGTTAAAAATAATTTTAAAATTACAAAGAGTAAGATAAAATCATTTTTATTTTTAATTTTAATATAAAAGTTTATATCATGATTCCAGATGGATATCCAAGGGTGAATATAAATAATTTGAATTTATATAAAAATCTACATTTAATATTCTAGAACATTCACTTCCATACTAAGATTGATTAATCAAAATAATTTCTGGAGAATGAAACATTTAATTTAGATATTTTCCAATTTTTTATGCGAAAGAAAAAATAGATTTTCTTCAACTTAATTACGCATAGTCACTAAAAAGTTTAGTGTTTTTTTTCTAGATAATTCTTTCACCAAATCAAATTTTCAAATTCAGGAGAAAGAAGTAGGACGGAGCTGAATCCGGAGAATATGATTAATGAGAAAAACAGTTTGAGAGGCGCATTGATTGAAAACCTACATAAATTAAATAATCTTAAATTCATAATTTAAAAATGTTTTCGATACTTTAACAATATAATTTAATATTTTAATAAATGTACAAATAATTTTGAATACTTTTTCAATATTTTATAAATAATTGAGCCACTCAATGCTCAATTCTATTTAGTGATAAATACGATGACATAATCAAGTTTCTTTTTAAAATTTGCTTTTTAATATAAATTAAAATATTAAAGGATATATAAATATATACCTAATTTCGAACTGAACAATTACGTTCTAATAAATTAGAATTAATTTTTAATTTTGACTTATAATTTTCTTAATCAAATATTTACAATCAATATTTATTTTTAGAGCATGTAAAAATAAAGATTAGAAAATGAGAATATCCTTCCTGAGCCGTCAATAAGCAATGGGTTATTTAATATTTCATTGGATTTCTATTTTCATGAATGGTGGTGGCTGTTTGCAAGTTTTCTATTCTAAGGAATTCACTTTTCGTTTAGATCCATTTTTAATCTAAAATTCATGAACAGTCTTATTATGGCCTTAGTTATCATAAGAATTTATAATTCAATACAATTACATTATCCAAATTTCATGATTTTGTCACCAGTTTTAAATAATATAATTTCCATCAAGATATATAATTTTTTTTAAATAAATAAAAAAAAGAAATATTAAAATTTTGAATGGTATTTAGAGGACGAGGAAACGAGAACTTTTAAATAATTCTAAAAAGAAAATATTTTTTTTACAATTATTAAACATAAAATTATATTACTAATATATTCAATTAAATAAATGTTTTGCATAATTTCTTCAACTTATATAAATAACAACAAAAAAAAAAAACAAAAAAAAAAAAATTAAAATTAAAATAAATAAAATTTTAAATGAAAACAAATTTATTGGGATTTTGAAAAGAAAATCACATATCAATATTATATTTTTTTCAAATTTGAAATATATTAATTACAGCTAACTATTTTGTTTAAATAGATGTATGAAATTTTGGTTTGTTTCTATAATCAATAATTAAAAAAAAAAAGAAAAAAAAATACAGATTGGCATGCGCAGATGTTTAATATAGTATATAAACATTATGCGCATTGTCTCACCATTTTGTTTATTTATTTAATTATTGAAACAAACTTTATTTACAAATAATAATAACTATTTGAAAGATTGTTAAAAGAATACTTCTAAAATCTACAATTCATTAATAAATACCCTGTATTTTTTCAATTAAAAATATAAATACTCATAATAAGAAAAGAGGTATAATCAAATTATGAATTCTATCAAGCTGAAGATTGGTAATAAGGTGGGTTGTATACCTGATGGTTGGATTTGTGATAAGAATCTAGCAGCCACGACAGTAATGTTTTATGCCGTAAGCGGGAAATTGTTTTTTTTTTTAATTGTTGGTTACCTTTTGGTGAGGGGACGGGCTGCTTACCTGCTTTACAAATCCACTCGACATAGCCATTCAGTTCCCTCTCTAGCTGCTGCTGTCGACGAACTTTTAGGAACGTTTGTCGGTTTTCCACCTTCTCTCTCTCCTTAGCGAACTCACTGTGGGGGCAGATTAATGCATGGGATAGTTTAGCAAAAGCACAAGCATCAAATTAATTACATTCTAATAATTCATATTCATACTGCAATATACCTACTACCCACTAGCAATATACCTACTATAATCTATATATTTTAAATAGAGAAGAATTTTTCATTTTTGGTAAAGAACAAGATAATAATTGTACATGAGGGACTTTTTGTTAAAAAGAAAATTAGATTATCATATGACAAAAATTATTAGAAATGATCAACAATACTAGTAAACAACAAACCGAAAAAAATTCTTGAAATTGAAGCATTTTGTGACATTAGTTTTTGGATTCATATACGATTTTCATAAACTATTGTGTTTTTAGTTAATCAGATAGAAATCATTTTTATTATATAATATCCCTAGAAATTTAAGTTTTTATATTTTTATACCTAATTGTAAAATATATAATGTCTCTTGAAATTTCATTTTTCCACCTCCATCCAATCTCAACATTTTCCAATCTCCTTCAAGTTAGTATTTATCCATTTATTCAATTTTTATTTTAATCTGTATAATAATCTGTATATTAATATAATATTTTAAAATGATTTAGGGAAAATTTAAATTATATCATCTTTTATAAAAAAAGAGATATTTAGTTTTATATATATACTATATTATTTATATTACTCCTCCAACGATCGTGCTTTTATAATTAGCTTCTAGACTAGACGAACCCGTTGCAAACGGTGTTTGCAATTTATGTTTAAACTGAATTTGTAACTAACTTCATAATGTTATAGACATCATATATATATATATACATACGACGGAAATTATATATATTAGATATATAAATTTTATCTCCAGTTTTTTTATCCAATAATGTTATAAGATGTTAAAAAATATATTTATAGAAATATCAGTTATAAGCTAATTATTAAACTAAAGAACTTGACTACTATAACGGAATTATAACGGTTATAAAATAAAATTTAAAAAATAAAAAATTAAATTATCCATTTATTCAATTTTCATTTTAATCTGCATGATAATATTTTAAAATGAATTAGGGAAAATTTAAATTATATCATGTTTTATAAAAAAAAGACATTTATTTTTGTTGTTTTTTTTATACTAATGATTAAAGAATGAACCGAACTTTTTTATTCAAACTTAATTAGATCAAATGAAAAATTACATTTCATTAGTATATAATAAATTAAATCATTTTCAAATAAAATAATGAAAAGAATTATAATAAATTGAAATAACTGGATATACGCTGTGAATATAAAAAAAAAACCTAATTCAAATCAACCTTATATGTTGTCCCCATTCCATATAACAACATCGTTATACTCGTAAATTACATGGTTTTTATTGATTATCTATATAGATTGAAATTTAAATTCAATTAATTAATTAATTAATTAAGGGTTGTGAAAAGAGGAATACAACTTTGTTTATATTAAATAAAGCATGATACATATTCAAGTAAGCATTCTTACAAAGGGATACATAGATTGAAGGGTAGAAGAGGAGGCAGTCTAGCTTAATTGACGACCAATTGAACACCTGAATAAATGATCCATGTAATATAAGCATCCATCGATTGCAGTATTTGTTGCTTAGTTCGTGTCCGATGGAACTTAGCACGTCTTTCCACTCGAGTTCTTTCATTGGAGAATTCACTAATTGTTATAAATAACATATTAGATAGAATTACTACTTTAAATTTATTATTTCAAATATTTATGTAATTCATTCAATAGTAAATAATACTACATATTACATATTATGAGTATTAGAATTTTATTTGAAGATGGTCAATTTTTTTAAGAATTTTTTCCAATTTAATATGTTGAATTAATATAAAATTCATATTACCTAATCATAATAAAAATAATTAATATAATAAAATTAAAGTAAATATAGTAGACTTAGGATTATATATATATATCAGGAATTGGATTAATTTGGGTAATAATTATGCGGGAGGAAACAGAAAAAAAAATTAAATTAAAAAACTACCGTGATGTTTTATATTACTACAAAAATATATTTCGAATTATGGACTAATAATGTTAAGTCAGAAAGTAAATCATAAAAAGGAATAAATTATTTTTATCACGAATGGGTGGACCAAAAGTCCGGTAACATTTGAATCGAGCGCTGCTTCGAATTGCGGGGTATATGGGGGAGCGGGGCGTTACTAAACGCGAGAGTGGCTAGTTGGAATTCAGTGCCATGGCGTCGTTCAGCGGAGCACAACGCGCGTTTTGCGTACGCGAGTACTATCGCAACAACGATTCTGCGACTGAAGCGACTGAAACGAAAATTTTGTACACAGTACAACATAGGAAATAAAAATCAAGCTCCATCAACTCGTGCAATTAAAAATTGGGTACAGAAGTTCGAAGAGACGGGTTCAACATTAAATCAACCACGATCCGGCCGACCTAGGACGTCGAGAGAGCCGGTAAACGAGCATCTGTTAGAGAACAACCTGGCCTCTTTACTCGAAAGCGGTCTAGTGTTTTAAATGTGTCCAGGACATCTTTAAATCGTATTCTTCACAAGGATTTACATTTACACCCGTATAAAATTCAAATTGTACAGCAATTAAGGCCAAAATTATGGGCAAAAAGTCATATCTAAAAGAGGTGACATTAACTGGCCACCCCGCAGCCCGGATTTGTCACCAATGGACTTTTTCCTTTGAGGATACCTCAAAAGTAAAGTTTTTAATAACAACCCTCAGTCTATTGAAGAATTAAAGAAAATATTCGCGAGGAAATTCAGAACATTTCTCCAAACACTTGTCGGGCGATGATGGAAAATTTCCGCACTAGGTTACGGGGGTGCCAAACTAAACAAGGGGCACATTTGGACGACGTTATTTTTAAAAAATAAAACCCTGATTTTTGTACTTTTATAATAAATAAACAGATTTTCTCTCATCTCTTTTTGTATTTTTTATAACCATTTGAATTGTTACCGGAGGTCCACCCTGTATCATAACAATTACACAATTATAATATAACTAATAATACAATTATTTTGATTTTTCATTTTTTTTAATTGATCGATTTAACTGGAATAAATTTTTTTTGAATATTCTGAATAATCGAGAGCCTCTCTAATGCAATAATATTAATAAAAATATATTATTTTCTTTATTGTGCAGATTTCACAAGTAAATTTTACTAAATTACTTGCATCTTTCAAATTAAGTTATTTTAGTGTAATGATTATTATGATTTTATTTAAATATCAATAGAAAATAATTAAACAAGATCCTAAACAAACTGATAATATAAAAAAGTAAAAGTTATATATTTTAAAAATCTCATTATACCCTAAAATAGCAATTATTTATCGACGAAGTAAATAGGAATGCTTTTCACTTAAATCATAAATGAATTAAACATTTATTCTCTCAATTTACTAAATTTCAATATATTTATTAGAGAAGGTTAATAGAATATTCCATTACCGTCTGCTTCTATCATAATTAGAATAATATGTCATGTGATTCGAATTTGAAACTAATTTAATAATAAATTGGGATTAAGGATTGTGAGGGAATGTAAAGAGGAGATATGACTGAATTGATCACAATCTTTGGAATAAAAGTTGAATACTGACCCGCTGAGAACACCGAGAACCAAGTTGAGCATGAAGAAGGAGCCAAGCACAATTAGAGGCACAAAATACACCCAGTTGTATGTAGATCCTAAAGCGTCGTTTGTCTAAAACAATCAATTTTTTTATTTTATAATATCAACAAAAAGGAAAGACATTAATTAAAGCTAAAAGTTCAAAGTTTAAGGTGATTTTGAGAATAAGGTCTGTAATAATTTTACATTATAAGAAATTTTTGAGATCCACATTATTTTAAGTACTCTTTGTATATACATTGTAAATTCGATTTTTCAATGTCTTCAATAATTATAAAAGCATCGAAAAAAAGAATTTAATCACTGCTTAAACTTTGAGTGACGACATTCAGGGAAGTTTTGAAACTCCTTTAAAATAATTTGAAAAAGTATTAGAAAAAATTGCAAAATACTAGGTTGTTCAATAAGTTCGTGGAACGGAAATGAAGAAACCAATTTTTATTTGTAAAAATGATTTTATTTTTCAACGTAGTTTCCCTCAACTTCAATATACTTATTCCAACCGTCTTCTAATTTATGGATCCCTTGACTATAGTGGTTTTCCGGCAGCTCTGCAAAATATTCCTCAGCTATTACCTCTTTATTTGAAGAAAATCGTTTTTAACAGAGATATTGGTTGAGGTGTGGGAAGAGCCAGAAGTCGGAGGGAGCTAAATCTGGCAAATAGGCTGGATGTTGCAACAATTCGTACTTCAATTTAGTTTTTGTGTCACCAATTTTGCACATAGTTTTTTGAAACCCAAATTAACACTCAAAATATTGTTCATTGTGCCCAATCAAATGCCTAAAGCCTCTGTTAAATCTCTTTCACGGTATTCCAATACCATATCTTGTATTTTTCCGATGATATTGACAAATAGGTGGCGCTCCGCGAACTTATTGAACAACCTAGTTTATGTTAATTAAATATCGAAACTAAATTAAATAAATAAATAAAAGAATAAATTAATAGTAACTCATTTAAGAAGTGAAAAATTAAGTAACTAATTAAACTTCAAGTGAATATTGCATTTGTTGTAAAATGCTATTGTTTAATATAACTTTGGTAGGAAAATGTGCATAAGTGATATTTGTGGAAAAGGAGGAAGATCGCAGGAAAGTCTTATCTAAAAGTGATTTCCCCTATTTATTTGATAATTTATTTTTATTACATTAAATATTAAAACTAAAATTTTCTAAAAATAGTTTTCGCTTCATCAAGTTTAGTAGATATCACTAATCCACATTTGAATTAACTTTTAGATTATAAAAAAAAAACTCTAATAAATAATATAGAAATAAGTCCAAAAGATAAAACAAAACACGAGGTCAATTAATAATTCGGAAAATAAATATTTCCATATAAATAAATCGAATTAAATTTTACCCAATAGAGGATGGCTGTCCACCCTTCCATGGTAATGCACTGGAACACTGTAAGCATCGCAAAGCCAATATTGTCAAACGAGGTGATGCCGTAATTGGGACCTTCCCATCTTTCCCAACAAATGGATTCGCTGTTATTACAGACGTAACTTCCCGGGGGTGCCTCGGTGCTGTTGCCTGTGTTGCACGGCGTTGCAAACTCGCCCTCCTGGACAATCTCATCTGTAAATATAATTAATAATTAATAAAAATCAAATTTGTTGAATTTATCAGGTTCTATAAGAATTTAACACAATTAGAATTCGATCTTTTATAATTTACACTAAAAATAATTTTAAGTTTAACTTGTTAATGATTTATCAAAGGATTACCAAATTTTATTTGGTTATTTGTAATATTTCAAAATATGAATAGATGGAAAAATATTAAATAATGAAAATATGATGAGAATATTTTTTGAAAGAATAAAAGTCACCATTTTTAACATAAATAAAATTTAATTCATTGACATTTTTTATTTAAATTTTTTAAAGAAATTTATTTTCGTTTCCAAAAGTAGACTACTAAATAGAATGTATATGACCAAATGATCAAACTATTGTCGAATTCAACACCCCATAATTATGAACAATTTAAATAATTATCAATTTCCGACTGTTTTCATTCTATTGTATCATTGGGGTGGCTTTGAACATGGAATAAAAAAAAAATAGAAACCTTTTTGAATATTTGCCGTAACTTTCTATTAGTCAACAGTAAAATTGAAATTATCGAACAAACAGTTCTTCAAACAAAGAATTAAGAGGGGTTAAAACTCATCCCCTCTTTTACAGAGTAAAAAAAAAATAAAAATAAAAAAAAAAATTACAAATTACAATAATCAAATAATAATAATAAAAACTAAAAAAAAATATTGAAAAAAATTTACATCACTGTGATCCTAAAGTTAGAAATAACAAATAAAACATGCAATAAATCCATTTTATTGAAATCTCCTCTCCCCTTTCTCTCTCCAGCACCAGCAGTGATTTAAAGAACTAATACAGGATAAATTTCCAATAAATACATTTTTAAAATGAAAAATATTTTTTTTTGAATTAGTTATAATTTATTAAATTTATATTCATTTATTTATGTATTCTTTTAAATTCGACATGATTATCCATAAATGAATTCATTTTAATTAAAACTGTTGACAAATAGATTTACCCCTAAAGCAGAAATCTGCCAATTATTTATTTATTTTTTTTTTTTAAAAAAGAATCTATATTTTATCAATTGTCTTATTGAACTTTTATTATGAATTTTTCATTAAACTTAGTATCTTTTCGGTATGCATTTTGTATGATTTAACTTTTCCTTCCTGCCTATTGCCACCTTTCAAGTTTTTTTTTTATCAATAAAAAATTAAGATATAAAAAAGTAAAGAACTCACCGAGATTCTCCAGGCTATAACACGTTTTGTGTAAAGCACCGGAGTAGAACTCGAGGCCGATGATAGCGAAGATTACAATGGCGAACAACACAAGAAGGCCAATCTGCAGAAGGGGTGCCATCGCCTTGATGATGGACTTGAGCACCACCTGCAGACCTATAGAGATAGTTCACCGGTCAGGATAGTTCTTTCATCATTAATCAAATAAATAAATAATTTAAAAAGAAAAAAAATTAAAAAAAGGGAAAAAATCTTAATGGATCCGACTCTGATTTTATTTGAAATGGTTATAAAAAAAAAAAGAAAATAATTAAAAAATTATTTTAGCAACCAACATTTGTAAAAACCTCCTAGGGCCTCTTTTAATATTGATAAATATTTACTAATTTAATATTTGAAATAAATTTATCATTAAATAAAAACTATACATTGAATATTAAAAATAAAAAAATTCTCTCTTCTACAATATTACTCCCAAATATAATGAAAGCTTTTTCATAACAAATTATATTAATAATAATTAAGTATAATTTAATTTACCATCACATTTAATTTAAATAAATTAATAAAACCATTTTATTTATTTTATTATTTGCTAGGTATCTAAGAGCCCATATAAGCTAATCTATACATTTATTAATTTTTATTCCATCATTTTAAATATTTTTTTCTGATTTTAGTGAACTGGTTAGGTTTGAACCTTCTTTCTCAAGTTCATTAACTCAGGACTTTACCACTGAGTTGCGCTAATGATAATTAACTAATTTAATTAACTGATAAATTAATTTAATTAACTAATTTAAAATATACGATTAATTAATTTACTTATTTAAAAAGAAAAAAATAAGTAATTAAAATAAGAACTTATTGAATATTTTTTTTATTTCTAAAGTCAAAATTATATATTATATATTGTATAAATTTTATTTAAAAACTATATTATTAATTTTCGAGATAGAATACAATTCAAATTTAATGATCTGCGGGTAATAATATACCAATTAAAGAAAAATTAGTATTATTGTGCCCAAATTTTTGAGGCCCTTAAATAAACAAATAATTAATATTTAATATAATTCAAATTAATACTATTAAAATAAGTCGTTGTATTTACTATTTTAAATAAAAAAATATTAAAATTAATTATAATTTCTTAGAAAGAAAGAGAAAATAAATGTCAGATCCTTAATTGAAACTATGTAATTTATTGTAATATTGAAATATATAACTACAATTTATTTTTTAATTCAAAATCCAATTAATTTTTTTTTTATTTAAATGATGATATAGTAAAAAAAAATCAAATAAAATCAAACCAAAAAAAAAAAAAAAATAAATAAAAAAATAAAAAATAAAAAATAAAATTAAATAGTTTTTATATCATTAAAAATTGAGTGTATAGACGTAAAAATATAATCATTTTCTAAAATGAGTTTAATTATTTTAATCAAATCAAAAATTATAAATAAATGATTTTGATATCAAATAAACTCAAATTAGAATATTTTTTAGGAATATAGGTTTTATTTATAATATATTTATTTTTTAAAATTTATTATTTTAATTTTAAATTATGAGTTAATTTGAAGGAAGGCCAAACAAACTAATAATTTATTGATTTATTTGTAGAAATATAAATTCTAAATTATATAAAAAAAACAACTTGCAAAATTAAGTATTCTAGTACATATTATATATAAATATAAAAGATATATATATAATTTGTATGTAAATAATACACCACGCAAATAACTAAAAACTACTTATTATGTTTATGTATATATATAAAAAATATATATATAAGTGAGGCCTAACTATAGTAAATATGTATTATTCATCTCTTCTAATAAATTTCTAAATAGAATTTCGGATCAGGTGATAATCGGGTATCGCACGTTTGTCACCTGGTTCGAAATTCAAATCAATAAAGCTCAGTCCAAAATAGTCTAAGGTTTGATTATAAATATAAAATCAAATAAAGAATAAAAAAAATGAAAAAAATAAAATAAATAAAATAAAAGATTTAAATAAAACACATAGAAAATAATATATGGTATAAATATATTTATAAAAAAAAAATGAGAATAAAAATAAACACAATATAATAGAAATCAAATAAGCTAAAACACAAAGAGGTGTATTTATAAATTGGTGCTACTAATCTAAATTAAAGACGCATGGATCTGTTTAATTTTTTTTTATTTTAAATTATATCGGCGCGGTTTATTTTTTTTTTTTGACAAGACGACTGTGACTTTAATTTAATTAATAATTTATTTTAGAAATTATACAAATCTTTTTTTTAGCAATTAATTTTAATGCATACATGTAGAATAGATAATTTTTAATTTTCTTTTCTTTTGATATACATTTTTGTTGTTTTTTTTTTTGGTTTTTGATCCTCTCCCAAATTGAGGTAGTGTACTACTTACTCGGAATGCCAGAGACGAGTTTGAGTGGTCTGAGCACCCGAATGGCCCTCAGTGTTCGTAGATCCATGTCCATATCTTTGAAAGGTAACATTGCTATGAACCTGCGGAATCAAGCCAATGGTTGTATAGCAAGGCCGGCAATCCGCGGGACTACATATTACAATAGTTCAGGTCCACCGTCTGACTCTCTTTGGCCTATAGCCTAGTTTCCACTCACACAACATTCATCTAGCCAGCTAGCTAGGCTACATCTACAGGTGATAAAGATTCGAGATAAAAATGTTACATCGCATGGCGATTTTCAAGAAAACTATACCAATAATTTTAACCTTTCTTAATTTGAAAAGTTACGATATTGTACAAGTAAAATAAATAGTCCTTTAATAATATTGCTGTTGAGAATATATATATATGTAAAATAATAATTATATTATTTTAATATTTCTAAGTTGGTATCACAATTTATTATTATGAATTATTTATAAATAATTAATATTATTCATTAATATTGATGAATATATAATATTAATTTAATATTAATAAATAAATAATATGAATTATGTTAATTTAATATTCCTAAGTTTGAATCACAACAATGAGACGGGATTGTTGTGTGTTAAGGTTAGGTAAATTATATTCTATAAAATTGGAAAACCATTAGATATACTCCTATGCTATTTAGTTATTAATAAGATAAGATAAGAATTGACTATAAAAACCAATTTATAAGATGGTAGGTTTAATCAAATGGACTATAGATAGATTTGTTTTTATATATTTTTGTTTACTAAATTTTGTTACTATAAGTAGGCAATAATTACTAAGTTAAGATAATAAATAAAAATCATTTATTTTCATTTTCCCCACTAATTACCAACGTTTCGGTCCTTGATCAGGACATCCTCAGGGCTCAGTATTATTATTAGTGGGAGCGATAATAAATACTTTTATATTAATATCTATTCTTTATCGCTCTCCACAGCGAACAATAATTCCAGGCACTGAAGAAGGTTCAAAACGTTGACTTTTTGTGAAAACAAAAAGAAGTAATTTTTTTTCTTACTTTTAAACTGTTTGCCCGCCTATTTCCTGTCTTGCTCTTCCTATTATCTTTTAATTTTTAGTTATTAAAAAAATTAATAATTAAGTTAATTATATGTTTTTATAAGCATTTTTTTCTATATCATATATTATGAATATTGAATAATATTAATTATTACTGTTAATATATAACTATTATGTTTCTGCATTGGTAATATATTAATGAAAAGATATTTTTGAAATAATTTGAAAAAAAATGTCAGTCCTATTTTTATCTGACTTTTTTTATAAAGTTAATTTTAACTCTATGAATGATTTTATTTTTTGTATTTTAAAATCAGAAATTTAACTTAAAAAAATCGTTTAATATACAAAAATAAATTGAATATAATAAGTTTATTTTCAGATTTTAAAATAAAAAAATGGCTATTTTTATAATATCACATTAATTTTTCAGTTGCATTTCTACTCTTTGAAATTCAAAGTTCCCTTTATTTATATCTTTGAATTATTTTTTTCATTTTTATTGACTTTTAATATCTATATCCATTTTAGACAGCATTTGCAATTTATTTGAAATTAATTATTTAATCTTAAATTAAAGTGAATTGGCGAGATTCGATCTTTCAGCGGAATTATATACACAACAAATTTTCTAAATATATATGTATGTTAATAGTTAATAGTCATTTGTATTAATGTGAAGTTTCTTAATTAATCAAACATAAATGATATTTATGATAAAGTTTTAACCTCAAAAATACTAAATTATTTTAATTAGTATTTCTTATTCATTTATTTATAATCAATAAGATTTAAACATGATCTTTAGTTTATTCATGATTTATATTTAGAAAATAAAATTTTATATTTACAAGTATGGAAAAATATTTTGTCAATGAGAAAAAATTCTCGAAATTGGTCTACCTCACCATTAGTGTCGAAAAAAATAAATAATACTCCTAATAGATACCAATATGTCTACATTTATTTAATAGTTAATCCCAACTGGTGGGAATATTATTATTGAAAAAATTATATTACGTTTAGCTTGTTATTTTTTTTTTCCAAATAAAGATTCTATTATTTATTTAAAAGACAATTTATTGATTTTAATCGGATAGATAAAATTCCCCATATTTGAACTATCTACAATAAAATATTTTTCTAAACATCATTTAAAAAATTCATTTTATTGATTATATGAACATCAATAATTTTATATTATAATTCTTTTGTTCCTCTATCATTTTATTTTATATATTTAAATGAGAAAAATTAATAATTATATTCTTTTTTTTTTGAAATTCGAAATTGCTTCTAAAAATGAAGAATTAAATATTACATATAATATTAATATAAATAAACAAATGAGTAGAAAATTAATTTAAAAACAAACGAGTAAATTATATATATATATATATATATATATAAACGCCTTCAATATAGATTCTCTTTATTTTATAATTTGTTTATACGGTTTTTTGCTTTTCTTTTAAGATCAATTATTATTTTTTTTTTTTGTATTATCATATAATTAAAGATTCAATTAAAAAAGCCCATTAGAATTAGAATAAATTATTAATTGCTTTTTAATTTAATACAAGTATATATAGATCTTATATAGTTGATTTATGCCACAATTAGGTGATTAGTAGTTAGATTGAACTTAATTTAGAATTCATTAAACTTAAACCCTAATCATTATAATATCATTTTATTATTATTTAAAACATTGTATATTCTTTTGTGTGCTCAGAAGTTAAAAACTTTCAAAATTATTTTATATAATATTATTATTAGTTTTTTTTTTGTTTTCTTATTGGATAGTGATCTAAGCTTGTTTACACATTAATTTATTTTTTTTCCATTATTTTTTTTTTTGGTAATTATTCAAGTAAACGCATTTTCGTGGATTTGAATAATACTTTACCAGTGGATTCTTTTGCAATTCTAAATAAATTTTTCTTATGAAATTTTTTCAGGTCTCTTCTAGTTTACGAGATAAAAATTATTAAAATTTGCATATAAATCCTTTGATATTCTATTTAGCTAGCATGTTTTATTCGTTTGGCTACCAGATGGCGCACTAATTTAAAATCCAAACTGAACTTATAAAAACCGAAAATTAGTGAATAAGTAAATCATTAGTGATTTGGTCAATAAAACATTACTTAATATGTCATTGCGACGTTCATAACAAATCTGTTAAACTTAAAAAATCTTTATTTTAATAATTTTTATCTTGAAAACTATAAGATGCCGGAAAAAATTTCTTAAGAAAAATTTATTCGCAAAAGGAACTCACTGGTAAAGTATTATCCAAATCCAAATTCAATGAGTTTACATGTATAATTTTTTTTTTAATTTTGATGAACTTTTGGTGAGATTTGAACATTCATCCTCAAATTTTGTTATTATCCAATATATAATTTTTAAATAAATATTTACATATTTATTCGCGATGACCATTAAATTTTTCATCTACCTTGAGGCCATATTTCATCAAAAATATATGATAGATTATATATTTTATAATGTATTGTCATTCTCTATGAGTTTTCTATAGTTTTCTTGATTGTCATCCATAGATCATTTATCTCTAACTCGTTTTTATCACCTAGAGATCATTTTAAATTCAAGAAAATATTCTTTAATTAACCTAAATTTGATTGGCCAAACCCATTAAAACGCGATCGCGAATGTTATTTTTTTTTTAAATTTATTTATTTTATTATTTTCATTTAAGTACGGACGCGGTAACGTTTCGATTGTCTGCAAAAAAGGGGAGGGCTCTGTTTTCATGAGGACCGAAGTGATTGGTGAAATAACGTGGGGACTGTTTATTCTTTTGTTTTAGGCTATGCCACGATTAATAAAATAAACATAGAAAAGAAAAAAATATTATCTAAACTCTAAAAATGTAAAATTCTAATCTAAATAAATAACACAATAAATATGAATGTATAAATATATATATATATATAAATGTATATATTTAAATTATTTTTATATATACGGATATATAAATATATAAGTATACATAAGTGTAAATATATAACAACAAAATTGATTATTTAACTTTTTTGGCATAGTTTAAAACAACTTCTAAACTAGTAATATATATATATATATATATACATAATTGAAATATATGTATATATAGATAGGCATCCAAACAAATGCTCGAAAAATTGACTACAATAAATTTTAAAGCTGAACTGAAGCATATTAAACGAATGCAATATATATATATAGATATGTATATATATAAGAGAGAGTATTTATGATAAAGAATTCAAAGTTTTGCTTAGTAAAGTGTCTAGTGAAGGGTTGGCTAGGGCTTGGCCAGCGAGATTCGACTAGGCTACAACCCTCTAATTGTTTAAACTAAATGACTAAAAACTAGCATGATTAAAGTACAATATTTAAATAAAAGATACACTAATGAAAATAAAGCCGCTGTCGATTCATGCAGCCTCCTGTTCTAGTTTTAAAGCTGCAAAGAGGAGAAGTTAGTTTGTAAATTTGTATTTTTTTTTTAAAAAATATATATTGATCTCTGAATACAACTAAAAATATTTATATTTTTAAATATGAAATATAAATATCCAAATACATATATATATATTTTTTTTTGAGTTTATTTAATCACTAAAATCTAGCAGGCAACACTAACAGGAACTGAAGACATGAGCACTGGTCTGCACTGCAAAACAACAACAAATTACTGGTCCCATAGATGTACTAGACTGATCTGAGACTCAAATATTTAAGAACTACGCGGGACACATCAGTGGTCCCGACACAAGCTGTTCGTTCTCAAAAAAAAACAAAATAATAATAAAATTGTGTTTGGTAGTGATTGTGTTGGGGGGGTGGTATATGTGTGGTATATTGATCCGTTTTTTGGATGATTCTTATGGTGAGGGTGTTGGGTTTGTGTCCCGCGATGGTGTCGTCGCTCTCGACGACTTACTTGGAATCCGGGACACCAGTTTGAGTGGCCTCAAAACTCGGAATGAGCGCAGCATCCGCAAATCGACGTCCACGTTCGACTCAGCAAAGATGGTCATCGACCTATAAAAATTTCCCGACACGTTCGTAGCATCGAGACTTGGGCTAAAGAAAAAATAAAAATCACTGTCCTAAAGACGGAGAAGTGTGTAATCAATGAATGGTGCCGATTTTGATCTCCAAGTCAAATTTTAAAAATGATAACAAAAAAGGAAAAAGAAATTAAAAATTAACTAAAAAAAAAAAAAAGAGTATAGTTTATTTTTGTGGTCAATTCAAAACAAAAACAACAAAAAGAAAATAATAAATCAATAATAAATTTACTAGATTCGATATAAATATCAAAATAATAATATTAATAATATTAGATTTTATAAATAAATGAATATTTTCTGTTAATTCATTTGTATTAAGTTGAAAAATAAAATAACTCAAAAATTTGATTATGATTATATGAATGAAATTTTAGATTTTATTCCTTTCAAAAAAAATTGATTAACATACTTTGAAATTTTTTCAAAACTTTTGAATTAGGATAAATAATAGTTTTAATCTCATTTTTTATAAAGTTGAAGAATTGGATATAATAGAACCAAAAAATAATTAAAAATTTCGATTTTATTTTTATTTCTAGGAAAGATATTTATAAATAAAATAAAATTATACGTCGAAATTTTAATCATAGTATTTATATACAATAAAGAAACATTTAAAAGCTTTAGCCCTAAATTAAAAACAAAAAATAATTAAATTGTTAATTAAACTATTATTTTCAAAATTTTTGTTGTATATATTTGTAAATTATTTAAATCCATTTTATCGATCATTTATTGATAAAAAATACTACCTTTCTATGTTTTTCTCTTATAATATATCATAATTAACACATTTAAAGAATTAATTAGTATTTATGGTCTTGAATGAAATCTTTAAAGTCTAATAATTAATAACTTTGGTCTATTTATATTTATAGATTTTTTAATTAAGTATATGTTATCAATAAATATTATATAATCGAAATAAATAAAAGTGTATATATTAATTATTATTACTTTTATACTATTTTATTTTAATATAATTTTACTATAATCCAATTTGAGGGAATTGGAATTTTTTTAAAAATTAATGTCTAAATTAAATAAGGTTTAAATTGAATTGAATTGTAATAATTATATAATATAATAATAATAATAATATATAATATAATTTAATTTCAATATTTCAACATTGCAATCTTCAGACTAAATAAGTCCCATGAGACAGGAAGACAGTCACAGATTAGTATGTTTGTTTTTGTAATACACCTATTTGAGTTTTAAAATTCTTCAACTTTTATTTATTAGTCAACAATTTAAAACTTTTTATTAAAAATTTTTTATAGTGTACGAAAATCAATTTTTATTTCCAATTTGTTCGTTTAGTTTTTTGTAATTTGTTTATGTTAAATTATAAAATAATTATTTATATTTGTTAATATTTTTCAAAATAAATAAATAAATAAATAAATAACAAATATTTTTTTTTCAATCAGTTTTATAAAATAAGTGTAAATCGGTTTTACCTGAATTTATCTCTCCTTTTCATATTTAATGAATATCAGCTTGTAATACCTTAACTAATTAAAATAGAGTCATAAAAACGAAAATAAAAATAAAAATAACCAAAAACATCGTTTATGTATTTATGTACTTACTAAATATACCTTTTAGAAAATTAATGAATAAATTAGAATTAATAACAAAAATTGTCTAAAAGAATTTATTTTTGGGAAAGTTAAAAAAATATACTTTAATTATAACTTTTTAAATAAAAAACTACATTTATTGAATCTTCTACTGAAATAAGATCATTATTAACAATATACTAATATATTATATTTTTAATAATAATAATAATAATAATAATAATTAAAAATTAGTTTATATACGAAATATAAGTGATTATATATACTTTAAAAACTCGGACCATTCTAAATTAATAAGAATCTCAGATTAGTGATGTTTAAATTATATTAGCAATTTATATTTTATAAAACATATATCTTTATATATGTGTGTGAGATGTTATATATATTCTTCATACATGGTAGAAAAAGAAAAAATAATTTCGAGTGTTAAAATTGCTACCTTTCTTGTGCAAATCTTGGACCACCCCTCAATATATTAATATTTTTTAAATTATATATATACGAGGGCCAGGTGGGTACCACACTCAGGCGGCGGATTTCTATGAGGAAGGAATTTCGAAGCTCGTTCATCGCTACGATAAATGTCTTAACTTTTTTTGGCGAAAATATAGAAAAATAGTATTTTAGTTGCTCTTTCAAATGTGTATATAATAAAAAACATTTTCCTGTACTAGTTTTGTCTTAATTCCAAAACGTAACCTACTTTGTGAATTGCCCTCGTATATAAATATATGTAATTATATGTTATATGTAATTATACTGGTTTATTCAAATAATGATAATTTAAAAGTTAATTAAACAATTAAAAACTCCTGTCTTCAATGCAACTAAATAATTAAATAATTATAACTAACTAATAATTGAATTTAATATATAATGGATGAATGAATAAAAAAAAGACATCAGATTGTTTTAAATTATTCAATAAAAACTAATTTATAAATTTTCCGAATGTCCTGATATTAATATAAATATATTAATATATAATATAAAGACAAAGCTAAATTATTTTGAAATTCAAGTTTGTATATGTAATATAAATGAATTTTTCTTTTACAACAGATTTCTACTTACTAATTATTTCATTGTCCGATATTTCAAAAATCACTTATATATTCAGTAAAATTCTATTCACCCGTTACAATTAATTAATTATTTTGTGCCATCTCTCTTTATAGCCCCTCCCGAAATAAATAATTCCATAAATGATCACTATCCATCTGGCCTAGTTCAAAATAAAATTAAAAAAAGCAAAAAAAAAAAAAAAAATGATGAAAAATATCAATTCATATTTAACTAACAGTTGTATTCCAAATTAATCATTAATCTAATTTTCCTTCAATAATCCATTTGTCATCCTCCCCCTAATGACATTTAACTAGAATCTCTGGTGAAAAAAAAATAAATAAATACGTTTCTTGATTATAAAATGCAATAGGATTGAGTGCATGCCATTAGTCATAATATTACTATTAACAATAATAATAACAATAATATTTTTCTGAAAGTAAAGTATAACAGCCATTAAATACATGCAATAATATATTGGTTATAAATACAATTACATAAATAAAACAAAAACAAAAATTAGAAAAAAAAAACAAAATTATATAGCCAAGTTAGAACAAAAAACGATTTAAGGTTTCAACTCTTTTCCAAAGAGTCAGAAAACTGAAAGGAGCATTAGCAGTATGAATGTGAAAATTCATAAGGCCATTTTTTGTGTATCAACATGTTTCTTTCAGTTTCCAGATCATTGTTTTGAAATTAATCAATCTAAACAAAAGGATTCTATATCTCTCTAGATATATGTAGGTTGATATAGGGTGCACATATATATACATATATTATAATCAGAAAATTAAACTGAAAATAAATAATTTTAAAATAATATACATATATTTATTATAAATATATAAAGAAAAATAATATTAATTGTGTGATTTTCTTTTTAAGAAAAAAAACTTTTTTTTTCTTTAAAATGTACTATATACATTAAGTTTAATCAAATATATATATATATATATATATATAATAAATTTATCATATAACCCTAGATATATAAATCTGTTACTTAAAAATCAATTAATTGGTAGGTTAAACTCAAACTATTCTAAATAAAAATGCATTATGACTTCTAAACCGATAAAATCATCTCATTTCATTTATTTTTAAATGTATAATATAATTATAATCGTTTTTCTATATGTTAAAATACAAAGTATAGGTATAATAAATTATTAATAGTAACAATATTAATATAATAAATAATTGAATTCTTTAAGTTTTATAAGCATTTTTGTTTTATATTTTTTAAAAAAATAAAATATATATGCCGTAGGCAAATGGTAATTTTAGGAAAATAGCATTTACCTAGACAATAGCCATTTGGTTAAATCGTTGTTGGGCAAATAATTTTAACTATATAAGTAAGCAATTACGAAATTATTCAAAAAAAAATTTGTTCTTTATTGTTGAGCTGGCCATAACTAGTGCAGTTTTTAATTCTAAATTAATTTAAATGTTAAAATAAAATAAATAATTTAGAAAAATTTAATATTAGCCAGTAAGGCGACTTTACAAGTAAATAAATACTTCATTATTTAAGTGATATTTGAGTATTTTTTCTGTTTCTTCACTCCCACTTTTTTTTCCAGATTTGCTACTTTTACTAAGAACGGAATGCATAGAAGGTAGACAAATACACTGATCGCTTTTCTTGCTCATCTGTCATAGGTCCAATCCGACATTTTTTGAGTTATTTTCCTATTCAAATTGAAATGAAATAATAGTTACAGTTATTTGCCCAACAAAGATTTAACCAAATGACTTTTGTCTAGGCAAATGTTATTTTCCTAAATTTGCCATTTGCCTACGACATATATATATATATATATATATATATATATATATTTAAATTAATAATTATCATATTAATTAGACATTTTTGCTTATCCAAAACTCAAAATAAACAGAATGCCAAAGAAAACATTTCGAAATGTATGATTATATAATATTTTGAATATGATAGATTTTTGAACAACCTTCTGAGATTTGAAATTAAATTGATACTAATTAGAAACTTTAAAAAATCAATTATTTTAATTTTCGCCTGAAATTATTTATTTTTAATTTTATTTTAGTTTTCTTTTTTTTCTTAATCTTCTATTTATATTATTATGTATTATTATATTAATGCATTATTATTTTAAAAATACATGAATAAAAACATAAAATTATATATTTATATTATAAGTTATGCTATCTACTTACTTGAAATGTAAATTAAGTTTATATATAATAATATGAATAAAATTTGTAATCATTCGAGTAAGTAAAGAAATACAAATAAATAAAATTACTTTATTTTAAGATGAAAGAATAAAGAAACAACAGAGCCAGAAGGATATTAACTACCTACATTTTATTTTATTAATTAAAAAGTATCCAATTCAAAATTTTAAAAACAATTTTTAATAATAGGTAAAAATAAAATTAAATATAAAGATAAATTGTTAATTTTTGATTAAAAATACTAATTAAAATAAAATAAATTTTAAAAAGTTTTATTATAATATTTTCATATTATGTATATTAACTAAAATAAACCAAGTATAAGAAAAATGATATTGTGAATATTCAAAATTGTAATATATGCATAATATATAGGTTATCAATTTATTTTTTAATTTAGCATATATGTGCACCCTGTATAGGAGTATAGTAAGTGTGACCCTTTATCTAGCCTATGTTCATGTATTATATTTAAACAATAGAGTGAAATAAGTTTTAAGTGATCTAAATGAAGTTAGTAAAATAAAAGTGAATCTTTGGTAGAGTTCATGATGACAAATGTCTAATTAAACAAAAAAAACAGTAAAAAAATAAAAAATCATTAAAATATAAAAACATTTATATATAAAATTAAAAACCGATTTCAAATGAAAAACAAAATTACATTAGCATGACATTGGACATACAATAAATAGAATATAATGTAATATAAAGATAGATATAATAGATCCTGCAAAATAACAGTGAAGTTGACAACAAGTACTCAATTAAATAATCGATTAATTGTTAATTAATTAAGTTCATACTCTAGAGACGTGATAAAACAATTAATTTAAATTTGTAGAATATATAATTATATATATAAAAGATATATGTATATAAATATATTAAAATAAAAAATAAAACAATAGAATATTTTTACTCACCCTGTTACTACTACGACGAAATCCATCATGTTCCAAATATTTCGTAAATACGATCGAGGATGTAGTACAAAACCTAGTGCTAAGATTTTAAGGGACGCTTCTACGCAGAAAATACCAAGAAAATATGCCTCCGTGTTTTCCTAAAATAAAGAGACAAATAATTATTTTCATTTATTTAGATTTATTTCATTTATTTCAATAAATTATGGGTAGATTTATTTAATTATGTGATCAAAAATTACAAAAACACATTTCAAATAAAATGAACATAAATTTATATATCTGAATATTAAAATATGTATAGTATATTCCAAAATTTAACTTTTATTATAAAGATACATAAAAAGATCTAATAGTTGTTAAATCATTTTGAATTAATTAGTTTTATTAAAAAATTATCCTCAGAAGGTTTTTTTAAAATAAATTTTTTCGAAATAAAACATTTCATTTAAATATATATTTATAATTTTGTTTTTATTCTCTTTGTTTACTATTAATTTATAAAGTATTTATTTTACTTACCAGTTTCTGTGCTAATATCGTCTTGTCTTTGCAAGGTAAATGCTCCTCGAGGGCTAGCACGACGCAATTGGCGATGATGGTGAGCAACACAGCATATTCGAACGGAGTGGGGCTCAGTTAAGGAAATATTGATAAATATGGTATATACATGAACATCTTTCAATTTAAGGGTAGAGTTTATAATTAATAACAAATAAAAATAAATATTTATTTATAAATGCAACTTATAAATTAAAAAATAGTAAAAAAAAAATTATTTTCATAATTAGTACATTAGTTAAATTATTTTTTTTTCTTAATAAGTGAACAAATTATAATTTTTATAATTAAAGTCATCATTCTCAAACAATGGGAGGGAGGTCTTAAGAAGGCACTATAAGATAGGTATGAGTACACATAAATATCCAAGATTATTAAAAAAAAAATGATTAACTGATTAAAAGGAGGGCAAACATTTTGTTACTTTTATTAATGTTTTTATATTTTTTTAACTTTTTACTTTTGTGATTTTGAATTCTTAGAAAAACCATCAAGTGAACTTAATTATAGGGAAAATATTAAAATATTTTATAGAAAAGAACATATAAAAATAATTAATAAACCCTCTCCTTGTTGCTCTATTTTAAACAATTTACCTCGGTTCCTCAAACGCTGTTATTGTGCTTCCTCTAGATTTCTAGAAGCAAGTTATATGGACTCATATTCATAACATTACTTCAATATGAAAGTATTTCATTTTTATTTGAAACCTCTAAAATTATTTTTTAAATTTATCATTATTTCCAAATGATGTATTATTTTTCTAATTTTTGCTTTTATTATTATGTACCATGAATGAATAATTACACCTTGACTTACTTTGAAGAAAGAAAGAAATCTATACTACATTCAATCTTATATCTCTTTTATTAATAACAGTGTTTAATTTTTTTTTTTTTTTTTTTTGCTTCCATTATTATTTTATTTGTCAATAAATAATATACATATGTATTATTTAAAAATTTTATCTCTCTGAATTATTTATTTATTTATTATTTATTTAGTACATATATAATTAACGACCGACGATAGTAAGAAGGGAGGTTAATCATTTTACTACTATAATTTAAAAAATTTTAATGACAACAAGTTTCCTCACTTCACTTTGTTTGAAGACGAATGAATTGAAATGTTGAATCTTGACACATTTCTCTTCAATCGAATAAATTTCTATTATTATTATAAAAGAGAAAATCATTTATGTTAGGAGCATTAATATTTATTTTGGTAAATTTATTTATTATTTTAGTACATTATTCATAAATACAAATATTTATATTTAAATCACTGATCTAAATAAAGTATAATTGTAAGTTATTCTATCAGTTTGGCGCGAGAAATAATAATAAATGACTGACAGGAGAATCTAAAATAATCAACAATTTAAAAATCCTTGTTGTATAAATATTATTATAATTATGTAAATTATAATTCAAAACTGATACTGAAAGGTTGAGAAAAGTTCTGAAAAGACTAAAATCGACACTATTTATTAGCGATTATATAAGGAAAATTTTAATCAATTGATCTGAAGAAAAATAAAAGATTGAATTTAATAACAAACTATTTATATGAAAATATCTTTAAAACCTTAACTACAATTTTGGTTTTTTATTTTATATTTTGATAATTTATTCAATTTTGTGTTTATAAAATTAATAATTACATGATCTTAACTATGTTCCATCTCACAATCTTAAGTTCTAACTCACTATGATTTTAATATTTAATTTCATTAAAAAAAAAAAAATTTCATGAATTTAAAAATAAATATATACAATTAATGGAATTAGATAGGTTATAAATAGAGAATATTTTCTAAATAAAATTTTTATTATTCAAAATAATAATAATCTTTCAGATTGAATAGAAAGTCGTATTAGTTAATTTATTATTGTATTATTGATGAAACAAATAATAGAATATGTATTGTATAAGTTGTAAATTAGTATGAAATTATAATTAAGCAACCATTAAGCATTAATATTTTTAATATTAAAGAAAAAAAGGTATTTTAATTAAAGGAAACATTTATTTACAAATGGAAAGAATCGATAGTAAATAAATTTAATATTAATTAATCACTTTACGAATGAAATGGATGGGCCATTACTCTCAATTCTATTTATTCTATCTTAATAAAAAATTAATTATATTAATAAATAAGGAGAAAAAAAAAATAAAAAGAACATCAAAAAGAATTATTCTTACCCTTGGAAAGAAACATTTTTGTTTAGATTTTAAATGATTATTTAATTAAAAAAGCAATTAATAATTAATATTAATTAATTTTCTTTTGAAATTATTTTCTAGTTTCTAAATTAAATAAATACAAATAAAAAGAATAATAAAATATAAATATTAATAAAAATTATAAAATAACGTTTTTCTCATGCTCTAAAAAGAATAAAATAATTTTTCTATAAGCCTGGCAAATTTTATGGATGAATTGCTTCATATTCAACGAAAAACGTTGGGTGCATTTAGTTTTATTTATTTTTATGAACAATCAAGTCAAATTTTTGTCATAATAAAAATTTTATTTAACACATAAACTGACAAATTTTTTTATTATGTAATAAAATTGATAGATTAAGTGCTAAGAAATTAATCTTTTTTTTAATTTTCACTATAATATACTTATATTAAACTATGTAACAAATTTTAAAATAATTTTTCTTAAATTATTAATTAAATTAATTTATCAATCAAATCCAAAACAGTTGACTTCTTATATTAGAAGAAATAGTGTTACTTGTTAATGAAGTGTTTTAGTGCGGTATATAAATATATATACATATATATATCCAAAGTATTTAAAGATAATTTAATAAAAATAAAAATTATGTATAATTTGGCTAATTATAAAAATATATTATAAACAAAACAAAAAGACAAACATTGCTCAAACCTTTATGTTTCGAGTTCAATCCCCTCTATAACAACTTGCACACAGCTGATTATTGTTTTTTCAATATTTTAAATTTTATAATTTTAGTTTTTATAAATTTATATTTAATATATAAATATACAATAATACAATATACCTTTTAAGTTTTATTTTAATATTTTTGATTAATTTGTACATTGTTTAGTAATCTATTTGGTTTAGAGGTTTTGAGTATGGCATCTATTGAATAAAATGTCAACAATAATTTATTTATTTTATTTTATTTATTTAATATATATTGGAAATGAATCAACAAAAATTTAAAACTTTAAATTAATATCCCAAAGAAAAAAGTAATAACCTGAAAGATCTCACTAATCTACTTTTATTTATTTTATTATTCAACGTATGAACGATTTTTAGGTTATAGGAATATATACGGAAATTTGGACACTATTGTATTTAAGATACATTGTACTCAATATTTATGAAGTAATGATGTACTTAAATAAAACATTATTAAAAATATCAAACAAATTTAGAATTATAAGATTTTTAGTTTTCTGATTGAACTTATATTTTAAAAGGAAATAATTAATAGCATAATGTTTAATGTCCCAAATTGTGCCGATTCTTAATAAGTGTTTTTTGTATGTAAATTTAAAATTGTTTTTCACAACCAAATGTAAGAATATTTGTTTATCTGTAATTAAGCAAAACAACTTTTGTTTTTTTATTCACTTTTTAACAATCTAATATAACACAATTTTAGTAACTTGAGTAATTTTAATACAAAATCTAAAAATAATCCGCCTTATGTTATGCATCTAAAAATTTTAGTATTCAAGACATGGATGGACAGAATTGATCCGATCCAGAATTCTGTTTTGGAAAATGTAATGTAATATACTGATTGAAACAAAATGGATGGAAACCTTTTATATATAAACTTCCAACCAAATAAGGGTACAGGGGCCAGAGCCCCCGTCTAAATGTGAAGAACGCCCAAAGCGGACTGAACAGCTACTATATAATATTTTGTATTTACAAAGGCGCTGAATGACGAGATTGATGACGTCATTTAATTCCTCTATATCGTATAAAGATAAATCTTCTAAACGTTGTGAAACAATTTCAAATAATTTAAATGTATGTATTAAATCTTAAAAATCATCTTTTCTTTTCTATATCTTGTTATATTAAATATATTTATCATATTAAAATTGCGCTAAAAAGAATAAAATAATATAAATATAAAAACATTTTATAAAATAACGTTTTTCCAATGGACTAAAAAGAATAAAATAATTTTTCTATAAATCTCACAAAGTTTATGGATGAACTGCTTCATATTCAACTAAAAACGTTGGGCGCTTTTAGTTTTCATTTGATTTCTATGCAATTAACTTCCTTTATAGAGCTACTATTCATATATATACATACATACCACACTAAAACACTTCATTAACAAGTAGCACTATTTCTTCAAATTCCATTTTGGATTTGATTGATATTATGTAAATTTAATAAAAATTCTTTTAAATTTTGATACATACTTTGATATAAGTATATTACAGTGAAAAATAATAAAAGATTAATTTCTTAGCTCTTAAACTATCAATTTTATTGCATGATAAAAAAATTTGTCACTTTATGTGTTTAATAAAAGTTTTATTAAAAATTTGCCTTGATTATCATATAAATAAATTAAACTAAATGCGACCAACGATTTTCGTTGAATATGAAGCAATTCATCCAAAAACTTTGTCAAGCTTATAGAAAAATTATTTTATTCTTTTTAGTCCATTGGAAAAACGTTATTTTATAAAAAATTTTTATATTTATATTTTTCAGTTTTTTCTTAATTTAAAATAGGAATTTTAATAATAAAAAAATGTCACCCGACAAAGCCGGAGAGCGTTCCTTAAATACAAAATATTATAAATAAAATAAAATTAAAAATATTTATTTTAATAATATTTAATAATAATTTTATTATGTTATATCCACAGGCCATACTTTTCTGACTTTATTAATACGAACGTTTAAATGTTGTATTTTTTATGACTTTTTTTTTAAATTTATGTTCTTTTAAATTATTTGTAATTGTTTCATATATTTTGTGTAGTACCGAGCGGCGGCTATATAGGTAATATATATATGTATATTCCAATGATAAAAGGTAATTCAGGATTTTCAATTATTATAAATCATGGTGTTTAAATTTATTTCTATTCCACGAATTGATTTGAATATTCTAAGTTCATTGTTATCATTTGATGGAAGATAAATGTTGGTTCATCTTTTATTTGATGAAAATAATAAGCATAAAATGACTGGTGAAAAACAATTCATTCGAGCTGTCATTTGTTAAGAAGATGAAATTGGAATCTCATGAATCCTTTGATCTCTCCTGTGCCGCTTTAACTCTTGCAATGTCATTTGCACAAACTTCTGGTAATGGCTGAAGAATAGAAATCACCCTCTATAACCTCCCTCCTTCTTTAATACAAATCATCAGTTTAAAAGAAATTAATCTGAAAATTTAATTGAACTCAGGTGAATGCCTTTTGCATCTTCTTAGAAATCGACCCACATTTCTATGGCCTCTTGAATTATATATATATATATACTTTTTAAAAATTTACTATTCTGTTAATTAAATTATTATTTAATTAATACTTAATTATCTCCAAAAAGGGTGTTTTTTCGAGGTATAGAACTTTAAGTTGGCATTACTGTTCGTCCATCAGAGCAGTTAATTCGATTAACCATGGACCGTTTTCGCACCACGTTTACTCTTATTGATAACTCGCATCCCCAGAGACGCCATACGGTGCGTACAGAAGAAGCTATTGCTACTGTAGAGCGTAGCATTGAGGAAGACCCGAATAGTCAATGGTGATCGGTATAGAGCCATGATTACTAACTTTTTCATTCCTGAATTGAACAACCATGATGTCCAGGAGCTGTGGTTCCAACAAGACGGCGCAACATGTCACACAGCTCGTGCCACCATCGATTTATTGAAAGACACGTTTGGTGACCGCATAATTTCACGTTTTGGACCTGTGAATTGGCCTCCAAGATCTTGTAATTTAACACCGCTAGACTACTTTCTATGGGGCTACGTAAAGTCATTGGTCTATGCGGATAAGCCACAAACGCTTGACCATTTGGAAGACAACATTCGTCGTGTTATTGCCGATATACGGCCATAAATGTTAGAAAAAGTTCATATATAAAATGTAATGCCACAAGATTATCTTTCGTATAAATAAAATTCATGACAATCGAATAATCCATCGTTGTTTTATTGCAATTTAAAGTTCTATACCTCTAAAAGAAACACCCTTTATTAACAAAATAAAATAATATTTTATTAGTGTTCATTAATTTGGTTTAAAACTATTGGGATGTAATTAACATGATAATAAAAGATTAATTACTAAAAGTAATTGTTTTGGTTTGATTCAATATTAAAATATTTAGTTTAAGAGATTTTAAATACAGATTTTTTAGATCATCAATTATATAATTATTATTTTTATATTCTCATTATATTCAAACAACCAGAATGATATGTAATATAAAAAAAATATACTTATTATATAAATTAAAATTAATTTTAATATTATTTTTTTTTATTAAAGCAAATCTATAAAGTATCCAATTGAATGATAATAATTGCTTTATTCGTGATTTCTTTGATAAGAAAAGTTGAAAACATTTTATAATAGATGGATGTAAAGTGTAAATGATCTTCGAAAAAATCTTTCAAATAATTTAAGTAAACTGAAATAATCACCATCCGCTGTGTGTCCGTATAGATGTGTACAGCTTGAACGGCTCAACGGATTTTGATGAATTTTGGTATATTTACTTGATGCATCAGTATGGTGAATCGATCAACTTTTTGTGCAAATCCGGAGGCCGGAAGTGGTAGCATTAGCGATCGACGATAGAAAGGGAAGGGTTATTTTCACACCAAATTTCACATGAGGAGATTTATTTAAATATCTCCACAAATCATTCACTTTGTATTGGTTTTAACCTCGGGAAAATCATCTTCATTAGTTTTTTCTTAATTTAAAATTATATGACGTCACCCAGCCCTTCATGACGTCACAGCCAGCTCATATATAATAAATAAAATAAAATTAAAAATATTTATGTTATATCCATATCTGTTTTTTATTGCATTAATAGATATATTAAAATTATTTGAAATTGTTTCTGTAGCTTGAAATTAATTTACTTCAAACCGTCGGTCGGTTCTGCGCCTGGTCAACTTATTCAATTATTATAAATCCATTTATATGATTGAAAATAATAAAAGATTCATTGTAATAGATATAAAAAGAGCAATGCTTTATTTTATATAACAATTCATTTTATTAGTAATATTGACTAATAATTTATAAGAAAATTTGTTTAATAATGTTTAAAAAAACCCATATAGATATAGTAAACATTTTTAAATAATTTTCAGAAGCAAACCTTTTAATAAATTATTATCCTTATTTTATTATTATTTTCTCGATTAATTTATTTTTATTTATTCCTTTTTTTCTCCATCTGAAATTATTGAATTCAGATAATATGAATTTTTTACATCCATCACATTATTTCAGTGATTAGTTATATGCAAATATTTTGGTAAGTGAAAGCGAAATTGACACTAATCTGTAATGATAAATACCGTAAATAAATAGTTCAGTCTATTAAATAGGATTTCAACTGCCTACAACAAGCTCTTTAAATTTTCTATTAAAGCATTTAATTTATTTACCCTGTAATATATGGTGTACCATATATATCATAATGATTGCTGATTTGATGTTTATGAGATTCACTTGATTTACAGTCAAAACAAATTGGGTCAATATTATTTATTTATTTATTTATTATTATAACGTTTTTCTTAACTTCACTTGGCGTCTGTCTGTTCGCTCTGTTGACAAATTGAAATCGATTTTTCATCGACTTTTTATTGAGATAGAATTTTGAAAATTTTTATAGATATTTCAATGGATCCCTAGAAGGTATAGAAGAAATATTATTAAATTATAATTAATTAATTGTAATTAATTAGCGATTAATTACTTTTAGTAACTAACTGTATTGCTGCAATTAATTTTTTTTCAACGGATTTTGAAACATAAATATTGATTTCAGGATAGATTTTCATTTTGAACGTATTTAAAAATATTTCATAGCATTAAAATTAATGATGAAATCTTATTAATCAGTTGTACCGCCAATGAGGAGGGGTTTCGTCTCCTCAGATGGTATAGAAAAAATATCTTTTTTTTTATACATTGTATATGTCCCCGGTAGAAAGGAAACAAAGCAATAGAGAGAATAACCTTTTTTATGAAGACAATATATATATACATTTATAAAATCTCTTATTAATAAAAATTATTTATTTATAAAAATAATATAATAATTATTATTCAATAATTACATTTACTTAACATAAATGCATAAAATCAATTTTAGAACATTAATATATTTTTTTTGTTTTATTCAATTTGTAAATTTTCATATAACTTCATCACTTCATCTTTATTATTTATCTTGTTATATTAAATAAATTTATCATATTAAAATTGCACTAAAAAGAATAAAATAATATAAATATAAAATTTTTTTATAAAATAAATTCTCATTAATTAGTTGTTTTTGAAATACAAATGCGCCCCACGTTTTTCGTTGAATATGAAGCAATTCATCCATACACTTTGTCAGGCTTATAGAAAAATTATTTTATTCTTTTTAGTCCATATGAAAAACGTTATTTTATAAAATTTTTTTATATTTATATTATTTTTTCAAATGAACTTAATCACCGAAATTAATTAAATATATTAAACTTAAATTTCTTATTTATTTGTATTGAAAAAAACAACTAATAAATGTTACTTTGGAATATTATTAAAAATTATTTAAAATAGTTTAATTCGATTATATACAAATTTGTATAATATAGGTATGTCATTTTCATTAAAATATCACGTTCAGTTAATAATATATCTAAAATATTCCAAAAGATTCTTTTATTACATTTAAAATAAAATTTTAATAAATTTATTGAATTATTTATTACAAAGAAAAGGTTTTCTCCTGATTTCGGAAAACAAGTTCAGTGAAGGGCGTTAATTGAAGAAAAAAAATACTAAGAACTTCTAATCAAATTACCGAGAAGTGAAATGTTGAAATAAAGAGGTCAAATGTTGGTTGGAATCAACAGAATTAATTTTTATATAACATTGTCTAGAATATTCATTAGATAGAGAAAGTACCTAATTGATAATTTATTGTCTTGATTTATTTAATTTACTGTAAATTATATTACAAGTTATATTTGTAGACATTAAATTATCCACTTATTCCACATTCAACTGATTTTATAATTCTCATTTGAGAACAAAGCTATAGGTTCCTTAAAATGATTTTTTATTTATGAAAAATTAAATAAATACTATTAAAGTATCCATTTTTAAATTTAGTATAATATTATTAAATCGTTTTATTATAAATTTTTTAGTTAAATAAAATAGTCATAATTTTTTCCAAAAAAAAAAAAGGTTAATTTTTCAGGTAAACTCATTTTCGTGGATTTAGATAATACTTTACCAGTGGGTCCCTTTAGCAATTTAAAATTTAACTTTTCTTATGAAATTTTTCCTGGCATTTTATAGTTTTCGAGATAAAAATTATTCTAATTTGCATGTAAATCCATTGATATTTAGCTAGCATGTTTTATCCCTTTGGCTACCAGATGGCGCACTAATGTTCGGTTGGATTGGATTTATATATCCAAACCAAACTTAGAAAAAACCGAAAATTAGTGAATAAGCGAATAATTAGTGAATTAGTCAATAAAACATTACATAATGGTAATGGCACATTTCGACGTTCATAACTAATCTGTCAAACTTAAAAATATCTTTATTTTATTTTTTAGTAAATTAGGCAATATATTATTTTATGAGAGAAGAGTTTCATTTTCAAAAAAAGATTGTGGAAAGTCCCAGGAAGAGCGTTTCATCCAGAAATTTGTAGAAGGAATATTGAAAGAAAGAGTGAGAAAAAAAGAGAAAGGGAGAGAGAGAAAAAAAGGAAAAGTATATATAAAGGGATGTGCCTTTTAGACTTTTCTTTTTCAAAAAAATGAAATCTTAAGTTAGAAGGCGGTTTTCTCGGTTGCACACGCAGAATAACGCATTTGGGGCCTTCACGAGCCAATCAATATCCGGCCCAAGGGGCGAGGCGGTTAAGGGCTTATTCGATAAGGGTTGAGGGGAATAGATTAATATATATATATATATATATATAAAGTACAAATTTTTCATTTATAATTAAGTATAATAGAAGTACATGAGAAGATAATAATAAAAATAATAAAAGGGGTTAAACATCAGCACAGTCTTCAAAAATTCCTCTTACCCCTTCTCTTCCCTCTTTCAATATTCTATAATATGTTTATTGTAAGAGATGTTGCTGCTTTTGGATATTCAAATCTAAATCAATTCAATTTCAACTTGTGTTTCAAAGCAGTTTCAGCTTAAATATAAAATTAAGATAGGGAGAGAGGGAAACGAAAGGGAATTCAATAATTTTCACCATGGGGTGGTTTAAATTAAATTTATGACACCTGGAAAGCGAATGAATGGAACTCATTGGCCCACCTGATTTGGATGGGTTGTTAACAAATAGAATCTGCTAATGCTAGTTAAGTTAAAGGATGTTGTATTCCTTAAAAAGAGCCTATATTTCGATGAATTAGACTTATCAAATGTATAATATATATTCAGTTAATTAAGACATTATTTTATTAAAAATAAAAGAAATTATTTGTAGTTTTAGAGTGATGTAAATAAACACAAAGAGAGTATTGTTTTCCACCTTGTGATTATATTTAGAGAACAAAGTAATATTAAATTTATTGAAGAATTATTTAATGAAGAATATAAATATATATAATATAAATATAAAAATTTTTTTATAAAATAACGTTTTTTCAATGGATTAAAAAGAATAAAATAATTTTTCAATAAGCCTGACAAAGTTTATGGATAAATTGCTTCATATTCAACTAAAAACGTTGGGCGCATTTAGTTTTATTTATTTATATGAACAATCAAGGCAAATTTTTGTAATACTAAAAATTTTATTAAACACATAAACTGACAAATTTTTTTATCATGCAATAAAATTGATGGTTTAAGAGCTAAGAAATTAATATTTTATTAAAAATTCTAGGTATGTCTTTCTGATTTTGAAAAGTCTATAATAAATTTATCAAATTGTAGTGAGTTTTTGGGATTTTGTTGTTTCTATATGTCTCATTTTGTTTTGTTTTTTTTAATAAAAATAATTAATAACAGGTGTGATCAAATGTCAATTTATTTCCAAATTATAATAAAATTATCACTGTATGCTCTTTTCTGAACGAAAATTCGTTGATACATCTGGGATTCAAGGAATAAAAATATATTAATAAGACCAATGGAACTTCATTAAGACTAAATAAGCTGGAGTGTCTCCACTCGACTAAATCGCAATTTGAATTGGATTAAATAAAATATATTATGTTTAAATTAAAATTAATAAATTATATTTATTAGACCAGCGCGTGTTTGGCTTTTTGTTGATGGCACCACGCCACGTGCTGGCGCGTGATTTGCAGTGATAAAAAATTAATTCCGGTACTTTCAGCGATTCATTCAAGATGCAATTCTATATATAGCAGTTTTATACAATTTTTAATCATATGAAAAACTATCAAACATATATCTTTATCTTTACGGTCATTTTAGAGGAAAAAAAAATGAAAACGTGGTAGACAATGACCCACTTCCGGTTGAACTATATTTCTCGATTTTATATCGATGTCGAGATTTTGATGTTTTTATACGTTTTGAAAGTTCCTGAATCATTTTCACTAAGGTTGAGAAAAATGTCTCTCACTCTCTCTCTCTCTCTGTGTTTAGACAAGTGTATGTAGACAAGATTACTCAAAAACGGTTTGAGCTAGAATCATGAAATTTGGTATTTGGTATATAGTATTATTCAAAATTCGTAGTTTTCTATCAACTTTTGAGAAATGTACTTCAACCGGAAGAGGGTTATTACCTACAACGTTTTGATTTTTTTTCCTCTAAAGTGATCGTAAAAATAAAGTTATATGTTTGATAGTTTTTCACATGATTAAAATTGTATAAAACTGCTTTATATAGAATTTCAGCTTGATTGGATCGCTGAAAGTACAGGATTTAATTTTTTAACAAGTTGACTGGCGCCGACACGTGACGTGGTGCTATCAACAAAGAGCCAAACATGCGCTGGTTTAATAAATATTATTTATTAATTTTAATTTATAATTAATTAAATTTAATTTAAATATAATATATATTAATTATTTCAATACAAATTTGCGAGATAGTCGAGTGGAGACACTCCAGCTTTGTTAATAGGGTTTTTATCTGTATTTTTAGTGAATTTGAAATATGCATATTTTTTGAGTTAATCATATAACTTTAATTAACCTATATAAAAATAAAAAGTAAAATGTAACTTCTGGATGTTAAATAGTGCTAATCAAGCTCGTTAACACCTAAGCGAAGTAGAGGTGTTGTATGATCAATATCGCTACTACTTATTTCAAGCAACTTCCAAATTTTGATCAAGTAGGATAGGCCTCATTTCTATAGACCCCATGCCAGGGACTTAACGTTCGTGAAAGGCAAGCGTTTTCCTTCCCATATTCGGGAAGCAGAAGAGCAGAAGAGGTTGATATATATATATATATAAATAAAATTTTTATTATTATTATTATAATTAATAATAATATATTATTGAGATTGGTTGAATTGTGAATAACTCAACTGTTCAAATTAAGTATAAAAAATATTTATTAATCAATCAATCGGGCCCACGGTCATTTTTATAGATGATTGTCTGATGAAGATCAATACTCTCCACGTGTATTCGGATTTAGTGGATGTTGTCCTTTAAGTCCCCCAGCAATAGAAGAGGAAATCAACTTGGTTGCTCCTCCCACTTTTAACGCTTTCCACCTACACTTATCAGTTTTGTCTTTGATGGTGTGTTTTCAAGATATTAAGACACGTGGATAAATTTTTTTATTTAAAGTATAAAATAAGAAAATAATTTTTCACATTATAAAGAAAAATTCAGGTTAGGGAAATTTAACCTAAAAAGTAAATAAATCTCTATATAAATCTAATATCTATATATATATAAAAAGGTTTTTCTCTGAACATTGCTCAGAATTTAAAATTTTTTTGCATATTTTGGCGTTTCATGACCTCTAGAATCCAAAAGTGACTTTAGAATTTTTCATGTCTGTCTGTCCGGAAAATAAGGATGTATAGACTCAAAATTGACTGAAACGATTTCAATGAAATTACATTACAATATTCTTATATACCTCTATGGTAACATAGACTATAAATTTTATTAATATCTAATCAATAACCTCAGAAATTAATTTATTAAAGTTTATATATAATTCTCAGTGTTGTTCATTCAAGAGTCTGGCATAGCCCACTGACCGGCGGACTCATTTTACACAATGTATATAAATTTCTCTAGCGATTCCCAATCAAAGAATTATTATAATATTTAACTTTTTATTTTAAATTCTTATATTCAAATATCATTTCAATTAAATAATTTATTCGAAAAGTTCTCATTTTAATTAATTTAATAAAATATTTAGATCATATTTAACTTAATTTTTATTTATTCTTTCTATATATTTAAATATTTCTTCTTTTCTTTTAAGGGAGGGAATTAACTATGATCTAAAAAAATTAATAAATAAATTTAATAATAAAAAAAACAAATAAATCAATTAATTTAAATTAATAATATTAATGAATGTATATATTGTTAATTTATCTATAGTTTTATCTATAGTTTTATACCGTTAATTTTTATAAATTGTCTCAAGTCTCTAACTTTGCATTTTCTCAAATTTCATTATAATTAAAAATATTCAATCAAAATCAAGCAATGAAAATAAAATCTCAAAATGACGTAAGAGAGATGGGAGAGGATAGGAGTTAGATGAATGTGGCTCTGGATAGGGACACTTGGAGAAATGTGGTTGTAGCGGCCAAGAACTTTCGAGTACCGTTGAGCCACATAGATAGATATACATATACAATAATAATATATTATATAATTAATTTATTGATTAAATTAAAATATATTTTAAACAAGAAGACAAAAAGAAATGAATGTTTTATGTTATATACTGATTGAAACAAAATGGATGAAAACCTTTTACTACTTTCAACAAATACTATGTACCACTCGGGGGTACAGGAGGCGGAGCCGTCGTCTAGATGTGAAGAACGCCTAAGGCGCTCTGAGCAGCTAGTTTTAAATAAATTAAATTTTTTTATTCACACACATTTAAATCAGTGGCTCTCATTTTTTTATAAATTGTGAACTCTTTTACTCTTATTATTTATTTTTAACAGAACCCAGAACGAAATATTGTTAAAGCATTAGAAATATATATAGATATATAAATTATTTATATATTTAAAAATTTTTTAGTAATTAAAAAACAGATATTAATTTATAAAATTATTAACATAAATAAACATGAACAAAAAATTGAAACAAAACAAAAATTAATAAAAATAGTCAACAAAAATATTTCTTCAGTATAGAGAGCTTCCATGGTATCAAAAATAAGATAACCAAGAAATGGAAAGGGAAACCCATCTTCTTAAATATAAAAAAGAATAAAAAAAAATGATTCCTCAAATCTATTAAATTATTATGACTTATAAAAAGATAAGTTTTTTCAGATTTTAATTTGAAGAGACTTGCTTCGGTAGCAAAATCATTTTTAATGTTAAAAAAATTCTATTAAAGATTTAGTGAATAATATAAAATTTTATTTGCATGTGCAGTCGGATAAAATGCAAATGCAAAAGAGTATTTTATTATTTACTTAGATAAAATTATTGCCAAGGTATTTATAAATGTTTATAATTTAATATCAATTAATAAATTTTTTACATAATACTTTTCTTATTTTTTACCGACCGACGATAGTAAGGGAGGTATTGTTTTCACACCAAATTTCACATGTGGAGATTTTTACATATCTCCACGAATCATGCATTTTCTTAACAGAAAAAAGTATTTTTAGCATGATGTCTGTCCGTCCGTCTGTCCGTCTGTCCGTCTGTCCGTCCGTATAGATGTGTACAGCCTGAACGGCTCAACCGATTTTGATGAAATTTGGTATATTTACTTAATGCATCAGTGGGATGAATTGATCAACTTTTGGTGCAATTCCGGAAACCGGAAGTGGTAGTATTAGCAATCGACGATAGGAAGGGAAGGGTTATTTTCACACCAAATTTCACATGAGGAGATTTTTTTATATATCACCACGAATCATGCACTTTGTATTGGTTTTATCCTCGAGAAAAATCATATTTATTAGTTTTTTCTTGATTTAAAATTATATGACGTCATCCAGCCATTCATGACGTCACAGCCTAGTCTTACATATATATTATAAATAAAATAAAATTAAAAATATTTATGTTATATTTCTGTTTTTTATTACATTAATAGATATATTAAAATTATTTGAAATTGTTTCTGTAGCTGGAAATTAATTTTTCAAACCGTCGGTCGGTTCGGACCTGGCCACAGGTCAACTTATTATCTTTTCCTAGTGTTCATAGAAATTGGTATGTTAGGTTTGGAAAAGGCCAGATGGTTGAAAGTGAAAAGATTTCCTTATACTATTTCCATTCCATTTGTCATGGGGTCATTCAAAGTAATCAGTTCAATATAAATTTTTTTCACACAGATTTTTCTAAATTTCTATATCTTATATATATATATAAGGTTTTTGTTCAGAATTTAATATTGCATATATTTGCGTTTCATAACCTCTAGAATCCAAAAGCAAAATGAATATTTTTTCTAAATCTCTCATAATAGCTTATTACAATAATAATAATAATAATTATTATTATTACTATTGATGGAATGATTAAATTTCAAGTAAAACACACATTGTTTTCTGAAATTAAAAATATACCTATAAATTAATGTTTAAATAATTGATTTTTAATGTTTTTTTATTAATACATATTAATTAATATATTATTAATTTTTATATTCAAAATAATTTATTAAAATAATATTTCTACTTAAAGTTATAGAAGAGAAGAGAAGTTTTTTTTTTAATTTTTTATTATGATTACCCTTTGTAAAATGAGAATAATTTAATTGAAATCAGAATGTATCTAGTAGATATATTTATTAAGCATTAAGTCACATCCTCGTAGTACCGGGTTTAAGTCCCAGGCCTGGCAGGAATATTTCACTAACTGGGGTCTATGCGACCAGCGTCAGGGATCAAAATATGAGAAGCTACTTGATAAAAAGTAGCGCCTCCGACCAAAAAAATCAAGATAAAGTTTGATAGGGCTTTGAGGAATTTGAAACAAGTTTACTCTCTCTATTTTAAATATCTCTCTTGTTGTCTTTTTAAAATCAATATTTGCAATATAAATATATATGACTATAATTTAGAATACAAATATGATTCTATGGTCATCCCACGCGACATGTCAAATAATCATATTTTTTCCAGCACACTAAATTTTAAATGTTGCTTTTATTGAATAAATTAATGGTCTGTATGTTTTCGAATGTAGACTTAGATATAATGCATAAAAAATAATTAGTAAGACGAATATATATTATAAAATTTGTTAAATTAATGAGCAAGAAATAAATAATATATCATAGTGATTTACAAGATCGCTTAGAACTTTACTTATTGGTATAAAAATTAATATTAAAACATATTTTAATATATTTTCTAAATTTCAATTACAGACATTTTTCGGGATGGAGATATATATATATATATATATATATATATATATATATATATAAATACATTATGATAAATTTGGTAGTCATGTTTGATATTTTATTTAATTGTTTAAATTTAATTTGTTTACTTTGTTATTTATTTTATATTAGAATAATTAATTATCAACTATATATATAAGTAAGTTATTATTTTCCAAGTATTACTCAATTATTTAGTATTTTTAGGTAAGGTAATGGCACCAATAGATGACATTTTAAGCGCTCTTGTCGCTATTTTCTTTTATAAAACTGAAACTATACGTCTCACAAAAAATCTTTTGGTTATTATAAAGCATATCTTACCTTTTATCACCAGGATAAATATTTTAAACTTTTATGAGTTTAAGAGGAAATATAATTTTTTTTCAAAGTAATCAAATGGCACCTATACATGACACCAAAAATTTTGGTGGAACCTAATGATGACAATTATGGAACCCAAAGATGACATCTACTTTTTTTCACTTCGCTTGCTCTCTTTATCTTCAACTTATTTATTTACAAAGTAAAACATCTTTCCAACACCTTGGTGCTGCTTTAACTTTAGTTATAATAAAAAAATCAGGTTTCATATAATGATACATTAGATATATTTATTGTGATTGATTTTATTTTTAGCTGATTATTATAATAAAATAAAAAATTGATTTTAAACAAATCTTTTTTTAATTATGCATTTTTATTTATACATTGGGAAAAGAGTAATTTAAAAAAATTTTCAAAAAAATAGTGTTTGAAGTTTTCTGACAATGAAAAACCTAAAGATAAAACACAGTGTCACCTTTATTCAGACATGCAACTTGGTTGAATTATATAAAATTATCTCCTCTTTATAGCTATTAATATAATAGACAATTTTTTTAAAAACCTACTTATAGCTGACATTGCTGTCATCTATAGGGGCAGCATGGCTGAGTGGGTAGAGTACTAGATTTCTACACAGGAAGCCTGAGTTCGAATCCCAGCATAGAACTCAAGATTATATATTTATTTAATAATTAATAAATAAATAAATAAATAATAAATAAATATAAAAATTTAATTCAATTTAACATCGGCTGACCGAAGAAGGCAAGGGGAAACCACTTCGGTCAAATTTTCCCATGAACACCCTATGACTCCTGTGGAGTTATTAGGGCCACGACACTTCCGCTAGGAAGTTATCGACAACGAAGAAGAAGAAGAATAGGAAAAACAATTTTTAGGGGCACCTATAGATGACAAGGTTGATAAAAAAGATATTTTTAAAAATTAGGTGTTTAAATTGAAGTGATTTATATCTATATTAAGTCTATTTTATAATGTAGTTATTAAATTCTTGATAAATATGAAAATAAAAATATAAAATACTAATTAAGAACATTAGTTAGCTTAAGGTTATCTTTAAGATTTGTTGAAAAAATCAATTGTTGACGATCCGGTCTGCTTTACAAGTTAAAAGAAAAAAATTAGGGCGACTTATTGTATTGTTGTAGGATATCTCAGGTGGTGGAAAAACAAAACTATTATTTAAAAAAAAAATTCCGCGTATGTTTTAAAATTTGCTTATTTTTTTAGTTTAAATTCAAAAGTGTCATCTATAGGTGCCATTACCTTAAGCATTATATATTTTTAATTAATGTAAACTTCTAAATAATGTTTTATATTAATATTTTTAGATTTAGATTGTTTAGATCAATGGTGCGCAACCTCTCTTCATTTGCGCCCCCCATTTTTTTGAAAAAATTTGTCGCGACCTCTGAGTAGATAATAGAGGTTTTGTTTTAATCGTCAACGTAGTTAAAATGAAACTATTTCTGAAATTTCCATTTATTAGAGGATTTTTTTATCTTATATATAAAATTCTCGTGTCACAAAACTTTGACAGAATACTCCTCCGAAACGGCTGGACCGATTCTTATGAAATTTTTTATGTATATTCAGTAGGTCTCAGGGCATGTTAGACTTCCTTTAGAAAACCGCTAATTGTGTCCAGGAGATGCTAATTAATTAAAGATAGTTTAGTTACCATACTAGATCATAGAGGCGCTGGTGGCGAAAATTTGACATGTATATAAATTCTAATAGAAGACTTGCAAACAAAAGCGGTTCCTGGCCGAGCGAGCTAGCGCGTCTTCTTATGACTTTGCACCCTGAGTTCGAAACTTGCAAAGGCACATTTTTTTCTTTAAGTATTATATATTTTTTTTAAAAATTTATTAATTTTTATTATTTTAATATTTTATTAAATTAAATTTTATTATTAAATTTTATTTTATTAAAATAAATTTTATTTTATTAAATTATAATATTAAATTTTATTTTATTAAATTAATAATTATGTCAATTAATTTTTTCTGCATAAATAAACATATATAAAAAACTATATAAAATTTGAATTTTCATTCATTCATTTAAAATGATATTAAAATATTCCTTTGAAATATAATAAATAATTAAATTAATCCCTACTAGGGCCTCGGGGGGGGGGGGGGGGGGTAACTTTCTCTTCTTGGAAAAACCCATATTGCCATCCCCAGCTCGACTATCTATATATATAAATAAGTTGACCTGTGGCCAGGTCCGAACCGACCGACGGTTTGAAATAAATTAATTTCCAGCTACAGAAACAATTTCAAATAATTTTAATATATCTATTAATGTAATAAAAAACAGATATGGATACATAAATAATAAATATAAACGTTTTTAATTTTATTTTATTTATAATATATATGCAAGACCAGGCTGTGACGTCATGCATGGCTGGATGACGTCATATAATTTTAAATCAAGAAAAAACTAATAAATATGATTTTTTTCGAGGATAAAACCAATACAAAATGCATGATTCGTGGTGATATATAAAAAAATCTCCTTTGGTGTGAAAATAACCCTTTCCTTCCTATCGTCGATCGCTAATACTACCACTTCCGGTTTCCGGAATTGCTCCAAAAGTTGATCAATTCATCCTACTGATATATTAAGTAAATATACCAAATTTCATCAAAATCCGTTGAGCCGTTCAGGCTGTACACATCTATACGGACGGACAGACGGACAGACATCATGCTAAAAATACTTTTTTCTGTTTAGAAAATGCATGATTCGTGGAGATATGTAAAAATCTCCACATGTGAAATTTGGTGTGAAAACAATACCTCCCTTACTATCGTCGGTCGGTAAAAAGGTTTTTGTCTGCATATTGCTCAGAATTTAAAAATTATTATAATATTTCACTTTTTATTTTAAATTCTAATATTTAAATATCAATTAAATTAAATAATTTATTCTAAAAGTTGTCATTTAAATTTATTTAATAAAATATTTAGATCATATTTAACTTAATTTTTATTTATTCTTTCTATATAATTGAATATTTCTTCTTTTCTATTTGAAAGTGAAAGCTTAAAAAACTGATTATATTATTTTTAAACTTTTATGAATACAAAAATATTTTCAAAACTTCAATTAAAATGACTAAATTATATTATTTTTGTTTTTGTTTCAATTATTAATTACAACTATATTTTAAATGCAAAAATGATTTCTTGGTTATATAAAATTAAAATATGATTTTTTAGACAAATGATATAAACGAGATGTTTTAAATTTATGTCTTTTTTATATTGAGTATTTTTTTTTTAAATTAAAATTTGTTTTAAATCAAAATTATTGTTTTCTATTATATTTTTTTATTAATAGGCTTCTTTTTTTATTTTTAATTTTTAATAAATTCTCTTTTTTGATATGATATTAATAAAAAATAATATTCAATTGTATATAAAATTAAAAAATTAGAATATTTGAATTTTTTTAAATTTTAACACATGTAATTAATCATATGGATAACGAATGGAACATTTTGAAAATCAAGTTGGTATTAAATTCAGAAAAAAATACTGATATATAGAATATAATAGACCATTCGAATATAATTTAAAACTATTTATCTCCTTTTATTTTAAATTTAAAAAAAACGGAGTGTTAAGAAATTAAGATGCCTGGATAGGCAAATGGACTGGAAGAGGAGGCAATTTATAATTTTATTCTAATTCAGATTGAAATTAATAGTGATAAGAAAAAATATTTAGTAACAAAATCTTAATATACAAAATGTAGAATTTGAATATGTAGAAAAATTGAATGTAATCAGGAAGGATAATAATATTTGAGAAGAATTTAAATCGAGGTTGAAATCGGGAAACGCCTGTTATCATGCAGTAAAGAGGCTTATCTCATCAAAATTATTATCAAAAGGAATCAAAATTAAAATATATAAACCAATTATTTTGCCTTTTGTATTATATTGGTGGGACGCATGGTCTATGACCCTGGGAGATGAGAGTAGATTCAGAGTATTCTTTCCAGCATTTATTGGCCAAAGAAAGATGAGGTCACCGGGGAATGGAGGAGACTGCATAACGATTAATTGAATGACCTCTATGCATCTTCAGAAATAGTTAGGGTTATAAAAGCGAAAAAGCTGCGATAGGCAGGGGACGTGGCTAGAAATGGAGAGGAAAAAGATATTGGATTGGAAAACGGTGCGGAGACCGATTGGAAAACGTCCGCCTGGAAGACCAAGGACGCGTAGGAAGGGACGTAAGAGAGATGGGACAAGGGCTCAGGATAGGGACACTTGGAGAAATGTGGTTGCTGCGGCCAAGAACTTTCGAGTTCCTTAGAGTCACAGAGATAGATAGATATAACATATACAATAATAATATATATAATTAATTTACTGATTAAATTAAAATATATTTTAAATAAGAACACAAAAAGAAATGAATGTTTTATGTAATATACTGATTGAAACAAAATGGATGAAAACCTTTTACTACTCTTAACCAAATACTATGTATCACTCGGGGGGGGGGGGGGGTACAGGGGGCGGAGCCCCCGTCTAGGTGCGGAGAGCGCCGAAGGCGCTCGGGGCAGCTAGTTGTTATATAAAGTTCTTTAAATTTGGCGACCCTGAAAATTTTTCTAGCGACCCGTCTGGGTTGCCCACCACTGGTTTAGGTTACTCGAATATTGGTTGGCCTTTACATATATACGAGGGTGTATCAAATGAAAACCTTAAAACTACTATAAATGATTTATTTTGAAAACTAAGTAAAACTAACATAATTTTTCAACATAGTCTCCTTGACGCTTTGGAAGTGCATGAATACCACGTTTGAAGAATTCTTTTGGACGCGCCTGTAACCATTCGTGCGGTTTTCACTTCTTCATCACTTTCGAAATACTTGCCATCGCAATTAATAATATAATAATAGTATAATAGTATAATAATATAATAAAATATATAATAATAATAATCGTACTTTTAAAAGGTTTTCATTTGATACACCCTCGTATATATAGTATATGCATCAAGTTCAATACCATCCCACTGTAACTTTGTCTGTCTCTCTATTTCTCTGTCACAATTATTACTGAAATTACTCTATCCCTATTATACTACTATAATTTTATTAATGTTTTCTTTTATAATTATATTTTAATATTAATTGATAAATATTCTAGTCACTTGATAAATGAATTAAATATATAACAATTAACGAAAACGAAATTTGTAAAATCTATCTATCTATCTCTGTGACACTACAGAACTCGCAACCACATTTCTCCAAGTATCCCTATCCCGAGCTATAAACATCCAACTCCTCTCCCATCTCTCTCGCGTACCTTCCTACATTTCCCGCCTACCCTGTCCTTGGTTTTCCAATGAACTTCCCACAAATATATTTTTCTGTCCTGTCCATCATAACATTTTCAATTTTATGGCCCTAAATATGCCTGAAGATACATAAAGATTATGCAATTCCTCGTTATGTAGTTTCCGCCATCCCCCCCCCCCCCCCAATAAATGATGCGAAGAATTATTTTCTCAAATACTCTAAACCTACTCTCCTCTCTCAAGGTCATAGACTCACACTCATATAATTCTAAAATTTGTAAAAATTGTTTGTCAAATTCAAATAGTATTTGTAAAATATTCATTTTCTTCATTAAAATAATTGACTATTCGGTTTCACTTTTCTTGATTCTTTCTTCAATATTTAACTTTTAAAATTTTTTTTTAAAAAATATGAATTTCAATTAATTTGAGGATGACGGTTCAAAGCTCATCAAGTTCATATAAATGTATAATATAATATTTAATATAATGTAATCAAAATAAATATATCTAATATGGGCTTAGGTACTAAAATAATGAAAATTTTTTTTTTCAATTCCATTCATGTCCGTCTCAATTTAAATGTTTTTAAAATATTCTGAAAACACATATTACCTTCACTGTATATTCAATAAAAGATTTTATTACTCATTACCCCCTATCAATTATTAATAATTTTATTGGTATATAAAATAAATTTAATATATTAATATATATATTAATATTTTATTTTATTTATATATATTTTTTTGAAAGAAATGTGTATTGTTTACACTCATAAACTTTTTATTCTACTTAATCTAACACAAAGAATACTAAAAATAACATTTCTATCTTTGTTTAGTGGTTAACTTCATGCTATTTAAATTTATTTGAACTATTATCAGTACTTGAACTGATAATAATAATTTGAGCGTCAATATAAAAAAGTTAAATTTAAAGTCATTTAAATGATAATAAAATAAATTAGTCTCTTTAATTAGTCTTTAATGAATAAAATGTTTAAAATAATTTGAATAAATACAATATATGTATCAATATAATCAATGAGTTTATGGAAGTTAAACTCAATGATCAGATGAATTTGATGAGCCCACAAAATTTGACAATTTTATTCTTATTAGGTTAATACGCGAGGGTCATAACAGTGGTGGGTTTGTTGTGCTCAGTGTCAACGATTTATAGCCCTGGACGAAGAGTATGAGGTTCAACCAAGTTAAATACAATCGTAAGCCTGTCTATTATTAGTCGACATTGATTCAGGGTGGCAATGACCTCCCTTACATGCAATCACAGTTCAGATTCCTACCGATTAACCTGTCCTTTCAAAAAGATATTTCAAAAGTATTAGAAATTTTAAATACATTTTATTATAATAATTAAAAATATTAATTTCTATTTTTATTTTCGGCTAATTTAATTGATATTTTTTTAATCTCTACATTAGATAAAAATGATTAAAATAAAGATAAAATTTTAAATATTATATAGATTTATTTTTTATTCATTATTTTGTACATACACCGAACAGCACCAAGGAACACAGGATTAATATTTTCACCCCATTCAAAAATAAAATTATATCTTATATAATTATTCTAGCAAAAATTGTATATATATATTTGTATTTATATTTGTATATTTTTGAGATATTAAACCGCTTGATGGATTTTTTTGACATTCACACGATAGATAATATTTATAAAGAAAAATCGATCTGTATTGGTTTCAGCCTCGAGAAAAATCAATTTTATTAGTATTTTCTAAATTTACAACAGTAAATTTATATGACGTCAGCAATTATGTCATCCATATTGAAATTTACCTCTTGCTATTCTTTTTTAATTGATATTGATTGTATTAATATTTTTTTATGTTTAAAATATTTTACTTAATTTCTCAATAAAATTAAAAATATTTATTTTAATAATATTTTAGAATCAAATTATGAAATATATTTATTAATATATCTCACCAAAAAAATCTAAAGTTTATCTTATTGGTCTTGCAATCATTGTAAGTATAATTGTTCTTTTATTCATTAATTTTTAGTAGTTATTTATTTTTTAATATTTTTTACTAAAATATTGTTTAATATTTATCAATATTATTTATTATAATTTCATTAAAACCCCAAGTTCCATTCATTCTAATTAGATTGCTGCAATGATGTAACATTTTATAAATGTAATAAATAATTAAAGAATTGTACATCAATATTTCTAAAAGGTCGAGCGATAGCTCGGTGTTCCGGGTACTTTATAATTAAACCAAAAAAATATTTAATTTTTATTTTAGATTAGTTTGTTATTATTTATCATCGACATAAATTTTACTATGAATACTATAATTTATTTATAATAATATAAATGCTGTCTGCGCCCTTTTGGGGACGTCGATCCCTTGCCCCTCAACTTATGGTCCAGCACAGACAGACAGTCCATTTGTTCATAAAATTTAAATTTTTTAAGTGAATAATACAAAATATACAACCCAACCGAGAAATCAAATTTTCTTATAAACGTATACTTAAATAAAATAACTTTATTAGCTTTATTTATTCGCTGATTTTTAATATATATTTTACATATTTTATTTTGATCGAAAAATTAATTTAAATGTTATTTCTGACGACGGGTATTTTTATTTGATTTTTTTTTTTTTTTGATGATTTTTTTAACATGAATCAACTTTCTTGGACCCAATAGACTCATATTTTTCAAATCTCCAGGGATCATTCAGAAAGCTCCAGATCAATGACTAATCCATTAATCCTTTTAAAATAAAATCCCATTTTTAATTTATTATAAATTAATAATAATAATAATAATAATAAAAAATAAAATAAATCTTCAATTTCATATATCAATCTTATTTATTATTATATGATAAGAGTTTATTATTATATATATGTCATAAAATCGTTCTACAAGACGTATTAAATTAAATATCTGTCACTTACGAGAGAAAAATAACCTTCTCTATTGATTTCGTGTAAGATGATGGCGATAAGACAGGGGCAGATGGAGGGTGAAAGAAAGAGAAGGATGAGAGAGGGGGAGGGCAGTATCTTAAAATATATATAAATATAATATTACTAAATGGTTGTTTATATTAGATAATATTTAATTGCAAGAAAACGTTTATTGAATTTAAAAGGGCAGATATAAATGGTGGGAGATTGATTTATATATCCTCCAGATAGAAGGTAAATAAATATATCATTTCCATGATCGACGTATCGATTATTTATCATTCACAATTTAAAATAAAATAACAAAAACATAAAAGAATGAAAGGTTTCGGATAAAATTCACTTGTTGAACGAATTGGCTTCGATCGTTAAGAAATGATTGTTTTTTTTTTGTTTTTCTGTTAGAAAACATCAATCTTCAATTGGAAACAAATTTTTGCTTTTCATTTCTATAAATAAATAGATCGTGAATAATACAGATTTCTTTACTTCTTTTTTAGTATTTACTAAAATCTTAATTTTACCAATCCTCGTAAATCGTTCTATTTTAGATTTTACAATTCTTTGTTTGGAAATGCATATTTCTATCTCTGTGGCTGTACAGAACTCGAAAGTTTTTGACAACAGAAACCACATTTCTCCAATTGTTCCTATCCTGATCTATAACCATCTAACTCCTGTCCCATCTTGCTCACGTCCCTTCCTACATTGTCCACCCACCGCGTCCTTGGTCTTCCAAGCGGACGTTTTCCAATTGGTGTTCCCACCAATATATTTTTCGCCATTCTTTCCTCTCCCATTCTAAGCACGTGCCCTGCCCATCACAACCTTCTCATTTTATGGCCTTAACTATGTCTGGAGATGCATAGAGGTCATGCAATTTTTCGTTATTCAGTCTCTACCATTACCCGGTTATCGGATCTTTCTTTGACCCATAAATGTTGCGAAGAATCCTTTTCTTAGATTATCTCTAAATCTACTCTCGTCTTCTAGGATAATGCCTCACACACATATAATTTTAACAAAAATAATTTATTTATTATCTCTGTTCGGAGATTGAACTTTTGACAATGAAGTTCTTGACTTCTAAATTTCTTCAACCATCTTATGAACTCAATACAACCTCCTTTAGACTCCATCACAGACCATCTAACAGACTGCTAAACTCTATTGTTCTCGATGAAACAAAGTTTTTGGCGCCACCGTGCGAATCCTGGCAGTAACTAATTGAAAAAAAATCGGACTTTGCAAAGACCAAACACATACACACAAGCCCGATTTTTTTATATTTTCGAATCCCAGCATAACCAGATGGCGCCAAAAACTTTGTTTCACGGAGAACAATAGAGTTTATGGAGCCTGGACTCTATCTTTAGAAATGCATAGAGATCAGGCAATTTTGCTTTATTTAATCTTCTCCATTCTTTATTTGTATTTATATTTCTCATTTTTTAAAGGCATGAATACTACTAAAAATCTCTTTATAAAACATAAAAATAAATATTTGAATAAATCAATTTTTCTATCAGATAAAGAAGCCGTGCTGATATTATTAAATAACTTATTTTAAAATTTTTTTTTTTTTAAATTTTAATATTATGAAAATTGTTATTAATATTTAACTCTCTCCAAAAAATAAATTTTAAAATTGAATATAATACATACATATATTCGAAGAGTAGAATCAGGGGCGTATATAGAAAATATTTTATTTTTTTTCAATGGTTAAGGGGAAAGAATAATGATGAATTCAAAAACAAAAGAAAAAAATTAGGTTTCTTTTGTGATTTATAATATTTCTTTCTATTTTATTTATTTAAGAATATTGAAATTACTTCAATTGATTAAAAATATTATATTATATTAATTTTTCATACTAGTTAATATATAGGGCCTTGACTTCTCCTCATATATGCCCTTGAGTAGTCTAGACTTTTAATAAAGTAAATACAAAATTTAATATTTTTTTGAAGTTACGATTATTTATATAGTTGCATTTATAAATATATACATTAAAATAATTAAATTATCTTATAATTTTAAATAAAAATTATGTTTATTTTATACTAAATTTATTAAAAATAAATCTGTTTTTTTTTCTTTTTACTTACATTAATGTAATCGTTTTTAATTAAATAAATAAATATATTTCGTTAGAAAAGGATATGGCCACTCTATGATGAAGCGTGTGTACCGGCGGATGAGGTTGTCCTCGCTGAGGATGAAGAGCGAGGAGGGCCCCTTTTGGCCGGGGGGTGCGTGCTGGGGGTGGGGTCCCATAGCGCTCTGGCCGGGGCCGACTCCAGGCGAACAGTCACGAGCAGACCGCTGCTGGAGTGCCGCCTCCTGCGCTGCCGCCAACCTGGATCAAAAAACAATAATGTTTTTTTAGTATAAATGATGTTGTGTGATTAGACAAATATTAAAATTAAAGGAATCTAAATTCTATTGGAAATAATGATTGATATTTTATTTCACAATTCAATTTCAATGAAAGGGACTAAGATTGAAAGATCAATATCTTAGTGAAGTCATCATTCGAAATTCCAATTTTAGTTTTACTTTTGTTTTAGTTTTTCTAAATCGTCAATTTACTTTTTAGGCGTAGTTTTATTTAAAAACAATATATTCCAATTTGTTTTAATAACTTTCTTTGTAAGGTCTTTCGTTTAAAATCAAAATTAGGTGTAGTTTTTACTATCTCGCCAGTATTGTGATCACGAAAATATTCGATGTCGAGATGTTGATTTTTGTATACGTTTTTAAGGTCCCCGTTTTTGTCCCCGTTTTTAAGGCTGAGAAAAATGTCTCTTTCTCTCTCTGTGTGTGTTTGTGTTTGTTTGATTACACAAAAATGGTTTGAGCTAGAATAATGAAATTTGATACACGGGCATTATTCAAAATTCGTAGTTTCTATCAACTTTTGAGAAATGTAGTTCTTTCGTTTTCATTTTTTTCCTCTAAAATGACCGTAAAAATAAAGATATATGTTTGATAGTTTTTGATTAAAAATTGTATAAAACTGCTATATATAGAATCGCTGAAAGTACCGAAATTAATTTTTTAATTTTTATAACACGTTGACTGCGAAGCACGCGCCAGCACGTGAGGTGGTGCCATCAACAAAGAGCCAAACACGCGCTGTTTTAATAAATATTATTTATTCATTTTAATTTATAATTTAATTTAATTTAAATATAATATATGTTATTTAATCCAATTCAAATATGCGAGATAGTCTAGATATTTTTTAGAGACATATTGAATTATAAGATAGTATAATGTAAGTAAATAGTTACTATCAGTGTATGTTGAGATCCACTTTTTCATTTTATGGACCTCCAAATTTTTTTTTAGCCGACGTAGACCCCTTGTAGGTTGTCATAGACTCCTGGAGGGCGATATAGACCACTTTGGGAATCACTGATCTACTTCTTCTAATTTAACTTTAGATAGGGCAGGATTTACGTGTTAGAGCCGACTAGGCACTAGTATTGTGGCGCCTTTCCCCTCGAACAACACTCACGATCCTACGATAACAGTTTCGACGTACTCATGTACACCTTCCTATTTCAACAACACCTTTATTTTATTAAAAATCTTATACACCACTGTAGTTTCCTTTCCATTTGCATTACTAAAAATGTTTTAGTTTCATTAGAGACGTTCGCAAGGGGTTGAAAATAAGAGAAATGCATAATTATAAATAATTAATTAAAACTTTGTAATAGTATTTACACTTTACATTATCTAAAAATAATGCATACAACATTACTTAGGCTGATAGTTATTGTAAACCATACAACATTTAAAAAGACGCCCTAGAAAAAAAATAATCGGCCGTCCCCACCCGCGCCCCTTATAATTTGGCGCTCTAGGCCAGCGCCTAGTGGTAAATCCGGCCCTGACTTTAGATGACGTTGTAAGGAAAACAAATTAGATTATTTATGATATGATATTTAATGTATATATAGAATATATCAGAAACCACAATGAATGAAGAACAACACGCTTAATTCTCAATATATTGAGAGAATTCATTATTTACTGATCATATAAAACCTTTACCCCGTTTATGCGGCATCCGACATGATAGGCGCTGTCTTTTTGCAGGATGTTCAAAAGCCAGAAATATATATATATATAATATATATAAATCAGTGTTTTAATAAATTGCAAGAGAAATAAAAATGAATAAGTCGAAAAGAAGAATTTAGGACATGACAGATTTTCAAAAAGGGAAAAATTTCAAGAAGTGATGTCTTTTCTGCATAAAGCTACTCTATTCTTGTCAATAGAATCGATCGAAAAGTAACAATGCGTTAAAGAATCTGAACTCAATTTAGATTATAATAAATCATCCACGCTAACAAAATTGCATTGTCCTATTTCTTTTTAAATTACATTTCTTTCTATAGATTCTATTGAGATTATTTATTTCTAAATGAAAATATCCTTTTAAAAGCAAAGTGAACATTTCTATGTTTGAAATGAATTGTTTCTAAAAAAAATTATATTTGAATTATAAAATATTATTTACTAATTTATAAAATATTAAAAGTAACATAAATATAAAATATATATGAAAAATCATTTAATACAGAAAGTTTTTTTTAAGACAATGAAGAATTATTATGTCTGTCTTTTTTTCTTTTTTCAAGTTTAAGTTATATCGTGTGTCAAAACTATATATTATAGTATAAATATGAGAAATGATCGAATATGTCATTTTAAAAGCAATAAATAAAAGTTGATTGAAATAAAAAAAAATATATAATATTATTAAACTTTTTAATACAAATAATAATAATAATTTAAAATAAAATATAAGATAATATAATATATAAATTGATAGATGTCCATGAAATTAACAGTCACCAATTTTTAGAACTTCTTGAATTAGTAAATGAATAATTTTATATTTGAGTTTGTAAAAAAGTAAATACATTAATATAATATTTTTATTTATTTATTTATTGTTTATTATTATTACACATTAAAATATAACAAATTTATAGAGGAGTTATTTTTTTTTTTTAAATGAAGAATTGTGAAATTAATACTTGATTTGAATAATTATAATACATTTATATATAGTGTAATATTTGTATAAATAATAAATAATGTTCCTATTTTTCAGCAAATTAAAAATTAAAAATTTGATGACAGATCCTTTAAATTATTTAGAAGGATGGGTGTAAGGTTCTTAAATCTCTAATGATAATAAAACTAATTTGAAAAATAAATAAATAAATTTATTTATAAGTATCATATAATTAATCTAGAATTTATTGAAATTATAGTTTATTCGTTTCGTAGGTTTAGGTCAAATTAATGTTTGGGACATTTTAAATGTATATTCATTGTAATATTATTTATTTGAACAGAAAGAGATCAGTTTTATAAAAAAATTTATGAAAACTTTCTCTTCAACAACTGAAGAAATAGTATAAAGTGTCAAAATATGTACGTTACACAAAAATTGTATATATATATTTGCATATTTTTGAGATTTTAAACTGCTCGAAGGATTTTTTTAAATTTACACCATAGCTAAAAGAAAAATCAATCTGTATTGGTTACAGCCTCAAGAAAAATAAACTTTATTAGTATTTTCTTAATTTAAAACAGTAAATTTAGATGACGTCAGCAATTACGTCATCCTTATTGAAATTTGCCTCTTGCCAATTTTTTTTTAATTGATATTAATAATTTTTTATTTTTACAATTTTTTTATTTAATTTCGAAATACAATTAAAAATATTTATTTTATTAATATTTTAGAATAAAATCACGAAATATATTTATCATTCCTCCACACAAAAAAAAAATATTCATGAAGTTAGCAACATATAAAGGAAGCAATAAATTGTTGAATAAATTTGATCTAATAATATTAAATAAATTATATTAAATTAATTAAAATGATTTTTAGATTAAATTATAAATATTATATCAATGAATTTGATTATTATAAATAAAATGATAAAAATATACCTCCTTTCTTAGTTAAAATATAGACAAGTGTCAATATAATTTCAGAATTTATATTATTATCAGTAGTAATCCTTGTGTGATCGAAATAGTTTATAAGCTATTGCTACTTTGAAAAATATAAATCTGAAGTCATCTAATTATAACATCGTATACTTATATATAATATAGAATCAAATATTTTATCAAATAAATTTGAATATATTTTTCAGTTAGTTAATTTGTGATTTGTGATTTTTGATGGGTCATTTTTTGAAAACCCATTTAACAATTGTAATAAATAATTAAAAAATTGTAAAATCTTTAAAGTTTATAATAATAATTTGTATAATTTTGTTAAATGGTCGAGCGATAACTCGGTGTTCCAGGTACTATTACTAATATATCACAAAAAATATTAAATTAAAGAAGGATAGGAAAATAAATCCAAGGTTAATTGGATGGATTGATGTTAAACAAACATTGCTAATAAACCACATAATTGACCCGTCTATTCTCCTTCTTAACTATGATTCCATTCTTAGTCGGGTTGTTTCCGTTCATGTCCAAATGTCTGCAAGCATGATAGAGGGATAGGGGATTAATAGCATATATATAGATATATATTTTTTTTTTGTCTCCAAGGTCCATTAATAGAGTTAATAATCCTGGCGTTGGGAATTAATTCTGATAATGTAATTTCGAGGGACAGTCATTGACCCAGAGGCCTGGGGGACGGAAGTGGGACTCGCGGCCACCCAACAACGATCGATGACGACCTTGCCGGGTTCCAACCCCTGCTCGAGGCCGAGCGGATTCACAGACACAACCCCTGCCCAAAATCTATCTTGGCTTACTGCATTTTCGTAGAGCGAGCGCAACGGCCCTGAATTGGTGGGTGGGATGGGAGGGCGGCGACGGGGTTTCCGATGGAGGGTGGTGAGGAGTTACACCCACCCAGTCAACCAGTCAGCCAAGAAAAGACACAAACGCACACATCCAGAAGAGTTCTAAATAAAAATAGATTATTCTATTAAATATTAAACATGACATAAGCGTTTTTGTTTCTTTATAATTCTAAACATTAATAAAAATAAAATTTTTAAAAAAAAAAAAAACTTACAACGGAAATTTATTATTTTATTTTTTTTAATTTGTTTGATTATATTGATATTCATAAATAAATTAATTATATAAAAGATCTTAATTATATTTTTTTTTATTTTATATAATTTTTAATCATTAATATAGGTAACACAATATAAATAAGTTGACCTGTGGCCAGGTCCGAACCGACCGAGGGTTTGAAGTAAATTAATTTCCAGCTACAGAAACAATTTCAAATAATTTTAATATATCTATTAATGTAATAAAAAACAGATATGGATACATAAATAATAAATTTAAACATTTTTAATTTTATTTTATTTATAATATATATGCAAGACCAGGCTGTGACGTCATGAATGGCTGGATGACGTCATATAATTTTAAATCAAGAAAAAACTAATAAATATGATTTTTCTCGAGGATAAAACCAATACAAAGTGCATGATTCGTGGTGATATATAAAAAAATCTCCTTTGGTGTGAAAATAACCCTTTCCTTCCTATCGTCGATCGCTAATACTACCACTTCCGGTTTCCGGAATTGCACCAAAAGTTGATCAATTCATCCCACTGATGCATTAAGTAAATATACCAAATTTCATCAAAATCGGTTGAGCCGTTCAGGCTGTACACATCTATACGGACGGACAGACGGACAGACGGACAGACGGACGGACAGACATCATGCTAAAAATACTTTTTTCTGTTTAGAAAATGCACGATTCGTGGAGATATGTAAAAATCTCCACATGTGAAATTTGGTGTGAAAACAATACCTCCCTTACTATCGTCGGTCGGTAAAAATATAGAATATTTAATAGATTTTTCGTCTTTAAGTCTGATTTTAATTTAAATTAAATTTAAAAAAAAAATTAAGAAATAAAAAAAAGACAATATATACTTATTTATTATTCCACCTCATGAATGATCATTATATTCAAACAATTATATAAAATAAAAAATGAAAAATACAATACAACTGGAAGTATTTTGTAAATGTTTTGACATTTGAAAAATTCTGGAGTGTCTCCACTCGATTATCTCGCAAATTTGAATTGGATTAATTAACATATATTATATTTAAATTAAATTATATATTAAAATTAATAAATAATATTTATTAAACTAGGGTAAGTTTGGCTCTTTGTTGATGACACCACGTCACGTGCTGGCCCGTGATTGGGAGTCAACATGTAAAAAAAATTAAAAAATTAATTCCTGTACTTTCAGCGATACAATAAAGCTGAAATTGTATATATAGCAGTTTTATACAATATTTAATCATGTGAAAAACTATCAAACATGTATCTTTATTTTTACTGTCACTTTAGAAGAAAATAAATCAAAACGTTGTAGGTAATAGCCCACTTCCGGTTGAGCTACATTTCTCAAAAGTTGATAAAAAACTATGAATTTTGAATAATGCCCATGTACCAAATTTCATCATTCTAGCTCAAACCGTCTTTGTGTAATCTTGGTTACATACATACATACATACACACATAGAGAGACATTTTTCTCAACCATAGTGAAAATGATTCAGGAACCTTCAAAACGTATAAAAACATCAAAATCTCAACAAAGAAAATTTTCGTGATCGCAATACTATCTCTGGAGAGATAGTAAAAAAATGAAAACGTGTTAGGTAATGGTCCTTTTCCGAATGAGCTACATTTCTCAAAAGTTCTTGTCTATATATATATATATATATATATACAGACATTTATCTCAACATTAGTAAAAATGACTCAGGTGCCTTCAAAACGTATAAAACATCAAAATTTCGACATCGAACATTTTTGAGATTGCAATACTATCTCTGGCGAGATAATAAAGAGGCGGACAAACTTTGTTATATATATATATAAGATAATATTATACAATTTAAATTAATCTTAAAAAAAATAAAAATATGATTATAGTGTTTAAGCTATCCTTCTGACCTATAAAAACATTTTCAACTTCTTTAATAGCTTATGACAATAAATACATAAATACCTTGTATATTAATATATATATATATATTGAGTTAACTTTAAACTGTTAATATAAATTGAATTTCGTGGGCGTGAAATGATATTATAATTTTGATTAATATTAACATTTCTTTGATATATGACATTTTATGTTCTACTATTTGGTTTCAATGGTATAACCCATGAATCCTTATAAAATCTAAGTAATACATTTTCATTGAAATCTAGGATTTAATATAGAAAGTTCAGTTCAACAGGCTAAAGGAAACTAATCAGCAGCTAGTCAAACATTGATTAAAATCAAAATATAACGAACATTATTAAAATATATTTTCAATCTAAATATAGGAAAACAATTTTAATACAATAGGGATATCATGAAAATTCAATTCATTTATTTTCAGGTCACTTCCAATATTTAATTAGTTTGATTTGTTTATCTTTTTTACTACAAAAAATATTTTTGTACACAGTCAATATTATTTTCTTTTAATTAAGTGTTTTAATATTAGAATATAATTTTATATAATAGGAATTATTTCATTAAATGAATAATCTGAATTGGCGGTTTACTATAGATTTACAGTAAACCGTTAATTTATATAAAGTAATAAAAATACCAATATTATCAGTAGTTCCAAATGAAATTGGTTTGATGCAATCGAAATCTAAGTAACTTTTATGTGTGTTTATGTATATATATTTGTAGGTATATAGTAAAAACAATAATGGTGTAATATAAACCATAAAAACCACATGCTACTAGAAGAAAACAAATAAAAGAAAAAAACTTTACAAGTACTTTCGTAAATAATTATATTTTTATTGTCCAAAATTAATTTCAACTAGCTATTATTTTATTATTATGATTATAATTCATTTTTTTTTTAAATTATTAAAAATATATCTTATATTAATTTATGATTTTGTAGTAGACAACTTTATTTTGATTAATTTTGGAATCATTTATAAAAAAAAAATTAACAGATTATCAAAAGAAATACTAAAATTTTTTTAAAATTTAGTTTATATCTAAGCATTTTAAAAAGTTTAAAATTATAATATTACTATTAATGATACTTTACTTATTATTTACTTAATAGTTGAAGTGAAAATTATTTCAGTAATGCAGGGGATTATTTATATATATATAAGTTTATCAATCGATATAGCATATCCTACCAGTTTCCCTTCGTTCTAATATAGGCCAGTAAAGTAGAATGCGCAGAATGAAAAATCCAAAATTGGGCGCAAATCTAATATAAAATAGTAAGATAGTATATATATATATATATATATGTATACCTCATTAAAAAGATTTAAATTTGAAATCATATTCATTTCAGTTTTATCAATTCATACGTTATCAAAAAGATAAAAACTTTAAAACTTTAAATGGTAATTATTCAGGTAAACTTATTTTCGTGGATTTGGATAATACTTTGCCAGTGGGTTCCTTTTGCAATTCCAAATAAACTTTTCTTATGAAATTTTTCCTGGCATCTTATAGTTTTGGAGATAAAAATTAATAAATATAAATCCATTGATATTCTATTTAGCTATCATGTTTTATCCGTTTTGCTACCAGATGACGCACTAATTATGGATATAGGGAATTCAAACCGAAAATTAGTGAATAATTGAATAATTAGTGAATCCAATTTATTTCATTTTTTTCAATTTCAGACTCTAATTCATTTAAAGGATTAATTATGATACTTAAATTCGCATATTTATTTAAAGATTATTATTATTATTTATTTAATATAGTATAACGTTTTAAATTATGACATTCTATTTCAAAAGAGATTTCAAATTATTCAATATATAAATGTAAATTGATCTGATTTTTTTTAACGAACGAATCATTGAATAGATATAGAAATATAAAAAGAATAGATTAACAATAATTTAAAGTCAAATTATCCTCATCCATAATATAAACGTGTATTGCATTCAACCACCCCAAGGAAATATCTAGAATAATAATGCCTTTCAAATTATCCAATCTTCAATTAAATTTCTTTTGAAATGAAAGATTCCAATAATGATAAACACGTAGTATAGTGGAGAACCGCAAAGTTTAACTTCACCATAATATACATTAGGTGAATTTCGATTTCATTTAATAAAAGAAAATATTTGAATTTCTATAGAGTTATAAAATAATTTAATTTTCTTTTTTTAATTTATTCTTTATTTTTTAATTATTAATCAATTTATATAATTAATTTGATTAATTTATAATCTCTTTGAAGATGTATACATAATTAATAAAATAAAATAAAATATATTAATGCCACGAATGGGTTTGGAAAAACTAACAAGAAGTTTGTTTACTAGAAAATCAATTGGGAAACCAGTCATGGAAAATCAGTCATGGATAAAGCCAGGACGCGGTAGACATACAATATAAGGTAGGCTTAAAGAAATTGGGAGAGAGCAAAGATTGGATGGAGTTTTGGAGAAATATGGTTGAACTTTGTTTTATTGACATCATAGAATAGATAGAACAAATGATTGATATAGTAATTATCCAGGGCCGGCTGACCCGGACTTTTGTCTAGGGCGGCAAATCTAAAGGGCGGCATTTGAGTCGTTATTGACATTTAAATATTAATAACCAGTTAATCGAAATATATATTTGTTGATTTTTTGGTAATTGTTCAGTTTAACGTATGTATGATGGATTTTTTTCTTAAACTTAGCCTCTGACTAGAAAAGATTTTGTTAAAAGGGGCGGCAATTTGTTTTTTTTTTTTTGTCCCGGGGGGCAAAAAAGCTAAAGCGGGAGCAGGCAATTATTTTTCTTTAAAAATATAATTGCAAAGATATTTAGTGTATTATTTTTAAAATTTTATATGCTAACACATATCTAATTTAAGAAAAAATTCTGAGGACCTCAAAACTTATATTTATGTTTATATTTTAAATTCAAGCTTTTTATATAATAGTGATTTGTAGATATCATCTATAGTCGAGGAGGTAAGAATTGGTGCATGAGCCGACCCCCACCCTCGGTCAAGCAGTTCCCGCGCTTGCCCCTACCATTCCAACAAAACCTAACCTAACCTAACCTAATCTCGAGGTGGGTGCAAGCCCGTCTTAAGGAATTCGGCGCCCATGGGCTACTAAAAATAATGCGCCCTTCTTCCTAAGAAAATACACAGAATGGCAAATGGGAGTCGGAAAAGTTATACAAAACAAAAGTGTCAGAACTAGAAAAAAACTATTTATTACTTTTATAATAAACTGTTATCTTTATTGTAACTTTTCTTTAAAGTCATTTATTTAAAAGATGGGTATAAATGTTTACACAGATTTGAGGGGATTATCTCAATAATGACAGTTCCGATCAGTTTTTAGTCTAATCCTTAGAACTTGATCGGAACTATTATATGATTGGTGGTCTTATATTAACTCCAGTACAGCTCCGACAGTTCAAATGCAACTGAAACAAAAGTACGATCGGTGGTGTTACTCCTATTTCGCGTTGCCCTTCTCTATCTATCGTTTTTCAGCACATTTGAAAGAAATAAAAGTCAGTTTAATATTTTAAGAATTGTTTTAATTTAAAAATAAGTAAAAAACTAATAAAATGAATAATAAATTTTTACTATATCGCAAATAAAAAATTGCCGCCTCAAAAGGCTTGCCCATTTAGCCCTGTGGTTAGGGCAGCACTGGGTGGGTGAATCTCAACTAATGAGATGTCTAATTAAAAAAAATTAAATAAATAAAATTGAAATCTTTGTCAAAATTACTTTTTTATCTCCCAAAACGTTTGAGAGAGTAGAAAACTGTGGTGGAGGGGAAATCACTCTAAGAGGAGGGGGTAGCCCCGCCTGTCCTGGCCGTCACCCCTCATGCACCAACTCTTACCTCCTCGACTATAGCTTGGATGCCTATGCCCCCACTCTATTTTACTAACATATTCACAAAGTGCGTGTTTATTACCTCAAAAGGATCCCAGATCCTTATAAAACCATAAAAATATATAATAGTCAATCATTTAAAATTAAATTGGTTTTAAAAATTAATATCTTTAATTTTGTTTCACAGATTAATTATAATAATATCAATGTTTTAATTTAAATTAACATCAACAATTCTTTTTTAAACTAAAGTTCTATTTTAATTTAAAATGATATATATACACATACCTACCTATTAAAAATGTCAAGATTACCTACGTATAGTTAAATTTTTATTTGAATAACAATAAATAATCTATTAATGAGTTGAAATCATAACTTAATGAATTAATTGTTAATTATAATAAACAATATTTTCTTGAAAATTATAATATATTTCATATAAAAGAAACCTACCTATATAAAATTTCCTTTTTGTTTAAATTGATCAGTGATACTAAAAGAAAAACGTGTTCCCATTGACTTGTAATTTATTAATTTGCTTTAATTATTAATATTAATTAATCTAAAGGGAATCGTTTGTTTCTATCGTCAATTATATTTTAATGTTTATTTATGAATCACCATTTCGGTACTTTATTATGAACCATTCAAATTAATTACTCCATAGTGGATTTCTTAAAATGTAATATTGCCCTAAACCTTTTTTTGAACAACTGGAAATACATATTCATTAGTCTCAATTATTCATATTTTTAATAATATAATATTAATAGATAGATATTGAATTTATTCTACTATAAATATCCAATAAATTGTGTGCAAATTGTTTTTTTTTTTATTTAAAATATTTAAATTATTATCATTTGTATTGTTTGACATGTAATTAATATTCAAGTTAAAAAAGAAAATACAAATTTTTAAGTAAACGTTTCGTGAAGTTACAAGTTGATTAATTAATATGCATTATGCGCATTTCAGCATTTACATCTAGAAGAAAAATTTTAAAATTAATTTTTATAAATTGATATTAAATAAAATAAATTATTATATAAACGACATAATAAAACATTATTCTCCCTAAGTTTATTTGAATGAATTTTCTATTTTCATTTAGGGTAAACGGACCAGTAATTGACCGCCATAAGAGAAATTTTCATAAAAAAAACACTATTATTGTGTAACAAAAATGAGAATAACAACAAAACAAGTGCTATTGTATAACTATTTCTAATTATCACTATAACACAAATATTCGGTTAATGTATATTTAAATATTTTTTTTAATTATTTTCTAATCGTATTTTTGTTCTAGTAATTGACCATCTTAAAAAGTAAAGTTTTAGTAATTGACCATATTTTGATCCAGTAATCTAAAATTGGTTTAAAATAAATAAATGAAATAAGGATTGGTTTTATTAATATTTTTTATATATAATTTCTTATAATTTATTTTAATTATCCTTTATATTTACGTGTTCAGATTGGAAATTAATAATCATTTCTTGTTTTGCTAATTGCTCAAGGTGCCTACTACACTATTTCAATTGTAATCAAGAATGTCAGCAGTTTATGGACATTTCCATAAATCTCCTGTAATCTTCATAGATGAAATCGTAGCTTCTTCTTCAGGAATTTCTATTATTTATTCGGGAAAGGAATCTCCCATATAAAAAAACACCTCGTATTATTTGTTAATCTTTTTTGGAACATGCAACCATTGATTTTCAGAGTCTTCTGATCCTCATCATTGACTTCAAGACAATTATTTTCATCTGTGTGATATTTTAAATATTTAAGTTAGAATAGTCTGAACTATTAACTCGTTCCTTACAAACTGTATTTCCTACCTTTATTTTTTTTCGCTATTCAACTTTTTCCTTTTCTCTTTTTCCTTTGCTTCTCTAAAGCTGCTCATTTTTAAATTTTCTAATTATTCTTATTTAAATAATACATAAATTTTCTAATTATTCTTATTTAAATAATACATAAATTTAATAATTATTATTATTAATATAATTATTTATTATTATATTAATACGAATATTTTTTTTTTTTTTTAAGTAAAATGCAAGAACGAATAACGCTTACCTCGTGTTTTAAAAAATTCATAATTATAATATAAATGCAGTGATTGGTCTCTGTTTCATTGTTAAGCAATCCGGAAGAGGCTCTTCTTGATATTTATCGATATCTCGAGCTTAATTAGAAATTAAAAAATGTATCAAATGGTCAACTACTGGTACGTTTACCCTACCTACATACATACATATATAAGCAAATTTATAAATTTAACAGAATAGACACACCTTGAAACATAATAATAATGTATATAATATGTAAACTAAAATTCAACTTAAAAATATAAAATTTAATAATAATACTTTTTTGATAATTGATATATTTACTTTATGTGAATTTCAATTGAAAAGATAGTTTCTGAAGGTGATGAAACACTCGAAATGCGCATAAAGCAAATATGTCAATCATCTTGAAACTTCACTGAATATTTTATTAAAAATTATTTTTAATAAATATTTTATTTTTAGGGATCATTTTAGTTTAAATAAATTAATTGAAATTTCAAGATTCTTACAAAGATTATTATACACAATTTATATCCATCTATTATAAATTGTGGGGGTAACACCAGGTAAACAATATCAAAATAAATGATTGATATATACCAACCGTAGCCAAACTGTGTCTCGCGAGCCACATGTGGCTCTTTTTGTGTTTATTGTGGCTCAATTAAAAAAATTTAAAGTCATGTCACAAAAAAAAGTAACATTTTCGATTTTTCAATATGGCTCTAAAAAAAGGTAAATTTTTTCGCCGATTTGAGTCTTAAACATTTTCGATTTTTCAATATGGCTCTAAATATCTGATATATACTACTTCTCCATATATGGTATACATATTTGAAATTTTTATTTTAAATACCTTATATTAGTATTATTTTAAATTTCAAATGTATGAAGGACTTACATTTAAAATGAATTTTATTAATAAAACACAACGAATTTGCTATAAATGTTAAATTGTTATTATAAACAATTGATTCAATTTAATATATTCGATATATTCTTATGGGAATTTCGTGTTATTTTTTTTTTTTTTTTTTGTAAACAAGTGAACTGCGTTTCAATTATGGCAGGTCAGTCTCCTTTACTTTACATCCAATTCGTTTTCCAAGATTTCAATATAATCCGATATGTAATCCAACCCAAGGGGCAAAGATTGCGTGATCTCTCCTTCAAGGTTGACCTCTTTTTCATTTATGCACACCACATCTACATACATTGAATAATAATAATAATAATGAATTGTTCTCTTTTCAAACAGGCATAACATATTTAATGTTACAGTAAAAATTCTTCTATTGTCTTAATAAAGAATATATGTTATATATATGTAATATGTAATATTGATGTTAAAATATTTTTATGGGTACTAATTAATTGCTCAGTATTATAATAATACGCACAGTACACATTCCCAGTATATTATTTAAATGCCCAGTAAAAAAAAAATTGCACAGTATAAAACTAAATTCAGTAAAAAATCCAAATGCCCAGTAAAAAAACTAAATGCTCAGTAAAAAACACTTTTTGCTCAGTAAAAATTATTAAAGGACAGTAAAATCTGAAACCGTTCTGTAAAAATAAATGTTTATATGAGGTTGTAAATAGTAAGATGGAAATTTTTAAATAATTTTGAAATCAAAAATATTGTATTAAATATCATATAATAATAATAATATAATACTCTAATAAAAATGAAAAATTACCTTTATTTTATAAAGTGGCTAAAATAGATAATAAAAATAATATAATAATATAAATGTAAATGAAATATAAATATTGTTTTATTTATAACTAAAATATACATTCCTTTACATTAAACAAAAATAAAATTGAAAAATATAGAAAAAAAAGAGATAATAATATAATAATAATAATATAATAATACATCAGGAGATTTTAATTTTCGAAGCACTTTTTTTTTGCAAGAAGCCAATACTTACAATACATATTGCCTTGTACATACCGGTAAAAATAAGATCCTAATTTTACATTTTTTGTTTTAGAACCATTGGAAATGTTTGTGAGCCGAAATATTTTCTTGTATCAATATTTCAAAATTCAATTCAATTATAAAACTACATAAAAAGTAAATAATAACAAATTCATCATATTTTATTGAGCGATATAATACCAGAAATTAATAGATTTAAATAATTTTTTTAAAAAATATAAATTAAAAAAAAAAAAATTAAAATAATATATTTAAATAATTCAATACAATGGAGGAATTCGTCAATATTATAATACATAAAATTTACTGTGCATTTGTTAAAGCCTCTCCTTGATTTAGATTTATTTATTTTAATATCAATTTATTTTTATATTATTTTTATAAGTTTTTTCTTTTTATATATATTTTTTTGTATATTTATATGCAAACACGTAGTCAGACTGTTTAGTACCTAAGTTGACTATGCAAAAAGGATCAAGTGATCCCTTACAGCCAATTACCTTGCTGAATTGATGAATTTTGGGACCAGGGCTTCCTTCCCTTGGCTTGGAAGAATTGTTCACTTCTCACTTGCTCGTAGGACTTGCTATTGTTAACAGGCTTTGATTTTTTAGCTGTGAATTTGCCATTTTTTAGATTTGTAGGTATTATTATTGTTATTTTTTTTGTAAACTTGTTTTGTTTTAGCTGAGCATTAGCTAGCATTTATTCCTTTTTATTTTTATATTTAATTTGTAAATTATAAGGATTATCTTCTTTTAATATTCATATCAATTTCATTTTTTTTATTTTTTACTTTATATTAATTTTCTTTCATTAAATATTATAACGTGGCAACGAACCTTTTTCTTTTATTTGTAAAGAAAGTGAACCTAATTTTTCCTTTGCAGATCCATTTGTTAGCATCGGATATTTTGATTAATTTAATTTGTTATTATTTCTTTCCGATCTTGGTTCTCCAAGGCGAATCGCCTAAGCACTAATAGTCAAACGTACTGCACTCTTTGGTGAAATTTATTTCAGGGTTCCTTCAAAATTAATTTTATTTTATTTCCAACCCGTGTGAAAGAGTTGAGAATTCTTTTTTAACTCCTTCACTAGTGGCAAAGGTGATCCGACAGGCTCAACAATATTTTATTTTGTTTCGGCTTGTCCAGCATTCAGTAATTTTTACTGTGCATTCAGTGATTTATACTGAGCAGTCAATGATATTTACTGAGCATTCAGTGATTTTTACTGTGAAATCAGTGATATTTATACTGGACATCAAATACTGAACGATTTTATTTATTTTACTGAGCAATTTAAAATATTTGACCGTGCACAGAACAATAAAATACTGGTCATTTGGAATTTTTTACTCAGTAAAAATGTATTAAATACTGAGCAATTAATTTATTGCGTATTTTTATTTCTGATATTATTACTTTGTTATTTTTTTCATTTTGATCTCCAATGATTAGTTACAAATATTAAAAGAATTGAATTTAATGGAGATCATTCTGGTCAATTTTTATAAATGAAATGGTTATAAGTAAAAGAAAACAACCGATAGAAATTAAAATTTTAATTAATCGATGGAAAGGAAATAAAGGAAAAGTATATACTAGTACTCGTAGAATAAATTATTAATACTCTAAACCGAAGTTGTTGTGAAGAGGACAGTGCAACTAGTTTATTATCATTTAAATGCTGAAGAATGCTAATAAAAATTTTATTTTACTAAAAATCTTTAAACTTGTACATACGTTCATATTTAATTATAATTATAATTATAAGTTAATATATAAGTATATATAATTTTTAATCTTATCTTATTATACTAACAAAAATTATATATACATATTTGTACATATTATAGATTATAGGGCTGGGCAGTAACGCGTTATAAGTAACAGCGTTCCCCGAGCACGTTACTTTTTTGTAAAGGGAACTGTAACTAGTTCCCCCCCCCCAAAAAAAACAGCAAATAACAAGTAACGAGTTCCTCTTTTTTGAGGAACTTTTACCGGACGTTACAAGTTCCTATAGATTTTTTTTCAATTTCGTGTTTCGGCAATTTCCGGCAAAATTCGATAGAGTTCGGGGTGTTATGGAAAGCGGCCTCCACGAAATGAAATAATCCATCTTTCAAAATGAGATGGGTTCCAGAACATTTAGATGAAAAAAAAAAAGAATAAACAATTTATGTTTGAACATAATTCAAAATCATAAAAAATTATTAAAAAAATGAAGAGCAATCTGAGGATAGTCGGAGGAAGATGATTTTTAACTCACTTCTAACCTATAAGAAAAAAAAATTCAAACAAATTCAGATTTTGAATATGTCTTTTATGAAAGACAAAAATAAAAATATTAACTCTATAGAAAATTGCCCGATAGTAAAAAAATTATTTGTTAAATTTAATAATCATTTATGCTCATCTGCGCCAGTAGAAAGGTTATTTTCTTTTGCATCATATAAACATGCCCTCTCTAAATCTTCTTTATCTGACGAATTGTTTGAACAATTAGTTATTTTGAAAGGAAATCCAATTTTTTCCTCTGATAATATTGATTCACAGCATTATTAGCCTACACTTTATCAAGATTTAAAAAAGCTTTTTGAATTATATTTTTATTAAATTATGGTTTAATTATATTACCTTATAAGTTTTATTTTAAATGTATATAAAAAAATTTAAAAATTATATATAATTTTACAAAAAAAATTAAACAAATTTATACTAAATAATCCTAAAAGTTTCTGTTATAAGATTGTTGGTATTGTGAGAGTGTAGTCCATCTCGGATATTCCTTAAAAGTAATTTATTTATGAAATCTGAAGTAAAGAAGAAAGATTTTTTTTAACGAACTGTAACGTTAAGAGTAACGCATTCCAGGAAATTGTAACTGTATCGAGTTCCCTAAAAATTGAGGCCCGGCCCTGTATATATATATATATATATATATATATCATGAGTTATATGTCACCCATGGATTAAAATAGAAAAATGTAAATTATTAAGATACTTTTCTTGTTTAAATGTGTTATAATAATTGGAGCTATTCTCTAATATTTTTTATTCCTATTTAGTAGAATGATTAGTTTTCGCTTTCAAAATTGACTTAAGCTTTGGCAATCAATTCTTCATTTGAGTCAAATCTAATTTCCAGGATTATTCTTATAGGTTTGAAAGGATAAGGTAGTCCCTGGGGCCAGGACTGGAATATACTTGACAAGATATTGACAACTGCCTCTTGAAGATTAGTGGTACTGGAGCAAATTGTGTTGGGTGGAGACGCCATCATGACTTATTCAGTCAGTTAAATATTAGATATATACTAGAGGTATAATTGATAAATGTTTATCCAATGAAATTTATATGAGAAACCATTCCTTATTATGAAGTACTTATATATTCAACAGGACAATTGAAATATGTTTAGCTTTTATTTATATTACCTGGAATACCGAGCTATCGCTTAGCCCTTTAAAAAATATTGATATACAATTCTTTAATTATTTATTACAATTATTAAATGTTACATCATTGCATCAATCTAATTAAAATAAAAGGAACTTGGGGTCCCCAATAATAATAAATATTATTAATAAAATTTAAATAATATTTTAGTGAAAAAATATTAAAAATTAATTAATAAAAAAACAATAAATAAATAAATGTAAATTAATAATTAAATAAAAAATAAACGCAAAAATAGATAAAAAAAAATATAAAATTAATTAATAAAAATTTATAAGTATTCACAAAAAATTAATCGACAAAACAGATTAAAAAAATATTTTTAAAATATCATAAATAAACTCACAATGTTTGCAAGACAAATAAGATAACTTTTAGATATTTTTTTAGCAGTGGCGCAACCAGGGGGGGTTTAGGGTTTTAATACATTAATTGCTAATTTCATAAAAATTATGAAGCGAAGACTAATTTTTTCAAAATATCCTGCCACTACACTACGGGCGGACGAAAAGCTTTCGAAATCTTAAAGTAGTTTTTATAAATAACTCCTTTATTATTAAGTTTAGGTAAAAATGATTATAATGAAACTTTTAGTAAAATCGAATCCCTATAAATTTAATAGGATAGTATGATAATTCTCATAAAAATCGGCATCTATTGAGAAAATCAATAAAATGTGCTTTTTGCCAGATTTTGTAAAATCAGTGTTTCATTTAAAAAACTTTTTTAAATATTTAATTTAAAAAATTTTAATGAAAATTTGTCTTTGAGGGGGCCGCCACAGGAAGGTGAAGCGGCTAGTCAACCCCCCCCCCCCCCCAGGGTCAAATCCTGGTTGCGCCACTGTTTTTAGTGAAAGATTAATGAATATATCTCGTAATTTGATTCTAAATTATTATTAAAATAAATATTTTTAATTTTATTTCGAAATTTAATAAAAAATTTTAAAATATTTTAAATATAAAAAAATATTAATACATTTTCAATTAAAAAGAGTGGCAGGAGGCAATTATGGATGACTTGGTTAGTTACGTTAGTGACGTTACTAAAGAACATGATTTTTCTCCAGGCTGATACCAATACAGATTTGTTTTTACAAATATTATCTATGGTGTGAATTTCAAAAAATTCCTTCGAGCGGTTAATTAATAAATTAATCCAAAAATATACAAATATATATACGAATATATATACAAATATATATATATATATATATACAAATATATATATATATATATATATATATAATTTTTGCTAGTATAATAAGATAAGATATATATTTTGTAAATCTTTCAATTAGGAAAGTTTTTGTTTTTTTTTATTTTTGTGATTCTTCTAAAATTAATAAATTTGAAGAATCCTCTTGATTCAAAATTGTATCTAACAATAGATAAATCTTAGAATAAGAGTTAACTGGTTTTTTTATTAATAAAAACAAAATGATTTATTGAATTAGCTTTTGTTTTTGACAGTGGATCTAAGTTGATTGACTATCCTATCGATTTATTTTCCTACAAAATTAATCTTTCGAAAACATTTTATAAATAAAAAAAAAAGTAAAATTGTATTAGTACTATAATACTTAATTAGATCTTTTATTAGTAAATAGAATTTTTTCCCTTGTGAAATAAATGTTTGTATATTTTTATTACATAGAAACACAATATCTATTAAATACTTAAATTTCAATAACAAATTTAAAAAGAAAAAAAGATGTCGGCTTTTTTTTCTTACTGTAAATATTTGTTAATGTAACGTGATCGAAATAATTTATTAATATGTCACCATAAATTCGATTTTTTTTTACTCAGCCAGTTCGTGATAAACGTGATGTGATAATAAAATATTTTATTTTATTTTTTTTCCAAAATTATATAATATATTTAAACTATAACTATTAATAAAATAGAAAGTAGTAAATTAAGAAAAATATATTAAATCAATAATAATTGTTTTTTTATAACAGTTTATTTATTATATTCATACTTTTGTATTTTATTTTTTTTCCTTTTGTTAGAATTAGAAGCGAGCATATTTATTGATCGTTCAATATTCTTGGTGTTCTATCCCCTTAAGAATATTTTCAAAATTAATTTAATAAGATTTAAAAGAGGTAATATTTACATGTAGTATTAATATATCTTATACTAACAAAAATTGTATCTAATTGTATATATATATATATATATATATGTTTATTTTTGAGATATTTTATTCTACTAAGGAATTTTTGATAGATTTTATGTTACACAATATATAATTTTTATAAAAAATGTTGATCTGAATTGGTTTCAGTCTCTAAAAAAATTATGATAATTGTTCAAGTAAACGCCTCTTCTAGTTTACGAGATAAAGATGATTAAAATAAAGATTTTTTAAGTTTGGCAGATTAGTTATGAACGTAGAAAGTGCCATTAAGTAATCTTTTATTGACCAATTCACTAATTCTTCACTTATTCACTAATTTTCGGTTTTTTTAGTTCGGTTTGGATTTAGGAAAATTATTTAATTAATTAATTTTTTAATTTTCATAAATCCAAACAGAACTTATAAAAACCGAAAATTAGTGCGCCCTTTTGTAGTCAAACGAATAAAATATGCTAGCTAAATAGAATATCAATGGATTTATATGCAAATTTTAATAATTTTTATCTCATAAACTAGAAGGGGCCCGGAAAAATTTCATAAGAAAAGTTTATTTGGAATATCAAAAGGAACCCACTGGTAAAGTATTATCCAAATCCACGAAAATGCGTTTACTTGAATAATTACCAAAATATCTTTGTTAATATTTATTAAAAAAATAGTAATAATCATATGAACAATTATAAGGAAGACTCTTTAAATATTATTTCTTTTATTTAAAGAACCAGTGAGTGAATAACCGAGACTTTAATAAATTCTTATAAAATTGTTTATACTAAAATATTTCTGGGGTTTTGAAATAAGAAATTGATTGATATTTCCTATTTACAAATATATATAGTAGGTAGTTTACAATTTATATATTAAATTAAAATTTATTTTATTAGTTTTGAGAATATTGCAATTATATTTATTATATCTTTCTGTCTTTTTGATATTGAAAATTGTCAACATATTATTTTTTTTTATTTTCTTTCTTTAATTGACATTCATTTATATTGATCATTAAAGAATTCTTAATTAAAATATATTGTTGAATAAATCATAATAATCTAATAATTTTAAATATTAGATATTATATTTAATTCAAATGATAACTTTTACAATAAATTATATTAATTTAAATAATTTTAATGATTATTTATTATATTATATTATAAATAAAAAAAATTAGATATTTGATTAATTATTTTTATATTTAAAATATTTTAAGTCATTCAAGGATAATCAAAATTGAAATGATGATTAGTACATTAATAAACTTAAATAATAATTGAATAATTTATATTATATATATTATTTTATTTTATATTAAAAGAGTATATATAGTAATATAACTTCAGAATTTATATTATCAGCAGTATGATCCTTGGTCGAAAGTGTCTATAAGCTATTGCTACTTTGAAAAATATAAATTTGAAGGAATCTAAATATAACTATATATAATATAGGATCTATAATATTTTATCAAGTAAATTTGAGTATTTTTTTCCTCTTGAAATGAAAATCGAGTTATTTTAATTAATTTTAGAAAAATTTTTTTGGGTATTCGAGGTACTATGAATTAAATTAACAATTTAATTTCCTTTTTTAAATAATGCCTACGTTTCGGACACCAGTAGTCTCCTTCTTCAAAGATAATAAATTGTCAATAAAACTGGAATATTCTTAAAAATATAATAATAGCCATACATTAAAATTATCAATGTCTCATAAAGTTAAATATTATATAATATTATTAAAAAATCATATTTGTTACTTTATTATATTTTTATAATAATAATTATGTTATTATAATTTTTTAAAAAAAGAAATTTAAATAATTGTAGAAGTCTTTTCCCTGCAAAGTTGATTATTGATAATTATACGAGTAATAATTTTTTAATTTTTAGATTTTCTTTCCAATCTGTTTAAGTCTTCTTTTTCACTAATTAAATACTATTACTACATTACTAAAAAAATTTGTAAAAAAATTAAAAAAAAAAACAAACTATAACAAACCGAGAGATATTTTATGAAATTTAATATATTTCCTAAGTATCTAAAAATATTAAAATAAAAATATTAATAAATAATAAAGCCACATTATTTTCAATTGATAACATCTATTATTTAGAATTTATGTATTCTAAAATAATGAAAAATAAATAAAATGAATTTTAGAAGTCATTAATTATAAATAAAAAAAAATAGTTTTTTTTCAACTAAGTTAGCAGTCTTTTATAAATGATTATACATCATACAATATATATAAGCCAACTGTTGTCAGTCGAACTAACCAGTCATGTTTTAGTGTTAGTGCTAGTGCTGAGCATTCTTCACAGCTTAAGTACGTATCAAATCAAAGATAACCTAACTATTCAACATAAAATTTCAACATTGAATAGATTCCCAAAAATTGCCTCCTTAAAAATTACTCCAAAAATTGGTGCCGAAATGACGAAGCTGAAATCTGACAATGAAAACATGAAAATAATTCTGAAAAAATTTTTCATAAAAAGAAAGTTTTACAAATACGTAAACTAACATATATATATATATATTTATATGTGCTGAGCAATATAATGAATAGTATTATATTTATGGAAATTGTTTGTTTTGAATTATTTTGGAAAAAATATTAGTTATATTAAGAGAGTATATTATAATTTTAATAATATTATTTAAATATTTAATAATTTTAATTCAAAATCAAATAATGGTTTTTAATTTAAATTCTAGAATATTTTGTTAGTATATAAAAGATTTAATTATTATTTTTTTTTTGACCAATTGGCATGAGATCGCACTTAGTGTAATGAGTAAATGGACTTCGTGACTTGCATGTCAGCAAACATGACCAGCCCTAGAGGGAACAAGGGACTTTTAAAATAATCTCCCTTATGCAACCAACCTAGTTACTTATTCTTCCATTCAAATATTATATGATATTAATAAAATTCATGAAAAATATTAATATTAATAGTTCTATCTTTATACCAAAAATGAGAATATATGTATTTATACTTTTAAAGTTAAATTTTACAAATTGTAATTTTCTTTAATAATATATAATTGGGAATTTCTTTTTGTTTTAATATTTTAGTTTATTAAATTTATTTTTTCTTTTAATTATATAGACATATCATATATTATTTCAATACAATAATAATAATAATAATAAAAGTAATAATATTTAAAAAATTATAAAAATTTAAAATAATAAAATATAAAATAAAGTAAAAAGGATTATATTAAAATCTGAACATTATTTTAATTTACTTAATACGATAGTAAATACACTTAAGCTGTTCAAATTCTTTCGAAACTATATAAAAATCAATTTTATTATCTATTAATATTATTATTATTTTACCAGTAAAATGTAAATTAAATTATTAGAATTTAAAGTTTCAAAAAAATAATCATTATTTGTTATTTATTATTCAAAAGAAAATTTTTAAAAAATAAATTAATTAATAGATAATAATTAAAAAAAATTTATTAATATAATAAAAGAATAAGTGAGCCAAATTTTCAAATAGCATATTATCCTATATATATTATATTTTAAAGTATATATCTTAAATGTAAATATTTAAAATTTTAATACATACAATATATGATTATTTTAGAATCAAAATAATAATTATTTTATAAATAAATTATAAGAATTAAAGGGAATTTCATAAAATTTAATAAACAATTTTATGAGAATAGAATTAAATTAATTTTTATTTTATATTAAATTTATGCCAATACTTTGCTCTAGAATTGACAACAGATTATAACTGAATTGACATTCCAATTTTTCCACTTGGCTTACGCCATTTAAAGATATTATTACATATTTATTTCATGATAATCGGATAAGAAAAAAATCATTTTATATATAAAAAAAAACTTTGAAAAATTATATTCATAGTTTCTGGTCTTTTCTATTAGTCTCCTTTTTAATTACCTCTTAATATAGCATAAAATAATTTTTCTGATTCCGTCATAATATCAGGAGTTATTGATGTATGTCTTTTTATCTCGCTAGAGATAGATAGTATTGCGATCACGAAAATTTTCGATGTCGAGATTTTGATTTTTTTATACGTTTTTAAGGTTCCTGAGTCATTTACACTAAGGTTGAGAAAATATCTGGGTGTATATGTGTGTATGTGCGTGTGTGTGTATGTGTGTATGTAGACAAGATTACGCAAAAACCGTTTGAGTTAGAATCATGAAATTTGGTATTTGGCATTATTCAAAATTCGTAGTTTCCTATCAATTTAGGAGAAATGTAGCTATTTCGCAAGAGGGTCATTACCTACCACGTTTTCATTTTTTTCCTCTAAAGTGACCGTAAAAATAAAGATATATGTTTGATAGTTTTTCACATGATTAAAAATTGTATAAAACTGCTATAAATAGAATTTCAGCTTGATTGATTCGCTGAAAGTACCGGAATTAATTTTTTAACACGTTGACTGGCAATCACGCGCCAGTACGTTACATGGTGCCATCATCAAAGAGCCAAACACTCGCTGGTTTAATAAATTTTATTTATTAATTTTAATTTATAATTTATAATTAATTAAATTTAAATTAAAGTTCAGGTTATTAATATTTTTAAAAATTTTTTTCATAAAAATTAAAAATAATACTATAAACTCTCAAAATTTTAAATCATATTTTGTTTAATATGTGTGAATCAAATCTTATTATAATAATTTGATGAACTTACAGCTTCTATTCTAAGTAATTAGTAATAAGTATTTTAAAGTACATAATTTTATTTTATAATTTTTTGTGATTTAAACACATTACATTTGATCTTAATATTCTTCTTATGTTTGATTGTCAGTTTGATGTTATTATAATTTAATTAGATAATACAGTTTATATCAGTGTTTTCCAATGTATGGGTCGTAGTTAAGCACAGGGTCGCAGAAAATTTCAGCTGGGTCGTAACAAAAATTGTATATATATATATTTATATATTTTTGAGATATGATGTATTGACTCGATGTTTTTTTTTATAATTCACATCATAGAGAATATTTATAAAGAAAATCGATCTGTATTGGTTTCAGGCTTTAGAAAAGTCAACTTTTTTAGTATTTTCTTAATTTAAAATAGTAAATTTATATGACGTCAGCAATCACGTCATCCATATTGAAATTTTCCTTTTTTCCATTCCATTTTAATTGATATTGTAATAATAATATTTTATTTTTAAAATTTTTTATTTAATTTCGAAAAAAAAATTTAAAATATTTATTTTGTTAATATTTTAGAATACAATTACGAAATATATTTATCATTCCCTTAGATTAAATTATAAATAATATATACTTAAATGATATTTGATTATTATAAATAAAAAGAAATAGAAATAACCTCCTTACTTAATTAAAATATAGACAAGTGTCAATATAATTTCATAATTTATATGATCATCAGAGGTAATGAATGCTTGGTCGAAACAGTCTATAAGCTATTCCTACTTTGAAAAATATCAAGCTGAAGCCATCTAATTATAATAGCATATATATATAATATCGGATCAAATATTTTATCAAGTAAATTTGAATATATTTTTCATCTTGAAATGAAAATAAATTTAAGTAAAGAGAAATCTTTTTAAAAAATACACTTTACTTAAAATTGCACTAAAAAGTAAAAAATAAAATCACTTTAAAGTGGGTGCGCTCAAATTATAATAACACCAAATGGAAGCAAATGTTTTACGGTGTTAAATGTTTTACGGTCTTATTATAATATAGTATTTTTTAAAAAGATTTCTCTTCACTTAAATTTATTTTATACTATTTAGTCGTATTCAGCGCCTCTAGAACTGCTATCGCCATCTATGATTGAAATAGTGAACTATTCCATATTCCGCATATGAAAGTTTAGTTAATTATTTACCACTAATAGATAAATAATTCAGTGGATTTTTCAATTGATTCGTGTATTATTAGCAGGAGCAAGCGCGTATGCAAAATTTCAAGTTGATTGAATGACGGGAAGTTGTTGAAATATCGATTATAAAATGCCGCGGGCAAACAGACGGACAACCGTACAACCGGACAGAGTGAGTTAAGTAAAAGTGTATAATCAAGTTATTTTAATTAATTTGTACCATTTTAGGAAACAAATTTTTAATGAGTTATTTATAGAAAACCCATTTAACAATTGTAATAAATAATTAAAACTGTAAAATTTTTAAAGTTTATAATAATAAATTGTATAAATTTGTAAAAGGGTCGAGCGATAGCTCGGTGTTCCAGGTACTATATTATTACATTTGTATTTGTACTCTAATATAGAGAATATATGGAATTTGATCGTTTGCTTCCAAGTAACAACCTCATTATTTCCTTATTTGAAATTGTTATATGATGACAAACAACATCATCCTTCGCATTAAGGGCGAAATATGTAAAACAAAGTTTAATTCATTTACTATATAAAACTATGAATTAAAACAATGAAAATAATGTAAATTTTTACTTTTCAATTGGAAAAATTTCTAAATTTTCCGAGGATACGTTTTTTCATATCCCCACGTTTCTTTAATTTTGATTCTGTGTATGTGTGGGTGTGGGTGTATTTGTGTCAGAAATTCCGGTCAAACGGTAGAACCGATAATTACCAAATTTTATATTTAAGCGTCTATTGAGGTTCTAACGACCTGGCTTAAATCCATTCATAAATGAATAAATAAATATTAAAAAAGTAAAATGGTCATATTTCCTAAACTATAAAAATATAGAAAATTTTATATAAAAGAATTTATTGAAAATTTTATTCTATTCTTCTATATTTTTAATATTTTAAAACTTAATTTATTATTTGTTTAAAATTTTTTATACTGCTTAAAATATTTTTTGTAAATATATTTTGAAAGAAGATAGTCAATGGATACAAATACATTTAAACTACTGTATATATCGATTGAAAAATCATATTGGGGCTACCACATATATACAACTGGTTTAAATTATTTATGATTTTGTTATATAATTATTTTGTAATTTTTGTGTATGAATTAAATAAATAACTTGATTTTTAATAAATAATCAATAATTTTGTAAATAAATGTTTTTGTTTCCATAAGATCGGTAGCGAAAAATTTTAAAAACTCGTACCGGGCCGCAGTGAAAAAAGTGGGAAACACTGGTCTATATAGATCTCAAATAATAATCTTAATAAAATATTAACATAGTTTAGTGAAAAAGTGTCTATAGAGAATAATAAATTATATATAAATATAAATTTAGAAAAATCTAATTCATTTTTTACCGACCGACGATAGTAAGAGAGGTATTGTTTTCACACCAAATTTCACATGTGGAGATTTTTTACATATCTCCACGAATCAATCATTTTCTTAACAGAAAAAAGTATTTTTTGCATGATGTCTGTCCGTCCGTCCGTCCGTATAGATGTGTACAGCTTGAACGGCTCAACGGATTTTGATGAAATTTGGTATATTTACTTAATGCATCAGTATGATGAATTGATCAATTTTTGGTGCAAATCCGGAAACCGGAAGTGGTAATATTAGCGATCGACGATAGGAAGGGAAGGGTTATTTTCACACCAAATTTTACTTGAGGAGATTTTTTACATATCATCACGAATCATTCACTTTTCATTGGTTTTATACTCGAGAAAAATCATCTTTATTAGTTTTTTCTTAATTAAAATTATATGACGTCATCCAGTCATTCATGACGTCACAGCCTGGTCTTACATATATATTATAAATAAAATAAAATTAAAAATATTTATGTTATATCCATATCTGTTTTTTATTACATTAATAGAACATTAAAATTATTTGAAATTGTTTCTGTAGCTGGAAATTAATTTATTTCAAACCGTCGGTCGGTTCGGACCTGGCCACAGGTCAACTTATTTATTTTCTAGAGTTGTTAATTTGGTCATTGGTCCTCAGTAAAACTAAACTACTGATTTAGAATTATAACTTCAACATTACAACTATTAATTAACTTAGTAGAACTTTTCCCATGAGATCTTAACACATCCATTAAAAATATTATTTTATGTTCCTAATTATAATGAATTAAATATAATTTAATTAATTTATTTTTTTTATCAAATATATTTCTCATTGTATCTTTAGGGGATTAAATATACATAGGGCGGATATTTTAAAATTCCGGATGGTTCCGTCTTCGTTATTTAATTCAATGAACCATCCAAATGCTTATTTGTCAAGAGACTTACTATGAGCTAGAAAGTAAAATGCATCCCTTGTTTCGTTTTCAACCCTCCTCTTCCTTCTTTCCAATTTACTTTCTTTCTTTAGTAGATTTATATCATATTCTTGAGCATAAAATAATCTAATTTATTTATTTATTTACCTCACTCGTATTTCTTAATATTCAATTACAAATTCTTTTGTTGGATGATAACTTGAGTGCAAACTCACTTAGTAGTTGACTACCAAAAGAGGCAGTCAAGGTTCTTCGATAATGTCTTTTCAGTGTCCATTTAATTTTGTCACAATCTATTATCATCAAGGAACTATAAGGGTATCATGTATTGTGTCTTTCATTCCATATTGTTTTTAAATTATTAAAGAGTGTTCTATATAAAAGCCTCTTTTAAAAAAAAATATTTTGAGCGTATTTTTGATAATTTTTATATTAAAAGATAAATTTACAAAATAATAATATAAATTAATGAATATTTTTCGATAAAAAAAGACTAATTTTTAAATAATTTCTGTATAATAGCTTTAAAGAATCATAGATGGTGTCTCAAAACTCACACTATATTCTCGAATGTATATATTATCATATGTTTTTTTCATTTTCTTATATAAATATATCTTATCTTATTTTAATTTGGTCGATTCAATCTGATAAGTATATAATATTATAGATAAGACACTTGTTCGCGTTTATGAGTGTTGGACTTATTAAATTGATTGTTCCGACCACACAAAACCTTCTTGGTTCTATACCTCAACAAATATAGTTATAGATAGGAGTAGATAATGAAATCTTGGGTCCACAAATAATAAACCTCCAACCACTGGAGATTTCAAAAGATTCGATATAAAACTAATTTAAAATAATATTGTACATATTTTCAAATACCCCTCACTCCTAAGACTAAGAATTGATTGCTGGTAGGAGAGACTATGTCATCACCAACATAATATATATACAGTGGTACCTCGACATACGAGTTTAATTCGTTCCACAACCTTGCTCGTATCTTGAATTACTCGTATCTCGAAGCAAATTTCCCCATACAAAACAATTGAACTACCATTAATCCGTTCCAACCTCCAAAATGTCACCCCAGTTATTTTTGTTACGTGGTTTTGAATAATAAACACGTATTTATAAACATCAAATATTTATTGCACAAAAACAAAAAAGAGAATGTAAAGAAATAAACTCGAAATGAACTCGTATCTCGAATTTCGCTCGTAACTAAAAGCAAAAAATCACTTGCTCGTCGGCCCGTATCTCGAAAAACTCGTATGTTGGGGCACTCGTATGTCGAGGTACCACTGTATATATGTTTTAATAAATTAATAAAAAAAAACTTATTAATAAAAAGTCTTTTTAATCAAAAATGCCCTAAAAATAGAAAATAAAATATTAATTAAACCTTGAATATTATCCTTTACATATGCACAGGCAGACAGAAAAGTGAAGTAAATAAAAAGCGTATAAGAAGATTTAAAACTGTTGAAAATAGTAAAGAATTCCCTTACTTTTTATCAAGAAGACTCCCCAGAGATGATTATGTTTTTATGTTTTATTATAATTTTAACATTATCATAAATTATTAAATAAATAAATTCATCACTTTTGAATGATAACACTTCAAGTGACGGATTCTCTTTTTTAATAGTAAAAAAATGTTACTTTTTTAACCTTAAACTAAAAATTGATTTAACAAAAGAAAAAAAAATCTTTTGATTGAGTGAATACCGGTGACAATGCTGTCAGAACCATGCGAACCTATTTTGAAATATTAGATATCCACATCTCGAACATTCACTCGTCACCCACTTTCATACACACTTCATTTAAGTTAAATATATTAGAAAAAACTATTATATCCTCTTTGTTTTATTGTGATAAATAATAAATAGTTTTCAATTCAATTTTAATTTATTGATATATCGATATACCAATATATTATTAATTTTCTCAACATTTTCTTAATAAAATTATTCTGGGTAATCAAATTTATTTTTTATAAAATACACAGGGGAGATCTTCAAATATTCTTTTATTGTTCAAAAGTAGGGTGAAAACTTCTTTTATTTCAATACTAGCTGCTCCGAGCGTCTTCCAGGCGCTCTTCACACCTAGACGGGGGCTCCGCCCCCTGTACCCCCGAGTGATACATGGTATTTGGTTGAAAGTCTGTATGTAAAAGGTTTTCATCCATTTTGTTTCAATCAGTATAAGTAGATAAGACATATATTTGTTTTCTTGGAAAATATATTTTAATTTAATCAACAACAAATTTTCCTAGTATAATAAGTAAGATTTATTGTCTATTTCATATTATTATTTATATATTTACTAATATATTTGTGGCTCTTTGCATTTATTTAAGTAGATTTTAATTAATTAAATAATTAATATTCTAAGTTTATGAACATTATTTTTTTTTATAAATTATATTAATTAAAATTTATTTTCTTATTTCTGTTTGTTCTTTATTTTACATATTTATGTACAAAACACAAAACAATAACACAGACAGACACACAGACATTGCCTTTTATATATATAGATTAAAACCTTCCCTGGGATGCCCACAACAATCCCTGAAAGTTTCACCGTAATCGGACGGGTAGTTTTTGAGTATTTGACAGACACACAGGCAGACACACAGACATTGCCTTTTATATATATAGATAAATCAACAACTGAAAACTGCATTCTCTTAACTATAATTAATTTAATCTAAATAAAATATATATATATATATAAATTACAATATATTATAATAAATTATGGAAGATTACAATAGGTGGTTTATATGTATATAAATGTAATAATAAACGAATTAATTTTTATTTATCTATCTATCTGGTTCATAACATTATTATTTAAAAAAATTTTCATTAAAATCACTGTTCTAGTTTTCGTTAACACCAATTTTTTCTACTTTTTACAAAAATATAAGGGACATCTATAAATGATGTAACATGGTCATAGGAGGAGGGGGTTTTATACTTTAGGCAACATATGTAATTTGTGATATCACAATAAAAATAAATAAATTTAAATTTAAGTTTATAGTAAATAATTAATAAATAATTTACTTTATTAATCGGTGTCTCTCTTTCTGTTACCCTGTGAGACATATACTGTCTGAAGATAGTAATGTTAAAATTTTGAAATTAAAATATTACTATATTTTATTTATTAAAATTTAACTTTTAAAAGGGTGGCCTTTTAAAGACAGGGTGGCCGAGAGCGTAGGATATCAAGTTTCCACGCAAGAAGTCGGCGTTCGATTCCAACTAAGAACAAAAATTTTCAATTTAATTTAACATCAGCTGCCTCCGGCAAGCCCCACCATGGATGTCACCTTGTCGTGTTGGGGGGCTTCGACTTAACTAAGAACATCCACGTCTCGGAGATGAGACTAGCAATCTACTCAAGAGACGCAAATCACAATTGCTCAATGAACCACACAAAGCCTTGAAAATTGGAATGATTAATACATTGACGACACGGCAACGAACCTATTACGGAAAATGGGTTAAGATTCGCCGTAAAAATGGTTCGAACACGTAGGAAGAGCCAACGCGGAAGGGCTCTTGAGAAAATAGCCCGGGATGGAAGGCCAGCAACACAAGAGACCAAGCCACCGAAAAAATGGGCTGACTGCTGGGCGTACTCTTCCCAAAAAGACCTAAGGTTAGTGAAGAAGAACAGGCCTTAGGCCTATAATAGAAGAAGAAGAAGAAGAACTTTTAAAAGAATGATAGTTATATATTTATGTGAAACTGACTTGATGTTCAAAAGTTAGAGGTTACTTTTTGGCTGTATTTTTGGAAATAAATGTTGATTTTTACCGACCGACGATAGTAAGGGAGGTATTGTTTTCACACCAAATTTCACATGTGGAGATTTTTACATATCTCCACGAATCATGCATTTTCTAAACAGAAAAAAGTATTTTTAGCATGATGTCTGTCCGTCCGTCTGTCCGTCCGTATAGATGTGTACAGCCTGAACGGCTCAACCGATTTTGATGAAATTTGGTATATTTACTTAATTCATCAGTGGGATGAATTGATCAACTTTTGGTGCAATCCCGGAAACCGGAAGTGGTAGTATTAGCGATCGACGATAGGAAGGGAAGGGTTATTTTCACACCAAATTTCACATGAGGAGATTTTTTTATATATCACCACGAATCATGCACTTTGTATTGGTTTTATCCTCGAGAAAAATCATATTTATTAGTTTTTTCTTGATTTAAAATTATATGACGTCATCCAGCCATTCATGACGTCACAGCCTGGTCTTACATATATATTATAAATAAAATAAAATTAAAAATGTTTATATTTATTATTTATGTATCCATATCTGTTTTTTATTACATTAATAGATATATTAAAATTATTTGAAATTGTTTCTGAAGCTGGAAATTAATTTACTTCAAACCGTCGGTCGGTTCGGACCTGGCCACAGGTCAACTTATTTTGTATTAAATTATAAAAATATTTGTTTATTCAATGTCACTATAACTTTATAAGCAGTCGGGAGAAAAATGTCATGATGTTTTGGAAGGAAGATTTGATTCGTGGAGGATATGGGACAGAAAGAGCCGAGGTGGTTTTAAATGACTAGTTTTTGCAAAACATATTTTATGTCTACTAAAAGAAAAACATTATTATATGACATTAAGTCTGCGATTTATCGGGATGAACCAAAAATTATCACAAACTTAAAGAGAAAATTTCAAATAATCTTTGCAGCATCGGAATTTCTATAAATTACTCAGTCACTAAACTTTTTTTCTCAGATTCATGATGTCAGGTGATCAAAACCATGTTAAAACATCTAGTTGACAACATTTATCATAGAAATGCTACAACAAATTGTCATTTTTGTTTTCAAAAAAAATTTTATTCTATTACACGCCCAGAAAATACCATTTGTCTTAATTATTACTAAGTGTAAACTATATTGATCTATGATTTGAACAAAAAATTGAACATGATACATGAAATATATGTAACCCAAATAGATGAATTGTTTTTGTAATACAATTTAACAATTTACACAATATTTTCAAAAAATGCTGAATTATAAAATTTAAAAAAATGTATAAGGCAGCCAGAAGGAATAATAAATACAGAATTGTTATATTTTATATTTTATTATCTATTTTATTAATAATTTCTCCTCATTATTTATTTTTTTCTTAACTTCTAACTCTCTGAATTAATTATTTGTTTATTATATAGGATTATTTTTTAGTTTAATAATATTTACATTTTTTATAATTTTTAATTTTAGATGACAAGTTTTTTTCAACTACTGTGATTGATCACGAATGAATTTAAATGTTGAATCTTGACACATTTCATTTCAATCGAATTTATCTTTTTATTATTTACAACATAAACAAATATTTTATAAGATAAATTCTTTAATATTTGTTTATTTAATTTATTTAATATTTTATTATTATTAAGTAAATTTTAAACATGTTACATATTATTCGGAAATATATAAAACCACGTTCACACGAGTCAACTTAGTTTATCAAATAAAAATGAATTTTTAATTCAACCTTCAAGACCTTTGTTGAAACAGAAGCTGATCAACTTTTTCAAGAAAAGTTTAACTGCTTGTCAAACTTTTTTCGTTCAAGTATGAGCCACGATCGGGTCACATTCGAGTTGAATGTCTGAAACTGGGATCGGCCTGCCATTCACTTCGTCTTCCCTTTGTCAACCTCCGTTTGGTTGTTGAAAAGGAGTTCCAAGTGTTCAAGAAACGGTATGTAACATTTTTTAGACCTATATAAGAAGCATTACTTTCTGTGGAATTATCGATTGGATTGGATGAAAATAGGGATGATTTATTTCTTAATATTCTAAATTGATATCATTTTAGCAGATATTTATTTTGATTTTGTTGCCTTTTTACTCGTTATTTTATTTATTAATTTTTTGTCAGAATCTGTTCTATACCTAAGTATATATTTACAATATATATATTTTACTAAAATTTTATGAATGAAATGAATATATATATTTTAATAATATATTTTGATTATTAGAAATGAATTATGTAGGAAATATTGAATATAAACTGCACTGCAAAATTTATTTGAATTACTATTAATTTTGTTAAAATATTAAATAAATATTCTTAGCATTATAAAAATTATATCATAAGGATCAATATAATAATAAATTACTCAAATTAGAAAAATAAATTAAATTAAATAATATATTTTATAAAATTAATATCCTTTACACTATAACCGGTTTAATTAATTGACTCTGACAATATAATTAAATATTTTTCCTTTTCTTTTATTATATTATAGATATTATAATTTTATTAAATTAAAAATTATTTCAGATCATTGAGCTTTGAGCCATTGCAAATATGGAAACGTTTGATCAACAAAGTTCCCTCGTGTCAACATTCTATTCTCAATTATTTCATTCATAATTTTTATCTCTGAATCATTTACATATTATTTAGTATTAAATTTATAAAGTATATTATTTTTATAATTTATATTTCGTTTTATTTACTTATTTATAGGACAATCAAGTTTGTTTTCTTGTGTTTTTGATTGAACATGAATGAATTGAAAGGTTGAATCATGACACATTTCATTTCAATCAAATTTATTTTTACTATTATATATCAACCATTCTACAATAGTTTATAAAATAGAAAATGTTTTATTCTAAGATCATTAATATTTATTTTGGTTAATTTATTTATTATTTTATTAATTCATATAAATATTTAATTTTATTTCTAAATATAGTGAATTGTGAGTTATTCTATGAATATAGCAGAGGCTGAAATGAAAGTAAATTTCGATTTTGACAGTTAGTTAAACAAAAAAATAAATAAAAATAATAAACTGAATCCAAAAAAAAAAATTATTATTGAAATATTTAAAGGTTGTGGCTGGTATAATTGTTTTCCCTTGTTTCTAATTAGTCTCTTTAGTATAAATTTATTTTGTCAGTGCCTTTTTGACTGTTCTAAAACGAACACATTTTTTTTATTTTATTCCCATTGAGTCTCATCTCATGTTAACCGTGAATGAGTGCCTTTCAAGATGTTAAGTGTTTTATTTGCGTGAGATTGTTTCTCCTGAATTAACAGCAAGTAGAAAGGAAGTTGCAACAAATTCATCCAATTTAATTGCTGCATCTTGTCTAAGATAAGATTCATCTCTCAACATTTGCCCTTATTTGTTTTTCTTTAATTAATTAATATGCAAACTTATAATTATATTTACTTTAAATTTAAAGTCAATATTTTACATAAGTTAATATTATATATATATATATATTTGTAAGCTTATATTTTTAAATATCATTTTTTTAAACTTTTTCCATATCTATTTAAATCATAGTACTAGAGTTGTTTTTCTTTGCAAATATTTAAGTATATTAAAAAAGATCATGTAAAATTAATAACATTATTACAATTATTATATTAATAATAATAATAGTAACAATCAAAAATATTTATGTGTTTCTCTTTCATTATTCTCCAAATATATATATATATATATATATATCTTCATTATGTAACTAAACCACTTAAATCATTGCAATGTTTTAATTTAAAAATAATTTAATATTTTTATAGATTGATTAATTATACTTACTTTAATTTAGAAAAAATAATTAAAATGAGACCTCGAGAGCTCAATTTATTTTCTTAATTCTAATATTAAATTGGTTATACATACATTAAATAAGTCATAAAATCTCCATGAAAATGTATAATATTCATTATCACATTAATTTTGATTTTATATCAAATTTTTGAAAACGAATCATGACAAATATAATTTATTTGATAAAGTTAATCACGTTGGTGTTAATCTGCGAATAAAATGTTAATTGAACTGTAAATGAATTTGGAAAATTAATACCTCCCCCCAGTCCTTCCTAACCGTACGCTTTCTCTGAATAGTCCCCTGTGTATCTAATCACCCATCCATCCATCCATCGCTTTCTATCTCCTTCTCTTGTGCTCTGACGTCCAATCGACAAGAGCAAAAGTAATATATTCATGATATTAACCTAAAGAGGCGAGCCTTCTGACCTAATTCGATCTCTAAAGTGGAGATCAACCTGATTTTCAAAATGGACCAACGGAAATAAATCTTAGTATGATAGCAATTGACACGAAACGAGCCGTTTATTTTAAATGGCAATATAAATCTTTGTTATATTTTTTTTCACTTTATTTTTATTTATATGAGCTAGTTTTTATTTACAATATATATATATATAATTTTATGGTTTTTCATTCAGTCAATTAGTTCTAAAAGAATAACAATATTGAAATGAATAAATGTAAAAATTAAGAATCGGCCTGCAACAGAGTTGGACCCCAATTGCTCATTTTATAAATCTATCTATATTTAAGGATGCATAGATATGATGCAATCTCTATAAATAAAAGAAAAGAATTTTAGAAATTTTTTAAAAATAAAAAAAAAAATCCAAACAATCTAACTTTAAATAAAGATAATCCAGATTAGTTGTTTTGGACCATTTATCCTCCCAATTCCATCCCTAATTTTGGGTTTTGTCCTCAATACATATTTTGTTGTACTAAATGGATGAGGTTCTATGTATATGTACGTATGGATTCAAAATTGTTTAACTCGTAAAAATAATTATATTACTGTTAAATGCTTATAATTGGATTAAATAATAATAATTATGTTATATTCTGAAATATATTCTGAATTATATTATTAATAATTTGAATGAGAATTAATTTACAGTGCTTTTTGGCTGCTTGATAAATAAATCCCAATAAGAATATAGAAGACTAATTTCATTGATAAAAATAAAAAGAAAGAGAGAGAGAGAATGGAGATGGAACAAAAACTAAGAATAGAACACATCAGTTTTTTAACGTGATTTTTTACATTTCGAACTATTCAATGTTCATGTGTAAAGACCAGATAAATAAAGGTGCTAAGGGTGGCGTTAGAATGTCTATGTGTAGATATATGGATGAAGGTTAGGGAAGGGGCATGGTGCTGTCGTGGTGGTAAATCTGGATGCTTTCATCGCAAAGCTGCGTCTTTCACGCATTGATGCGGAAATATCGCAGAAAAGAGGAAAAAAATAGATAAAAAAAACATAAAAAAAAATTATGGATATAAATAAAATCAATGCGCATTTCTTAATTAGGGCGGAAAATTTTTGTTATTATACATTGTATGTACATATATTGTATTTTTTACTTATTTAATTTAATTTAATTAAGATAATTATTTGATAAATTTAAGATGTTTTTTTTTTAATATAAATAATCAAATTGACCTAGGTCAGTTAATGAATAAGAAAACGTAAAATAATATATATATATATATATATATATATATGTGTGTATTTAAATATTGTTCATTTATTTCAGGAATTATTTATACATTTTGTATATCATTTCTACCTGCTCTTTTTGTAGTAGAAGACTACATGGTTTATATCGCAAGAAATGCAATAACATAACAAATCAAAAAAAAAAAAAAAAGAAAACAACATTAAAATAAAAAACAGTATCATCCTTATTTAAGAAGACAATGAAAATAATATTTATAGTCATATATTTAAAAAATATAATGAATAAACAAAATGTTAGAGAAGACTTTGAATTTTTACTATCTTACCAGAGTTAGTATTGCGATCACAAAAATTTTAGATGTCGAGATTTTGATGTTTTTATACGTTTTAAAGGTTCCTGAATCATTTTCACTAAGGTTGAGAAAAATGTCTGGGTGTGTGTATGTATGTGTGTATGTCGACAAGATTACGCAAAAACGGTTTGAGCTAAAATCATGAAATTTGGTACGTGAGCATTATTCAAAATTCATAGTTTTCTATCAACTTTTGAGAAATGTAGCTCATCCGGAAGAGGGTCATTACCTACCACGTTTTGATTTTTTTCCTCTAAACTGACCGTAAAAATAAAGATATATGTTTGATAGTTTTTCACATTATTAAAAATTGTATAAAACTACTATATATAGAAGAATCTCAGCTTGATTGAATCGCTGAAAATACGGGAATTAATTTTTTAACACTACTGGAAAGAGCCAAACACGCGCTGGTTTCATAAATATTAATTATTTTATTTTAATTTTATAATTCATTAAATTTAATTTAAATATAATATATGTTTTAATTAATCCAATTCAAATTTGCGAGATAGTCGAGTGGAGACATTCCAGATTTTTTTTTTCATAACCCTAATTTAAACAAGTTTATTAAATTAACTTATAAATAAATTAGCACCCTAAATATGTCGTATTTAATAACTTAATTAATAAGCTTTATATATATTATTAAAAGTATTTTATTTCATTTGTTTTTTTTATAAATTAATTTATGGACTATAAGGGAAAGGAAAGTAAAGGTGAGTTTAAGTTCTCTCTACAACCTTCATTTACTCCACTGTTATTAAAATTGAATTCAGTTTGATTGCCATCTATCGTTAACACAAATATGAAGTACACAATATATATATTGTATATATAAGGTTGAATGGAGTTTTCCTTTATTGGATAATTTCTAGATGGTTGATGGACAAAATGTGCCGCCCCTCTCTCTTTCTCTTTGAAAGCTCTATTATTAGTTAATTAAATCACAATGTTAATTTCCAGTGAACATAAACAAGCAACACCTATATCAGAATAAATTCGCTACTCATACCATCACATCGCTAACTACTTACACTCTTTAAAGCCAATAGGAAGACAAGTTAGAATAAAATACCCTTTATACGTATAAATTAATATTGATTCGAGAGAGACGGGTATGAAAAGGAAATCTTTTTTCTTATTTTAACGATCGAAAATAAAAAAAAAAAAAATGAAGAAGAAATTAGAAAGATTTCTTTTAAACAGATGGAAGAGTGAATGGCTAAAGGAGAGGGGGGATGAGATGGAGTTTTTAGAGCTTTTAATTATGGAGTTGTAATCAACAGAATTGGATGGCGAGAAAAGGGCAGAGTCCTTTCAGTTTGATAATCTACAACAGAAATTATTTTTCAATCTTTCCCCTCTTGTTTAAATTCTGACACCGTTGGAGTCTTTAAGTAGAATTTATATTTCTAATAAACAACGCGATACTTTGACTATCACATTTAATGAGATTATATAAAATATATTATATTCCTTTAAATTATTATTCAAAATTGAATTAAAAAGTAAATAGTTATATTAATTATATGATTAATGTCAATTTTAATACAATCAAAAAAAAATCTGGAGTGTCTCCTATCGACTATCTCGCAAATTTGAATTGGATTAAATAACATATATTAATTTAAATTAAATTTAATTAATTAAATTATAAATTTAAATTAATAAATAATATTTATTAAACCAGCGTATGTTTGGATCTTTGTTGATGGGACTACGTCACTTGTTGGCGCGTAGGATTTGCAGTTTTAAAAAAATTAATTCTGGTACTTTCACCGATTCAATCAAGCTGAAATTGTATATATAGCAGTTTTATACAATTATTAATCATGTGAAAAATTATCAAACATATATCTTTATTTTTACGTTCACTTTAGAATAAAAAAAAAATCAAAACGTTGTAGGTAATGACCCTCTTCCGGTTGAGCTACATTTCTCAAAAGTTGATAGAAAACTATGAATTTTGAATAATGCCCATGTACCAAATTTCATCATCCTACCTCAAACCGTTTTTGCGTAATCTTGGTTACATACACACATACACACACACACACACAGAGACAATTTCCTCAACTTTAGTGAAAATGATTCAGGAACCTTCAAAACGTATAAAAACATCAAAATCTCAACATCGAAAATTTTCGTGATCGTAATACTATCTCTGGCGAGATAGTAATAAATTGATTTTAATATTACCATAATATATTATAATAATATAAAATTCTAATAAAGTTAGTAATATAAAAATAAAAATTAAATTTTCCTTAAGTGTTAAACAATTGTGATATGGATTGTGTACCAATTTTAATTTTTTTTTTCCTCTAAGCTTATATCTTAGTTTTTTTAGAAACACAAATTATTAAATATTTTTTCTTTAGTTAGTGAATAGTATTAATTATTTTATTTACTGAGGCGAAATATGGTTGTCTCTCATAAAACATAAAAATTGTAATTCTATTCTTTAAAAAAAAAATTATAAAAAATCGTATTTTTTTAAAAAAAATGTGGTTAGCTCATTGTATAAGATAATGAAAGATTATGGTGGTTATGTTAATCAATTCATTAGTACATAGACATGTATTTACATTAGTACGAAGAATTATGACATAAAATTACAAATATGAAAGTTAACCGTAAAAACTTGAAAAATATTTCAAATTTTACTCGTAAAGAGACTAAAACATTTTAAAGTGTTTAAATATTTAAACACTATTATAAGTATATTAAATAATTTTTTTCTAAATAACACACTTCAAAATTGAATTTGAAAATAAGAAAAAAATGAATTTGAAAAATCCAATAGAAAATAATATATATCTACAATATTATGGATACCTTAATTCAAATTCAGTTTAACAATTATTTAAACCTTAAAAAAATTAACCATTGTAAATTTATACAATGTCTGAAAATTGACTAACATAAAAATACAAATAGATTAGCTAAAGAGTAGACGTGTATAGAGGATTGCGTGCAGTTAGGGATAATTAAACATTTATTATTTTTTTTTTTCGTCTATTGAATAGAGATCAACCGTAATTTTTAACCCTAAGGGTGGTTTATTAAAATAATTTTTTCTTCCTTTTGTTTATTTACCGTAAAAAAGTGGCTTTCTTTTTGTTTGTTCACCACTGAAAACGAAAATCTGATTATGAATGAGAATTGTTATTAAATTTTTTTTTTTATTTAATTACAGATCGTCAGCTTAGATTTATATACCTATAACGGCCTGTAAAAATATATAAGAACATATTGGATTTGACAAAGAATATATAATTATATCAAATTAAAGTAGAGTAAATATTTTTCGAATTAAATTATTAACTATTTATTTAGTAGATGAATGCCTATAAATTTGGTATATAGAAATAGAAATTATATTCAAAGTTCGAATTCAAAATTTCACCTGAAATTAAGGCTTCATTATTCAAACTATTGCTTTTTAGGAAATTGTTAAAGTCGTTAACAGATTTAGCAACAATAATATCAAAACTGTTAAAGAAATGGGATTGAAGTAACATTAAGTTAGGAGCTTATATGTTAGTTATGTTAATGTAACAGTTTTTATTTTGAAATTTTAAACTTTAATAATTACTTAATTTTATTTCATTTTATTAATTATAAGCATTTTTTTTTTATATTTAAGAACATATATTCTTTGAATTTTTTCATTATTTATATTATTATTTAATGTTGTAAATGCAAGTAGTGTGATCATATATTTTTTGTTTGTTTATTTTTAAATGAGGAGTGAGGAATGAGTTGAGAGCGAATGGAGCTGCATCGTTCATTCACTGGTTGGTTTGTAGATAGTTAAAGGGCCGCAACTTGGAGTCGAATGCAGTGAATTGACGACGACGGTGGTCACAAAATTAGGTGCGCATGCGTACACTGGGGGACCACACGAGCTGGGGTGACGTGGTGCGTGCGTCGTCACGATCACGCACGGCTCACGCACTCCCGGGTGATCAATATGGCGCAACTTGACCCAGTGCACACGAACCCTCGAATTCAACCAGAGAGAGAGATAAAAGGGAGGAAAACCCCCCCAGTAGAACACCTGCACCAGAGAGATATTGGCACGCGCGTGACCAATACCTCCACTCTTTCCAATTCATTACATTTGATTACTAGACACTTTACTAAGGAACCTTTTATTTTCTTCCTTGCAAGAAAAAAAAATAATCATTATTATCTTTATTATAAGATTTTTTTATATCATTTTCTACAATTATGTTACAATATTTTTCTATCCTAACACACTATGAGCGGGCGGGTATTTGTACCCGTTGCGGGGACTATCACTTATAAGCGTGGCGGGTATTTATACCCGTTGCCACTTATATGAGGGATATATATTAGTTATCGTTTAAAATAAGTAATTTTAAGTGACACAAGGAAAAATATATATTATATGAGTGGCAACGGGTATAAATACCCGCCCCGCTTATAAGTGGCAGTCCCCGCAACGGTTACAAATACCCGCCCCGCTCATAGTATGCTAATTACACATTGACTTGAAAATTATTTATCTTATATATTTTTGAAGTTTAACTTTTAATCATAATTACATACATATATAAATAAATAATTAATATTTTTATAATAGAAAGGAGAAAGTTTGGGGTTGGTTAATCTTATGTTCTCTCAAATTATTTATTGAAGAATAATGGATGAAGTGTAAGTTGGTACAGAGCTGACCTTTCCAATCTCAGTCGGGTTCTACTGGTTCTGATTAAAGTAGCTTGACATTGTGGTTTGAAATTGACATGTTTTATACCCATTCAATATTGAATTGCCATTCACAGCAAACATTTACTATTACTTTAATTTCGAGATGAAGATTTAGGGGAAATGAATGAAATGAAATTTAACATTGTATCCAAATGATGACGCAAACTTATATATATATATATCCAAATTTGAGTTTACTTTCAATATAATCAAAATATTTCTGTAATGAGTAAAAAGGATTTATTCAACAAGATATGAGTTTCATAATGCTAAATTTATCCCCTTTGAATTATATTATCCATGGTTTCAATCATATTTTTGATATGAAATTTAATGAAAATGAAATGTTAACTGATCACCAACTTATTCAATGTAAAGTACAAATCAATAATTTTTCAAAAAAAGGTATGCTTATTTTCGTTGTTTATTAATTATAATTTTACATAAAGATAGGATATGATAAAATATGAAATGATATAATAAAATAATTTATTATTTACAAAAATGAAAAATATCACAACTTTCTAATTAAAATCGAGTAAAAAAGGAGTGTAATTTTATGTGTCATCATTTGTTAGTCTAGGATCAGTAATTAAACTTGCTTGGAAAACAATAAGTTAATTGTTAATCTATTAAAAAATGAATTATTGATTAAGAATCTAAGATAGAAAAACGGAGCATATTACAACCACAAAAGAATTATGGTAAGAAATTAGAATCCTAAAAAACATCTATCTTAAAGCTAAATAGAAATTAGCTGGAGTGTCTCCACTCGACTATCTCGCAATTTGAATTGGATTAAATAACATAATATATTATATTTAAATTAAATTTAATTAATTATAAATTATAAATAATAAATAATAAATATTAAACCAGCGCATGTTTGGCTTTTTGTTGATGGCACCACGTCACGTGTTGGCGCGTGAGATTTGCAGTGTTAAAAAATTAATTCTGGTAATTTCAGCCAATCAATCAAGCTGAAATTCTATATATAGCAGTTTTATACAATTATTAATCATGTGAAAAATTATCAAACATATATCTTTATTTTTACGGTCACTTTAGAGGAAAAAAAATCAAAACGTTGTAGGTAATGACCCTCTTCCGGTTGAGCTACATTTCTCAAAAGTTGATAGAAAACTATGAATTTTGAATAATGTCCATGTACCAAATTTCATCATTCTAGCTCAAACCGTTTTTGCGTAATCTTGCCTACATACATACACACACACACACATACACACACACACACACACACACACAGACATTTTTCTCAACCTTAGTGAAAATGATTCAGGAGCCTTCAAAACGTATAAAAACATCAAAATCTCAACATCGAAAATTTTCGTGATCGCAATACTATCTCTGGCGAGATAGTAAAAAAGGGGGGGTGTCCTCCCCTAGACTTTCCCGCATATAAATAGGTAATTAGGTTATTATTATTATGTTTTAACAACAATAAAAATAAACAAACTAATTAATTTAAATTATAAAGTAAAATGGTTTAACACTATTATATATATTTATAATTTACACCTAACGCTACTTGTATAGGTAAAATGTCACTTCCGGTAGTCAGATCATGATGAAATTTGGTATCTGAATTTTTTTCATATTTTTAAATCTATATACAAAATAGGAAGCAAATATCTCGAAGCAAACTGGTACTTTACTTGAAAGGTAAACGCAACCAGTGTAGGTAAAGTACCACTTCCGGTTAACCGATTTTGACGAAATTTTGATAGAAATCTACAAACTGTGAATAATATCGGTGTACCAAATTTCGAAGTCCTAGCTTGATTAGTTTCTGAGTAAATTTGCTCACAGACAAACATTACATACATCCATACATCCATACATACACACACACAGACATAATTCGAAAAATGGTATTTTCCGACTCAGGGAGGTCTAAAACGTCAAGATCTATCGAAATCTCGAAGTCGAAATTTTTGACGATTCCAATACTTCCCTTATACGAAGTATGCGGGAAAGTAAAAAAAAATGACAAAATTCATAACTCAACTCATAACTAGGCTGATAATATAAAAGGTATAAAGAAATTGGATGAGGAAAAATATTGAATGGTATTTGTATTCTCAGCTTAGAAATAGTTGAAGAAATATAGTTACTGCGATCAAGAACTTTTCGTGAGACAACTGTCATCCTAACGATAAATAGAGAGAAAGTATGAGAAATGAAAGGACTAAGAACAGTAACCTACCACTCAGGCTTCTAAAAATAATAAAGATAATAAACCGTCCAAGCATGTAAATATTACAAGAAGGAGGTTGAAACTGCCTACCATATTGTAGCAAATTGTAGCTAAGTCATATAACTTTTGGGGATTAAAACCCGGAAGAGATATGGAATTTAAAGCAATAATCATTGAACAACAAATATGAAAGGCAACAGAATAGAGAAAATTACAGTAAAAAGTTCAAAAAATTATGAAGATTTGATCCTAAAGAAGAAAAGAAATAAATTAATAAAAAATATTTTTAATATACACGCTTTTTAATCAAAAATATTAATTAAACCTTGAATATTATTCTTTACATATACCCATATAATATTATTATAATACTAAATTCTTTACCTACTACTTATGTTCATATGCGCATTAGTTGGGCATATTTTCCAATTTTTAGGTCATTTTTGATTAAAATTTTTATTTTTATTAATTTATTGTCAATTTTTTAATTTTTTAGTTTTATTAATTTCACTTTACTGTCTCTCTGTAATGTTTAAAATTTGTAATTAGATTTTAACCCATTTCTAGATGAGTAATTTCGCTCAAATTTGGAACGTATTTTGAAAGTCGATGACACTGCAATAATCAGAAAGGAGTATTATGAGTTTTTCAAAAATACGGATTTTTAAAATTTGTGCATTTAATTATATTTACTTAAAGATAATACATTACTAGAGTCCAACCAGAATAACTTTAGGCACATAAATCATTGTGACAGATACAAAGTTGACCAAAAATATTACTATTGTAAATGTACCCTTATAGTTAAAGCAATAGTTGTTTGGATTACTATAATTAGCGGGACTTATTTGCTCGGTGTGCTTGTGTTGTTCAATGTGTCCGAAAATAACTCAGTGACCCATACAATGTTATATTTATAATTTTTTTATATCGATAATAATAAATTTCAAAATATTTCTTTTTGATTATTACAGTGTCATCGGCTTTCAAAATACGTTACAAATTTGAACAAAATTGCTCAACCAGAAATGGGTTAAAATCCAATTACAAATTTTCAACATTACAGACAGACAGCAAAGTAAAATTAATAAATAGCGTATAAAAATAAACGTTGCAACTTGATCCAATTATATGCTTTAGATTTTCATATTAGTCAAATATTATATTTGATTTATATTTATAAATATTGAAAATTACTTTAAAAAAGTACCATTATATTGTCTTTTGTAGTATTGAACTAATTTTACTGGTGAATACACTCCCCTTGTGATAATGATTGAACAAACTGTATTAATTAATATATATTAGTACTAATAATTGGAATTACAATTTAAAATGGCTGATAAAACAAATTTATCTGGGTATAAACCAGGTGTTATATTTTTTAATTAATTCTAGATATTCAAGTAAGAATTAAATTTAAGATATATATATATATATAATTAAAAAGATTTACTCATTTTATCTTTAATTAAAAATTTAGATATAATAGCTATTTGTAATAAGATTTGTAAATTATACTCTGAACATGCGGATTAATTAAACCTGTAAAACTTTGGTTCAACTTAATTTCAAAGTACTTTCATTTATAAAATGATATAAAAAAAACATATGTAGAAGTTTTATACAAAAGTATTTTTGGAAGTACGAATGCTTCAAAGATATTTGTGTTAAGACAACCATGATTCTCCCTTCAAAAATATTTTATAACAACATTAGCAGTATACAAAACTGAACCACTTTGTAAGTATGAATAATATTCATAAAACTAACTTTTCATAAAAAACTGTTCGCAACCAAAATTGAAAAAATTTAATAATCGACACATTTGCTTTATAAATACAAATTAAACAAGTAATAAAAAAAAATTAAAAAACTACTTGAAACTGCTAAAACTCTATTTAAACTATTAAAAATTATTTGAAAATTGAATAAAAAAAAATTTATTCTTTTTTATCTGACGCTCAATCGACTTAAACCATAAAAAGACAAAATTATATCTTGCTGAATATCTCATTTAAGAGAAATTTTTTTCTCACATATTAAATTAATTATTCAATATAATTAATGAATTAATATATGTTAATAAGTGTATTTGTATTTTAGGGAATGAATGAAAAGAAACAATTTAATATTTGCACAAGATATCCATATTAATATAATTATATAGGGAGAGTGAGAACTGATAGTAAATGAAAATTTTTTTTGTGTAATTTTTTATTTTTATCTTTCTTTTTAATTTACTATTTAGGTTGGTTTTAATATCTAGAAAATAATATGGTGAAATATTATTCTAGGTACTTTTTTAGTATTTCCTATCCATATACGACTTCACTGAAGTCCTTATATTCAATAACCGCCTTAATTGCATCTCCATCCAATTCATAATTTATCCTAATTCACTCTTATCTTCTCACTTGATTTATTTCAGACAATTATATATAATTATTACCTAAAATGTATCTCAAATATATAAATAATATATATATGTACTTATATTAGTAATAAAGAACTATTCACACTACTATTAACACACTATGAGCGGGGCGGGTATTTGTACCCGTTGAGGGGACTGCCACTTATAAGCGGGGCGGGTATTTATACCCGTTGCCACTTATATGAGGGATATATATTAGTTATCGTTTAAAATAAGTAATTTTAAGTGACACAAGGGAAAATATATATTATATAAGTGGCAACGGGTATAAATAACCGCCCCGCTTATAAGTGGCAGTCCCCGCAACGGGTACAAATACCTGCCCAGCTCATAGTGTGTTAAAATAGATTGCATTTTACAAAAATTTTTAGTTATAAACTTTTAGATAATGTTTTATTTATTTTAAAAATAATGAGAAAATTTATTTAAAAATTTCGTGTAATTATTATTTAATATAATTTTATTATTATATTATTTTTATTAATATTATAACTAATTAAAAAATTAATTTTTAAATTTTGAAAGATTTTATCATTTATTTGTTTAATTTTTTCATTCACATATTTAATCTCTCTATAAAAAGTAATAATTCAATTGGCTTTATAAAATTATTAATATTCATTTAAGAACATTATTTATACGACAGTGGAAACTCGCAACGAAGTTAATAGAATATAATGAATAAGTTGGGAAAGAGATCAGTGTTGGTCAGTGACGGATTGAATAATCGTTTTAGTATATAAAAAGGAAGGAGGTATTTAGAACCAAGCGGGGGTGAGAGGGATCAACAATGAAGTGGGGGTTGAGGGTAGATGGACGCGCAGGAGTATTTCGTCTTTTAGTCGGTAGCAATTGGGAGTTGATTTCGTCACTTGCACAATTGTTTCCCTGTAAGGGAATGAGGCCGTTGTGCGTGTTGTTGATAAAAACGGTTATAGTGAAGGAAGGAGGTTGGGGAGATGGGGGACTTGGAGGGATCGAGAAGGGAGGGGGTGGCGGTAACCTCATCCCCTTATTTCAGATCGATATCAACAAAAGCGTGACTCTTTTCAAGATCGATAACGCCTGAATGAGTTTCAACTCAACTAAACTAACCAGCAGCCACCAACACTCCCTTAAGTTTATAATTTATAAAAAAAAAAATAAAAAAATATTACAATTATACAATCTTAAATATTTTTCACAAAAAATGATCAAATAAAATAAAAAATAAAAAACAATTTTTTTAGTAGACCTACGACTTTTTTTTTATTAAAATTTGTTATATACCTGTATATATTTAATTTTTTTCATGCTATTTATATTTTTCATTTTTTGTAATCTTTCCATTCCATACAGATGAATTTTAAAAAGTCTTTTTTAGTCATTGATATATAAATTAATTATGATAGAAAAAAATTATAAAATATCATAAATTAAACTTAAAGAGATGGATTATTCATAAATATTGGTAAAAAAATTTATTTATTTTTATGATGATATTGACTGATTAAATAAGCTGGAGTGCCTCCACTCGACTATCTCGCAATTTGAATTGGATTAAATAACATATATTATATAAAAATTAAATTTAATTAATTATAAATTATAAATTAATAAATAATAGTTATTAAACCAGCGCATAATTGGCTCTTAGTTGATGGCACCACGCCACGTCCTGGCGCGATTTGCAGTGTTAAAAAATTAATTCTGGTACTTTCAGCGATTCAATCAAGCTGAAAGTCTATATATAGTAGTTTTATACAATTTTTAAATATGTAAAAAACTGTCAAAAATATATCTTTATTTTTACTGTCACTTTAGAGGAAAAAAAATCAAAACATTGTAGGTAATGACCCTCTTCCGGTTTAGCTACATTTCTCAAAAGTTGTTAGAAAACTACGAATTTTGAAAAGTGCCCGTATACCAAATTTCATGATTCTAGCTCAAACCGTTTTTACGTAATCTTGTCTACACACACACATACATACACACACACATACATACACACACACATACATACACACACTCTCTCTCTCTCTCTCTCTCTCTCTCTCTTTGGCGAGATAGTAAAAATGTCTAATAGAATATGAGTCAACGGGAAAACAGAAGAAATGAAACTATTTTTCCACCCACCAACTAAAGTCAACGTTTCGGTATCGTACCAGAATCTTCTTCATGGGATTGAATTTGTAAGTTATATATGTATAAATAATAAAAAAAAATGATGAAATAATATCTTTATTTATCATATTAATTTTAATAATTTTCAATGAAATAACTTTTTTTTTAAAGAAAATAAATCTTTTTGACATGTTCGTCAAATAAAATTAATCCTCAAAATAGAAATAGAATTCTTTATATAAATATTTAGTTTTATTTGCAAAATATTTAATAAGAACAAACAATAAATAAAAAAAATAAAGCAAAATAAAAATATTTAGAGAACCCAGAAATACAATTTTGTTGAAAAACATTCTTAAGAAATTATATTCTTTTTAGAAAAAATTTGAACTCAATCGAAAAATAAATCCTAAAGAACACACACAAATAAGCACAAAAATCTTAGTTAAAATGTCATAAATAGATTATTGAAGCCTTAAATTATAAAGAAATAAGCCAACATAAGCTCGTATTCGGTATTTATTATATAATTTTCACAATATTTCCTTCTATTCACAAAGAAAAAAAAGAAAAAAGAAAATTTAATAATGCGATCACTTAGTTTATAGATCGTTAACATTATACTTTCTATTATGTAAACACAGTCGTTATACTCTTTTGTACTGTCTGTAATTACATAGGGTTGAAAGAGTGAAAGTGAGAATATCATTAAATCTAACGTTTATTATTCACACCGTATATTATTCTATACTACAATATAATAAAAAAAAATTTAATTCAAAACGATTATTTACAAAAATGTTATATTTTTTCAAATAGAACTATTTTGTTCTTTTAGTATTTCATTCGAATATATTTATATAGATTTATTATAGTAAATTATAAATACTGAAATTATGAAAAACTAATCAAGTATATGAAAAGAAGGTTGTTAAAAAAAATAAAAATTAAGCAAGTTGCATAGCTTCTAGGCGCTTTAAAAACTATTTTTAACTGTATATCTTCTACCAATTTTTACCGACCGACGATAGTTTGGGAGGTATTGTTTTCACACCAAATTTCACATGTGGAGATTTTTACATATCTCCACGAATCATGCATTTTCTAAACAGAAAAAAGTATTTTTAGCATGATGTCTGTCCGTCCGTATAGATGTGTACAGCCTGAACGGCTCAACCGATTTTGATGAAATTTGGTATATTTACTTAATGCATCAGTGGGATGAATTGATCAACTTTTGGTGCAAATCCGGAAACCGGAAGTGGTAGTATTAGCGATCTACGATAGGAAGGGAAGGGTTATTTTCACACCAAATTTCACATGAGAAGATTTTTTTATATATCACCACGAATCATACACTTTGTATTGGTTTTATCCTCGGGAAAATCATATTTATTAGTTTTTTCTTGATTTAAAATTATATGACGTCATCCAGCCATTCATGACGTCACAGCCTGGTCTTACATATATATTATAAATAAAATAAAATTAAAAATGTTTATATTTATTATTTATGTATTCATATCTGTTTTTTAGGGGCAGCATGGCTGAGTGGGTAGAGTACTAGATTTCTACACAGGAAGCCTGAGTTCGAATCCCAGCATAGAACTTAAGATTATATATTTATTTAATAAATATAAAAAAAATCTAATTCAATTTAACATCGGCTGCCCCACCGAAGAAGGCAAGGGGAAACCACTTCGGTCAAATTTTCCCATGAACACCCTATGACTCCTGTGAAGTTATTAGGGCCACGACACTTCCGCTAGGAAGTTATCGACAACGAAGAAGATCTGTTTTTTATTACATTAATCTTATCTTATTATGCTAGCTAAAATTGTATCTATATATCTATATATGTATCTATAACCATTGGTTCTCAAAAACCGCTCTAACGATTTTTTTCAAATTCACACTAGATATAGTATTTATAAAGAAAAATTGAGTTTTATTGATCACATCTCTTGAAACTTACAGCTTCATTATTAATTTCTTAATTGAAAATTATATATGGGTGTGACGTCATCAATTTTACTTCAATTAATATTTTTTTTATATTTAAAATATTTTAAAATAAAATAAATTTCGAAATAAAATTAAAAATATTTATTTTTAATAATATATATATATATATATATTTATTAATCTTAATTAATTAATTATTAACAAAATAAAATAAGGTTAGTTGATTCCCGCTTTTTTTTAAATGAATTGTATTAACATTTTTTTATATATTTAAAATATTTTAAAATTCATTATTTAATTTTGAAATAAAATTAAAAATATTTATTTTTAATAAAATATATATATATATTTATTAATCACTCTCAAAAAAAACAAAAACAAAAACAAAAAAACATATTTCTTGCAAAGAGAGTAAAAATGTCATGTTAATTAACTAAATATATATCAGTCTAATGGGTAAAGGCACTGTTTTGAATAGTCAACTTAGCAGGATCGAAACCGGCGGAAAAATTTTTTTTTTTTTTATCTATTATTTTATATTTATTTATTCATTGTTCTTTGATTAAATTTAATTTCTTTTATTTTATTTTATTAATTAAAATGATGCAACATTTAATAATTGTAATATTGTAATAAATTTTATTTTTTTTATTTTATTAATTACTTATTAGTCATTAACTAATAATTTAATATTAATTCAAAATTTTATACATTTTTATTATTTAATTTTGCTTTTGTTTATATATATATTTTAATTAACTTATCTTATCTTTTAATTTATATATGGACAAATGACACTCATATTGAAATTTGACTCCCGCCTTTTTTTAAAAGATATTTTTTTTATATTTAAAATATTTTAAAATTTTTTATTTAATTTCGAAATAAAATTAAAAATATATATTTTAATAATATTTTATAATTATAAATTACGATATATATTTATCATTCTTCCAATAAAAAAAAAATATTCATGCACTTAGAAACATATCTAATAATACATATTTATGTATTATTGAGGACCCCAAGTTCCATGCAATGATGCAACATTTAATAATTGTAATAAATAATTAAAGAATTGTATATCAGCTCGGTGTTCCAAGTATTAATATTACCAGCCAAACCCAATATAATAATGAATTATTTTTTTTTAACTTAATTACCTAGCCGAGGCTCGTGGTCCCGGTGTGATCTTAATATATTGTCAGAATTAGATAAATAATGTAGAGAAAAATTATTTAAAAATAGATATTTATTTAAATGAAATAAAATTATTTAATTTACAGAATGAAAATGTCTATAATAATGTCTAAACATTTTTTCGAGCGACAGCTCGGTATCCCAGGTATTAATATTACCAGCCAAACCCAATAATAATGAATCATTTTTTTTAACTTAAGTACCGAGCCGAGGCTCGGGGTCCCGGTACTAGATATATTAAAATTATTTGAAATTGTTTCTGTAGCTAGAAATTAATTTACTTCAAACCGTCGGTCGGTTCGGACCTGGCCACAGGTCAACTTATTACATATATGTTTTCCTATTATTTAAGATTTTTATCGAATATTTTATCGTTAAATAAAATTTTAAAATAAATTAATGTTATGAGTCATTGGTACGTCAATCAGATAAAATAAAATTAAGATTATTACTGGTGTCGTTTTCTAAAATACATTGGGTAATTTTTCAAATAAACACATTTTCGTTGATTTGGATAATACTTTACCAGTGGGTTCCTTTTGAAATTTCAAATAAACTTTTCTTATGAAATTTTTTCGGGCTTCTTCTAGTTTACGAGATAAAAATTATTAAAATTTGCATATAAATCCATTGATATTCTATTTAGATAGCATGTTTTATTAGTTTGAAATTAAAAAATTAATTAAATAATTTTCCTATATCCAAATCGAACTTATAAAAACTAGTGCTACCTCTGGTAGTCAAAAGGTTCGGTTTGGATATAGGAAAATTATTTAATTAATTTTTTAATTATTCTTCCTATTGGTTTTATGAGCGGTTTTCTTGTTTTCACGAGGGTGGGTTGCTAACCCTCCCCTCAACCCCCAAACAAGGAGGACCGGGGTGTTTCTCTTAGTCAGGTTTCTTTTATACATTTTTTAATTTTCATAAATCCAAACCAAACTTATAAAAACTGAAAATTAGTGAATAATTAGTGAATTAGTCAATAAAACATTACTTAATGGCACATTTCAACGTTCATAACTAATCTGTCAAACATAAAAAAATCTTTATTTTAATTGAAAAAGGAATCCACTGGTAAAGTATTATCAAAATCCACGAAAATGCGTTTACTTGAATAATTACCATTTAGTGTTTTATAAAAAAACACTAATAACTTTACATACACTTTTATTAGTAGTAGTTTTTCATTTCAAAACATTTACTTAAAATTATTTTCATTTAGTTTATAACATTTCATTTTATAATCTATGGAACTCGTTGTCCTATCTGATGCACCTTTAAAATATCAATAATATAATAATATAATCTGCATGGTGAGATTTGATCCCTTGCTCTTAAGCTCATTAGCTCAATCTTATATCACCGACCGTAGTTTGAACAATTTGTAAATAGATTTAAATGCAATTTAAATGATGTTTAACTTTATTACTGATGGAAAAGAATTAAAAATTAAAAAATATTAAGGAAAATCTCTTTTAAGAAACAGAAATTATGTTGAAATTAATTTATGAATAATTGTAAGTTAATCAATGCAAGAAATTAACATAATAATTAGTGCCACATGTTAAGGCGGTTTGCATCTCCTATTATTTTTTTTTTTAAATCTGACTCTATAAAATATACCAGCTCTAATCTCCAAATGTAAATCATTCAATCTTGATCTTGTTAGACTTTTATTTAGATTAATTAAAGAAAATAAAATAAAGCTAATTATTACTAAATAAGACTTGGCAAGATTTTTTATTTTGAATATATTTATTTTTTCATTACTCATATAATAATTTTTATAATATTTTAAATTAATAATTTCTAAGTGTATTTTAAGGGATATGATTATCGTACGACACACATTGATAAAATTTTACAAGAAAACATTTTATTAACTTTTAAATATTTATATTTATTTTCAATTTATGTATTAAATTATTAATAAATAATTTTCCATTATATCAACAGCTGTTAAATTTGAAAAAACCAAAGAAAATGCTAAATTACAAGTTAAAAAATATACTAGAATAATTCATTCACCTTATTAATGGAATATTGAAAACTTATTTGCGAGCCATATAAATTTATTAAGCGAGTTCCGGGCTCGTATGTCCTTATATTAGTTACATAAAATACATTTAAAATTATTAAAACAAAAATATTTGAAATTATTTTTAATAGTATTTTTAATAGTAATAGTAAAAGTAATAGTAAAATTATCAATTAGTTTATATATAAGATTTTTTAGTTAATTTTTTTTTTAATATTAATTAATAAAAAGTGCGACTTTTTAATAATTTTGTTGAATTGTTTTAGTGATGTTGAATAAACGCGCGGAGAGAGATGAATGAATGCGTGAATGGAGGGACATCATTTTCAGGGATATCGAAAACTAATTAGTTAAGTTGAAACGGGCATCAGGCCAAAGAGCGATGTACGTTTTTTTTGTCTATGTTTGGTTGGCACTGGAATTCTTTTCTATTTTGTAATTGAAAGTAGAAATTAATTGATGAAAAGTAGAATTTGATCATTAGTACACACTCACAATTGTAAAATAATAAAATTTTCAAAAATTATTATTTTACTTTCTCTTTTGTTATAATTATTTAAAACAAATATATATGCTATAATTAAACAAATAAACAGCTAAAATAATGAAACAATAATTCTTAATATTATTTCAATTTTATCTTTTTACCGACCGACGGTAGTAAGGGAGGTATTGTTTTCACACCAAATTTCACATGTGGAGATTTTTACATATCTCCACGAATCATGCATTTTCTAAACAGAAAAAAGTATTTTTAGCATGATGTCTGTCCGTCCGTCTGTCCGTCTCTCCGTCCGTCTGTCCGTCTCTCCGTCCGTCTGTCCGTCCGTATAGATGTGTACAGCCTGAACGGCTCAACCGATTTTGATGAAATTTGGTATATTTACTTAATGCATCAGTGGGATGAATTGATCAACTTTTGGTGCAATTCCGGAAATCGGAAGTGGTAGTATTAGCGATCGACGATAGGAAGGAAAGGGTTATTTTCACACCAAAGGAGATTTTTTTATATATCACCACGAATCATGCACTTTGTATTGGTTTTATCCTTTAGAAAAATCATATTTATTAGTTTTTTCTTGATTTAAAATTATATGACGTCATCCAGCAATTCATGACGTCACAGCCTGGTCTTGCATATATATTATAAATAAAATAAAATTAAAAATGTTTATATTTATTATTTATGTATCCATATCTGTTTTTTATTACATTAATAGATATATTAAAATTATTTGAAATTGTTTCTGTAGCTGGAAATTAATTTATTTCAAACCGTCGGTCGGTTGGTTGGTCACAGGTCAACTTATTATTTAAGAGATTGAAATATTATTAACTTTATTTTTTACTATTTTTTGAATTAAAAATAAATATTAAAAAAATATATATATATTTTTTTTAATTGACTTTTGAGAATGATACTATTTACTTTTCGCTATTATATTTCTAATCAGATTATGCTCACCTTCGACCTAGCACATAAGCACATCACCCTTAATGGCATACCATTCAAATTATAATAGTAAGTTCATAGGCAATACTGATGTGGAAGGTTAAAATGCCAGTAAAATATATAAAAATAAGGTCAAATACTCATATCTTTATGGAATATTTAGATCGAATTGATAATTTTATAACTCGAAACTACATAATTTCTCTACAATTTCAACAGAATATATTATTATTTAATATATGTAAAGAATAAGATAAATTAATAAAAACGAATTATTAACTTGCTTTTGTCTTAATTTCATAAAATAAATTTTTTTTTGGAACTTGATCAATAAATCAGGTGAAATTAGCTGGAGTGTCTCCACTCGACTATCTCGCAATTTGAATTGGATTAAATAACATAATATATTATATTTAAATTAAATTTAATTAATTATAAATTATAAATAATAAATATTAAACCAGCGCATGTTTGGCTTTTTGTTGATGGCACCACGTCACGTGTTGGCGCGTGAGATTTGCAGTGTTAAAAAATTTATTCTGATAATTTCAGCGAATCAATCAAGCTGAAAAATTCTATATATAGCAGTTTTATACAATTACTAATCATGTGAAAAATTATCAAACATATATCTTTATTTTTACGGGCACTTTAGAGGAAAAAAAATCAAAACGTTGTAGGTAATGACCCTCTTCCGGTTTAGCTACATTTCTCAAAAGTTGATAGAAAACTACGAATTTTGAATAATGCTCATGTACCAAATTTGATCATTCTAGCTCAAACCGTTTTTGCGTAATCTTGGTTAACACACACACACACACACACACACACACACACACATTTTTCTCAACCTTAGTGAAAATCATTCAGGAACCTTTAAAACGTATAAAAACATCAAAATCTCAACATCTCAATTTTTGTGATCACAATACTATCTCTTACGAGATAGTAAAAATCTTTAAATTTAATTTAATCAATTTCACAATCAATTCCATGTGTTAATAGCCCAACACAACATTATGTCAATGTTTCTTTTTGTCAATTCATAAAAGTAACACAAATCTATTTTGAAATAAATTTCTCCATAATCGAGTCAAATATCAATAATCATAGAAATAACCCAAAAATGTCAAAATATATTGTTAAGTAACATGACGTGCCAGAAATAAAGATCTATATCGGGATCTAGCGGTATCACCCAAGGTACGATTTATCAATATGCATATGTTGGGGCTAAATTAATCAAACTTAATAAAAAGTTCGTAGACTCAAAAATAAAAACCTCAAGGTCTTCTTTGTTATTTTGATTGGTGCCAGAAGAATAGTAATACCCCCCATACTTGATATTTAGTTTAATTTAATAATGATGAATTATTGATAAGTTAGTGATGATTTGCAAATTAGTCCTTAGATTAATTTGAAATGTTAAACTGTGCTTAAAACTAAAAAAAACATGCAGAGTTTGAATTTGTTGAAAAGGCAAAAGTGGTGGCTAAATCAGGAGAATATGGTGATTGTTTTCGAAATGTTGAGTAAGATGATGCATTATCGTGGTATAAAAATCAAAAAATATTTACTAATAATTATAACATTTTGAAACAAATATCATCACCTAAATGATGCATTCAAATATTATTCCTCGTTAACGAGTTTGGTTGAAATAAGAAACGCACAAATGCATAACACTACAATGATTAAAGATGGAAAATTCACCATATTTTTATACATTATAATATATAATATACATATTAATATTTATTTAAAAATTTATTTTAGAAACCATCATTGTAGATATATAAGCGAATATTTTTTTAAATCTATTAATTACTCTTTCTCTCTTACTTCATTCATAAAAGTATTGAAATATCGATTATAATACTATCTATTATAATTATATTTAATAACAATATTAATATTCTCAACATGAACCAGACTTTTTGGCAGTTTTGCTTGAGGGTATTTTAATAAACTTTAAAAAGTTCAAAATTAAATATATACTATATTTTAAACCTATATATATATATATATATATATATGAATTAAAAAATGTCTATAAATGAAATAAGTGAGTGGTTTAAGTACAGGAGAAGGGGAGATAAAGATAGGAAACTTGGAGTAAAAAAATATTACAACTTTACAACTTGATTTAATTTCTTTTTCTTCTTACTTTTGGGACATCAAGGTATAGATGTCCGATTATTGGAAAAATCTTTTTTCAGTTGCACTTGTGACCTGCTTTTGAACAAATCCACTTCTAACCAATATTATCAACAGAGAGACATTCCATCAGAAAATTGAATAGAATTGTATCACTATATTTTACCTTCAATCTTCAATTCAATTAATAACGATGTCTAATTTTTAAATCATTTGAAACAAAAATTGAATATAACATCAATAATCATTTATTTGAATAAAATCAAATCGTCTCAAGTCTCTTCATGTTATATTTTATATTATATCTTATAATAATAATTATAAATAAATTGAAAATTTCTTTATGTATATGCATATCTTCTATTATTTATTTAAAGTTCAACCGTTCCTCAAAAGTTTTTTTATTTTCTAAATGCATAATATATGATTTGGATACAATTTCGAATCTGATAGTATAAATGAAAATTTATAAAAAATTATATATTCAATCAATTAACATTTTTTAGAATATATATATATATAAAATATAAAATATATTGTTTATAAGGAACTTAAAGCGGTTTAAAATCTGTTAAAAATTAAAAAACAGAAAATTATAAAATCTTTGTAAAAATTAAAGAATAAAAAAAAGAAGGAAAATTTTTGTTAAATTTATGAGTCAAATAGAAATTAAATTAATAATAAATCAAACATAATATATACAAGTATATATGTGTTTATAGAAGGTTATATAACAAACCAGTATATAACAAGTATATAAATCTAACTTAGAATTCTAGTAACACGTGGCTCGAAAGAGAGAAAAGATTAGTGAAAAGTTTATGGGAAAACCAGTTGGGAAACGATGTGTAAAGAAGTGATGATTCTATAATATAAAAGATTAAAAAGGAATTGAATGGAGTGAACATAGAATAAAGATGGTTAAATAAATTTAAAAAGGTGAACCATAAACCAGCGATCTATGGCCGTAAATGTAAATTTGTTCTAATCCATTAAGAAGACGAGAAAGAAATGTTAAAATTTTTCAGATTTTATTACCAGATAATTTATTAGATAGAATAATGAAATTATTTTGAAAATTATAAGTTAGTAATAATGTAAAAGAAAATTCAATAAATCAGAAAGCAATTGGAAGAAATAGGTGCGTATAATGAAAATAAAGAGAAAAAATAATATTCGTTATTTTTAAAAAAGAAAAAAAATATTATAAATAATTATGAAGGTTGATTAATAACGTCTTAGTACTCTATAGTCAATAAAAAAAAATTATTAATATTTTTTTTAATATAATAATATATTTTTCCTTGCTATGTAAAGATGCTATTATTAAGAATTATAATGTATGTAACGACATAGTCATAATTAATTTATTTTTGGAGTTAGTAGAACCAGTCCCAATTTCTACGATAGCCGCTTCCAGAGAATTTGAATTAATGGCGCAACCGTCATTCTCTCTGCAAATGTCGTTGAAACAAACCCCACCCAGCAACGCGCCATTAGAAACGTTCATATCCTCTCTTGCCGCCTACTAACAACACGAATAATTAAAATATACAAGTTTTTGTGAGATTAATTAGTACCACAGTTCGTCAACTAGAGTATTTAATCTTAGCATTAAATTTACTGGTTTTCTTAGAAATAGTTGATATTAATCTACAAAAGAGAAATTGCATAAGTAGTGAAGAAAGAAAAAAAAAGAACAAGTAAACTTTATAAATACATTGATTAATTAATAAATATAAGATTTTTTTAAGTTAATAAAGAAAAATTGTCATTTATTTTTTAATTTATCGTATAATTGAATAATATAAAATAACTCCACTCTATCAATATTTTTAGGTTATAATTTTAGAAGGAAATTTTACTTACTATTTCAAAAAATTAACATTCAAATAAACATATAATTATCATTATTTTAAAAATTAAATTAAGATTTAAAATTATATTAAATTTTAAATTAATATAACATAATACATAAGTAAAATAATTCTCCTATATTTTATTTCCAATAGTTCATTATAGATACCTTGTGGCTGATGACGTCATATAAAGACAGACAAAGATCGTCATCATTTAGTATTATTTATTGTCTCTATATTATTATAATTATTATTTATTTAATAAATAAAATTTAAGTTGTTTTTTATATTCATATTTTTTTTTATTTTTATCATACAATAATCTTAAAATTATTTTAAATTTATATTAAAATTTTCATGATATTAATCATCATAATGACGCAAAAAAAACAAAATCATTAAAAACATTATTTATTTAATTTATATATTATATGATCGTTACCACACTTTTTTCTTAATTATATTTTTTGATTGTGGAGTTTAGTAAAGAATTTTGTTTTAAATAATACTAATTTTGGCCATTAAGATAGCACTGATAAGTTACGAAATTGTAAAAATATAATAAGATTTTTAAAGGAAATGTATTTTGTTAAAAAATATCGAAACGAAGTTAATTAAAATGAAGGTTGGGGTAAAATTAAAATTTTAAAAGTGAACCTCTTATATGTAATACATTTATATATAAACAACTTGGATTTCGATAGGGGCGTCAATTCCAATAAAAACCAACACATTCCTGGTCATTTAATAAATTATCACAGAATTTAACTTAACACATAATATCTTTTATCCGAATGAATTTTTAAATATAAATAGAAACAAAATATAAATTAATTTAATTAAATTAACTAGATAACTTATATATAAATTTCAATAAGTTCTTTAAAAAAAGTTTATTAAAAATAAAAATAAAAAAATCTATAAACAAAATAAAGTAACAGTGAATGGATAAAAAATGCAATCCATAAATATCAGACAATAAACAATTCAAATAAAGTCATTATTTCTTTTTCTTTCAATTATATTATTGGCCTTCAAATTCATTTAAATATAAAATCAATAAAAATTAAGTTGGTCTAAGATTGTTTACAATATTTTAGTTTAGTTATTGAGTGACTCCAATTTTTTGAATTAAAAGAAAAAACTATAACTCCCTGGAAGTTATGCAACCCCAAGGCTTTTTCTTTGTAAATTATAAATAAACAAAAATAACGACTATTTTTATACATTCGTATATATAATATATAAATCCTTTTTAATTCATACGCTACCACTTATAATAATTAATTTAAAATTGATTTAGAATAATTTAGATTTTATGTAATTTCTAAACACTATTTCTGATTAATTAAAACTAATTAGAAAATTTCTTTAAATATATATGCTTGTATTTTAAAATAAGAAAAAAAACAATTAATATATATTTTATTACAAAGCTTTTGAAAAATGTATTTATTATTATTTATTTATATTTAGGTTATCTTAATTAATACTTTTTTATAAATAAAATTAATTTAAATTGAATTTTATTAAATATCTTATTAGAATATTTATCAAATATCACATAATGTATTTCATTCTTATTTATTAATCTCATTAAATATAATTCCAAGTGAATTGGATGGTGAGTATATTATAGCATTTATTTTGAAAATATCAAATATAAAAAAATAATTATTTTATGAATTATTTATACTCATAGGTTTTAACTACATATGAACTTTAATTTAAATGAAATTTTATTAATAAATTAGTTTGTCTTGAGAGATTATGTTAAGAAATTATTTTGATTTAAATGGCAAATATTTTTTGTTTCATTTTTTACATGTTATTGAAATCAATTTTGAATAATTTCTAAAATTCTTTGGATAATTATTTATTTTTTTACTTAATAGTTAGCTAAATTTATATTTACAATTTAATTTGATTTCTAAAATTTACACATTGTATATTCTAGTAGAAAATAGTTCCTGACCAATGTTTAATAGCTAATACTTATATATTATATTAAGAAAAGTCCACTTTAGCATAACGTAGTGTTTATCAGTTAAGAAATTTCAGAACTTTGCTATTTCATTAATTTTAAAACCAAATGGCAATCAATAACCTAAGTTTAGTAATTAACAATTTCTTACTTTTTATTCAACATAGAGTAAATAAATAAATTAAACTGAATAATAGCCAAATAAATTTCGAATTCAAAGAAGTTTTTTGAACTATTAATTAATTTAATTTAACCTGATAATAAAACTAAAAATTAAATGTTTCAAATAATTTAAAAAATGAATTTAAAGTTGTCTGACATTAAAGACGAGAGTTCAAACCTTATCAAGTTAAAAAATTTGAAATTTAATACAATAAATAAATATAAATAATAATAATAATAATATTGGCTTTTATGAGTTTATATCCGAATAAAATTTTATTTGATTTTATCTCCTTAAGTTTTTCAAAAAGTAAAAATAAATAAAAATTCATTAATCCAATTTGGAAAGTCACTGCATATTTCAAATAGGTTGCAATAGATTGTATTGAATAGGTTCTTTCTCACTCTTTCTCCTCCTTTCCGCCTTTTTGAGGCGAAATTTATTGATGAATTTGTGGTGTTAGCTGCACGGAGTACATTAGCATACATCACGTGACAGACAAACTTTACGCGTTCACGACAAGCGAGGAAAATGGTTATATTAATATTAACCGGTATATAATACATACAACTTATATTTAGATATATATATATATATAATTAAATTGTCGATTATTTTCTTTTCCGCGGTGGAATATTTTGTAAAAAAGGTATTTATTTATTTATTTTAGTTTTAATGGAAAAAAATAAACTCGCAATTTTGAAAGATTTCTATCTCAATTGTTATAATTTAACACATGTGGCTATATAATAAAGTTGGTAAAAGAAAGTATTATATATATGGTTATATACATATATATTGAGTGTGTGTATTGTTTTATTCATATACCTGTAATTATTATTGTATTTTGTTTTTAGTAACGTTTTAATTATATTTATATTTAATTATAATATAATGTTTAAATATTGATATGAGTATTAATTCATTTATTTATTTTTCTTGTCAGCTTATTAAGAAATGAAAATTGAAATATTAACAATATTTTCATATTAAAAAGAAAATAAGAAAATTCATCACGTTCAAGTCGATTTTATACCCTATTGATTAACTATTTGTTGATCATTAATTGTGCCAATCAGAAGCCAAACGGATTATCTCCAAATTTTAAAATTTTGCCTTTTTGCTATCTCGCCAGAAATAGTATTACGATCACGAAAATATTCGATGTCAAGATTTTGATGTTTTTATACGTTTTGAAGGTTCCTGAGTCATTTTTATTAATGTTGAGAAAAATGTCTGTATGTGAGTGTGTGTGTATGTGTGTGGGTATGTAGACAAGATTTGTGCTAGAATCATGAAATTTGGTACATGGGCATTATTCAAAATTTGTAGTTTTCTATCAAGATTTGATAGAATTGAGAAATGTAGCTCAACCGGAAGGATCATTACCTCTATGTTTTCATTTTTTTTCCTCTAAACTGACCGTAAGAATAAAGATATATATTTGACAGTCTTTAACATGATTTAAAATTGTATAAAATTGTTATATATAGAATTTCAGTTTGATTGAATCTCTGAAAGTACCAAAATTAATTTTTTAACACTGCAAATCACGCGCCAGCACGTGACGTGGTGCCATTAACAAAGATAAATTTTAAAGATAGATATTTATTTAATTTATAATTAATTAAATTTAATTTAAATATATAATATATGTGTTAATTAATCCAATTCAAATATGCGAGTGGAGACACTCCAGATATTTTATTTTAGGTGTAACTAAAGCTCTTAAATTAAAATTAATAATAAAATATAGATATACTAAGAAGAAATGCTCCATTTAATATCAGAAAAAGATTTTGGAAAAATAAAATGAAGGTTAAATGTAAGTTCTTTATTCTGATTTCAAAACAAAATTTTTAAAATACAATTGCAATATATTTCCAATATATCTATCTATCTATCCATTTATATACATATATATATATATATTTCATTTATATTAATATTCCATTTAAAAAATAGAAAATAATTAAAGAAGAGAGCGTTATTCTGAAAAAAATCTAGAAATAAACATATTTTTACTCTAAATAATATATTAATGTCTACAGAAGTGCAAAAATATCTATAAAGTTTTTCCTTTTGAAATTGATTCCTTTTTCTTTATACAAAGATAGAGGAATATTTTATGGATTTAGGAAAATAGTTTCATTCAATAATTTCTATTCTATTCATGCTTGGTTTCAAGTTCAAACTACAAACTACAAACTAGTCAGAATACACATAAATAACATTATCTTATTCAAACAGAAATATAGACTATTAATTCAAAAATAAAATTATATAAAATATTGTATATAAAGAAAATAGAATTAAAAAAATAATAAAAATACTAATAATTAAAACGAAAAAAATTATCAAATACAAATTATTTTATGAATAAAGAAATTATGATCAAATGAAAATAATAAACTGTTTTAATTTATCAATTTAAAATACATATTTACTTAAAATTAAAATACAAAAAGGAAATTAATTTTAAACAAACAACTAAAAGTAAAAAAAAAAACAATCCATCCACAACAATTTCATTTTATTGTAATGAAATAAGAAAATTAAGGTCAAAACATTTATGAGCCTAATATATCATATTTATTATATATTATTTAATTTAGGTGGTAATATAAATTTAAAAAATGGCATAATTAAATTAACTAAAGAAATAATATTTTTGAAATAATAAAAATAAAAAAAAATATAAATAATTATATGCATATTGCTTAAGTAATAAAATGTTATATGTATATATATATATATATAAAGTGATAAGGAAATTTATAATAAAACAGCATTATAATCTTATTTCAAAATCATTACGAGAATTTTTATTTGCATTATAACCTAAACCTAATTATAAAGTATTTTCACATTTAAAAAAATAAAACTTATTTAATTTATTTACTTATTTTATTTAAATTAAATTAAATTGAGAGAAGTCAAAATCCATATTTATTTTTCAAGATTATTACTAATCTCTTAAATACTTAGATTGAATCGTTTATATTTTATATGAACGTTTTTGTATATACCCACAGGTAAATTATAATATTTTTTAAAATTCCATAAACTATTTATTAATTTGAATATTTAAATAACATCGATATTTACTATAGTATAATAATATTTAATAATAATATTATACTAAATTTAATAAATATTAAAATTTTTTTTTATAAATTATAAGTCTCTCCTTCACCAAAACAAAATTATATTTCAAGATTTGAATTAAATTTTTGATGTTTATTTTTACGCTGTGGGTCAACATTTTAATTTCTCCTTTTTTGCTTATTCAAATTAAATTATTTTGTTTAATTAATATTTAAAATTTTCAAATTAAATACTTAATTTTTTTATTAATATGTATATAAATAAATTTTTGTAGATAAATCGATAGATACCAATAATTAATTTATCCATATATTAATAATTCTCATAAATAAATTTATTTATGAATTCGTTGAACTTGTAAAGGATAATTTGATTTAGACACATTCAGTGACAAGTTTTCCATTCATAAATTTTCAAATTTATCTATGATTGGGCCCAATTTTAAAGTAGATACATTTTTACTATCTCGCCAGAGATAGTATTGCGATCACGAAAATTTTTGATGTTGAGATTTTGATGTTTTTTTACGTTTTGAAGGTTCCTGAATCATCTTCACTAAGGTTGAGAAAAATGTCTGTGTGTGTGAGTGTATGTGTGTATGTATGTAACCAAGATTACGCAAAAACGGTTTGAGCTAGAATGATGAAATCTGGTACATGGGCATTATTCAAAATTTATAGTTTTCTATCAACTTTTGAGAAATGTAGCTCAACCAGAAGAGGGTCATTACCTACAACGTTTTGATATTTTTTCTTCTAAAGTGACCATAAAAATAAAGATATAAGTTTGATAATTTTTCACATGATTAATACTTGTATAAAACTGCTATATATAGAATTTCAGCTTGATTGAATCGCTGAAAGTATCAGAATTAATTTTTTAACACTGCAAATCGCACCAACACGTGACGTGGTGCCATCAACTAAGAGCCAAACATCCGCTGGTTTAATAAATATTATTTATTAATTTTAATTTATAATTTAATTAATTTAATTTAATTTAAATTAATATATGTTATTTAATCCAATTCAAATTTTCGAGATAGTCGAGTGGAGACACTCCAGATTTTTTTCTAAAAAATTAATACAATTGGATTGATCTGTATTTTTTCTTTAATAGCTGTTTAATAATAAATAGCATTGTTTAATGTTTTTTTTACTTTTTTTTAAAGGATGATTTAAAAAAGAAAATAAATCAATTGAGAGTCCATAATCCTAAAAAAAGGATCTTAAAAGCTTTTCATTATCAAATGAGATATTAATTATTTCATTTCATGATTTATTGACTGATCCTTTCTAAATTCAGCCTATACAGTTGAAATTGACTGGAAATTTTACCAAATGGAATTCTTTCTCACTAATTAGAATGATAACCGGTACTATACCACTCTAGTTATACTATATATCATTTCTATGCCAAGACATTCACACACTGATAGCAATTTAATCTGTCAAGATTGTATTTCTTTCCCATTTGCATTGTTTTCATTTACAGATGTCACTAGTGTTGTTTTGAGACTTTATGACCCACTCACCCTCCTATTTCATTAGTTGCTTAGTTATCGGATTAGCGCCACTCTCGTAAGGGGTGGTTATTTAGTACCTTCCCCTTTTTCAGGGGTTGTCCTCAAGATTTCGGGGTTATTTCGAGGGGGCGCTCCGATCAATCTGCTTGTGACGTCACGCGGGCGTCGCCATATTGGGCTGTGACGTCAGTAGCAGCTAGGTCGATAGAGCAGAGCGTTAGTTCACGCACACCGGCAGATACCCCTTTCTCCCCCCTACAACGCCCCACTAACAACACCATTCGCATATCCAGCATTTTCGTAATGTATTTCTAACAGAGGCTCAATGAAAACGAAAAAAATATTTATTCGAAACAAAAGATGAATTAACTTAAATACTTGACAAAAATGACGCAATTCGTTATTATTTAATAATTATAAAATTTGAAATATTTATAAAACAACTGTGGTTAATCTTATCAATAAATAAATTATATATAAGTTATATAAATAATGTGAACGTTTTGATAATGGATAGTGAAAATTTCTCTGTCTTTTTTAAGTACTCAATTATCATAATTTTATCATACATCAGACGTTATCAATTCTAACAGCATTGATTAAAACCAATTCTAGTTGTAATTTAAAATAGTTTATAAAAATTGGTGATTTTTACTATTATTAATAATAATTGTTTATCAGAAATTACCACATAATTTGTATAGTGATTATTATATTGTATATTATTTAATATATATATATTATAATTAGTATTAAAAGAATTGCATATAGACATTTTTGTAGAAATTTTGTAAATCAAGAGATAGAGTTTTAGAAATAGAATATTAATCTATTTTTAATTATTTATGTTTATAGGCTGGAAAAAGAATATTATGAAAGCTTCAATTAATGTCCAATTATTATTACTTTTCTCCACGTTTTATTAAAATATTAAATTCAAATTTAATGGGAAAATACATGTATATTATATTATGGTCTAATATCATATATATATATATATATATATATATATATATATAAATTACTCTTAATATTATTACAAATAAGATCAAAATTTGATCATATTATGGTAGTATTTTTTAGATTTATTAAATGAGATTATATTATTTTTAGTATAATTAGATAAAAATATGTAGATAAATAAATAGAAAAACGTGTATTTTCAAAACATATGAATGAATAAAATAATTTATTTATAACAAGGAAAAACATAAATATCAGAAATAAAGAATAGAATTAAATTATATTAAACAAATTGGAAGTTAGAGAATAACTCATTATATAATATAATATATATAAACAATTTATATTCTGACTAAAGAGAAAAAAATGTATATAATAGAGACGAATTTATATTATTTATAAATATTTTATTATTAATTTTTTTTTTTTTTGTAAAATAGAATAAGTTTTTAAAATATCACGAGCAAAGTTTGAATTTTTCATTCATTCGAATAAAATTCAATTTTTAATTTCGCCTCTTGGATGTAAATAGTCAACGAGAAGCAAGGAGCACGGATCCACTTTATCAATTGATTTTAATTATTTTAATTAAACTTTAAAATGAGATCATTTATCGAATTATCCTTATTGTTACACGAAAACAAAAGCTATAGTTTTTTTTTTTTTTTGAGATACAAATTTATCTTATCTTATTAAATTAGAAACATTTCTATATATATTTTTATTTTTGAGATATTAAATCGGTATAAAGATTTTTTTTTTAAAAAAAAATCGATCTGTATTGGTTTCAGCCTCGGTAAAAATCATCTTTTTTCAGTGTTTTCTTGATTTAAAATAGGAATTTTAATAATAAAAAAAAATGTCACCGGCCAACGCCGGAGAGCCTTCCTTATATACAAAATATTATAAATAAAATAAAATTAAAAATATTTATTTTAATAATATTTTGTAATCAAATTACGAAATATATATTATGTTATATCTACAGGCCATACTTTTCTGTCTTTCATTGCATTAATACGTACGCTTAAAGGCTGTATGTTTTATGACTATTTCTTTTTAATTTATGTTCTTTTAAATTATTTGAAATTGTTTAATATATCGTTTATTTATTTTAAATAATAATCTAAAATATTCCTAGTTCATAAGGAATAATTTGTTTAATTTTTTTTTATAGAAACAGACTTTTTTTCGAAAAAAAAAAATAGTTCCAACTTTAGTTCTCGTTCATAAATGTTAAAAATAGGGTGTATCCTAAACAGATAGTAAGTGTTAAATTATTTTAATTTTAATTCAATTAAAAAAACAATTATTAGTTACAATTTTGGTTGATAGTTACTAAAGAGACATGTAATCCAAATACAGAAGGAAATAAAACAGAGTGAATTAGGATTTTTATAAATAATTTTAAAAAATCTAAATTTTAATATTTTGTTTAGGTCTATGAAAAAGAAATATTTATCATATCGATTCTCTATATATCTACTATATACTCATACAAATATTTAATAAGAATATCTATAATAAATTAAATAAAAATATATATTAAATATAAAAATATGAATAAGAAAAATTTTGTGAAATAATAGTATTTTTTTGAATTTCAAATTAGTTTTAAAGAGTTTTATTTGAAAAAAATAATTTGAATCATGGTGATAGAATGATGTCCTTAATTTAAATATAAGTAGATAAAAATTTATGAAGGATAATAATATTAACTGTTAAAAATTGTTATTGACATGAAAAATTGTCATTAAAAAGATATTAATAAATTTTGGCTAATAGATATTGGATATTATTAAAATATAAAAAAAATTATTGTTACATTATAACTTTAATAAAAAAAAAAATTTTAATTATATATATTTTTTAGACATTTCTTTTTCTAAATGGATTAAAAGTTTTAACTGATTTATCATTACAACAACAACCCTTAGACTTTATTTATTATGATACACATTTTAATGAAGAGCTGAATGATTTTATCACAAACAACTAAAACAACAACAACAACAACACAAATTTGACATTTGTTCACTCTATCTCGAAGGGAAATTATTTTTTAATATCTCGTTATCAGTGAGAAAGTAAGTTTCATGAAATCTGGAAATCACTACTATATCCTTTAAGCAAATCAATTATTTAATGATCTGGGTTAAAAATATGTTTATATAGATTAGATGGTTAATTACATTTATAAATTAAGATATATTAAATATTATTTATTCAGAATTTCCTATTACAAATAAGTTAGTAATGTTATTTCTTTTTACTATCTCGCCACAGAAAGTATTGCGATTACGAAAATTTTCGATGTCGAGATTTTAATGTTTTTATACGTTTTGAAGGTCCCTGAATCATTTTCACTGGGTGTGTGTGTATGTATGTGCAAAAACGGTTTGAGCTAGAATCATGAAATTTGGTACATGGGCATTATTCAAAATTCGTAGTTTTCTATCAACTTTTAAGAAATGTAGCTCAACCAGAAGAGGGTCATTACCTACAACGTTTTGATTTTTTTTTCCTCTAAAGTGACCGTAAAAATAAAGATATATGTTTGATAATTTTTCACATGATTAAAAATTGTATAAAACTGCTATATATAGAATTTCAGGTAGATTGAATCGCTGAATGTACCGGAGTTAAGTTTTTGACACTTCAAATCACCTGCCAGCACGTGACTTGGTGCAATCAACAAAGAGCCAAACACGCGCTGGTTAAATAAATAATATTTTTTAACTTTAATTTATAATTTAATTAATTATATTATATTTACATTAAATTTAATATTATTATATAATTTATATTATATTTACATTAATTTTATGTTATTTAATCCAATGAAAATTGCGAGATAGTCGAGTGGAGACACTCCAGCTTATTAAATAATATATAGATTAATTTAATTTTTACTTAGTTTTAGATTATAAGTTTTACATTATTAATAACAATTAAATAAATTCTATTTTAGAGTAAAACTGTTATTTATAAATGAAAATGGGTTAATTTAGTGAATTTATGTAAAAATTCCAAATAAGTCTCTCTCCAATAGAAAAAAATAGAGTGATTTTAGCAATGGATGAATTATACTCTAAATGAACATAACTAGATCATAAAAATTCAAATATTTCCTGAACATCTGGTTACACATTCAGGTTAACGGATTATACAAAGGTGGTATTTAGGGAAATTTATCAACATTGTAATTGAATTACACCAATAATTTATAAATATATATAAGTAATAAATAAATAAAACAGAATATATTTTTCCAGGGTGAAATAAAAATGCCTATATTATCATTTTAAAATATACATAAATTTTTCGCTTGAATAAATTTATATAAATTTTTTTTTTATAATATATGTATTTATTTTCTCATTTAGACATTCATTCTTTATTTTTTAATTTATTATTATTTTTTAATATTAAAGGGGAATTATTTAACAAATCAAATGATTTTTATGTTATATAAAATCAAAGACAGAATTAATAATTATTTAAATTATAGAGTTATTTGTTAAACTGATTCACATCTTGGTAGTTTAATAAGTTTCTCTCTCTAAATCTCATATATTCCTCTATGCAGTAGTTTGATTTAATGGTAATGTATGTGTTGTATGTAAATTTTTCTTGGTAAAAACAACTTCAGCCTTAAACTAGCCTTAGTTTCAAATATAAATATAAAGGTTTTGTTTGTTTAAACTTTAAAATTGTTTACTTATTACTTTAAGAATTTGTTTTAACTTAAAAACTGCGATGGGCAGAACACGTGGCTAGAATGACAGAGGAAATAATATATATTAGTGGGGAGATCAATTGGGAACCGTCCAAGGATGGGGTGGGTGGACAATGTAGGAAGCGACGTGAGAGAGATGAGAGAAAGTAGGAGTTGGATGATTATAGCTCACAGGATAGGGACACTTGGAGAAATGTCGTTGGTGCTACCAAGAACTTTCGTGTTCCGTAGAGTCACAGAGTTAGATAGATAATAGATTTGAACTTGAAAATAATAAGTTGACCTGTGGTCAGGTCCGAATTTTAATATATCTATTAATGTAACAAAAACAGATATGGATAGAACATAAATATTTTTAATTTTATTTTATTTATAATATATATGTAAGACCAAGATGTGACGTCATAAATGGCTGGATGACGTCATATAATTTTAAATTAAGAAAAAACTAATAAAGATGATTTTTCTCGAGGATATAACCAATACAAAGTGCATGATTCATGGTGATATATAAAAAAATCTCCTCATGTGAAATTTGGTGTGAAAATAACCCTTTCCTTCCTATCGTCGATCTCTAATACTACCACTTCCGGTTTCCGGATTTGTACCAAAAGTTGATCAATTGATCCCACTGATGCATTAAGTAAATATACCAAATTTCATCAAAATCGGTTCAGCCGTTCAGGCTGTACACATCTATACGGACGGACAGACGGATAGACGGACGGACAGACATCATGCTAAAAATACTTTTTTCTGTTAAGAAAATGCATGATTCGTGGAGATATGTAAAAATCTCCACATGTGAAATTTGGTTACTATCGTCGGTCGGTAAAAATATATTGTATCAAGAATTTTCCTGTAATTAACTTTCAGTTCAAACATGATATTATATACAACCACCTTACAGTCCTAATATCGTTCCTTCGGATATTTTCCCTTTTCTCCTACTAAAAAGAATCATGAAAGGTCCAGACCAGAGGACTGAAGAGCATTTCACTTTTTGTTTTTTAAGATGGCTTTCAGCGATTTGAAGATTTATAGAAAACGCAGTGTTAATTCAGAAAGAGAATATTTTAAATACAAATTTGGTAAGTAAAATTGTATATATTTTTTTTAGAAATTTCCTTACAAATATAAAATTTTAATACCTAGTCAACGCATAGGAAAATCTTTTATAAACATATATAATATAATTTTTTCAATCTCACAACTGCATAATTTATAATAATTTTCAAAACTTATTTAAATAAACAAAGATTAAAAATTTAAATTTATATATAAAGTTTCTTAAATTGAATAACAATTTGTTGTTAGTTTAATAATAGTATATTATATATAAACTTTGCATTGAAAAATAAAATAAATATTCTTTACATTGAACTGATGACAAAATATTAGATATCGAAACAATAACCCCATTATTTTTTCCAAAAGATGATTATCTTTGTTTTTATGATATAATCTAAATGATGTTTTTCTTTTATATACAATGGCATTATTATTTTCCCTTTAAAATTAGCTGGAGTGTCTCCACTCGACTATCTCGCAATTTGAATTGAATTAAATAACATAATATATTATATTTAAATTAAATTTAATTAATTATAAATTATAAATAATAAATAATAAATATTAAACCAGCGCATGTTTGGCTTTTTGTTGATGGCACCACGTCACGTGTTGGCGCGTGAGATTTGCAGTGTTAAAAAATTAATTCTGGTAATTTCAGCGAATCAATCAAGCTGAAATTCTATATATATCAGTTTTATACAATTATTAATCATGTGAAAAATTATCAAACATATATCTTTATTTTTACGGTCACTTTAGAGGAAAAAAAATCAAAACGTTGTAGGTAATGACCCTCTTCCGGTTGAGCTACATTTCTCAAAAGTTGATAGAAAACTATGAATTTTGAATAATGTCCATGTACCAAATTTCATCATTCTAGCTCAAACCGTTTTTGCGTAATCTTGCCTACACACACACACACACATACACACACACACACAGACATTTTTCTCAACCTTAGTGAAAATGATTCAGGAACCTTCAAAACGTATAAAAACATCAAAATCTCAACATCGAAAATTTTCGTGATCGCAATACTATCTCTGGCGAGATAGTAATAATATTTTAAAAAAGAATTGTCATTGTATTAATATTATTAAAAATTATAAGAATAAAATTCAATTATTAATATAATAATAATATGTATATATGGAATAGGATGATAACTAAATTAGGTTGAGATAATCATTGTGTTTAATTATTATCTTAATTATAGATTGAGAGGCAGAAGGGGGAATGAATGATAAAATTTGGAATGACAAATAAAGAAATAACAGATAAAAGAGTAGTTTCTCTCGATGTTTTTATTACGTGTTTTTAATTAAATGGAATATGACACGGTGTGGGGGCCGGTGGTCATAAAAAAAAAGCTCCTCGGAACAGATGATTTGAAAATGCATCCGATGGGCGGACAAGACGGCGCCGTTGAGAGTTTCAATGGCGACGCCGATGACGCAACGTCGCCGGCGTCGCCCACGACACAAACACCCCCCCCCCCCCCGCCCCGACTACAACCAACACGACCCCGTCGGACACTCGGAAACCGACAACTCACTTGATGCTGGTACATCCCCGACAAAGGGAATGAACTTTTTATTTTATTTATTTTTATTTTATTTTATCACCAAACGAGAGGAACGTTATAATAAAAAGAAAAAAATTATTTTCATATAGTCAAGTTAGCTAATTATTCAAAAGAAAAGAAAAGAAAATTTAATTGTGATTTCAATTCAAATAGAGAATTGAGAAGCTTTTATTTTGGAAATTTGATGATTTAATAATAATTTAATAAAAAAATAATCACTAAATTGTTTAAGTAAATAATTAAAAAAAATAATTTTAAAAGCAAAAATTATCTATAAGTATGTCTGTAACAGGGATAAATTTAAACTAAAATAAATAATTATAAGAACACAGTTTAAGTTAAAATCGGTTATTATTACTATCTCGCCAGAGATAGTATTGCGATCACGAAAATTTTCGATGTTGAGATTTTGTTGTTTTTATACGTTTTGAAGATTCCTGAATCATTTTCTCTAAGGTTGAGAAAAATGACTGTGTGTGTGTGTGTGTGTGTATGTATGTATGTAACCAAGATTACGCAAAAACGGTTTGAGCTAGAATGATGAAATTTGGTACATGGGCATTATTCAAAATTCATAGTTTTCTATCAACTTTTGAGAAATGTAGCTCATCCAGAAGAGGGTCATTACCTACCACGTTTTGATTTTTTTTCTTCTAAAGTGACCGTAAAAATAAAGATAAATGTTTGATAATTAATACTTGTATAAAACTGCTATATATAGAATTTCAGCTTGATTGAATCGCTGAAAGTACCAGAATTAATTTTTTAACACTGCAAATCGCGCCAACACGTGAAGTGGTGCCATCAACTAAGAGCCAAACATGCGCTAGTTTAATAAATATTATTTATTAATTTTAATTTATAATTTAATTAATTTAATTTAATTTAAATTAATATATGTTATTTAATCCAATTCAAATTGCGAGATAATCGAGTGGAGACATTCCAGTTTTTTTTAAAATTTATTTTAAAGGTTCCATAAATCTCTAAGATCATTTTAGCTAACCTTCACATTTATTAATCTTCAAATTAAGTGACCATATTGGGGTTCAATCCTTCAAACTCGAGAAACATTAAAATCACTAAGCTACAATCCTTGTCTGGGATCATTATTTAATAATTAAAAATTATAAATTTTTAAATGAAAATTGGGACTAAAAATTAAAAAAATCTGGAGTGTCTTCACTAGACTATCTCGCAATTTGAATTGGATTTAATAACATATATATATATATATATTTAAATTAAATTTAATTAATTAAATTATAAATTAAAATTTATAAATAATATTTATTAAACGAGCGCGTATTTGATTCTATGTTAATGAAACTATGTCACGTGCTGGCGCGTGATTTGCAGTGTTAAAAAATAATTCTGGTACTTTCAGCGATTCAATCAAGCTGAAATTCTATATATAGCAGTTTTATACAATTTTTAATCATGTGAAAAACTATCAAACATATTTGCGTAACCTTGTCTATACACACACACACACACATACACACACAGAGAGAGAGAGACAGACATTTTTCTTAACCTTAGTGAAAATGAATTAGGGACCTTCAAATCGTATAAAAACATTAAAATCTCGATATCGAAAATTTTCGTGATCTCAATTCTATCTCTGGCGATATAGTAAAAATCTAATCAATAATTTATTTTAATTAAGTAATTAATTTTAATTTAAACATAATAATTATCTATATATTGTAAACACAGACGAAAATAAATCAATAAATAATAGAATAACACTTTAAGTAAAAAAACTGATATTAAAATTCATATTTTATACATTTATGAAAATATAATTAATATTAAAACTAAATCATCTTGCCCAGTTAATCTCAATACCATCAATCTAAGCTACAATCGTGATATTGTGTATCGTGATATCGTGTAATTATTATATAATTTTTACAATTTATTTTATCGGGCTGTCCTACGAGCCAGACGTGATTTAGTAATAGTTATAGTGCTGGAGCTAGAAAACGCACTAAGTCAAAGATTACCTAACCATTTGACCCAAAATCCCAACATTAACTCTTGGGCACACAAACTAAGATTCAGAAAAAATCTCAAAAAACATTTTTCTTCCTAAAAAATTCTCGAAATACCGCCACTCAAATCTCACAGAAACAAGTAGAAATGTCCAAAAATAATTATTCATATATATATATATATATATATATATATATATATATATATATCAATTATTTGTAATTTAATATAAATTAATTAAGCATACAATAATATATCTACATGTCTATCATATTTATATGAAAATCAAAAAAAATATAATTTAATTAAACATTATATTAAACTAGAACTATTATTTTGTTATATTAATTAAAACAATAAATTAAAATATTGATTTTATGTACTAAAATGATTTAAAAAATAATTTTCAACTTTTGCCTATTCTTTACCAATTTTTTGAATTTATTGATAGGCTTAAAATTGATTAATGTATTTCACAATCTATCATATCATAAATAATATAATTCTAATGAATTTAAATGAAATGAATCTATTGACTTAATTTATTTTGTGATCTATTAGTGGGGGTTTTGATAAATAGAAAATTCAGAATAAATCCAATCATCTATGCATAACCAAACTTGCGTATGTTATATACATATATATATATATATATATATATTATATATATATTTTTACATTTATGATTTATTCATCAGATATTCATTTAAAATAGTATAATAGAATTGTATTATTATTGTATATTCATAGATTTAAATACTTATAACAAATTCAAGAAATATTAATGATTAGATTGTAAAAACTCTTTTCATATAATTAAATAAAATAATATTAGTAAAATATGTTTTTAACATTTCATAAAAGAATATTATTTTATATTTCATATATAAATATTTTACATTATTATATTGGTTGACAATAATATTATAATATTGTATTGACAGTAATAATAATCTGGGTTGAGTTTGTGAATTTATGTTATAGTAACATGAATTTTTTTTAAAATTTCATATATATATATCAGGGCTTCGAACCGTTATTTTTTTCGGTTTTCGGTTCAGTTCCGATTAATTAATTTTAAAGACATTTTATTTGTATTAGAAATTTAGGTCGGGGTATGCCGAGTCTGCCATAAATATATAAAAATATTTCTTGCTACCACCCTAAATCATACTACAAGAATTGATACAATATAATATAAATAATAATAACTAATTAAAGGTATAATTAGAAGTATATAATATAAGATGTTAATATAATTTATTAAACGGAACAAATAAGTATGAATATTTTTTTACATCCTTCTACTTTCAAACACTCAACAAACGAAACAAATTCGTATATTTAATGTTAAAGTATACAGGATTCTTGGATATATTTACTTACAATTATAACTATAATTATAAAAGATGAAAATTACCTCTAATTATTAAAATATCTTCCAATATATTTGTATTTAAACTATTTCTATTGTCTCGTAAAATAAACTTTAAACCAGAGAAAGCTCTTTCAACACTAACTTGTGTTGGAGTAGCTCCTAAAACCACCATTGCAATTTTGTATAAATGAGGAATTGTATTTTTATTTTCCTCCCAAAATTCTAAAATAAGTTTTTTACTGTCTAATCTTCGTACCTGGTCAAAGTTATTCAATATTTGTTTAAATTTATTTAATAATTTTATTTATATTTATGAATCATTTTCTTTATATCAATACATAACCCTGTAACAAATGGAATAAATAATTTAAAAAATTAATACTATCATTAAATCAAAATATGAGTATTAAACAAACGATGAAAACATTAAATTCTGTATTGCGACTACAAGACGCTGCCAACACAACCGAAGGGAGAGTATGACTAGGACACTAATTTTTGAAACAAAGTTTTTAGCGACACCATGCAGTACGAGACATAACTAATTGAAAAAAATTCGGGGTTGTGTGTTGCCAAAACGCCAAAAAACACCACTTCTGGCAACTCTGGATTGAACACTGAACTGAAATAAACCGATATTATTTTTTTCGGTTCAGCTCCGGTTTTCGTTCCGACAAAAATACCGGTTTTTTTCGGTTTTCGGTTCAGTTCCGGTTCGAAGCCCATATATATATATATATATTATTTTCAATTAAGTTGGTATCTTAGTGGTTATTAGAATTAATAATTATTATCAAAAAAATTCAAAAAGTGATTAAAATAGACTGACAAGAGATTCCAAAAGCTAATAAACAAAAAAATACTTGATTACTTTCAAAGATGAAAGATTATTCCATATTTTCTGAATTCTAGATTGCGTGAAAAAAATTCAAAAAATAAAAATGTTTATACAAGTAACATAATACTAAATTTATTTGGTTTAAGCTCTAAGTTATATTGGGGTAGACTTTTCTAATATGTACATATAAAATACCTATATATTGTAATATTCTTAATTGATTTAGATAGAAAAATGTAAAATTTTAATAAATTTTTTACTTTTTTTTACTATCTCGCCAGTTGTTTTTATACGTTTTGGAGATCCCTGAGTCATTTTCACTAAGGTTAAGTTTCTCTCTCTGTGTATGTGTGTGTGTGTGTGTGTGTGTAGACAAGATTACGCAAAAACGGTTTGAGCTAGAATGATGAAATTTGGTACATAGGCATTATTCAAAATTTATGGTTATCTTTCAACTTTTGAGAAATGTAACTCTTTCGGAAGAGTACAGAAATATTGAATGTTCTTAGCGAAATTTGATATAATGTTGTCCGATTTGTCCTTAATCTGAATTAGAAGTAAATTATAAATTGCCTCCTCTTCCAGCCCAATTAATTTAAAATAAAGGGAGAGAAAGTGTTTCTAATTAGAATACAATAATTTTGAATTAAAATAAATTTAAAAAAAATTACTCAATATAAAAAAAATATTTAAAACATCTCCTTTTTATCATTTGTCTAAAAAATCATATTTTAATTTTTATATAACCAACAAATCATTTTTTCACTTAAAATATAGTTGTAATTAATAATTGAAACAAAAACAAAAATAATATTATTTAGTCATTTTAATTGATGTTTTGAAAATATTTTTGTATTCATAAAACATTAAAAATAATATATTCTGTTTTTTAACCTTTCACTTTCAAATAGAAAAGAAGAAATATTCAAATATATAGAAAGAATAAATAAAAATTAAGTTAAATATGATCTAAATATTATATTAAATTAACTAAAATGAGAACTTTTAGAATAAATTATTTAATTGAAATGATATTTAAATATAAGATTGTAAAATAAAATATTATATTAATCATTTGTTTGAGACTTCTTATAATAATTTATATATATTCACATTGTGCAAATGATTCCGCTAGTGTCAGTGGGCCACGCAAGGCTCTTGAATGAACAACACAGAGAATTATATAAACTTTATAAAATTAATTAATTAATTAATATTGATTAGATATTAATAAAATTTATAGCTTATGTTACTATAGAGGTATATCAGAATATTGTGATGTAATTTCATAGAAATTGGTTCAGCCAATTTTGAGTCTATAACATCCTTATTTTCAGGACAGACAGACAGACATGAAAAATTCTAAATCACTTTTGGATTCTAGAGGTCATGAAACTCGAAGATATGCAATAGCTTTTAAATTCTGAGCAATATGCAGACAAAAACCTTTTTATATATATATATATATATATTGATTATTCAGTGTAAATGATCTTTTATCTTTTAAATATTCATATACTTTACTACTTGTTTAAATAATTACTATTACTCATATTTTAAAATAGATTTTTTCAATATAAAATATATAAAAAAAAAAATCTATTCCCATATATCAAGATAAGTAATTAATTCTATGAAATTTTCTAAAATTTTTATGTATTTTGTTAAAACCTTACAATATAGTTAACTTGAAGTCAATTAATTTGTTTTCTAGTGAAATTTATTGTATTTATTCGCTTTATCATTTTTTACCCTCACTGCTTTATAAGAAATATGTCGAAAACATTTTCCTAGAATATAATTAATTAAATTTCGTTTTATTTATATATTATTTTGTTATAAAAGTAAATGTTATTTTTTTATATGGTGTTTAATTCCATTGAAATATATAAGGTTTTGTTGGTTATATACATATATATTTATGTATATGTGTGTAAATATGTTTATAGATTGTATTTCTATAGATATGGATGTTTGTAGCGCTGTACCTGACCCTCAATGAATGAATGAAGGGTTGGACATGCGCTCCACGACTTAAGGGCGGAGCAGACCCTCTCCTCACTCTCCAACTTCCCCTTTTCGTTGCATCACTCTACACTGCATTTGGCCAAATCCTCCACCTCTATTCTTTATCTATCTAAAATATCCAGACATTCCCTGTCATAATCGGTCTGACTAAAAGTTTGATATATATGTATATTCCTACTTGTAAGGTCAAAAATATTTTAACTTTAATTTATTAACTAACTATATACGAGCATCTCATTATATTTTTAATAAAAAAAATATATTGAAATTTTAAATGATTTTTTATAAAAAAAACGAATTTAAAAAAAAATAGATTAATCATTTAAATTTAATAATAATAAAAATAATCATCATTATCATATATCATTCATTCTAATACTTTATAAATTTTTCAATATACATATATAAGAATTATTATATATTATTATAAATCCATACATAACAAATAATAAATTTTCAATGAAATAAATTTGATATAATTTTAGATATTATAAATAATAATTAGTTTGATCTAAATCTGATCTAATCAATGATTTCTTACTAATAAATTATTTATCATATTAGAACAAATGAACCTATACGAATTATATAACTTTTTAAAATTAATTGGTCTTTGTACGAGAGTAGACCAATAAGTTTTTGAATGAAACAGGTTTTTAGATAAAAAATTATTTTATTTTTAAACGAAGTCTCCTTTGAGCTTTATTATCTTATACACTTATACAGTTCATCCAAATTTTTTTATCCCTTCCAAAAAATAAGATTTGTCGAGTAAATCTTATGTGCAGATTCACACCGACAAACCCACTGTTTTGTCTGCTGCTTGGTCTCTGGTATGTTGTGGTTTTTGCACGCTTCTTCTACGAAACGTCGAAAAAACTCGGTTTCAGTGATGTTTTTTTTTCCTCAAAAAAATAATGCTTAACGAGCACTCGAAATTCACTTTTTTCCATTTTCTTCTCAAATCACGAGGCCATCTGCTATTAATGGATGTCAAACAAAAACTAAAAGACCCAGCTGGTCCAAATTTTGAGAGGAGTCAGCTGATAGTTGTCTGCTGACAGAAGCAGTGTTGCCATTTCATTTAAGACACTGGATATTCAAAAAGTCACGGACTTATTGACCTGTACTTATAATTATAACTTTTCTTTCTCTTTCTATTTATGTATATTATCTATATATTATATATATATATATGAATTTTATTAATTTAGCAATATATTCTGATTGTGATTTTTTTATAATTTAAGTATATTATTAATGATATTTGTACTTAATAAAGTATATATATTAAAATATTATTGTATTATATTGTTTATAAAAATTATAATAATTACAAACGATTCTATTTTATTGAAGTTTATTCTCAATTAAATTTTTTCTATAATACCTTAACAAATAAAATAAAAAAATCATTATTTGTTTCTTGAACTTTGAAGATTTTCGATTTTATTTTTATTTTATCAAATTATTTTTCAATTTATATATAATGAAATGAAAGGTCGTTTGAAATATTAAAACTGACATTCAGATAAAAAAGGGTCTTTTTGGAGTTTATGAAATATTCAGGGTTTTTTTATTTGAGATAGATATCTGGTTGCCTGGGGGTTTAAAGGTTAGATGAAGCTTCTTTTCATTAGAAAAAATTTAGTTTTATTATCTCCGGTTTTAAAAGAATATAAAAATTAAATAAATACTTTCTGTAAAAAGAGAATAATGATTAATCAAGGCGATTATAGTATAAATAATCAATTTCCAATTTTTAATCATAATTAATGATTCAATGTCTACGAAAATCTCTTTAACTATTTATTCGTGATAATTTACAAAGTAACCTCCATTATATTCCAAACCATTCATAATTTACAATTTTTTTTCATCAAAAATTAACATTATTATATAACTAATTAAATATTTTTAAAATTTATTTTATAAAAAAATGTTTAATTTATTCCAAATAAATTCTGTAAACAAAAACAAATCAATTAATAAATAATAATATAAAATAATTTATATCTATTACATTTTAGTATATAATTAAAGAAGTACGATTCGTCACATTGTTGATTGTAATGTTTAAACCAGTGTTAAACGCCCTTTTATAAGACCCGCTTCTTAATTCGCCCCCTATAAATTTTTACAGATAAAAATTGCATGATAATCCCTAATATAAGGTAGGTACACTAGGAGATACTTAGAGCCATATTGAAAAATCGAGTTTCAGAACCTCATTGCAAAATCATCTGACCTTTTTTTAGAACCATATTGAAAAAAATTGAAAAAAAGAGGAAATGTTTAAAAAGCCTGTTCGCAAAATCATCTTACCTTTTTTTTAGAGTTGAAAATGATTTCGCCCCCCAAAAATAACTTATCGCCCCCAAAATCTTATAGTCAAATAATCGCCCCCTTTAAGATGTAGATCGCCCCCTGGGGGGCGATATCGCCCGGGTTGAAAATCACTGGTTTAAACCAATATAATTTATCATCTAATAAACTATAAACCAATTTACATTTTGTAATTTCATTGGCCGTGCCTTAAATCAATATAAATAAATTGGTAATTATTCAGGTTAACGCATTTTCGTGGGCAAGAGTAATCACTTTACCAGTGGGTACCTTTTGCAATTCTAAATAAACTTTTCTTATGAAATTTTTCTGGGCATCTTATAATTTTCGAGATAAAAATAATTAAAATTTGCGTTTGACAGATTAGTTATGAATGTCGAAATGTGTCATTAAGTAATGTTTTATTGACTAATTCACTAATTATTCACTTATTCACTAATTTTCGGATTTTATAAGTTCGGTTTGAATATAGAACAATTAATTATTTTTTTAATTTTCATAAACCGAACTTATAAAATCTGAAAATTAGTGAATAAGTGAATAATTAGAAAAATTAATTATTTTTACCGACCGACGATAGTAAGGGAGGTATTGTTTTCACACCAAATTTCATCATGCATTTTCTTAACAGAAAAAAGTATTTTTAGCATGATGTCTGTCCGTCCGTCCGTATAGATGTGTACAGCCTGAACGGCTGAACGGATTTTGATGAAATTTGGTTAATGCATCAGTGGGATGAATTAATCAACTTTTGGTGCAAATCCGGAAACCAGAAGTGGTAGTATTAGCGATCGACGATAGGAAGGGAAGGGTTATTTTCATACCAAATTTCACATGAGATTTTTTACATATTATCACGAATCATTCACTTTGCATTGGTTTTATACTCGAGAAAAATCATCTTTATTAGTTTTTTCTTAATTAAAATTATATGACGTCATCCAGCCATTCATGACGTCACAGCCTGGTCTTACATATATATTTGTTTAGGCCAATGATTGGAATAAATGATTGCTTTAAATATTACTTCCCTTCTCTGACTCTAGAGGGAGACCGGTAGCTCAAAGGAGTTTGTGATCTTAATTAACACCTCTGAGATTTTCCCACTTCCCTCACATTTCACATATCGCCAGTCTAGCCACAACCATCCCACAGTCTACTTCTTCCATTAAGCTTCAACCACAGCTAGGCTCATCAACATGTCCAACATCTAATAACCTTTTACCACAGTAACCAAGTCCTTCCAACTATCTTATTCCAGTAGCAGAACCCATTTCCAGTGAATCTAGTTCTCCTTTATTCTATTAAACTCAACTAGAAACACATCCACAATACAAACGGATTGGGAAGACGCCATCCACTACCAAACTACAAACCAAGGCGACCCACATCCACGAGTCACACCATATGGGAGAGAATTTCACTGGCTTGGAGTCATCTGCTTCGCTTAAGTATCATTGGATTCCATTTCTACAATACCCAGGATTTGGTTACACTATTCATTCTTTATATTTATATTAATTTTTACATCTAAACATTTCACTTGTATTATTTTATATCTATTATTTTGTCTATATTCATTTATTAAAATATTGTTAAGGAGAAGTCTAAGTTTCTTTATTCATTGATATCTTGAATTGCATCCTCATCGGAAGTTAACGGCCCCTGATTATTTCAGCTTTTATCGAAGAGGTAATTGCTGTGCCAAGTACAGGCCTAATAAGATCTGATTTTAATCAATCGAGGTTAGGACTGGAATTGTCACGATATATGCTTTGACAATATTATAAATAAAATAAAATTAAAAATATTTATGTTATATCCATATCAGTTTTTTATTACATTAATAGATATATTAAAATTATTTGAAATTGTTTCTGTAGCTGGAAATTAATTTATTTCAAACCGTCGGTCGGTTCGGACCTGGCCACAGGTCAACTTATTTTAATTTTCATAATTCCAAACTGAACTTATAAAATCCGAAAATTAGTGAATAAGTGAATAATTAGTGAATTAGTCAATAAAACATTACTTAATGGTACATTTCGACGTTCATAACTCATCTATTCTCTTTTTTAAACGATTTTATAAAAATAAACAAGAAAAGAATAACATTTACAATAATTTTTAATAACAAATTTACCTTACATCAATCCAATTTGATATCTATCAAATACGTATTGTAAGCATAATAATAAGCAAATATTACTTTGTTGCCCTATCGACTCTTTAAATCCATTCAATTCTTTCTATTTTCCATTGTAATTATTTACATTAAATATAATTTTATACATGAATTACAATTACACATTATCAATAGTGAAAAATGAAAACGCTGACTAATGATCCAAATGAATATTTGAATTTCATCATTAAATCATCATTATTAATTGTTATTGAACTGGAAAATTTATAATCTCTTTTAATAGAAAAATGTTTATTTATTTATTTTATAAATTTTTTTTAATTAATAATATTAAATAGTAGAATGAAAACTTTCAATTTATTAATATTATAATATTAAAATAATAAATATAGATATTAATTATGCTCATTTATAAAATATATCTTCATTTTCATTTTCTTCTTATTATATAAATCCGTTAATAAAAAAGTCATTACCGAAGTTAAAGCAGACAAAATTAATTAAATAAATAATGAAAATAAGGCAAATTTATGAAATATATTCCACCAACTTCACATAGTAAACTTTGTAATAAATATATAATTTAATAACATATGAAAATTATTAAAAAAATTATATTTAGTTATTTCAATTAATTAATTGCCAAGTACAGGCCTAATAAGATCTGATTTTAATCAATCGAGGTTAGGACTGGAATTGTCACGATATATGCTTTGACATAATGGCGCCCGAACAGGGACGATTTGATTCGATTTGTGGTGTAGTTTGATTTATTTTGATTAGAGAAAGTAAGATTTTCGTTAATCCTCCACGTGGTAGCATCATTTCAACACCTGCATATCACGTGGTGTCCGCCATCTTGGTTCTCGAAAGATTGCATATCACGTGGTCTCCGCCATATTGGTTTAGACAAAATACAATTTTCATTAAAATTAAAATTAAATTATCATCTAATTTCAACTATTAAATTGTTTCAAATTTTTTAAAATTAAGTCTATTTTTATTATTTCTATAATTAATCAATTTCAATTTTGTTTGTGAATTGAAAATTCATTTGTTTAAGTTTATTTTTATAAAACACGTGCAATCTAAATACAATTTTGGCTTTCGAAAAATTGCATAGCACGTGGTCTCCGCCATATTGTTTTGAGAATAATACAATTTCCCTTAAGATTAAATTATCATCTATCATAATTTCAATTATATTAAATTGTTTTTAAATTAACTTCATCAATTATTTCATCTACTTAATTAATTTAAATTTGTTTGTGAATTTAAAATTAATTAAGCTATATTTTAAAATATTTTTGGTTTATACATTTCTGTTTGAAATTAATTCTGGTGCACATTTAATTGTTTGGTTAACTTTTGAATATTTTGAAAATAAAATAGAACAATCAACATCATCTACATAAATACAAAATATTGTTTTAAATTTGTATTACAAGGTATTTTACGGTTGAATTAATTAAATGGTTTATTATTGAATTATTTTAAACAATTGTTTTTGATTAATTCTTATTTAATTTCATTGTTTAATTTATGTTTGAATTTTTAAAATTTGGAAGCTAAATCAACGCCATCTATTCCCAATTCAATATCATTTATTTATACATCTCACTTTACATATTATTGTTTTTATTTTGTTAATTTAAAATTTAAAATCTAAAATGGCTCCATCAATAGAATCGTTAACTAATCAATGGTATGTTCTCGAGGCAGCTCAAAATGATTTTACCGGAATGGTCAGTAAAACAAACAATTCTATTTATTCGATCCATTTACCACGGTTTATTAAGATGGCCAATAAATTAATAAAAGATTCTTTTATATTTCGAGCAGAAATACTTTTAAATCATTTACAAGACCATCCCAATTTCAAAATTTTAATGCAAACAGCCTCCACATATATTGATGTAGTTGATGATTTGATTGTTTCATTGAGCCCAAAAGATTATAATTCAACATTTCCCATATTAAAAGATAATTTTGTAAAAGGGAAAAGAACAATTATTCCCTTGCTAAATAAATTATTAGAATGTAAGCCCATACAAAAGCACAATATATCAGACTCTAATTATTTTTATTCTGTGTTTAAGGAGATAATTGAGCAACTAATAATCCTGGAGTGTAATGTAAAGGAATGGAATCCAATTCTAGTTCGGATCATCATGCAGAAAATGACTCCGGAGCTCAAAGAAAAGTGGATTCTCTCCATCGGGAATGAAGACATCATTCCAGAATATCAATCGATCCTTTCATTCATCCAGTTAAATAATTCACCTATAACAAAAACATATACTGGACGTTCGGAGATGCCTATAAGGAATCGCGAGGTATCCAACCGAATCCCAAGACATGGGACCGATTCCCGAATCTCCACCCTCCAGACAACACGACTTCCACGTTCTGGTGTCTTCAACCGGACCCCCAGACCTGTAACTAATTTCAGAATCTCCTTAACTCATACTCCTCAAATATCCTGTCTCAAGTGTAAGGAGGCACATAAGATTAACGAATGTCCTCTTTCACATTGCATACGACACAAACCTCCTCTCCCAAAAGAGCGAGAATTAAAACCATCGATCAAAATTATTAAAACAGGGCACTTTCAACATAATTTATCTTTCATTAGGAAACCATCAAAATTATGCAACATTCAATTCAATTATTTCCAAAATTTCGAATACCACGACATCGCACTTCAACATGAATCAAAATTCCTTATATTATTTAGAAAACCCATTATAGATTTAATTAGAACATCTTTCACAAAAAATTTGTATTCTTTTTCCATTAGACAATTAGTATATTCTAAATTTAGTGAAATTTCAAATTCATTTCAAAATAGGCAATCAAGTTCGATTAGCGAATCTATCACACATCATCGAGAAAGTCATAAAAGGTGTTTAAGTCAAATTCAAAGGGTTGTAAACCATACAACTAAATTGACATCCCATTTTTCTATAAACAGTTCTCATCAAACTGGAGATATTTTGCAAAATAACATTTTAAACAAATTAAACTCAATGAGATATGAAATGCATCGTTCTACAGTCACAGCAGACATCAAGAAAATGTTTCTCCCAATCACATATGCACCTACCAAAAGGGCATATTTAAAAATGTTATTCTGCGATACTCCAATACCTCCCATCAATGTATATGCCTTTTATCAACTCTTCTCTAAAATCACAACTCCACTTCTTTTTGCTAATCGAACTAATCAAGATTTGACACAAACGACAAATAATCATATTTCATTCAACAATATACTAATCCCTCATGAAAAATCCTATTCATATATACATTTACGCTTACCAAGTTCCAATTTTAGAGTTATTTGGTTATCAACCTTCACACAGCCCAAAGACATCAATACGAACAAACTCTTACCAAATACCCATATACATAAAATTTTGAATTATAAGATGACCCCATCCATAGCGTTTACATATTCGAAAAATCTAAAATTATTATATGTAAAAAAGCACGTTCATTTTATTTCAAGGCATGCCGAAACATCCACACTTGAACTTCAACACAATAATGCCGTTCTAAAACTGCTAGATGGATATTTGATGTTCAAAAGAAGGATAAGAATCTTCCTACAAGACAAGAAGTTATTAATTTATCCTGCTTATACCAAATATCCTCCTTAGCAAATACTCTTTTCAAATTTATCAAAGAGTAACGTCAGACATATAATATTTATTTCTAAATGGTACATTAGTTAATTGTTAAATTCCGTAACAACCACTTGGTTCACATTTCGTTAGTCTCATTTGAAAAATTCCGCTTTAGGGAATTTTTGGGGGGGAGTGTGTTTAGGCCAATGATTGGAATAAATGATTGCTTTAAATATTACTTCCCTTCTCTGACTCTAGAGGGAGACCGGTAGCTCAAAGGAGTTTGTGATCTTAATTAACACCTCTGAGATTTTCCCACTTCCCTCACATTTCACATATCGCCAGTCTAGCCACAACCATCCCACAGTCTACTTCTTCCATTAAGCTTCAACCACAGCTAGGCTCATCAACATGTCCAACATCTAATAACCTTTTACCACAGTAACCAAGTCCTTCCAACTATCTTATTCCAGTAGCAGAACCCATTTCCAGTGAATCTAGTTCTCCTTTATTCTATTAAACTCAACTAGAAACACATCCACAATACAAACGGATTGGGAAGACGCCATCCACTACCAAACTACAAACCAAGGCGACCCACATCCACGAGTCACACCATATGGGAGAGAATTTCACTGGCTTGGAGTCATCTGCTTCGCTTAAGTATCATTGGATTCCATTTCTACAATACCCAGGATTTGGTTACACTATTCATTCTTTATATTTATATTAATTTTTACATCTAAACATTTCACTTGTATTATTTTATATCTATTATTTTGTCTATATTCATTTATTAAAATATTGTTAAGGAGAAGTCTAAGTTTCTTTATTCATTGATATCTTGAATTGCATCCTCATCGGAAGTTAACGGCCCCTGATTATTTCAGCTTTTATCGAAGAGGTAATTGCTGTGCCAAGTACAGGCCTAATAAGATCTGATTTTAATCAATCGAGGTTAGGACTGGAATTGTCACGATATATGCTTTGACAATATTATAAATAAAATAAAATTAAAAATATTTATGTTATATCCATATCAGTTTTTTATTACATTAATAGATATATTAAAATTATTTGAAATTGTTTCTGTAGCTGGAAATTAATTTATTTCAAACCGTCGGTCGGTTCGGACCTGGCCACAGGTCAACTTATTTTAATTTTCATAATTCCAAACTGAACTTATAAAATCCGAAAATTAGTGAATAAGTGAATAATTAGTGAATTAGTCAATAAAACATTACTTAATGGTACATTTCGACGTTCATAACTCATCTATTCTCTTTTTTAAACGATTTTATAAAAATAAACAAGAAAAGAATAACATTTACAATAATTTTTAATAACAAATTTACCTTACATCAATCCAATTTGATATCTATCAAATACGTATTGTAAGCATAATAATAAGCAAATATTACTTTGTTGCCCTATCGACTCTTTAAATCCATTCAATTCTTTCTATTTTCCATTGTAATTATTTACATTAAATATAATTTTATACATGAATTACAATTACACATTATCAATAGTGAAAAATGAAAACGCTGACTAATGATCCAAATGAATATTTGAATTTCATCATTAAATCATCATTATTAATTGTTATTGAACTGGAAAATTTATAATCTCTTTTAATAGAAAAATGTTTATTTATTTATTTTATAAATTTTTTTTAATTAATAATATTAAATAGTAGAATGAAAACTTTCAATTTATTAATATTATAATATTAAAATAATAAATATAGATATTAATTATGCTCATTTATAAAATATATCTTCATTTTCATTTTCTTCTTATTATATAAATCCGTTAATAAAAAAGTCATTACCGAAGTTAAAGCAGACAAAATTAATTAAATAAATAATGAAAATAAGGCAAATTTATGAAATATATTCCACCAACTTCACATAGTAAACTTTGTAATAAATATATAATTTAATAACATATGAAAATTATTAAAAAAATTATATTTAGTTATTTCAATTAATCAATCTCTGTCAATGGTTAACTCTATAATAGTTTGAGTTTGACTAAGATGTATAAGTTTTTAAACTCAAATTACAGTTAAAAAATATAAAAGTTAATAAGAATAATTTTAAAACTAAACCCTCGAACAAATTTCAAGTTTATTGATATCTTTGCTTTATGCGCATTTCAGCTGTTACATCATCATTAGAAGCAGTTGAAGTTCTTTAATTTTAATCTAAAATTAATAAAAATGATTATTTTAGTGGCTAGTAGAATTTAATTGAAGAAAAAATTCACCAAGTTAAATAATAAATATAATTAAGTAAATAACATGTATAAATAAAGCATAAATTAACTATAAAGAGAAATTTTATTTTTAAATTTATTTATTTATTTATTTTAAAAATTAAATCTCTCCTTCATAAAATGTTTTATGAAATTATCTAAAAAAAAATAATCATTAATTATATAATAAAATAAATATTTTCGAACTGAAACTTTTAGACTAATCCCTCCCAAATTTAGATCCCTTGGGTTAGGTGAATAATAAGATGTAGCCGGTTTTTCAGCCCACTCCCATGACAGTTTGATTTAAACTTCCTTTCATTACCATATTTCAATTCTAATATATATATATATATATATATTTATTTATTTATTCATCAAAATTAAAATTTATTTATTCATCATTATTCAAAATCTAAATGCAATTTAATCAAAATATTTTTTTTTTATTTTATTTTGAAATAATTATTTATGTAAGAATATTTTTTATTCATTAAAAAATTAAATCCCCACATACATAATGACTTCTTAATAAAGGTCTGTTATTTTTTTTTTTACTTCTTTCAATCTAAATTTACTTTATATGTAGGGATAAATCAATAGTACGGGTAGTATAGAAAACCAGGAATAACATCTCTATATTTAAACTGCACTCCTCTTTTCATGACACTTCACATTTTTCAATTAAAAATTCAATGATTGATATTGAATATTATTTAAAGAACAAACGTATAAAACTCTCTATAAATATATTTCTAATTTTTACATGTTTCATACATTGATCAATTAAATTATTATTAATATAATTAAGTATAACATGACATTTTGAAAATGTATTATTGATGATAATTTTCAATGAAAAAAAGTATTTAGAACAAACAAATAAATAATAAATATAAAGATTTAAAGAAAACATTAATATCACTAATAATCAGTGACGGTGAATGTCTAACTCTCCCAATTGGCATTATTAGAAGATATTTTATGTTCAAATAATGAAATTAAGATATTAAATTTTAATTATTACCGACCAACGATAGTAAGGGAGGTATTGTTTTCACGCCAAATTTCACATGTGGAGATTTTTACATATCTCCACGAATCATGCATTTTCTTAACAGAAAAAAGTATTTTTAGCATGATGTCTGTTCGTCCGTCCGTCCGTATAGATGAACGGCTGAACCGATTTTGATGAAATTTGGTATATTTACTTAATGCATCAGTGGGATGAATTGATCAACTTTTGGTGCAAATCCGGAAACCGGAAGTGGTAGTATTAGCGATCGACGATAGGAAGGAAAGGGTTATTTTCACACCAAATTTCACATGAGGAGATTTTTTACATATTATCACGAATCATTCACTTTGTATTTGTTTTATCTTCGAGAAAAATCATCTTTATTAGTTTTTTTCTTAATTTAAAATTATATGACGTCATCCAGCCATTCATGACCTCACAGCCTGTTCTTACATATATATTATAAATAAAATAAAATTAAAAATATTTATGTTATATGCCTATCTGTTTGTTATTACATTAATAGATATATTAAAATTATTTGAAATTGTTTCTGTAGCTGGAAATTAATTTATTTCAAACTATCGGTCGGTTCAGACCTGGCCACAGGTCAACTTATTTTTTACACTTATTAATTATATTAATTTTAATTTAAATTTAAATTTCTAAAAAATGATGAATGTTTCATTTAAAAATTCGCTGAATCGTATTGAAAGGGTTAATAACTAAATTATGATTTGTTGTCATAGACCATATCATCTGACATAAATTATAAATAAAATGTTAAAAAAAATATAAAATAAAATTTCCTCTATTAGTTTAAAAGTAGGATAAAGCTTTGTGAGGAATAGCTTTTTACAATATCACCTATTTCTTCTCTCAAAAAAATATTTTATTTCATACTTTTGAGTGCCAATCAAGCTAATAGAAATATACTTCAAAGTTTTACTTATTCTTTTTTTATTTGATTTAAAGTAAACTTTAGTAATTGACAAAATATCAAAACTATTCGTTAATTTTTAAAATTTAATATTTTATTTTAATTTCTACAGACAAACAGAAAAAACTAATTAGAAAAGAATATCTTTTTTTTTTTGGGGGGGGGGGGAGGATCGTGATGAACATGTGAATCTTTTGTTAAATTTTTGAGAAATTGTCTGAACATTTATTATTTAATTTTTACATCTCGTCAGATCACGAACATTTTCGATTTCGTGATTTTGATGTTTTTATACGTTTTGAAGGTCCCTGAGTCATTTTCACCAAGGTCGAGAAAAATGTCTGTGTGCGTTGCGTGTAGGTGAGTGTTTGTGCCTGTATGTAGACAAGATTACGCAAAAACGGTTTGAGCCAGAATAATGAAATTTTGTACGTGGGCATTATTCAAAAACAGCACGTGACGTGGTGCCATCAACTAGGGGGCAAACATGCGCTGGTTTAATAAATATTATTTATTAATTTTAATTTTTTTTTTGGTGGAAAAGAAAAATAAAAGAATCTTTAGAAATTAATAATCATCCCAATAATATTAATAAAGAGGATGGATATAGACTTAATAAGATGTGGAACATAGTGTTGGATGAGTAAAATTTGTCATATTGAATGAAATATAATTAATCTAATGTGTATTTATGTATATATCTTGATTATAGAAATATAATTTACTATCTTTTTTATAGAGACATAATGCACTATCATACTTCTTGATTGTAAACGCTTGCTTTGACAATTGCTGCTGACTTCGTGTTGAGATTAAGAATTGGCGGCAAAAATTGGAGCCAAAAATTGGCGCCAATATCACTGCCTATATAAGAGGTGACGTGTCCCAACATGCATCAGTCCGCTTGAATCGGAGCAAGCGTACGGTTACTTGAAAACGACTGCAGAATAAGCAGTTGAAACGTTGTACAATTATTTTAATTTAATAAATAATTTTATACAAATAATGTGGTCTTTTAATAAAAATTCTCTTAATAATTATTAATTTTAATTTATAATTTAATTAATTTCATTTAATTTAATTATAATATATGTTATTTAATCCAATTCAAATTGCAGGATAGTCGAGTGCAGACACTAAAGATTTTTGTTTTAATAATGCCATTTCAAACATAAAAGTGCAATTAATGAAGTCTTAAATGAATTAAGAAGTATTTTTAAAGGCAGACATACTTGGTAAGGAGAGAATAGATAATAGAATAAGATTCATGAACTACAGTTTGAATTATAAAATTAATTAATTTGTAAAATGAAAAAATAAAATTCCCAGTAGCATTAAAATAGCTAAACAAATAATGAACTCTAACGCAGTTAGTTGAGGTAAAGGTGAATGAGCCTTGAGCTTAATGAATAATATAGTAACAACAAAAAGATTGTATTGACTATAAAACACGTCTTGGACTTAATGACTATTTGTTTAAATGACATCTTTTAATGAATTTGAATCGGTTTCTTACGTCACCAAAAAGTTTGCAACAGATGAAAAAATAATATGTAAAGTCTTCTCGAGTAACTATTTTTCTTATTTGAATAATTTTATGTACCTGTAATTGAATTATATAGAAATTATATATGAAATTTTACTTTTTGATCTTTATTTATAATTGTGATGTTTTGTTATTATTTATAAATCTCTCATATATGCAAATTTTAACAATTTATCAACATTGAATACTACTTAACATATTACTTATTAAATTATGAAAGTTAAAATTAAAATTAAAAAATATACAATTTAAGAATAATTTTTAATTAAACTCTTGGTAACATTTTTCAGTTGATGGGTATTTATTGAAATCACCACAAGAGAAGAAGAAAGCTTCTGGTAATGGTGTAATAACCGAAATGCTCATAAAATAAAAATATATCGATAAACGTGAAACTTCACCGAGTCTAGGAGAGGGTCAATTAAGAATGTGTAGTTGTTGTGGCCATGAATTTTTGAATTAAGAAGCAAAACAAAGATAGATAAAAATTGTAATTTCTTATTTGTGATGTTTTAAGCTCCTCTCAATTTTGAAATAATAATATATACCTATATATAAATTTTATTTTTTATATAATTTATTTATCTAATTAATTATAGATGTATAATAGGTATGTAGATAATCTTTCAGTTATATTGGTAAATGGAAAAATTTAATACTTTAGAGATTTTATTAATATACATATGTAAATTTATATAAATGTTTATTTTATTTAGCTAAATAATGAGGGCAATGAGAAATATTAAATGGAGTACTCTATGTCTTTCAAATAACTTAATAGTGATTAAAATGACTTTTTCTGAACCAATAATTTTAGGTCAAATAATTATACTTTCATTTATCTATATCAGTGTGATTCTCAACCTTTTTATTTACCGCAAGCACACTTTTAACGGTTTAAAAATTTGGTGGCACTAAAAAAGAAAAAGATAAGTGTAAAATCGTTTAGGTACCTTTTTTTGAACCAAATTGAAAAAAATTAAAAAAAAAGTCGGAAATATTTACGTTTTACCTTGTTTTTTTTAGAACCAAATTGAAAAAATCTGGAGTGTCTCCACTCGACTATTTCGCAAATTTGAATGGATTAAATAACAATTATTAATTTAATTTAAATTAAATTAATTAAATTATAAATTAAAATTAATAAATAATATTTATTAAACCAGCGCATATCTTTGTTGATGGCACCACGTCTCGTGTTGGCGCGTGAGATTTTGAGTGTTAAAAAATTAATTCTAGTACTTTCAGCGATTCAATCAAACAGAAATTCTATATATAACAGTTTTATACAATTATTAATCATGTGAAAAATTATCAAACATATATCTTTTTTTTACGGTCACTTTAGAAGAAAAGATATCAAAACGTTGTATGTAATGACCCTCTTCCGGTTGAGCTACATTTCTCAAAAGTTAATAGAAAACTATGAATTTTGAATAATGCCCTTGTACCAAATTTCATCATTCTGGCTCAAACCGTTTTTGTGTAATCTTGGTTAGATACATACACACACATACACACACAGACATTTTTCTCAACCTTAGTGAAAATGATTCAGGAACCTTCAAAACGTATCAAAACATCAAAATCTCAACATCGAAAATTCGTGATCGCAATACTATCTCTGGCGAGATAGTAAAAATTTAGAAAAAAAAGTTTAAGAGCCTCGTATCTCGCTTCACACTGAAAATCTCGCGGCACAGTGGTTGAGAATCACTGATTGATAATAATAATAATAATAATAATAATAATAATAATAATCTTTATTTTGAAAAAATAATACATTTTATATACAAAAATATATACATTTACTTTAAGATATAATCATGGCATTTGGCCTTGTGATGAACTGCTCTTTCCCTATACATATATACATTAAAAAGAAAAAAAAAACAAACACAATTTAAAGTCCCAAAGTCAGGGAATAATATCAAAAATTAAATTCCCTTATTAGGGAGTACCTGTATTTCCAGGCCTCCCTACTATATTTGACAAGACTCTGCCAGTCCCCCCCTTCAAGGTACTCTTTGAACTCCTCAAAGGTAAGCACTTCCCTGCCGAGTGCCCTCATCCTAAATTCTTTCAAGATGGGGCATCTCGCAATGAAATGGAAAGTATCCTCCTCCTCCAAAAGATTGCATAATGAGCATATTTTGACTTGGCTTCTGAAAGTATATTTATTTAAATATAGCAATTCTCCTCGAATTTTCATCAGCCAACTCCTATTATTTACACTCATCTCTCCATTTTCATATTCAAATCTTTCTAGTTGTTTATAAATTGTATGTCTTTCACTATTGTTCACTCTCTCCATTAGATCACTTACTATTATTTTTTTCATTTCATATACTATAAATTTGGAACTGATTTTACCATTAAGGATATCACTAATGTTAAGGTTACACTTTTCACACAAACTTTGCCAGTCCTTAAACCATGAAATTTTATTGTTTATAATTTCTTTTATTACTACAAATGGATATCTATTATGCGTCATTTTTAAACATTTTATTATGTAATCCAAGTGTAATTTTAAAGTGTATATATAAGTTGGTGAGAGGTTTGTTTCCAAGTATAATATGTAATCGGGGGTATTCCTTGGCAGATTAAAACATTTTTTGACGAAGAATTTGAAAGGTACTTCAACCTCATCATAACTCTTATATCCCCACACCTGGGCACCATAGCATATTATTGATCGTGACACTGAGTTAAAGACTTTCAATTTAGAATTCCAGTTTATATTATTATTTAATAGTATTCTATTAAAGGAATTAAGAGCAAATATGGCCCTCTCCTTTTTCTCCTTAAAGTGCCATCCCATTGCTAACCCCGACGATACTGTGATTCCAAGATACTTATATTTATTAACTATTTCCACCTTTTTTCCTCCAAAATACCAATTTTCTCCCGCCCCAGGACGCCCACCATTTCTAAATACTACTATCTTTGATTTTTCCAAATTTACTATCAAATTCCACATCTTGCAATAATTCTCTAATGTGCTTATCATCCTTTGTAGCACTATCTTTTCCGGGGCTAAAATTACAATGTCATCCGCATAGGCCAGCATCTTAATTTTAGTTTCACCAATGGTCACCCCTCCCTCCATAAAATCTTCTATATCATTCACAAACAATGAGAATAGCGTCGGACTTAGCAAACATCCCTGTTTCACTCCCATAGTTGTTTCGAATGCTTTAGTTAGCTCTTCTCCACACCACACACTAGCCTGCGTGTCTGTATACAGACTTTTTATTATTTTGACTACCTTGGTAGACAATCCCAAATTCAGTAATTTGTAATACAGGGCCTGCCTATCAACTCGATCGAATGCGGAGGAGAAATCCACGAAGAATGCGAAGACTTTTTGTCTTTTTTTATTTAACCGGAGGTTAATTATGTTAATAAGGGTGTTGATATTGTCCACAGTTGAATAATTTCTTCGGAATCCTGCTTGAAATTCCCCTATTATATTCATGTTATTTATCCAGCTAGTGATTCTATTTAACAATAACCCTGTGAACAATTTACTCACAACATTATTAAAAGAGATCCCCCTATAATTCGATACTTCACTAGTCAGTCCCTTTTTATGTATTGGAAATATGATTGAATCTTTGAAACCCCTTGGAACAATTCCATTTTCAAAAATCTTATTAAAACAAGTAAGGAGTTTCTCCAAAAAAAGATTTGAAACATTTTTATAAAATTCGTAAGTAATTCTGTCTAGACCAGGAGCTTTATTACTTTTAGCTTTATTCAACACCCTTACCAATTCAGACATCAAAAAAGGGCTATCTAAATATTCAACAATTATAAATGGCTCCGCATAGCTTATACTTGAACCCGAAAGCGAAGGGTTTAACAACTTCTTAAAATAATTCAACCATGCAAGCGGCGGGATATTTTTATCAGTATTAAATTTTTTATTTTTAAAATTTTTAAAATGACGTACCAGACACCAAAATTCTTTGCTGTTATTTACTTTTTTAAATTCATTTATTAGAGTATCTAAATATAGCTGTTTCTTTATTTTGCATTTATTTTTATATTCATTTCTAATTTTAATATAATTCGATTTAAAAATTTTAGAATTATTCTTTCTAAGAAGGTTCAATGCTATATATAATTTTTTTCTTAATTTATAACATTCGTAATCATACCACCTATTTTCGAATTTCAATATATTTTTATTATTATCGTAAGTCATATTATTTTTAATTGCTATTTCATATAATAAATTTGTTAAGTGATCTGTCTCCATTGACGAATCCCCCATCATTGGGCTCGATCTCAATGCCCTATCTACCTCCTTATTAAAATTATCCCTTCTCCCATCAATCCATTTCAATTTAGGAAGTAGCGCAATGGAGTCTGTTGTCTCATAATAATTATATTTATATTTCAGAGCTAACGGGAGATGATCTGAAAAATGTTTTGGGAGTATTTCGAGGGAATGAATATATTGAGCAGCATCCAATGATACAGCACATAAATCTATTACTGAGTTACCCATTGCCCCAATGAATGTGTGTTCACCCATCTGATCCCCCTCAATACGTCCATTTAAAATTGCTAAATTAAAATCATTAAAAAGTTTCAATAATATTCTGCCATTTGAATTAATTACATTATCCCTCGAAAGTCTATATTTTTTTAAACTTCTCAATCCGATATCTCCCACTGGTATCTCCTGCCAGTCCGACACCCTTCCATTAAAATCTCCTATTAAAATAATTTGCTCATTTTGCATTCGTTCCATAAACTTATACAGGGAATCATAGTCGTCAATCCAATTGTTACAATTCAAATACACAGGCGCCAGGTAATGCTTGGTTGAGTGAATATTCATTTCAAAGATTATGACACTATCAATTTCAATCATCTTTACCATGCTTCTTAATTGATTATTTACGCCATAAATCATACCCCCACTCGCTCTCCCTCTCTTTTTTATTCTAGAAGCAGATATGAATCTAAGAGTATGATTTGGAAACAGATTTTGGATTCTGGCAAATGTTTTAACATCCTCAACATATGTCTCTATCAATACAAAAATTTTAAAACCTCTAATAAAATTTAAAAACTCAAAATTGTTTATTTTACTTTTTATCCCGGCAATATTATAAGAAATTATGTCGAGGAACTCACTTTCATTTTCCTGCCGTTTTATCCGCCTAATGTGTTGGTCCGGAGTTGCTTCGGGGACGAAAAAAATTATCTATAGATGTGGGTTTGGTTTTAGTACACACATTCCTCTTCCTCTTTTTCGATCTATCCTCATCATTTGTTTCCTCTTCTCTTTGAGGCTTTGTCGACGTCCTCGTCTTCTGCGGATCTTTAAAAAGCAGATCATAATGAACATAACGGCCATCCACAATAAGACCATCATTTTTCAATTTGCAAATTTTTCCCTCTTCCCTGTATTTATCCCTTAACTTTATCAGTTCCCTCCGTTGCCCTTGCTTCTTCTTCCCCAAATCTTCAAATATATATATTTTACTATTCTTCAATTTTCTTGTATTGCGTAAAATCTTCATCTTATGATTTTTGGAGACAAGCGACAGCACAATTGGTTTTTTCTCGGAGTTTCGCTTACCAATTCTTTTTACATAATTGATATCACTGCCGGTTGTAGCCACAGACATAATTTTATTACAAATGTCTAAGACTGACTCTTCTAGCATTTCATAATCTTCATTTTCTTTGCAGGGCACTCCGTGGATGATTAAATTATTTTGTCTTCTGTAGGTTTCCAGCTCTTCTCCCTGGCGTGACAATTCATTTCTTAGTTGTTCATTCTCTCTCTTCAAATCTTCGCATCTCTCGTTCATCTCCTCCAATGCCGACGAAATATTGAGATTCCTCAATTCTTCTCGAATCAAATTCTTGATCTCATCTTTAAAATCATCAAACTTCTTCATAACTTCCTTAAATTCACTCATTTTATTGATAAAAAAACGAAAGAAAAAAAGAAAAAACAAATCAAAAAACTTATAAATATAATTATATATATATAATATTCTATATTTCTATTTGTATCAGTGGGAGCAAGTCAGAGAATCACTGATTGATATTATAACAATTTCATATTTTTAAAATATTCATCGAGGATTTAAACTACGATTAATTTGAGAATATGGCAAAATGCAGTACTAGTGAACTTGGGAATGAAAGATCTTAAGTTCACAAAAATTTTAAAAATATATATTAATATTGAATGTGAAAAAAAACAAATATTTAACTGGCTTATAGAGATAAATCTTAAAAATCTCTGAAACGTCAATAATAAATTAGACCAGTCTTATTATGAATTACAATTCCTAATTGGTAAGATTAAGAATGTAATAATTAATTATTTATTATATCCAATCAAGAAAATCAATATAAAAGTTGAAAGAATCCGTTGTACTGATCATACAACACCTTACTCAATAACCTAATTGATAGTACTGATGGGCATAGGGTGTTCTATTACCGGACGTATATATATGTATATTATTTATTAATTTTCCAATAAGGAAGGTATATTTTATGTTTTGTCTCAGAATAGGCACGCAAAGTTTTATCTGATCTTTCATTCTTAAAATGTTTTTCATTTCTAAAAGTGAAATCAAAAATAAGGTGTCAGTTTAGGGTGATGCATGTCTGGGCAGATGATAGTACTTAATCATAAACACTTAAATGATGGGATGATAAAGGATACTGAACGAATACAAAAGAACAAAGACATTCATTGTAGAAAGATTAGAAAATTGAAAAATTGAATTTCATGAATATTTGTTATACAAGTTTATGAAAGAGACAATGTATTTTCTTCTTTGGATTTAAATTGAGTTCTAACCCATTTCCCAAATTAAATTTCTATTTAAATTAATATAATTAATAACAAAGTCTTTTCAATCTGGCATGAAATAGTAGAAAAATCTTGTCAATTATTTTATGAGTGGAAAGGGTTACTAATTTTACACTTCATGTGATTCTTTTAATATTCTTTCCAACTCTATTTTCAAAATCAGTCAATTTAATTTTTTTGTATAACTTTTTTGCTATTTTTTCTTTTTATTAATATCATTGATACAGTCAAAAATAAATACATATATTATTAAATATTGATAAATTTAGGTATATAATTCTTAGTAATGTAGTATTAAATCAGTTTTCGAGAATGGAATTTGTCATTAATTATTAAAATAGTATTAAACTAGGTAAAATATATATGTAAAGAAAGAAGAAATTAATCATCGTTTCAGTGATAGGACACATGAATGAAACTGAAACAACCATTATTTTGATACTATTCAGTGGAGAAAGGTATTTGCGAAAGTCAGAGATAATATGCATTCGCTAAAAGATATATTTTGTTTTCATAATCTCATAATTTATATTCTCTATGAAATTTATTATAATAAAGTTTCATATATCCATATAAGAGAAATCTCAAATTCTATACTGATACACATAAATATTTAAATAATTGCATATTAATATTTCAACTAATATAGAAACAATTCAATGAAAAATTTTTCCTAAAAATTTAAAAAAAAATTATTTATTTATAGAATAAACAAATTCCATTCTGATGATAGTTGATTAATAATAATTATTCGATAATAATATGAATTTAGTATGCAATTCTTAAGAAAACATACAAATATTTATATGAAGTTATTTTATTTCTTTAACTGAGACTGGAGAGTCAAGTAATATAATAGAAAAATGTAACTTTACTTACAGATGTGGGGGTAATAAAGTAAGAGCAATAAAACCCAAGGATCAGACCTTTAAGAAGCGTGGTGCACTGTTCAAGAGGACTTCTGTTGTTATGATTAATAGCCTCAACACGCTTAAGATTTACCCTAAAATATAATAAAATTCTAAAAATTATACTCAATGCTTTCAGGATGTCAATATTAATAAATATACTCCCCAGTATATATACGTTTATTTATTTGATTTTTGGTGGACTCGTTCTACTGATCAAAGAACAGCGTTACCCCGCTTATGATACAAACGACTGTATAGGGGCTATCCTTTAGTACAAAAGTCAGAGGTTTGTTTCTTTTTATTTTTGTTTCAAATTCTAGAGAAATTTTTAATTTTTAATTTTCTTCAGTCAATGGTAAAATTTAAATCAAGTGAAATTTCAAAGATTAAATAGTTAAAAACAACAAATCCTTATTGTTTCTCATTCTGATCTAAATCATTTTCATTTAATTAAATTTATAATGATCAGAAAAATATAAATAATAATGTATCAATTGACCGGAAAATTAATAAGATGATTTAAAAGTAAATGTTATATTTAAAGATTTTAAATTAATTAATAGTAATTTTTAAAGGTTCATTTATTTAAATTTAGATAGACGAATACAAAATATATTTAGTAAAAATTATTTTAGCAGGAAACTTAAATTATTGGATTAAGTAATTAGTAAACATATATATATATATATATATATATATATATATATATATATTCCTAATGTTGAAATAATGTTGAAATAATACTAAATGACATTTTAAAGAGCAGTTACACAAAACAATAACGAGCAAATAAATCTTGATTTTACTAGTATTTTATATTTTTATTATTTCCAAGAAAATTGTGAAAATAAAATAAAAAGAAATTATTTGCTAATCATCCCACATATTTTTTATTTGTTTAACAATTATTACAACGATTGGAGGAAATTCAACAATTATTTCACTAGAATTCATTTGCATGGGGTGATATTTTTAACCACATTAAAAGACAAAAAAAATCAATGTTAAAGATATAACATTTAGAATGTAACGTATTCGTTAATATTTTTCCAATTATTCTTTTATAAAGATTGAATTTTGATATTAAATAAAATTATATATGAATAAAAATTGACATAGGAATATAATTTCATTGTATTTGTTTTTCACATGGAGATATGAAGGTACCATTCCGTTTGTTTTTTGTGGTGGTAGGTGGCACCAAAAAAGTAGGGAGAAATTCTTGTCGTCCATTTTGGATGTACCAAAACATTGAATTTTCCATAAAATATAATACATTTTTTATTTTGATTAAAAATTTATTCATATTAAAATATTCAAGTTAATTTATAGTCATTTAGAATAATTAATTATTATTATAGTTAATAAGCATCTAATTTAAATAAAATAATTAAAAATACGAAGTAATTTTATTTATATATAAAAAAAGAAATTTATCTTTAACTTGGTTTAGGTAATATTAAATAATAAGCTACACAAACCCGTCACTAACAAATACTGCCATACAGTTTAACATTTAACGCTCTCAGTAAATTAATTAAACTGCTTATAAATATATGAGAGGGAAGAAAAGAGAATGAAACCGCTTTTGATTTAAGACCAAGACTTGTATATTATAAAAAGAATAGTACCTGGAACATCGAGCTATCGCTCGACCTTTTAACAATTTTATACAATTTATTATTATAAACTTTAAAAATTTTACAATTTTTTAAATTATTTATTAAAATTGTTATATGAGTTTCATAAAACTAACTCATCAAAAATTTATTTTCTAAAATGGTATAAATTAACTAAAATAATTTGATTTTCATTTCAAGATGAAAAATATATTCAAATTTACTTGATAAAATATTTAATCCTACATTAAATATATATATACAATTTTGCTAATATAATAAAATAAGATATAAAAAAATAAAAATACTGGTTTCTATTATAATAATAATATAATACTTTAACTCTCTCTTAATGAAATCAAATAATATATTAAAATTAAAGATGAATATGTAAAATTAATGTAGAGTATTAGCAAGCGTGTATTGAGGAAATAAGGCAGTTGAATCTCATCCATTGGAGGTAAGCAAGAGATTGCTATGCACGAATTAAAAAACAATTTGTGATTGTCCCCTTCAAGGTCACGGATAAGCAAAGCATTTGAGGTGGCGGTCAATCAACATGACAGCGAATCTTTTCAATCTGTCAAAATTCAATAATTAATATTTAATTAAGGAAGCAATGTAAAATTATATAATACTAGTGAAAATGAACCTACGTTTCATAATGATTATATTTGTATAGGTTTTACCTGTTGTTATTATGTTATTTTTTTATGAACTGTAAAAATAAACCAATATTAAAATTAATTAAAAATTTCCATTTAATGATACCAAAAATCAATTTTATTTAGAATCTGGCTAAAATTATCTTAAAATGATTGTATTGGTCAAAATTTACTAGATTTAGTTAAAAAATTTTAATAAAATGAAAAACATTGAATAGATTTGTTCTTCTAAATCTCCAAAGAATACAATAAATATAAGTTCCAATATGAAGTGTATGAGAGGTGGGTTCTCTCAGAGGCACTTATAACATATGTCTCACTCGTCAATTGCGAGGTTTTGAAAGTCAGAAATGCGCGTAATCAGCATATATTTGAATTAACCTTCCGAATGAACCCCCTAAGGGGGGTTAATTCAAATATATATAGGAGACTCTTTATAGACATGATTCCCCTCCTATGCAAGAAAGGTTTCATGAGCTCACGTGAGGGCAGGGACTCTACACCCTGAAGTAGATATCTTTTCTATTGGGATCATAGAGAAGTGACTACCCGTTACTCGTCAAAGTTTTTCTAATAAGTCTTACTATATATTTTTTCTATTTTTTCTATTTTTCCCTTAATATTGATATTTTCAAGAAATAATAATTATTTTCTACTAAAAAATTATGTTATAATTATTTATTGTTTACTCTAGTTTTCAATACTTTTGTCTATTAATCTACTTATTTATTTTTCCAAGTTATACTTTAACTTTACCTCTTTTCTAAAACTAATTTATATTTTTTATCTTTTATGATTCTAGAATAGGTAGTATAAACCAACATATATTTTTTATATTTTTTTAAAATTTTTTAATTACATATACAAATAATAAATAAATAATTTATAAAAAATAAAATAAATTTTATTATTTAATTTACTAATATCATATATATATTTAATCTTATTATACTTGCAATATATATATTATATAGTACCTGGTTCACCGAGCCGCTGCTCGGTACTTTAAAAAAATTATTCCTTATGAACTATGAATATTTAAGGTTAAGATGATTATTTAAAATAAATAAATGACAAAATATATTAAATAATTTCAAATTATTTAAAAGAACATAAAATATACAGCTCGTAAGTATTAATGAGCCGAAAGACAGAAAACTAGGGCCTATATATATATCATAAATATTTTTAATTTTATTTTATTTATAATATTTTGTACTTAAGGAAGCGCTGTCTGCCACCATTTTTTTATTATTAAAATTCCTATTTTAATTTAAGAAAAAACTAACAAAGATTATTTTTTTCCACGGCTGAAAACAATACAGATCGATTTTTCTTTATAAAAATTATCTATGGTGTGAATTTCAAAAAAATTCTTAGAGCGGTTTAATGTCTCAAAAATACAAATATATATATACAATTTTTGCTAGTATAATAAGATAAGATTAGATATGGTATAAATATATATACTATACTTTTTATATGTTCAACGAATATTATAAAACTACCTTCACAAAAATGTCACATGTTTGTTTGACTTTTTGCTTTAATTGTCACATTTGTTGCCCAATAAATATACAAATATTAAAATTATTTATAACTTTTAAAATTTCTTTTAAATATTAACAATTTTTTATTAATTAATTTATTAATTTATGTTTCTATTATTTTTTTCAAAATTCAACAATTACTTTTCATTTTGGACAATGTTATATTTCAAGATAAAAACAAATTCTTTTCAGATTTTATTAAAAATGTATAGGCAATATCTTTAAATTAATGTTGATCTAGAAATTATAAAATAGTTGTGATGAAAAATATGCTGGGTTTATAACTATCAGCCAAACAATTTTCATTCCACAATTAAAGAATAAATTAGATATTTTAAATTTTTCTTTTCAAATGTAAAATCATCTTCAATTTGTTTAATTACTCAATTAGTCATTCATATGTTTTATTATTGACTTTTAAAAATATCCATTAAAATTGGAAATTACCATTTTTCTTTCTAAAATGAATGGAAGGTGAGAAATTTTCTATCCATTTCAAACTATAAAAAGAATTGTTTAATTAGCGACCCCTTCGTATCCTGAATCTATAATTGAAGCAGCACAATTCAGATCACCTATTAATCATAACCTATTTTTTTATTACTAATTTATGTAATAGCCAAGCAATGAAAAGAGAAATGGAAATTAGTCACTAAATGGCCAAACTGTCTTCAACAGAAGCCAACACTATGTGATATATATTCAAATATATATTTTAAGATGCTCGTTGAGGAAATTAAAAGCTCTTTCTTTTTCTTCCTTTTGAACTTACAAACTTATTTATAAGAATTTTAAAATTTAAATAAAATAAGTTGACCTGTGGCCAGGTCCGAACCGACCGACGGTTTGAAGTAAATTAATTTCCAGCTACAGAAACAATTTCAAATAATTTTAATTATTCTATTAATGGAATAAAAAACAGATAGGCATACATAAATAATAAATATAAACATTTTTAATTTTATTTTATTTATAATATATATGTAAGACCAGGCTGTGACGTAATGAATGACTGGATGACGTCATATAATTTTAAATCAAGAAAAAACTAATAAATATGATTTTTCTCGAGGATAAAACCAATACAAAGTGCATGATTCGTGGTGATATATAAAAAAATCTCCTCATGTGAAATTTGGTGTGAAAATAACCCTTCCCTTCCTATCGTCGATCGCTAATACTACCACTTCCGGTTTCCGGATTTGCACCAAAAGTTTATCAATTCACCATACTGATGCATTAAGTAAATATAACAAATTTCATCAAAATCCGTTGAGCCGTTCAGGCTGTACACATCTATACGGACGGACAGACATCATGCTAAAAATACTTTTTTCTGTTAAGAAAATGCATGATTCGTGGAGATATGTAAAAATCTCTACATGTGAAATTTGGTGTGAAAACAATACCTCCCTTACTATCGTCGGTCGGTAAAAATCAAATTATTTTTTTATTTTTATAAATATATATTATTGAAAAATTATTATTATTAAAAAATTGAAGAATGATTCATATGATGATATGACAACTGAAATGTACTTAAAGTAAACTATAAAAAAAATTTTAATATAAAAAACATTAAAATAAACACTCCATAGTTTCAAATTTACTGATATATTTACTTTATGCGCATTTTGGCTGTCACACTATCATCAGAATCTCCAAATACTTGAACAAGTTGAGAAGAAGAAAGCTTTTGATGTTTTGATGTGACAACCGAAATGCGTTTAAAGTAAATTATCAAAAAAAAAACTTTTCACAGAGTGTCATAAATAAGATTATTTTTATTAATAGTTACATTTTTAAGTTTAATTTAAGATTATACTAAAAACACAAATCATACTAAATCGAAAGTTTCTATTAATCTTTTTAAATACACACCTCAATCATTTTTTTTGCTTTTTTATTTATTTTATTGGCTGACAAATTAAACTTAAATCTAAATGAACTTAGCGAGGTTCGATCAACCTCAAAATTGGCGGACCAGCAATATAAACATATTGTATGGTGCCGTTCTGGTTTACTTATTTTTCACTTAAATAACTAATATTCATTAATATTCTGAATAAAATAAAAGTAAAATTTATTAATTTAATAATTTTTTTTTTATTTATTATTTAAACTATTCTTTTAATATAACATACTATAATAATTATACAAATTATTTACCATTTATTTAGCTTTAAAATTTAAATAAAGATATTTATTTTAATAGTTTATCAAATCAATCAATCAACATCCTAATGATGAATTGGTAATTATTCAAGTAACCTCATTTTCCTGGATTTGGATAATACTTTACCAGCGGGTTCCTTTTGCAATTCCAAATAGACTTTTTTTATGAAATTTTTCCCTGCATCTTACAGTTTTCGAGATAAAAATTTTTAAAATAAAAATTTTTTAAGTTTGACTGATTAGTTATGAACGTCGAAATGTGCCATTAAGTAATGTTTTATTGACTAATTCACTAATTTATGCAAATTAAAAAATAAAAACAGAAAATTAGTGAGCCATCTGGTAGCTAAACGGATAAAACATGCTAGCTAAATAGAATATCAATGGATTTATATGCAAATTTTAATAATTTTTATCTTGAAAACTATAAGATGCCTGGAAAAATTTCTTAAGAAAAGTTTATTTGGAATTGCAAAATTAACCCACTGGTAAATTATTATCCAAATCTTCGAAAATGAGTTTACCTAAATAATTACCGAAGAATTATATCCATTCAATAAATAGATATAATATTATTTCCTTAGTATTGTAATTTAATTTAATTTGTCTCTCTCTCACTTTATGATAATATTCTACGTCACCTTTAATTAAATAATATTCTTTCTCATCATAACCAGAATTATTTCTTTTTTTTTCCCAAATCTACACTTATATATTTAGAAATTATCTTCCGGTATTTTAATCACATCCCTTCCCTCTTTTCCTGGATACCTTCACTTTACCCTCTACTCATTCTAATCATAAAATGACTCATAAAAGTTGCGAATTAACCTAATATGTAAAATGAAAAAAATGTTGACCTTTTTTTCATTGTTCTTGATGAATAGGCATTAAATAAAAAAAGAACAAAACGATCTAATCTTTCATTATATTTACGAGTTTGTCGATTACAATCTGAATAAACAAAATGAAGATTAAATTATTTGTGGGAATTTGAGGCTATCATGTGACAAAAGACTTCTTTCTTGTACTAAATTTTAAGTTAAATATCAGGAAAAAAATTGATACTCATTCAGAAATTATTGGCAATACTAATGATTCAAAAAAAAAAAAAAAAAACAATTAAAATACTCAAATCAGTAATATTTTAATTATAAATTTCTGTTAAAAATCAATTATCAATAAATTGATATTTCCAATATTTATCTATCTACTTATCTTTTTCTTTTGTGAAAGTAATTGGTAACAACAAGTGTAGTCCTACAACCATTCCTACCCTAGATCCAATTTATTTTCTCTTTTAATTTCTTTACATTATTATTTTGTCGTTCTTCTTTCAACTTCAAAATTTAACAAATTTTAAACATTTTTTGAAATTTTAAATTATTTTTTAAAACATGTTTATACTTAAATATTGACAGATTAATAAAACTATTAAAAGTTTATAAAATATTATCATCAAATAAATTTTAAATTACCCCAAAGCCATTAAATTCAATAAATATTATACAACAAATATTTTGGAAAAAATATATATTTTATTCTTACATACCTCTATTTGTTTATAGACTATAAATTTTATTAATATCTAATCAATAACCTCAGAAATTAATTTTTTAAAATTTGATATGTACACATGTAGTCATTCAGCATCGCATAGAATACAATACAAAGAATATATAAAAAAAGGTTTTCAATAATAAAGTGAAAGAATACGTGAAGAATGAACTACAATTGGAAGAGAATATAGTAATAGAAGCCACTAGATTGGGAAGAAAGGTGGAGGGCAGAGTAAGGCCTATTAAAGTAAATCTTGTCAACGGTGAAAAGAAATGGGAATTAATAAAGAAAGGAAATATGCTGAGAAATAGAAAAATATACGTAGACGATGATTATCCAGTGGAAGTAAGGAAAAGAAGAATGGAATTAATGTGCCTTGGTTAAGGAAAGCTAGAGAAGATGGCATGAGAGCCTTTTTGAGAAAGGATAAACTGGAGATCGATAAAGAATTGTTTGTCTTGTCAGACACGGAAGAAGGGAAAAACCTAGTTAGAAAGACGCCAAAAAACTATGGAGAGCAATAGAAGCAAAGGAAGACCTTAGGATGATTATATGGAACCCCGGCCGGCGTAACGAATAAGGACAACGAATTTTGGAATTACATTTACAAGTTTGACGCTATTCTATTCTTGGAAACATGGCTAGAAGATAAAAGAGAACAAGAAATTATATAAGGAAACTATCTCCAACGCATGTTTGCATAACCGACCCAGCAACAAGAGAGAAAAAAAGGAAGAGCAAAGGGAGGACAATTATTGGCAGTGAGGAAAGAGAATGAGGGAAAAAATAAAGTTGGAAAAATGGAAGAATGGTTTAAGACTAAAATGGTCAGAAAGGAAAAACAAATCAGTAATCATCGGAGTATTTAATAACGAAGGGTTAGACAAAATAAAAGAAGAACTGACAAACGAACTAGAAAAATGGTTGGGAAAGTAGCAGTAGTAGGAGATTTCAACGCAAGAATTGGTGTGGAGGGAGGAAACCTGGAGGAAGAAGATATAGTCACAGAGGATGAACAACTAAATGAAGAAGGAAAGGAATTGCTAGAGCTATTTAAAAATAATGAATTAATGGTGTTAAATTGAAGATGTAAAGGGGATGAGAAAGGCTGTTTTACGTATATAGGACCGAGGGGATGCTGCAAAAAAAAAGTGGATTTTAAAAAAAAGTTTTTGTCTGAACATTGCTCCAAATTTAAAATTTTTTGCATATCTTTGCGTTTCATGTTCTCAAGAATCCACAAGTGACTTTAAAATTTAGTAAAATAAAAATATAAATATTATTCAACAAATATTTTGGAAAATATATATATATTTTTTTCTCTCCAACTTTAATATTTTTAATCATTAAAAAAATTATATATATATATATATATATTTAAAAAAAAAAAATAAACATTAGCGTTAATCTCTATTGGCTAAATAACAATATTAAAGCAATCTCTTCCAATTTATCGGAAAGTTAATTAACGTTGTATTTTAATCTTATCCACCTCTTTTATTCCATTATATATATATATATATATATCTTTCTCTCTCCCTCCCTCTCTTTATTCGCTTGTTTGTCATCTAACTAATCTGTAATTTTATTAAACATTATTATTTTGTTTTTGTGTGTGTTTTTGAAAAAAAAAAATATTCCACAATTTATATAAACTGTGGATAAAATTAATATATATTTCATCTATTTAACTCTGTAACTGTAAATACATCTTTATTATTTCTTAAACTCCATAATTAGTATTTTTGATATTAAATCATTTATAGTAATAGAAAAGCGCAAAACGCACAGTAATGCTTGGTATAGTTGATCAATGGTAAGTTTCACAAAAAAAACAGTAACTGAAAACTTTTTGTAACCTAGACATACTTAAACTTATCTAAATCTGAATTATCACAAGTTAATATTTATACTTATGTATTTATTTTAATATTTTAGTTAAGATTTAATTTTCGCATATTATATCTTTATTTTTCAATTTTTTTTATATAAAAAAATCTCGGGTAATTTTAATAAAAAAATAATTGTACAAAAATCTGAAAAAGTTACCTTAATTACAAAGATTGTTATAAAAATAATTATATGTAATACATTTCAAGGGAGTATCTTTTTTTAAATTTTTTTAATTAAGAATATACCACTTAAAAATGTATGTCCTAAATTTCTCATTGAATATATTTATTCCAATGAAAAAGTCGATATTTTTATGTGGGCAAAGTGGGTAGATCGTAATATTGGAATGAGCACTTTTACATACTAAGTCTAATTTAAGTAATAAAGTAAATTTATAAAATTCACCCTGAAATGATACCTTATTCAATTTCCTAATAACAGCTTCTCTGTGATCAACGATATATTAAGAAATCATCATTATTACATATTATACATTTGAAAGAGGTTTATTGCATAAAAATTTAGTAACTCAGTGTTTTAGAGCTGATTTAAGGAACTTGGGGAGGAGGGAAGAGAGTATATTATCAAATAAAAAATAAGTGGTAGATCCCGAAAACCAACATTAAATAATAATTTGGTCTAATAAGATATTTTACTTTTATTTATATAATTAATGTATTTATTATTTTTTTACTATCTCGCCAGAGATAATAGTATTGCGATCATGAAAGTTTTCGATGCCAAGGTTTTGATGTTTTTATACGTTTTAGAGGTCCCTGAGTCATATTTAATAAGGTTGAGAAAAATGCCTGTGTTGTTGTTGTTGTGTGTGTGTGTGTGTGTGTGTGTGTAGACAAGATTACGCAAAAACGGTTTGAGCTAAAATCATGAAATTTGTTAAACAGGCATTATTTAAAATTCGTAGTTTCTATCAACTTTTGAGAAATGTAGCTCATTCGGAAGAGTGTCATTACCTAATACGTTTTCATTTTGTTTTCCTCTAAACTGACCGTAATTGAAACCTTGATTGAATCGCTGAAAGTACCAGAATTCATTTTTTTAAAGAGCCAAACCCGTGCTGGTTAATATATATTTATTAATTTTAATTTATAATTAATTAAATTTAATTTAAATATATATATATGTTAATTAATCCAATCCAAATTTTTTAATCTATCTTCTTCTTAAGGTGTCGTCTCCCTTTCGGAGTTTGGCTATCATCATGACTAGGATAGCCTTAGAAGCTGCCCACCCATGATGATTTTTCTTGGGAATGTTAATGCGGTGGTTTCCCGTTGCCTTCCGCATGTATAGAACCAGGAACTGATAGTTCCTGGAGCTGGAGACAGCTGATGTTAAATTAAATTTTATTAGAAAAATTTGTTCTTAGTTGGAATCGAACGCCGACTTCTAGTGTAGAAAATTACTATGCTACACTCTCGGCTAGCTGCCTACATTTTATTCTTTAATCGATGATAATATAAAAAATAATATATAAATCAGAAATGAAGGATTTATGAAAGAATGAGAATTGGAGGATAGGAGGCTCAGGTTAGGGATGATTCAAGGAATGTGATTGTTGGTGTTAAGAACTTTATTCGATGTAAGAGTGGAATGAAATTGAATATTATATATATATATATATATATTAGTTATTATTTTTTAAATATGATTAAATTCCAATTTTGTATTTCCTATACTCAATTACCAATTTTTCAAAATATAGTTTATATATATATATATATTATAAAAGTCTATTCTAATTAATATGTCCAATATTCGTGAGAGAGATAAAATCTATCATTCTCTGAACTGACTCGTTTTTGGGATAGTCGAATGAACAGCAAACAGTGATCGATAATAATTACCTATTCAATGATAAAACTAGTTATCGATGGTTTAATTTTGGCAATCGGATGCCATGTATCATTCATTGTTAATAGGCCAAGGACATTGCAATTGCTATCCCTTTCCTCCAGATGAAAGAATTCGATTCGAATCTTTGCCATGCCATGATAAAAGTGAAAATACTTTTTTTTTTTTATTAAATTGGTTTCCTTCTTTCTCCACCCACTTCTTTCTACATTGTAATGAAGATATTCTAAAATAGTAAATTCGTGGGGAGTTGAGTCATTACGATTGATTTGTTGTTAAAAATGGAAATTTATCGATTAACATTTCCCCTATTATCATTCACTCCACTTTTCTCCTCCACGCTATTCCATACTCATGGAATAAATAAATAATCGGCTATTAATATAAATTCATCTTATCTCCCGGGGAGAGATAAGTTTAAATGATTAAACCATTTCATAGGCAAGATTACTATATTTTTGTTAGCCCTTTTAAAAATATATTTTCCATTTTCTAGATCGTTTCTAATTTAATCAAAGATGATTCTTGAATGGTTTAGTGTAGGTGATGCGTTTATCTTCTTCTGACGCGAGCTTTGGACTTAACGCCTGTAAAGAAGAGGAAAATCGGGGTCATATGTTTCTGTCAGAAGACATACACCTACTCAGTCTATCTAGCAGGGGACACTCTTAGAACTCATTTTTGATATAATTAAAAAACGGCGGATAAAATAAAAAAAGAAAAAACGATAAACTTATGCAAATAATTTGGAATCTTATCTTCAAAATTTCAAAAGTAAAAAAGTGATTTTCATATTAAAAAAGAATTGAATTAAAATAAAGAAAATAAATTAGATATATAATAAATGTCTAAAAATAGAAAATAAAATATTAATTAAACCTTGAATATTATCCTTTACATATGTCCATCAAAAAAGATTGGGACGCATATAATAAAATTAAATTATTTATCTACTACTTATGTTCATATACGTATATGTAAAGGATAATATTCAAGGTTTAATTAATTTTTTTTTCTATTTTTTATGGGCATTTTTTATTAAAAAGCGTGTATATTAATAAGATTTTTTTTTAAATTTATATTTTCAAATTTTTAGTTTTTTTATATATATTTTTTTTAAATATTTTATTGTTGCTTGCCAGATGATAAAAATTGCACTATTGATTACTATTTAAATATGTTTTTCTCGAACATATATTAGAGAGATTATATTGGAGAGAGAGAGAGAGAGAGAGAAAATAAAATAAAAAACAAAATGATTCCTCAATTAAATTTACAAATTATAAAAATTCCTATTTTTAAAAAATTCAAAATTTTTCTTTTTGATTATTGAAGTGTCATCGACTTACAATATACGTTTAAATTTGAGCTAAATCGCTCCACTAGAAGAAGGTTAAAATCCAATTATAAATTATTAACGTTACAGACAGACAGAAATATTAAGTTAAAAAAATTTTATAAAATAACGTTTTTCCAATGGACTAAAAAGAATAAAATAATTTTTCTATAAGCCTGACAAAGTTTATGGATGAATTGCTTCACATTCAACGAAAAACGTTGGGCGCAAATTGATATATTCTTTTTTTATGCATGTACTTTTTTAAATTTTCCAAAATAGTGATAATATAAATATTTTTTATTATTTAAATTTCTCTATCAGTAATCGAGATTCTATAAATTAAATTTAATAATATTGCACCTAATTGTACATATTTATATAAAAATTATTAATATATTAATAGTATAATCGTGAGCCTCAATGCTGATTTATATATTGAAAATTATTTTAGTGTTTATGTGAGTGGGGGTCTGTGAGAGAGAGAGAGAGAGAAATTCAATCTACCCACCCTAATTACAACCAAAATGGATGGAGATTTGAATGGCTTTAGAAATGTAGTCTAATAATTATTGCTATGACCATAATTCTTTAATAATAATAATAATATTGAATATATTAGTAATAATTTATATATAATAATAATATTTATTCATTTTTACTTATTCTTTAAGTTATATTCATTTGAAGAAAAAAAATTTATTTATAATTTATAATTTCACCATTTTAAATAAATTAAATCCAAGAAACTAGCGAATACTTGACTTACCTATGTTATTTAATTATTTTTTTTTTACTTCTTTAAAATAAAGCAAAGATAAAAAACAAAACAAAATATAATAAAAACAAACGTGTAATTATTTTTGTTTAAAACAATCTTCTAAGCATGTATTTCAAGTGAAGGTTCAACTGTAAAGTTGTTTTCTATGTATTTGTTTATCGATGGAACTTTAATGAGAAAGACAGAGAGACAAAGAGAGAGAAAGAGGAATCCGAAACCGAAAGAAAAACTTTCGTTTCTCCACAACCAATAGAAACTATTCATTTTACTTACTCCTACCAGCTTCACCTTTAACCTTTTCTCATCTCTTGACTAGTTAAAATAAATAGATTCCCATTCACTATAGATTATTTCCGAATACGATGGTTACTATTGAAAATTCTTATACATACTCGACTATATGGTAATTATTCAGGTAAACGCATTTTCGTGGATTTGGATAATATCAGTGGGTTCCTTTTGTAATTCCAAATAAACTTTTCTTATGAAATTTTTTGAGCCTCTTCTAGTTTACGAGATAAAAATTGTTAAAATAAAGATTTTTTTTAAGTTTGACAGATTAATTATGAACGTCGAAATTTATTAAGTATATATAATGTTTTATTGACTAAGTCACTAATTATTCACTTATTCACTAATTTTTGGAACTTATAAAGACAGAAAATTAGTGCACCCTCTGGTAGTCAAACGGATAAAACACGATAGCTAAATAGAATATCAATAGATTTATATGCAAATTTTAATAATTTGTATCTCATAGACTAGAAGAGGCCCGAAAAAATTTCATGAGTAAAGTTTATTTGGAATTGAAAAAGGTACCCTCTGGTAAAGTATTATCCAAATCCATGAAAATGCGTTTACTTGAATAATTACCGATTATATTATTAAGGTATATTAATTATTATAACATTTTATACTTAAAAAAACATGTATCTGTTTGTGATTTGTTTTACGAAATTATTTGTCATTGCTTTAGAAATGGTTTCAAACACAAAAATTTACCCCATTTTATGATTAAATTGCAAGTATGGTTTGGAATATTTACATCTCATTATCACTTTTATATCCATAACCAAATAGAAAATGCACAATATTATACTAAGGATAAAAATTTTCAAAACTATAACATCAATTTAATCATTTGTAATTTAATTTGCTGTAGGTAGAGTTAGAAAATAGAATCCCGGAAAATAGGAGCTCAATGATAAAGACATTAATATTTTTATAGAATTAAAAATAATAATTGCTAATTCAAATAATGATGATTTATTTATTTTTATTATTTTTATTTATTATTTTTCTCGGACTGAAAATCAGTTATATTAAGTAATTATTAAATTATGATATTATATTTATAGATTCATTTAGGAATTCTAGTGCGTTATGACAGAAAATTTTACATTAAAAAAAAAAGAAAATAATTAATTTTTATTTTATCTTTAAAATTTGTATCCATACGAACTCAAATTAAAATATGTTAATTTTGAATTTTTTCAATAAATTACTAGAATCTACATATGTACATAATACATATAGCATGTTACATTATATATATATATATATACTGCTTTAAATTAAAAGAACATGAAAGTTTTTGTTTGAAGTAATCACATTTTTCTCGCCAGAGATAGTATTGAGACCACGAAAATTTTCGATGTCGAGATTTTGATGTTTTCATACGTTTTAAAGGTCCCTGGGTCATTTTCACCTAAGGCTGAGAAAAATGCCAGTGTGTGTCTATATGTGTGTATGTAGACAAGATTACGCAAAAACGGTTTGAGTTAAAATAAGGAAATTTGGTACACGGGCATTATTCAAAATTCATAGTTTTTTATCAACTTTTGAGAAATGTAGCTCATTCGGAAGAGGATCATTACCTACCACGTTTTCATTTTTTTATTCTCTAAACTGACCGTAAAAATAAAAATATCTGTTTGATAGTTTTTCACATGATTAAAAATTGTATAAAACAACTAGATATAAAATTTCAGCTTAATTGAATCGCTCAAAGTACCGGAATTAAATTTTTAATACTTTGACTGGCAATCACGCGCCAGCACGTGACGTGGTGCCATCAACAGAGCCAGACACACGCTGGTTTAATATATATTTATTAATTTTAATTTATAATTTATAATTAATTATATTTAATTTAAATATAATTAATCCAATTCAAATTTGCGAGATAGTTTATTTTTTTCATATTATGTATTATGTATTGTATTGAATTATATTGTCATAAATATTATAATAATTAAGAGGATAAAAAAAAAACAGAATATAAACATGAACTGAAAAAAAAAATATTTATTTATTTAAATAAAATTATTTAATTTTATTTATATCATCTGTGAATGGGGTAAAAATAGAAGTAATGTGATGTTCATATCATTCTTCTTTTTCTTTGTGTTGTTTGCCTTTAGGTGAAGTCGAAGACGATGTCATGTCGTTTTGGAGGCAGGCTGAAAGGCAGGGTGGCCGAATCGGGGTTAGTGGCGCGGGCCCCGGGGCGGGCCCACGTGTCCTGGCCCGATGAATGGCCGATCGATATTGTTTTGTGCTGCGGCCAACTGCTTGCCTGCTCTCCGCTTACCACGCCTAGAGTTCCCGGCCGACGCAGCCACCAAGACACAGCCGCCCCGATTCTACACCGCATTTTCCTCTCCCACTCTTTCACTCTCCACTTCCTCGACGCTCAACGACACCCTACAGTCATCATGGAATTTTTTTTTTCATTCAATTTGAACAGGAGATTGATATTTCCCATCCATTGCTATTGCCAGGCCATTGACATTGCTTATGGTGAGAGAGATTCGGTGAAATCAACATCTTTTATTTATTCATAAAAAAAACAATAAAATTTTGATCAAATTTTTATTTTAAAAAAAATATAACATTATTATATATAAATTTATTAATTTACTTATCTTTTTTTCAGAAATTTAATAAATTGATTTCATGAATCTAGAAATACAATGGAGAAAATGTGGGTGGGTGTAAGAGAGAAAGAGAAGGAAAGAAGACTTTTCAAATCGAATCTGACATATAATGTCAAAACTGTCACGTGTAGATGCAAAAGATTCAAGTTTATTTTTCATTCTTCTTATTTAATATCAATTTAGAAAATTTAAGTATAATCTGATTTTCTAACAATATTTATATTTACATTGTATTTTATATATTTATCCATAAATATACATAAATATTTTCTTATAAACATTTCTGTCATTCTCAGCAAATTCAATTATCATTTGGAATCTTGATTTACAAATAGATGTATTTTTAAAAAAAAAAAATCCTATAATTATTATTATATCCATACATCCACAAAAACTAATAAAAATAATAAATTTCAATTTATAAAGGTCAATAAATCTGTGACTTTGAATTTCCCGTCACTTAATTAAAATAGTAACAGTGACCCTGTCAGCAGGCAACTATCAGCTGATCCTGTCGAAATTTAAAACAGGTGGGTCTTTTAGTTTTTGTTGTACATCCATTAATATCAGACCTCCTCGTGATTTGAGATGAAAATTGAGATATGAATTGCCCCCATCCGCTCTATTCTTTGGATTTAGCCCCGAGTGACTATTTCTTGTTTACAAACCTGAAGAAATGGCTTGGCGGAAAGAGTTTTGACTCTAACGATGAAATCACCCTACAAACAAATCTATTTTGATGTCCCCGACAAATTTTATTTTTTGAAAGGGATAAAAAAATTGGAGAAACGTTGGAACGTGTAAGAGCTCAAAGGAGACTACGTTTAAAAATAAATTAAGTTTTTATCAAAAATATATTATTAAAATAAATATTTTTAATTTTATTTCAAAATTTATAAAAAATTTTAAAATATTTTAAATATAAAAAAATATTAATACATTTTCAATTAAAAAAGAATGGCAAGAGGCAAAATATGGACGACGTAGTTAGTGACGCCATATAAATTTAAAAAACTAATGGAGAAGATTTTTCCCGAGGCTGAAACCAATACAGATCGATTTCTCTTAGTAAAAATTATCTATGGTGTGAATTTCAAAAAAATCCAACGAGCGGTTAATTAATAAATTAATCTCAAAAATATACAAATATATATACAATTTTTGCTAGAATAATAAGATAAGATAGAAATATCTATTTTAATTTATAATTTATATCTATATAAGATATAACAATTTGTATATACTTGTTGTGTTCAGAAAAGAGAAATTTTAATAAATTTAAATAATTTATTGATCACTGACTTTATCTAGTTATTTAAGAGTTTAAGAAGATGGTTTATAGGAAAAATGTGTTTAATAATAAATAATTGTTGAACTTTAGCAAAGAATATAAGAAACATTTTTCTTTTATTATTCTAGTATATATATTACATGTTGGAAAGATAAACAATCCATTATTAGAAAAAATAAGAGGGTAAAGGTTGAGTAGAGGAAATCAACTCTCCGAAATTTAAAGCGATTTAAAACAAGGAGATCCAATTTTATTCAACAAGCCTTGGAATTCATTAAGGAAATTGGAGTGAATGTAATTAGATTCACATTCATAAGGAAAATTTTTAGGAAATACCAACAATTTTAATATAATAACAGATTGGGAACATTAAACCGAAAATAATATATTATTTAAAATTCATATAAATGATGAATTAGTGATTTTATGTTATGGAATGTAATATCCGCTTTTCTCGCCTTATAAAGTCATGGACCACGCCGAACACCCAATATACAATTTTTATAGACTATTGTTTTGATATTTTTTCATAATAATTTTAATGAATTAACAATCTCTACGTTGCAAACTAGATTTAAATCCTTTTCGAATATTATTGTTTCTTATATTATCTTTGGTAATCATGAGATATAACTCCTTATCTTATAAGTATATTATAATATAATAACAAATCTTAATTGTTCAACCAAAATCTTAAATTAATGAGAATAAGATATTTTTGTTAAAATGTTCAAATTTTTAAAAAATTTACAATAAGGAAGTTGGTATTACCAAACTTAATAATTAATTACTAATTAATATATTTTTTTTTACAATTTACATAAACATGATTTATGTAATATTTACAATAAAGGCCATTGAATTCTGAATAAAATATTAGAAGCATGTCCTTTTCTATTAATTAAATTAACCTGTTTTTAAAAGTAATTAAATTATTAATACAATCAAAAAATCTATGACCTTAATTAGTCTTATTATTGAATATTGAAAAGATGACCCTCTTAAATTTACTCGTTTCCTTTCGTAATATTTGCTATATTTTTAATTAAATTAAAAACATCTATAATGGTTAAATCTTTATCTATTACTTACACCGTCTAAAATGGCTGAGGTGGTTAAAAAATTGGCTTCTTCATTTCCTTTTTATTCCCTTATGTCCGGGAATCCACATAAATGAATTTTTTTTTTCTTTTATTTTAAAAATCTTAATTCTTATTTACTATATTACCTATATATGATAATGTTTATCTTTATATTTATATAATTAAAATTTTTAATTGTCCCCATTTCTACTGACAGAAGTAGAACAAATTTATAATTTAATTTCTTTTCTATGATCAATAAATTATCAAGTATTTAAGTACCTGTGGATTTTGCCGAATAAATTGAGTTACTTTTGTTCGCCTTAATAATTAGTATTGTTTATATCTTTAAAAGTGAGAACATTAAAAGAAAAATCTAATGACACTTTTATCCATATAAAAAGTTGAGATTTTATAAAATGATTAAAAGTTATTATAATATTATGTTTATGGTATACTAGCAAAATACTCGTGACTTGAAATGGCATAATACTGCCTTAAAATTTTTATTAAAAAGACTTTAATAGATTTGGTTATTTTCTTATAAAAAAAAATCAATAAAAACAACGTTACCATGGCCATTTTATAAAAAAAACATGCTTAGAATAAAATTTAGGAAAAGGTAATGAGAAAACGTTGAAAAAGACAAGTAGGTCACATTTGGAAGTAGTATTACGGATTTCCGAAATATGAGATGCACTTATGCCTCAACTTAAGTCACAATCCGTGTTTCTGTTTAAGAAAGCAAAGGAAACAAAAAAAAAACAGTCACAGGTCTGTCAATGATACCTTGAGACAAAATTGAAAGGTATTGGGAGAGAGGCAAATGACTCAACATACCTAACCCATTTACCATCAGTTTTTAGTTGGTCGGTATTTAGCTCTAAATTTTAGAGTATTTGAGAATAAGATTCTTTGAAGCATTTATCGGCCAAAGAAAGATATGGTCACAGGGGAATGGCGATGACTGCATATCGAGGAATAGCATTAACTCTATGCATCTCCAGATATAGTTAGAGTTATATAATCGAGAAGGTTAGAATGGGAGAGGAAAAATGGCGAAAAATATATTGGTAGAGAGACCGATTGGGAACCGATTTCAAAAATTGATTTCATGGTATTTTCTGAACAACCATCTACTTATTTGTAAGTTAAAAAAAAATAAGTTGACCTGTGGCCAGGTCCGAACCGACCGACGGTTTGAAGTAAATTAATTTCCAACTACAGAAATAATTTCAAATAATTTTAATATATCTATTACTGTAATAAAAATCAGATATGGATACATAAATAATAAATATAAACATTTTTAATTTTATTTTATTTATAATATATATGCAAGACCAGGCTGTGACGTCATATAATTTTAAATCAAGAAAAAACTAATAAAGATGATTATTCTCGAGGATAAAACCAATACAAAGTGCATGATTCGTGGTGATATGTAAAAAATCTCCCCTTTGTGAAATTTGGTGTGAAAATAACCCTTCCCTTCCTATCGTCGATCGCTAATACTACCATTTCCCGTTTCCGGATATACACCAAAAGTTGATCAATTCATCATACTGATGTATTAAGTAAATATACCAAATTTCATCAAAATCCGTTGAGCCGTTCAAGTTGTACACATCTATATACGGACACACAGCGGACGGACGGACGGACAGGCTTCATGCTAAAAATATTTTTTTCTGTTAAGAAAATGCATGATGTCCCTTACTATCGTCGGTCGGTAAAAAAGTAAAATATTTATAATAAATTGATACATTGGTGTTGGCAAGAAGTATGAAGTGTATCTAAGTGCCATGCATCAGAATAATCTCGAATAAATATAAAAATATATTATATTTTATATTATTATTTAGATTATCCCAGTATAAAATATAAAAGATAAATAAAAAAAAATTATTCTTATGTAATATATTGAAAAAAGATTTTTATAAGTTTATATAGAACTATATAATTTTATATTTTGTTAGTTATTTAAATTAAAAAATATTTTAAATTAATATTAAATAGAATAAATACATATGTGGAAGTTATATTAAGCGTATAGAATTAAATGAAAAGAATGAAAAATTATTTTGTGACAATTTTACAATGATAATTGTGTGGAGGAGTTGAGAGGGTTGTAATTGGTTATCGAGTTATAATAAATGATAATAAACCTTATCCCGGGGTTGAATTTTGACAGTAACAGCGCCGGTCGCCGAGCTCCCTGGCTATGCGTGCGCACTCACACACCAACACCGATAGACTGACTACCACTCGAGCGGCTGGCTAGGAAGAGCCCCTGGCATTTAGGCAACCCGCTGCGCTAGTTTCCAAATTTAAAATTTTCATATTTAAAGTACCTGGATTATCCAGCAGCCGCTCAGAAGTTTAAAAATGTATACTTTACTAACTGTTTTAATAATATTCTTAAATTTGATTATACTCTCTTCTTGTATTTATATCTTATAATTAAATAATAATTATTATTTTTATATATATACAATCTATATATTTATTGAATAAACCATAAATTAATATTTATTATAAAACATTTTTTAAGAATTCATTTGATGTCTATTTCAATTCGAAGACCCTGTTCATGTCATGCTTAATCAATTAGCTGGATTATTAAAATATATAAACTATATATTAATTTTAATCTCAATTTAAATTATCTAATTTATCATAAAAGTTAATATTTTCATTCAATTAATGTCATTTTATCATATTTATTAGATTTTTTATATGAATTAAGAAAGTTATACACATTTAATTTAAATATATATCATTTTAAAAAATAAATTATGTTTAAATAAGTTGACCTGTGGCCAGGTCCGAACCCACCGACGGTTTGAAGTAAATTAATTTCCAGCTACAGAAACCATTTCAAATAATTTTAATATATCTATTAATGTAATAAAAAACAGATATGGATATAACATAAATATTTTTAATTTTATTTTATTTTTAATATACATGTAAGACCAGGCTGTAAAGTCATGAATGGCTGGATGACGTCATATAATATTAAATTAAGAAAAAACTAATTATTCTTTAGGATAAAACCAATACAAAGTGCATGATTCGTGGTGATATGTAAAAAATCTCCTCATGTGAAATTTGGTGTGAAAATAACCCTTCCCTTCCTATCGTCGATGGCTAATACTACCACTTCCGGTTTCCGGATTTGCACCAAAAGTTTATCAATTGACCATACTGATGCATTAAGTAAATATACCAAATTTCATCAAAATCCGTTGAGCCGTTCAAGCTGTACACATCTATACGGACGGACGGACCGACAGGCATCATGCTAAAAATACTTTTTTTTGTTAAGAAAATGCTTGATTCGTGGAGATATGTAAAAATCTCCACATGTGAAATTTGGTTTGAAAACAATACCTCCCTTACTATCGTCGGTCGGTAATGAGATGTGGCCAGGCACAGAACCCACCGACAATTTGAAATAAAATAAGTTAATTTCGAAAGACATATATAAATACCTACATATATATACGTATATAGGTGACTGCATAACGAGGAATTGCATGATCTCTATACATCTCAAGATATATTTAAAATTATAAAATCAAGAAGGCTGCGATGGGAAGGGCACATGGCAGAATTGGTAAATTGATTGAGTATGGCGAAAAATATTGGTAGAGAGAGCGACTACGAAACGTGTAGGAACGGGTGGACAATGTAGGAAGGGGCGTGAGAGTGATAAGAGAGGGTAGGGATTTGATGGTTGTGGCTCAGGATAGGGATATTTGGAGAAATATGGTTGCTGCTGCCAAGAACTTTCGAGTTCCGTAGATCCATAAAGATAGATAGATTGTTGGTCGGTTGAACTACATGATTATGTGTTTTTTCAGAATAATCCATCATACCTTTTCATTGAAAACTTAAATAAAAGAAATACTTAAATACTTGAAATTGTTTCTCCAAGTAAAGAAGAAGAAAATGATAAAACTATTATAGATATTATTTTTTTCTACTTTTATTTAAATTGATTTTTTTGATATCATCATTGCAATTGTTAAAAATAACAGAAGAAATAATAAATATTAATAAAAACAGAGGTTACGTAGATTAAATAGAAAAATATTATAAACACAATTTATTTTTGTAAAATAAAAGTTAACTTTGGTGTTCCAAACTGGACCATTTCAACTTCCCGTTTTGTAAGCAATTACCAAAATTTTTAATAATATTTGAATTTTAGGAATAATAATTAAGGTTATAACAACATATACCTAATTTATAACACAAACTTAAGAGAGAAGAATTAGGAGAGAATCGAAAATAGATGTAAAAAAGATAAGTAATTTATTTTTCTGTGATAGATAAAAAAAAATAAGCAAAGTATAGAAGTATTAAAGTAAAATAAGTAAGTTTGTTTTCTTATAAATTTATTAGAAATAATTTACTTTCGATTTCATATTTATATTTCATATTTAATATTTTTGTTTAAAAACATTTATATACAAAATTCAATATTAACAATAATAAACTAAATATATAAAAATAGATCATTCGCATTGATGTTGTAACACTTAATTGCTTCCAATTTTATTTTTAATGTCATATCAATTTTGACTATTAATAAAATATAAAAGTGCTTTATGTGTTTAAACTAGTGAAAAATTTATCAAGTAGAAATAAACCATTTGATGTGAAAATCAATTTGATTATAAAAGTATAATTAAATGGAAATATATCATAGTTTATCTTTTAATACGAAATTAGGAATAGGCATGTAAAAAAATTGAAAATTGCAAGTTTATGTTTTTATTAAATTCAAAAAAATGTTAAAATAGTTTATTAATGAAAAAATTGCGTTTTAATATTAAAAATAAAAATAATAATATTTTTTTCAATTGCATCTCTTCAGGGTTTTTAATTTATAATCAATCAATCAAAAATATTTTCAAAACAAATAAATTAATAAAAATATAAATTAATCATCAATTTTTTTTTGCATTTCAAAAATGTTCCAATTGAATATTAATGAAATTAATTAATGGCGAGAGTATAAAAATTTAAAAAAATTTATTTTTATTAATATAATAATACAAAATTTAACATTATATATATATATATATATATATATAAAATGGAAATAATAAAAAATAAAAAATCGATAGTATAATAAATATGCGTACCTACATCTTTAAAAATTTTAATAATATGAATAAAATAAAATATAATACTATTTTCCTAATAAGTAATCGAGTAAAATATTTAAATAAAATATTTTAAAATTTATTTTTTATTCTATCATTAGAAAATATAATTACTAAAAAAAAAATTTAAGTAATTAAAAAATTTGGTAATTATAATTTAAATTGCAACTCAAGATTTCAGAAATTATCCCATGATCTAAAAAAAAAACTTTAGATTTTTTGGAATTTGAAATTTTTTAGGACTTACAATTCGCCAGTAGACGTAACAAATCGTTGTCCCTTCCACTGCCCGTTGAACACCCGAAGATAAATCACCACCATCATTAGACATTGAAATCAATTGCGAGTAAAATCCAACGAAGTCTCCTTTTCAAAATTTAATGGCTATCTGACACAGTGTCCTTTTAGACGAGTGAGAATTTCTATATATAATCATGGAGATATAAAGAGAAGAAAAAAATGTCGACAACGGCGACGGCGCACGTTTACAGTTTGTTCATCTGAGTTAATCACATCGATCTCGGAAACGCGGTTAGTTGACAGGAGAGTGGGGTGAATGGGTTTTTGCTTATAAAGACAATATATATATATATATAAATAATTTAAACGTATTATTATTTTTATTATTATTAAAGAAACATTAATTAATTCATTTATAAATTAGAGATTTGACTCAAAAACATCATTCCGGATCGATTATTAAATTAATTAATTTATTAAATATTTCAAAATAGGGATAGCGAGACAAGAGACAAGTCTAAATCGAAATTACAAAAAATAAAAGTTTTATTTAATGTATATTTGGATTATTTCATTCGTGCATATATATATATATCAATTATACTTCATGTAAAAACTTGAATAATATTAATCGTATAAAACAAAACTTATATCATAATTCAACATTTCAATTCATATAGTTAAGAAAAATCATAAATAAAGAAATAAAAAATCAAAGAAAATAAATTGAATAATTGTTTTCAAATTCATTTTATGAATCAGGATTGATTTAATATTGTGTTTAAAAAGCTACTTTATTCCAAATTACAATATTTTATTGAAATATATATTTTAATTTTAATAAGTCTTTTTGAATACAGTAAATTTGTATCTAGAAATTTTCATTTAAAATATATACATGCTAAAATTAAATGAATTGTTATTTTTAAAATCTGTGACTTCAAAATTAATTGAAGTTGTCGGAACTCTTGGATGTATTTACACTTTTAACATTTACAACTTTGAAAATGATTTGAGCTCACATTTTTCTTTACAATTGTAATATAAAAACCTATATTATAAATATTTTTACAAATTTCTAATTACTAATGTAAAAGTAAAAGAAAATTTTTTTCTAAAAAATTAAAATATTCAAATTAATAAAATATTATAAGAATTTTATACCAAAGGTTAGATATAAACAAAACTCTACAAATACCAGATGGGCCGGTCTTCTAAGATATATGCTTTATGTTGACTATCTAGTCTTAAGCCATTCTGCTCTTGGGATTCAAAGAAGATTTCTTCTATTCTATTTTTCAATACTCTGTCGTATATTAATACCTCCCACACAATCCAACCTATTTCCTTATATAGTTCTTTTATCATTCTGTTTCAACTTTACTAGTGCTGAGCTATAGACCGCATTGGTATACATTAATACCCTGACATCTATCTATCAATGACCGACTTCAATTTTCTGGTAGTTTGGTGCCAAGCCAACCTATGTATTCCTTTATGCCTAACATTAACATTTTATTGTTTACAAAATTTTACTAATTTTTCACAATTAACATTGACTGTTATTTACACAATCTAATCACTAAAGCTTGTTTCTGTAAGTATACCAATGAATGTATCAGTTTTTTTAGCCGCGGCTCGGTACTTTAAAGAAATTTTACCTTTTGAACTATGAATATTTAAGTTAAAAATTATTATTTAAAATAAATAATTGACAAAATATATGAAACAAGTAAAAATAATTTAAAAGAACATGAATTAAAAAAAAAAACAGTCAGGAAATGTAAAATTAATGTAGAGTATATAGCAAGTGTGTATTAGGGAAATAAGGCCAAAGGCAGTTGAATCTCATCCATGGGGGTTAAGCAATAGATTGCTATGCAGGAAATAAAAAACATTTGTCCCCCTTCAAGGTCACGGATAAGCAAAGCATTTGAGGTGGCGGCTAATCAACAGGGCGGCGAATCTATTCTATATGTCAAAATTCATTAATTAAGGAAGCAGTGTAAAATTATATAATACTAGTGAAAATGAATCTACGTTTCTTAATGAATATATTCGTATAGATTTTTCCTGTTGCAATGATTTTTTTGAACTGTAAAAATTAACTGTTTTTAAAATTAATTAAAAATTTAAAATTATGTGGAATTGATTGTTTTGGCCACAAATAACAAGATTTAGTCAAAAATTTTAATAAAATGAAAAACATTGAATATATTCTAAATCTCCAAAGAATACAATAAATATGAGTTCCAATGTGAAGTGTACGAGAGGTGGGTTCTCTCAGAGGCACTTATAACATATGTCTCACTCGTCAATTGCGAGGTTTTGAAAGTCAGAAAATGCGCGTAATCAGCATATATAGGAGACTCTTTATAGAGTCTCCTATAAGAGTCAATATTCCATTTTTTTTCTTTTTAATGAATCTATGCTAGGTATTCATCCAAATAAACATGATTTTTGAAGGATCAAGGGAGGGGGAAAAATAAAGGTAAGGGAATGGATTGAAAGGAGTCAACGGGTAAAGGACATGATTCCTCTCCTATGCAAGAAAGGATTCTTGAGCTTACGTGAGGGCAGGGACGCTACAATCTCTAATCTTTTCTATTGGGACCATAGAGAAGAGACTACCCGTTACCCGTCAAATTTTTTCTAATAAGTTTTACTATATATTTTTTTCCATTGTTATTGATATATATTTAGTACCTATTCCGAAGAGCCGCCGCTCGGTACTTTAAAAAAATTATACCTTATGAACTATGAATACTTAAGATTAAAATTATTGTTTAAAATATATAAATATATACAAAATATATGAAACCATTTCAAAATATTTAAAAGAACATAAATTAAAAAAATAATAGTCATAAAACATACAGCCCTTAAACGTACTTATTAATGCACTGAAAGACGAAAAGTATGGCCTGTGGATATAACATAATATATATTTCGTAATTTGATTATTATTAAAATAAATATTTTTAATTTTATTTTATTTATAATATTTTGTATTTAAGGAAGCGCTGTTCGGTGTTGCCCGGCGCCATTTTTTTTATTAAAATTCCTATTTTAAATTAAATTAAGATGATTTTTGTACAAAAAAATTCTTAGAGCGGTTTAATATATCCAAAATACAATATCCATATAAATTTTTCTAGTTTAATAAGATAAGATAAGATAAAGTTTGAGTATGTAAGTTATATATACTGTCTCTTTGGGTCTTGCTTTAGCTCTTGATCAGACTCTGAGGGCTGTTAGTGATTCATAGTCCTCTTCTAAAATTTTTTAGCCAAAAATAGTTTGATTAGTTGCTTTTGGAGTCCAAGAAATTGGATCCATTGAATTCAATTAGCAAGACATGATTCAATCATTGTCAAAAGTAAGCTTAAATCAGAAATTTAAAAATTCTATATTTTAAGCAATTTTGTAATATTTACTTTATGATACTTATGATAAAGATAATATTTATTATATAAAATATTTTTACCATTTTTGGAGGATCTCTCAGGTAGACAAAGGTTGAGAAACATTGATATAAAGTATCTAAAATATGAGTTTATTTTTCAACTTGTATAATGGAATGTTATTATTTATTCACTAATATCATCTTTTCCTAGTAGGCGTTATTAAAACAGACAACAAGCAATTTTTTTTTATTTTAAGAAAATGTAATAGTATACTATACATATTTTATTCTTAAATGAAATCATTAAAAACATTAAAATTTTCAGAGAGATTAAACATTATATATGATTATTAATCATGAATGTGTAATGACTTTAAATTTTTTAATTGAGCCACAATAAACTCGCGAACAGTTTGGCCATCGTTGTTCTATAAAATGTATAAATATGTAGATAGGATCAAAATCACTAAATAAGTCAAAAGGTTAAAATAAAGAAAAAAAAATTATTTTAAGCTTGAATTTTTGGCAGAAAGTTAAAATAAACAAGCCATTGATTATCTTTTATGTTCAATATCTCTTTTTATTTAAATAGATTATTGTTTTTAGACAGTATGAGCAGGGCGGGTATTTATACCCGTTGCCACATATAATATATATTTTCCCTTGTGTCACTTAAAATTACTTATTTTAAACGATAACTAATATATATCCCTCATATAAGTGGCAACGGGTATAAATACCCGCCCCGCTTATAAGTGGCAGTCCCCGCAACGGGTACAAATACCCGCCCGCTCATAGTGTGTTAAGTAATAACGATAACATAATGATTAAAATGTCATAAACTTATTTAATAAAATGTGTGTGGACTATTCTAAATTAAATAAATTTATAATTATTCTGATAAATCACATTGATTTATCTTTAATACTAATTCATGTCGATCTCTGTCTATCTTCATGTGACGTCATCAATAGTAATGTAAAATTGAAATCAAAAACTTAAATTTTATTTATTATTTGTATTATTATAAAATTAATTTAAAATTTAATTATTTCTGACTAGAAGAAAAATATGTTATATTAATTAAAAAAATGAATAAAAAAAATGTCATTTAAAAATATTCATAATTTTCATGCATTTATGAAAGTATTATTTTTATCCTATGAGTATACTTATAATTATCAGTTTAATATAATATTTTACTAAAGTTCAAGTAACAATAGTAACTACTATTTATATTTTTTCAATTGAAATATTTATTTATTAAAACCTTAGTGATCAATCATTTTCTTCATCAAATTAATAGTGCGATAATGAATGTCAAAATGACAGAAGCAACAAGAAAACAGTTGAAAAATTAATTTTCCTCGAAACATCAAACTTAAAAAACATTCAAACACTAATTAATTAAGTTTTTTTTATTTATTTTTAATAAAGAAGATTTATTCTATATATATTTAGGTAATTGAATGTTTATATAAATATTATGGAATGAAAAATGTCATTAGATTTTTCATGTTTGACAAACATGACTCAGGTGATTTAAATTGAATCAATCAATTTTAATTAAAACAGAGTCGATTCTACTAATGATGTGAAGAATCAGATAATATTAAAGAAAAAAATTTGTATTCTTAGAAAAAGTAAATTAATAAAATTGTTTTTTTAGTTGAACAAATGAAAGAAAATATTTTTTGAAGGGTTTGATGTTTTTATTTTTTATTTCATGGAAAATTATGATTCATGGAAGGCAAAAGAGAATAATTATTTTTTTAGTTTACTATTATTTTCTTTATCAAGATTCATGACTATTAAATTACAATGGTAGGGTGTATAAAATTGGGAGAAGAATGAATTTGGTTGGAGGTAGCTCGAGATAAAGATAGAGAAATGTCCTTGTTGCGGCCAACTCGCGAATTCACTAAATAAATAATTCAATAAGGATTAATAAAATATCTTATAAAGTATAAGACTTAACTTAAACTAGAATTTTGGACACAAATACGTATTCACTTCTAATTATCACATATTTGATATCTTATCTTATTATACATACTAGCAAAAATTATATATATATATATATATATATATATCTTTGTATATTTTTGAGATATTAAACCTTTCCAAGGATTTTTTTTGAAATTCACACCATAGATAGTATTTATAAATAAAAATCGATCAGTATTGGTTTCAGCCTCGAGAAAAGTAATCTTTATTAATATTTTCTTAATTCAAAATAGTAAATTTATATGGAGTCAGCAATTACGTCATTCATATTGAGATTTATCTCTTATCGTTCTTTTTTAATTGATATTGTATTAATATTTTTTTATAATTAAATTATTTTAAAATTTTTTATTTAATTTCGAATTAAAATTAAAAATATTTATTTTAATAATATTTTATAATGAAATTAAGAAATATATTTATCATTCCCCCCACACAAAAAAAAATATTAATGAAGTTAGCAATATATAATTATAAAGGAAGGAGTTTCAAATAAATTGTTGAATAAATTTGATCTAATAATATTAAATTAAATACATTTATTATATTAATTAAAATGATTTTTAGATTAAATTATAAATAATATAAATGATATTTGATTATTATAAATAAAAATAATAATATAACCTCCTTTCTTAATCCTCCTTTCTTAATTAAAATATAGACAAGTACAGGTGTCACAGTATAATTTCGGAATTTATATTATTATCAGAAGTAATCCTTGAGCAAAATAGTCTATAAGTTATTGCTACTTTGAAAAATATAAAATTGAAGCCACGTGTAATTATAATAACACACTTATATATGAATAATATAGGATATTTTATCAAGTAAATTATATTATATTTTTCATCTTGAAATGAAAATCAAGTTATTTTAATTAATTTGTATCATTTAAGAAAACAAATTTTTGATGCGTCATTTTTAGAAAACCCATTTAACAATTGTAATAAATAATTAAAAAACTTTAAAATTTTTAAAATTTATAATAATAAATTGTATAAATTTGTTAAAGGGTCGAGCGATAGCTCGGTTTTCCTGGTAGTAAGAATTATTAATTTCCAAATATGTATTAAAAGAAATTTTTGGATATAATATTCTATTGTAATATTGTAATTCAAAACTTTTATATAAATTTATTTAGTAAAAAATTGTATTTATAACATTCCAATAAATAGTTCATGAGTTCATTTAATATATAAGTATTTTGATATTAATTTTAATATCCAATGATGGAATATTCTATATCAATTCACAAGTAAATTTAGAAAACTAGATAGTTAAAAATCAGGAATTTGTTGTGTTATGAGTATAATAATGCAATGCAGGTGGATCGATTGGGATTGTCATCGGGAACAATAGTTAAAGGGCCATTGTCCTGGTCTACTGCGTGCCAAAAGGTGGGTGGCAAGATGGGAATAAGGGAATGGGATGATATCATTCTCTTTCACTTGAAGGACACTTCTCTCAACTCGATTTCTGCTTTTCCGCCTTCATATCATAGAGAAATATTTATCAGTCTTATTTATCCATCCTTTGCCACCCTTTACAACCCCTCAAGTCATCCTGTTTGCAAACCATTCGAACAATGCAATGGTGAAATTAACTGAATTTATTTTTCACACTATAAATGAATAGAAAAATAAATAATTAAATAGCAAGGATAGTAGAATTATTTAATCATATGTAAGGAAAGTATATACTTATATACAATAAATAATGTTTGAATTAAAATATTGTTTAGATTTTTACAATCTCGCCAGAGATAGTATTGCGAACACAAAAATTTTCAATGTCGAGATTTTGATGTTTTTACACGTTTTGAAGGTCCCTGAGTCATTTTCACTAAGGTTGAGAAAAATGCCTGTGTATGTGTGCGTAGACAAGCTTACGCAAAAACGGTTTGAGCTAGAGTAATGAAATTCGTAACACGGGCATTATTCAAAATTCGTAGTTTTGAGAGACATATTTAATTTATGGCACCTTTACAAACAACCATTTTCATTTGGGTTGAGAAAATTGTGTGTGTGTGTGTGTAGACAAGATTACGAAAAAACGGTTTGAGCTAGGATAAAGAAATTTAGTAAACGGGCATTATTCAAAATTCGTAGTTTTCTATCAACTTTAGAGAAATGTAGCTCTTTCGGAAGAGGGTCATTACCTACCACGTTTTCATTTGTTTCCTCTAAACTGGCCGTAAAAATAAAGATATATGTTTGATAGTTTTTCACATGATTAAAAATTGTATAAAACTGCTATATATAGAATTTGAGCTTGATTGAATCACTAAAAGTACCAGAATTAATTTTTTAACACAACTGCATATAACGTGCCAGCACGTGACGTGGCGCCATCAACAAAGAGTTAAACACGCGCTGCTTTGATAAATATTATTTATTAATTTTAATTTTTAATTTAATTTGAATTTAATTTAAATATAATATATATTATTTAATCCAATTCAAATTTGCGAGTTAGTTGAGTGGAGACACCAGATTTTTTGATTAATTTATTATAACACTTCTTTCAAATATTTATTTTAAAATATTCCAATTAAAAAAAAACTTTTCTTAAAAAAGAAACTGAAATCTTTAAAAAATTATAATATTTCAGGAATGATTAAGTCTGAATATAATCCAAATTTTACAATTTTTTATTTTATAATCGATATGAATTCTTAAATTAAAATATACGTGATATGTTTTCATTTGAATAATTTTATTTATAATCATATTATTAAAGTTTCGATATTAGTAGTTTGATATTATTTCAATTTATAAATTATTTATTTACTTTTGATTCACTTTTTACTTTCACTCACCTATAAATGGGGATAGTATTTTATTAATCGGTTAAAAGTTCGAAAGTAATTTATTTTTAATATATGCTTAGTTCAAAAAACACGATTCACTAAATATTTGTATGTATGTGAACATTGAACAGTGCGAAGTTTAAAAAATAAAATATGTTTAAATGTTTACATATATATAGAGTTATGTTTGGGATCTTACAGGAACTTTTCCCAAAATCAGATGACAGTAGTTACAATTTTTACAGTATTTATTTTAGACATTTTTTCAATTTTCTATTTTTATTTTTGTAATCATTCACTTCAAATAAATAATGTAAAATAAAATTGTATTATTTTCATAGATTGATATGAAGTACTCTGAGTGCTATATAAATCACAAATTTTCAAAATTATTCCTTCTAAAGTACCATTTTTTTGTTTTTTGATATATAACGTTACCACATGGTTAATAATAGTAGTAGAAAGTTAGTAAAATAATTAATATTATGAGGAAATTATAAAAAAGTATAAAAAGTAAGGTATTAGTGAACCTGATGAGATTCTTTCGTATCAGTTATTTTTATTTATTATTATTATTTTATACAACATCAAAATGAAAGAAAAAATAAGAGTTTATGAATTCTGTATAATGTAAAAGGGTAGTTATGTGTGAGTAGGGCCTGTTGTCGCATTTGTGAATGATTCATCTGATGAATCAAAAGAAATTAAATAAATTAAACTGATTTTTAATCTTATCTTAATTTTCTGACTATTTTTATCATTCTGGATTCTCTGACTGCATCGTCGGAAATAGACAGGAGAATGAATGAAGAAAATCTAATGAATGAATGGAAAGGGCATTTTGTGAATAGAGAGGGCGTTAATCAATGATCAAATAAAACACACATAGGAAGCAATTAGACCTAAGTAGTTTTATCATTATAATAATAATTAATTTTTAAAATATATTTGATATATAACTCCTAAAAATATTGTTAAGTAAAATGTAATTTATAACAAGAAGTAGTATAATTTATTTATAGTTATTTTAAATTAACATAGTACATTGAAATTTCTTGAGATATATCAAATACCAATACCAAAAAAAACTTACGATTAAAGGAATGAAATTGGAACAAAGCATTTCAAAGTTAAAGGTTTATGAAAAATATATTTCAAATGTGAAATAGTGGCATCTTAGGAATCGCAAAAGTTTTCACAATTCTGTATGGTAAGATTTATGCTTAGTAATCAAAAACATTTAGATTGTTTTTGATTACTAAGCATAAATCTTTAGTGGTGTTTGGATTTTTTCCTCCACTGTATATTTGGTTGTTCTATTATTTGTCATCAGGAGAGTCATCCACATCGACACCGAAACGCATATGATAGGATCAACAAGGGGTAGTGTATTACGAGCTGCTAAAACTTAATGAAACTGTAACTCTAGATGTCTACTAACCTCCAACTGAACAAATTGAACGACGTATTGTTGCAAAAAGACCAGCAATATCGAGTAACAGGCGCAAACTCATTATCTTGTATGATAACATATGAAGAATACATTTTTGCATTTCAAATGGGAAGTCTGTCTCACCCAGCCTACTCGTCGGACCTAGTGCCTTCTGATTACCACTTGCTGCAGATTGATGCAGCATGACTTGGCTTTCAAACGGTTTTGAAATGCTGAGAAAGTGTTGACTAACTAAAATCGTTCTTTCGGCACGAAATCGCCATGTTGCAGGAAAATGGGAAACAATGTTGATTAATATATATTGTTCCAGTTTTTCTGAATAAATTATTTTTTAAAGCGAAAAAAATAATTAATAGGTAATTGAAATCTCTTAATTTTAATTAACCATTTTTTTTACATTTATTTATTTTTTTCCATCAAATTTATATTATTTTGTAGATTTTTGTAAACTTTGTGAGATTTGAACCTTTATCACCAAATTCATTAGTTTACAATTTTATCACTTAATAATTGGTATTTAAAATGTAAAAATTATAAATAGAGATATTAATTGAAATAAGCAAATTTAATTAGAGGTCTTATAATTTTGTAGACTTTAACGAATAATGAAAACATAATTTCTAGGGTTTTATGAATAAATATAGATAAAATTTATAGAATATATTTAATTAAAAGTATATATAAAATACTTGTGATGAAATTACAGCCAATATGAGTCTATGGATATACAATATTCCGAATATACAAACAGAAAAACTGGATAATATATAAATATAAAAGTAAAGTTTACTTATAGACTTTACATTTATATATAGTAATAAAGATATGAGAAAATTTTTATGTATCTACATACAAAGTCTTTTTGAATTACTCCGTCTGTAAATATATTGTTATATATACTTATTTATCTTAATTTATAAAAAGATAAAATATATTATAAAAAATTAATTCAATATCTCTGTTAACCTGAATTGAAAAATATTTATATGAATTTGTAATACTAACATAAAATAAAATTTATTTACAGGTTAAATTTCCAGAATAAATTAATTAATATATATCAGGAGAACATATATATATATATATATATATATATATATTTAAATAATTTTGTATTTATAATAGTGAAATAAAGTATTTATGTATATACCTACTTGTATATAGGACAATATACTAAATTAAATCTTCCCAATTTTTGTGTATATTATTTGATGATTATTTATTTTATATTAAAGATCCTCGTGTTTAAAGAATTGCATAATACTCTTATTAAAATTATATTTATTTATTCTAAGGATTTTATTTTTCATGAATAATTCAGCTAATACTCTGTTATGTTGTACACAATTCTTGGACATATAAATCTTTTTCTCGTTCTCTTTTCAACCCCCCCCCCCCCCCCACCTCCTATCCATGCCTTTCTTTCTATATAATTCTGGTCGATAGTTCAACAACAAAATGAAATATAAAGAGAGAAAAAGGGAAAGAAAGAGAGAGAGAGAGAGAAGAGAAAAAGAGCCAAAGGGAACGTGATTAACCCTTAAGGTCGATAGACGACTTTTCATGCACATTTTCTATGTATTTATTATATTGATAAAAACTTTTTAATTTTTGTTTAATGTATTTCTATCATCTTCGAATGGAAATTTTATAAATAAAATTACTTATACTATATATATATATATATATATATATATAGGTATGTATAAATTAAATAAAAAACTTTCAACATGACTGAACTATAAGTTTTTAAAAAAGTTTTAAAGTTCAAAAGAATTAGACAGAGTGAACTAGTGGATCAAAGTATTAGCAATTTTTTTTTATTATATTAATTTGATGTTGAACATATTCTTAAATTAAAATTAAACTATGTGGTGAGTGGAATATAACAATATTATTATATTTACTAATTACTATATTTAATTATTTTAGATATTTTGGAAAATATTAAATATTAAATTTAAAATTGAATAATTTTTAAAAAAAATTTTAACAAATTTAGTTATAAATTTTTATTCCAGTCATGTCATTAAAGTCATAAATAAAAAAAAGTTTGCGATGCAATATTTTAAATTGGAGATTTGAACAGCATTTTAGCTTTTCAGAGATATTATCAAATCAATTTGATAAATTACTTTACCTTTGGATAGACTAGGTCTGATATCTATCTCTATGAAACTACTGAACTTAAAAGTTCTTGACTGCTGCAACCACATAAAAACATCTCCATATGGAACTACCTCCCATTTCCTAACCTTTTCCTAACCTCTTTTTGGTTCACTTCGTTCTTTGGATCACGACTCACATTTATACGAGACAACATTTTGATAGACTGAACATCCTTAATTCAATTCTTATCTAATAATCTTGAACTATTATATATATATAAAAAATCACCTCCTTAATTTGGTTTATTGAATTTATAAATACAATTAAAATAGTTTATCATAATAATTGTAATGTAATACTATATAAATAAATTATATAATTGTAATTGTTAATTTATTATATAAAAAGGAATTGTTAGAGAAACAGTAGAATTTATTAAAATTGTGGATATAACAACTTAAGAATCGATTTCTTTTTACAGGTAAATCTCGTAATATTCTAAATAAATATAAAATTAAATTATATTAAAAATGTAATTAAAATTATTTTTACAGAAAGGAAAATGATTAACCATTCCTAACATTTATATATATATATATATATTTAGTGTTACAATTATAGGCTACATTCAGTCTTGAAGACGATCCGTTTGCGTTTTAATCTCGACGATCCGGGTTTTTCTCTCGCCAAGACCTATACAAACAAGTAACACCCAGCCAGATCCAAATTTGAAAGCTACTTGAAACAAAAGTAGCGGCCTCCGTTCAAGAAAATCAAGGTTATGTTGAAAAGATCTAATCATACAATACCTCTACCTCGCTTAGGGGGTTTCTGACTTGATAGGAGCTGTCTTTTCATATAAAAATCTTCTCTCATTGTTGTTTTAAAATTTGTAAAGAATAAAGTGCAATCTTTGGAAATTAAATGTATATATATTTATTTATTCACCGTATTGATGTACCAACAACGCATCTGTGTTACGATATTTATATTATTTATTTATTTTTTCTTCATCTTTATTACAATTATTTATTTATTCTTTGTGATTAATGACTTTTTGATAGCCTATAACTTGTATACTTAATGATTTTCGTATTTCATTAATATGTTGTCCCCTTTTAATATTGTCTCAACCTTTGTTATTTGTATGAACTAAAAACTAAAAGAGAATGGAGTCAATAAGGTCAACTTGAGAAGAATTTGAGTTTGTTCTTGTTATTTTAAAGTATTTTGAGATTTACTCAAAAACAACTAGAACGATTTTAATTATATATTATAGATATTGTCGAATAATATTTTTTAGCGTTTATATTATTATAAACATATGTAAAATATTTATAATAATGTTTGTATTGAAGATTAAAAATAAGCAAACTAATCTAAAAATGATACCAAATATTTTTTTTGATAAATTATAAATATAAATTATAAAGGTTAGATATATCTGAATGAGAGTCAGTAGGAATTTTATAAATATGGTTAGGGAAAGGAATGGCTGGAGGAATGTGATTGCTTTGGCAAAGCCTTGAGATCGGTAGTAACACAGAGAAAGATCGATATAGAGAATTTTTAGTAGATAGTAGTGGGAATTTTATAAAAAAATGATTTCCCCCCCCCCCTTTAAAAAATAATTATTATTACATTCATATTATAAATAAATAAATATAATAATTTAAGGTAGACAGCTAAAAAAGACGATTTTACAAAATAAATTTTTTATATATACTTTATATATATATATATAATTTTTCTATTTTATAAAAAATGAACTTGAATTTTATATATATATATATTGTAAATGAATGTAATATGATATTTAAGTATATTTGGTTTATATTTTGGAATTGAATATATATATATAATTTTTCTATTTTATAAAAAATGAACTTGAATTTTATATATATATATATTGTAAATGAATGTAATATGATATTTAAGTATATTTGGTTTATATTTTGGAATTTCATAATTCCATAATTTAATTACACCTTTCATTTGTATATACATTCCAATTTAAAAGAATGATGAATTTACTGTAAATGTTTGATGGGGTGTTTGGAAGATGTTTTTATAAAATGTCTTAGGGCTCATGTCGTGAGTCAAATGCAGTTCTCGGAGGCGGAATGAGAGACCAAGCACTGAAACACTGAAAGTTCTGGGTGAGGCGCCGTTGAGGGGTGAACGAAGGGAGTAACGGCATTGCGTAAAGGACTGCGACGCGCATGCACACACACATATACACATACACATACACACATCCAGTCTCTCTTACACTTAAATATACTTTCTATAGATTTCTATGTCGTTATTCATTTTTTCCACTTGGATTCTCACTCTACAATGTCGCCCCCTCCTATTCTCCCCCCTCAACCTATTTCATATACGTTGTAAAGAGGAAATTAACTATATTCAATTTATAGAATATCTATAGATAAATGTATATTTCAAATGAAATAAAGTTTAATAATACAGTCATAAGGAGAAAAATATTTATTTTTCTGAATAGAAGTGAAAACGTTAATGGATTTAAATTGAAGGACAAGAATATATATATATATATATATATATATATTATGTGAATTTTTAATAGAAAACAAATAGTTGTATGAGATTTTTAAATTATTACTCCTTATAAATACATTTTTTCACATTTTTTCTACAATAAAATTAATTTTATTACATTATATAAAGTAACAGCCCCGGACATAGGAATGTGAACCAATTACAAAAAGAACTTGCTCGTTATTTGATTATTCTAATATATTTTAGTTTATTTCCTATCGGTATTTAAACCTCTTTTAATCCACATTCGTAACTTTTGTATTTTATTATTAATAATATGTATTTTATTATTATTTATTGTTAATTATCGAATTGAATATAATATTCAAAAAAATTGTTAAAAATTAATTTAATAAATATTAAGGGATCATTATATTTGACATATTTTGAATTATTAGATCATATGATTTTAAAAAGAATTCCTAAAATATTTTCTTCAGATAACAAAAAAAAATGATTTACTAAATATAAAAATATCTTTGTAATTTTAATGTGGTTAGATACAAATAAAATAAAAATTTATAAAGAAGTATAATTATTAATATTAAAATCATTTTATAAATCTTTATTTGTGTTAAGCTATAGATTTAATAGAAACAAAGAGTGTATAGAAAAAATAGATCGCCTAACGTATATACAACCAAGTTTTCTTCTTTAACAAATAAAAATTAGCTGGAGTGTCTCCACTCGACTATCTCGCAATTTGAATTGGATTAAATAACATAATATATTATATTTAAATTAAATTTAATTAATTATAAATTATAAATAATAAATAATAAATATTAAGCCAGCACATGTTTGGCTTTTTGTTGATGGCACCACGTCACGTGTTGGCGCGTGAGATTTGCAGTGTTAAAAATTAATTCTGGTAATTTCAGCGAATCAATCAAGCTGAAATTCTATATATAGCAGTTTTATACAATTATTAATCATGTGAAAAATTATCAAACATATATCTTTATTTTTACGGTCACTTTAGAGGAAAAAAATCAAAACGTTGTAGGTAATGACCCTCTTCCGGTTGAGCTACATTTCTCAAAAGTTGATAGAAAACTATGAATTTTGAATAATGTCCATGTACCAAATTTCATCATTCTAGCTCAAACCGTTTTTGCGTAATCTTGCCTACATACATACACACACACACAGAGACATTTTTCTCAACCTTAGTGAAAATGATTCAGGAACCTTCAAAACGTATAAAAACATCAAAATCTCAACATCGAAAATTTTCGTGATCGCAATACTATCTCTGGCGAGATAGTAAAAACATGTTATAAAAAATTAAACACATAATCAGATCAGAAAAATTTTATATAAATTGTATCAATCTATATATATTCAATCATTTGTACAAAATCAAATTAATAATTATAAAATTTAAATTGACAAAATGTCTAGAAATTAAATTTTGAAATTAATCATGATAAAAATTTGCAAAATGAGGTTAAAATATAAATCAAATGAAATCTATAATATGAATAAACTTCTTCAATGTATCATAACTTAAAATGATAATAAATAAATATATATATATATATATATATATTCTAAATTGTTATGTTTTTTGACATTTAAGTTTAAAATATTAATAATAAAAAAGAAAAGAAAAAATGTTGATTAATGTAAAAATTTAAATAAAGCAAAATATACTTAATACAACCTTCTTATCAGATTTTAAGATCTTTAATCTTTTCATTTTTATATCTATATTTTCATTATAATTGATAATTGTCGTAATATCTATAAAAAAAGATTAAAAGATCCGCACAAAATTAATTTCACTATTTTATATATTTTATTTAATCTTAATATTGATTTTGTGATAAAACATAATATAATTAATTAATGTAATTAAAATCAAATAAAATTGAGTTCATTATAATTATTTAAAATTAAATCAAATGGATGTTAATTACATAATTTTTGTTAATTATGAAATAAATAAATAATCATTACTAAATAAAAAAAAAGATTGAAGGTTGAAATTCAGATCTACCTTTGAAAAATTGTTTAATTTTTGTTCTTTTTTAATTTAATAAATTTACGTAAGATATAATTAATTAATATTTTTGTTGTAAATAAGATAATAAAGCTACAAATGTTTTTTAATGAAATAAAAAAATAATAAATAATAATAATAATAATAATATAATCGTAATCTTAATTTATTATTATATTGATCATTAATAGAATAAATAAAAATTTTAAAATACCCTAATCTTTGATTTATGTCTTTTGATGTATGAGGAAATGCATTAATTTATCAATAATATTTTTAATTAATTTATTTTTTAATGGTTCTATGATTCTAAGCAAATATTAACCAGTTTTCATATTCATTTATTTTTAGTCCATCACTTTAATGAATAAATTATACAATTTTGAAAACTTTGTAATATTTGAACCTTTATTCTCAAGTTCAGTAGTTCAGTAGTTCAAAATTTTACCACTAAGCTACGCTTTAGATTATATACTATAAATTTTAATGTTATAACAAAGGTAAATTACAAGTTTATTATAGTATTTTTTATAGATTTAAATATTTGTAAGATAAAATTAAATAAATTTTGATATTTTAATTATTTAAAATTAAATTTCATATAATCCGTATTATATTATTATTACCTATTATTAAACTTTTTGAAAATTAAAAATTTGTTTGCATTGTAATAACAATAAATTGTATTATTATAGAAACGATTATGGTTTTTATTTTTATAGATTATTATTTTTCGTTGTTATAGATATTTTTTAAAAATTATTACCTCTCTTTTATAGTCAATCAATCAATCGTAACAAAAATCATAGCTATAACAATATAAACATATAAATATTTATTTCTTCTAATATATTAAATAAAAATTTTATTAAAATAATCTTAAAAAAAATAGAATTTTTAAAAATGTATTAATAAACTTATTGATAATTATATATTATAAATCATTCTGGTAAAATATAATTTTAATTTACAATTTTCTGATAAAAACATATATTTTATTTAAATATTCATAAAGATGCAATAAAATTATTATTATTCAGTAGCATTAGTTATATTAATAACATATTTATAAGCTGGCTTATATATATATATATATATATATATATATATATATATATATACTAGTATATATTTCTTTTTTGTTCTTTCCTTCATTGATTCTAGTATAATAGTTATTATTAACTCTGATTATGTTTATTTTTTGACATCATATCGTTACTATCCTAAGTATAAAGAGTATATCATTAATTTTTAAAATTTCAATACATATGAGATGAGAAGAATAGAAAAGTGTTAAATTGCAAATTGGGCAAGAATGAAAATGAAAAGAGAGAACATATTATACAATATTTTTAATATGTTATTAAAACATCTATGTAATGTGTGTGGACATTAAAATTGTTAGACAAAATACAGAATTAATAAAAGAAAACAAAGGAAGATCAAATATAATGAATGAAGATGTTACAAGATAATACATAGAAATGAATTATTGAAATGTTAAGAAATTCATTTTGAAATTAAATTAATACATATAGACTGATATTATTATTATCATTATTATTAATTTTAAATAATTTGATTCGATTTGATTTGATTTGAATCGAGAGATCAGAAGAAAAGAATAAAGTAAATAAATAATTCATTGAAATATATGATTACCTTCATATTTAAAATTATTTTCGGCTTTTTTTTATGTCAATGGAATTATATATTTTTAAGTTTAGAAATATATATTGTAAAATAATAATATGCTAAAGGGGATATTTATTGTCAGTACAATTAAATTTCTCTACGTTTAATCCATTTAGTAAATATAAAAATACAAAGTTTAAGCCTAAAAAGTTAATTTTTCGCAAACCAGTCTATTTAATTAAATTTTATAATAAGCTAAATTACCATTAATTACAAGTTCTGATTATATATATATATATATATATATATTTGATATTTAACTGTCGTTTTAACTTTTTAAACTAATTTCATGATTAATAATTAATTAGAATTAACAACGATTAGACTACAAGATGTAACATAGGGTTACAATAAATAGAGAATATAATTTCAATGTTATGTTCTAGTCTTATGGATCAAACTACATAATTTCCGTCGTAAGAATGTATGTATGTGATATCTGTAACATTATGAAGTTAGAAAAGTGGTATTTGTAACATTATGAATTTAGGTACAAATTCACTTTAAACCTAAATTGTAAACACCGTTTGCAACAGATTCCTCTAGTTGTTTAATATTATTTTCGGTTAATATTGGTAATCAATCTTACTCTTTTATAGAACAAGCAAGATTGAGTGGGTAAACGTAAAGTTTTTATAGTGAATATTAATATAAAACCAATTTTTTTTAAAATCTATATATATATATTTAATGTGATAACCACCCACTAGTTAAGATGTATAATATTTAAAATAAAATATAATAGATTTTCTTTTAGATCGAATGAATTGAAGAAGAAAACTATTTATCATGAAATAAAAACAAAATTTAAAGAAAATTCAATGGTATATGAATTGTGATATTATTGGGATTGGTAATGTCCTGTGTACCTTTGAATGGTAGAGAATCGTCAATTCCCCATCCTGCCTTCGATTCCACCCAATCAATTCCAATGGGAGACATGAGTGACACGACTACGACTAATGGATTTGTAGCCTACAACGAGTAACAGTTCCCTATCGGCCACCTACGCCAAACTGAACTTTGATACATGTTACTCAACGGTAGAAACATTTTCACCTCCATCGAAAATTCAATGATTGATAAAATAATCAAATGTGGTTTTCATAAATAAATTTATACTTAAATCTTTCAAAAACCTAAGTTATATTGACCTATTTTTTAGTCTATTTCAGAACTTTTTAGAATATAAAATTTGATGGTATGTAGACTGATTCTTAATGAAAAAGGAATTTGGAGTCGAGATTAGATACTAGAAAAATACCTAAGAAATTTCATCATAAATATATAGAATAATAAAAAAGGGCCAATTTTTCAAAAATTTGTCATATTTAAGAGAATTTGTTATAAAATTAACAAGCTATTAATATAAAAGGAAATTCTGGTAGAGATTGTTGTTACAAACAATGAAAACAATAATAACAAAAGACTATAAGGCCTAAATCCCTACTATCTGTCGTGTTAAATAAACCAGCTCAGCAGCAAGGGAGGCTAGTTGGTGGAATCCTCTCTAGGTGGCATAACCAGGTCAGAGAAGACGATCAAGAAGCCAGATAGCGACGAACGAATAGCAAAAAGGACCCTTGAGCCTTTCTTACACCCCAACTCCTACTTTCTTAAAGGATGCACTGAGATAAAGCACAAAGAACAAGATAATAAGTTGGTTTATACGTCCCTTTTAACAGAATAAAGAGGGTGGTTGATTGACCTAGAAACCCACAGACTCAGCGGATGGGGGAGCTCAAACGAGGGTTGAATGAAAGAAATGCTTGGAAATTTCTATTGTTTCTCTTATCGATTATGATGGAGAATGGATTTCTATTAAATATACTATAATATATACACATAAGTAGGTTGGAGGAGAGAAGAGAAAGGAGGTTAGAAGTTAGAATGGTTTAAAAGAATTAAGTCGAGTGTTTTTGTGTACTTATATAGGGTAGTATTGTCATCTTGGGATAGAATTTGCTATTACTCTCCTTGTATGTGTGTGTGTGTCTGTGAGTGAGAGAGTGTGATAAAATGCGAGAGAAAAGAAACTAGGTCAAGATATGAATTTCGAATGATTAACGGCGAACCAGCACTCTCGTAATTCGCTTGCAAATTTACTATAATAAAATAAAAACCTTAATTTAGACATATTGATTAGGTTTTTTTTCTCTTTTACTCTCTGACCCTTCAATGATAGAGTCAATAAGTAAGTATTGGAGTGAATGAGTGAGAAAAGGTGAAAAATGCATAGCGGTGAGGGGAAGAAACCGTCTGAAGAATGTTTCGGTTGTTGTTCGTCTTCATTCTTTCTTATTCGTTGATGGATTTATTTTTTGGGATTTCATTTTCTGGGAATTCTTGTAGAAGAGTAACATATGAGAAAGCATCGACCGGCCGAGCCCCCGCGCGATGCGGAAGGCTGCGGCAAAAATCGCCTCGCGCTCCCCGGGAAGGTCATCGTTAGCCAAAGAAAAACGGAAGAGTGCGGGTCACCAGGTCATCCTCGGCTACCCGGATGGATGTTAGGATACCATCCTCGATAACCGTATGTGGGGGAATCATCAAGAATGAAAGGTTCCGAAGCTGCAATGTGACTTCGGCTAACCTTTACAAGCGAAGCTGCACCGTCCGCCATGATGCCCCGCGCCGACGCAGCTGCTCGACCCGGCCAGGACGACCCTGTGGTCACCGCGGCGGGTTCACCGCGTCACCCCCGCCTTGAGACACGGTCACACGCGGCACCCAGGTCGCCGTGACAGGTGCATGTCCACCAACGGTAGCGTCGCCACGACCCAAATAACAACAACACTTTCGTCGTCGTCTTCGTCTTCCTCGTCGTCGTCTCGGACGTCTTGGTCGTTCGACCCTTTTGCCCGTTTTCGGCCACGTCGTCGCCCACCCACACGCACTAAACGTATACACTCTGCGCCGCCCCCGTTCGCGAGGGGTTCGGGGGTGGCACCGCGTTGGGGGGCGCTAACGTCGTCGTCGGCCGTCGCTCCGCCACTGAGCGTCGGCGCGGGGACTCCGCGCCGTCGGCCGTCGCCGCTGTCGGCTCCGCGCCGGCTCAATAGCACTCGGCAGTCACTATTCCACGCCGCAGCAGATATATAGATATAGACTTTACAGCCACTTCGTCATTCAATGAATCAAGACCGTTTCTTCGATCTACCACTTCCTCCTCATCCATCCCCTCCTCCTCTTCCTCATCTCTTCTTTATCAAATCATATCCATATCCTCAGATTAATCCCTTAAAAGACAAATGGAATGGATCGGGATTCTTTTCTTTTCACTTCAATTCCAAAGAAATCAATTGAAACCTCGTACTAGAAAGAAATCTCCACTTGAGTCTTGCTTTCTTACCAAAACCATTGATTCATTAAAAAAGACAATCCTACTACACTTCTATTCTTCTCTTTTTTATTTAAATCATCAAAATTATCTTACAAACTATTAAGATTCTTACTCAGGGTTTTTCCTCCATTTTTTTTAAGTCAATAGGAAAATCCACTATAATTTTTATATTATATTCTTCTCAAATTTTTTTTATTTTTTTAATATTTTATTTCTTTTTAATTTATATAGAATATAACTATTGCTCTCCACTATTACATATATATGATATATATATATATATTTAAGCTCCACTAAGCAAAAACAAGCATGTTTATAAAATGCTGTATGAAAAAATGTTAGTAATTTTTATTATTATTTTTTTTTTTTTAAATTAATTATCTAAAATTCTTATGAAAATTTCATCAATAGTCGATAAATAAAAATAATAACAAAATTTATAGAACAGATAAATTCGATATTTTTGGTTTATTTTTGTTAAATTGGATCTAAGCCTATACTAACTATCGATTTTACTTTATATATTTTACTATTACTATTACTATTTTTTTATATAATTATTTTGTATGAAATATTATATTGTGAACTCTTGGTAAGGTTTGAACCATCATCTTCAAATTTAGTAGTTCAGTATTTTACCACTGATCTACGCTTTTGATTTGAATAGAAATTAATTTATTTTTTGTTTTTTAGCACATTTTATTTTTTATTTTTTATAAGTTTTATAATTAATTATATGAAATTAAATCTTAATTTCCTATGTAATTATTTTTTTTGATAAAATCAAATACATAATATGTATATAATGGATTATGTTTATGTTTAGAAATTTATAATAAAATATTTCTTTATTTAATTCTCTGGTTCTGATTTTTAGAATACCCTGGCATCTGATTATAAATTAAAATTAGAAAAATATTGTATTATTTTTATTAATTTGTGCACTTAGTTTAAATTTGCTCTTCATTTTGGTAATTTATCAATGAAAGACAAATACTTATAATTTATACTTTATTAATAATAAAAATTCAATTTTATATAGGCATAATTAATTTGAATATCAAATGTATAATTAATAATTATTAATAAATGTTAAATTTTAATTATTATATTAAATCTAAAATCTCAATTACCTATTCAAATTTTATATTTCGTTTCAGTTATTTATCTTAGAATGTAAATTTACTAAAAAATACTTATAATTTTTATTTCTATTATAATACAAATATATTAATTAATATAAAAAAATATTTTCATATATTGAAATAAATTTAATTAAAAATTTACATTTATTTTTGTCATAAAACGTTTAAACATATTCTATTAATTATTTATTATTTAAATTTGATCATATCTAGTCTAGTACTTATTATGATTAATACGTAATAACAAATTCACTTAATAAAAAAAAAGGTTTTTACTTAATAATCATCAAAGAGGTTGGATGTACATAATTAAATAAATAAATTTAATGAAAAAACAATTATTTAAATATTTCATTGGATGTAAAACTGATATTCTCGGTTATTCATTTAAAATAAGTTGACCTGTGGTCAGGTCCGAACCGACCGACGGTTAGAAGTAAATTAATTTCCAACTACAAAATAATTTTAATATATCTATTAAGACAATAAAAAACAGATATGGATATAACATAAATATTTTTAATTTTATTTTATTTATAATATATAAGACCAGGCTGTGACGTCATGAATGGCTGGATGACGTCATATAATTTTAAATCAAGAAAAAACTTCCCGAGGATAAAACCAATACAAAGTGCATGATTTGTGGTGATATATAAAAATCTCCACATGTGAAATTTGGTGTGAAAACAATACCTCCCTTACTATCGTCGGTCGGTAAAAAATTATTGTAATTTGAAATATTTTGATAACTGAAATTAAAAATAAAATTTCAAATTAATCAGAATTTTAATTTTACTTTATATGTAGGTACTGTTGAAAGAGAATTTTATTTATTATTTTTATTTCTAATAATAAATGTATTCATAAATAGAAGCATATAGCTATAAGTTTTATGCATAGTATGTAAACATAAATAAAATGAAAAAAAAAATTTAAATATTTAACCATTTTATAATTAATTTTTTTTCTAATAGAAATTTTATTTTTATTATTTTTTATTATTAATGTTCTATATATATATATATATATTATAATAAAATATAATAGATATTATAATATATATCATACTAAAATATATAATATAGTATATTTAAAAAATTTGTAAATATTTTTCAATGAGATCGAATATCTTATTTTATTTTTTTCATTTTTATTTTTATATAAATTATTTATATATATAATTAATAATCATTTCCCATTCGTCTTCTTCATTTCATTTGTAAATGGAAGAAAATGAAACTGTTAATGTCGAATGATTCAAGTGGGTGGAGCGTAGGAGACACAGCGTAGGTGATTTTAAAATGAATGGAGTTGGCCATCACCAGCTGATCGTCGCCGTCCCCCGATGACGACGAAGCTTTCCTTCTCAAAGGGTTGGTGTTTTTGGGTTACGGGGTGCGCATTCAACCCCAGCCATCCCGTGCTAATACCAAGTCGACACGTGGACAATCTATAGTTGGCGCTTTAGCCGCCTAGAGGCGCCACATCCCACGCAAAATGTGACCTGCTAAATTCACCCTTTCTCTTAGGGCGACCTCACCCCTTGTCATGCATGAATATACAAGGGTTTTTTCCATACCATCCCCAAATGATTAATTACATTCATTAAAAGATAGATATTTATATAAACAATTTAATAAATAATCTAAAAATGGTAAATGAAATTTAATACTGTATGATATTTCATTTGCAATTCGCGTTTTTTTTAAACAATATTAAGGTCATTTAAAATATTGTAATTATAAATTCTAATTCATAAAAGAAATATGTAAATTACCTATATGTAATATGTATAATGCAAAGATAAATTTTTAATTAAACGAATATATATTTAAATCCAAGTTTATTATCTCAGCATATATGGTGGTTTGTTATATATATTTAGAAATTATTGTCCACAAATTATAGTGCCTTTTTCTTGTTGGATAGCTATGATATCATAGATAATATAATATGCATCGATTGAACGGAAAATAATTTTAGTTGAAAAGGTTGATATAAACAAATTCAAAGTTATATATTTAATTTGAATATGGAGCACTTTAAGGAGGAGTAAATTTTGAGTAATTATATAATATTGACACCTTCTAAATAGGAAAATTTAGGACTGATTTGAGAATTCTGAGTTTCAAGGGGTAAAACGATTTGGCAAATTCTTAGTCATCTAAATATAACCTACACTAAACCTCTTCTAAATATTCCTAAATTAACTAATTTATTGATATTTATACTTTATTATTCAAACGAGAAGAAAATAATTTTTATAACATTTTTTTTAATTTGTAAAAATGACCCTATATTTTAATTTAATACAAAATTATTCTTTTTTTCTTAATCAAAGCAATTTGTTTCTTATCTGATAATAAATCATATTAAAAGTGAGATATTTATTTATAACAGAAAAATAAAAATAATTACACGCTGGTAATGAACTTATTTATTATATAGTTATTTTTTAATATTTATAATAGAGGAAAAATAAAACAAGATCAATAAAAAGAATAAATTTAGTAAAGAAAAAAAAAGAAAAAAAAAATTTTTTTTAATTAATATTTAATAAAAAAAAAAATTAGAATATTTATTTTATTGAATTTTTAAATTAATATAACATATTAAACTCCTAATTACTTTAAAATTATTTTCTTAACAAAAATTAGATTTTATTGATATCTATAAATTAGCATATATATATATATATATATATATATATATTAAAAAAAAAAATAATTATCGTCATCATTTCAATTGATTAAGCTATTAACTAACTTTTTAATAGATTAAACTTTTTCCAAAAAAAGTTTTAAAGCTAATTATAAATCGTCAAAATTTCTCTTTCTCTCTCTCTCTCTTTCTTTCATTAAAAATATAATAGATAAAAAAAATTCCTACCTGAATTACAAAATATTACTTCATTATTTAACCCACATTTAATATAGTCAAGAAGGGACTGGTTTATTTCTAAAATTCGTCTGATGTAATGTTTACTCACTCGAGTGGGGGCGTATAGGGTTGCGGGTGACGGTTTATCCACGAATGACGTTAAGGAATCCCCTCTGAGTCATCAATGCATCTCAGAAATTTTTACTCTCCCCTTTGACCACCCCCTCCTCCAATTAATTCCACTTTCAATACATTTATTTATTATTGAATACTGAATGTTTTTTTTTTCAATTTTAATAGTTAAATAGAATGAAATTTACGTTCCGCATGAAATAATTTCCGATCACTTTAATTTAAAAGCTACTAACATTTTTTTTTGTATTTACTTATTTATTCATTCTATTAAACTATTTAAGTATAAATGAAATTAACTTGCTTTTTTTAACATAATCAAATAAAGAAAAATATTATGACGTTGATCATTGTAAATACATACATAATTTTAATAATAGCTTTGTATGAATAAACAACAAACATAATCATAAATTACTTTTATGTTTAGGAATGATAAAATGTATAAAGTTTTCAAATTTAAAATACATTAAAATGAATTAATCACTCGAACATTTCTCAATTCCTTTCTTTTAATGAAAATTCTCTTCAATCTTTTCTTCACCCATTTTAACCACAATTTGATGACTGCAGATATTTCGTGTCGTTACTCATTATTCAATCTCCCTCAGTGGCGGATTAAGTTGATTGGGGGCCCCGGGCGGTAAAATTGAAATGGGCCCTCTGTTATTTACATTTATAATTGAAAGACAAATTTTGTTTATATTATAATTTAGGCTGTTTTAAACTTACATATATATTACTTATGTAAAAAATACATAATTTTTACTGTGGTCGCCGAGACCCAAAATTGATTCTTTTTTCTTAAGTTAGTTGTGGTTCAAACACGACCGAATAAAGATCTGTTGTTCAACAAAGATCTGTATCAAGAATAACTTGTTTTATTTAATCTCCGATTATCCATAAACTCAACAGATTTTTTAAATTTTTTTTAAGGAAATATTTTTTTTTAGGTTTCGGTGGGCCCCCCTCGGGATGGTGGGCCTCGGGCGGCCGCCCGGTCCGCCCGGCGTTTAATCCGCCTCTGATCTCCCTTAATTTATTTTTTTATTTTTTTTAATTTGACATCCTATTAATGAATTCTGTAAATTTATTTTCGTCTCTTAAGGTCACGAACCACGGCTCAAATCTATAAAATGCAACCCAAAATATAATGGATCTATAAACATCAATTTGTATATTCTTCGATAATAATTTTAATAATAATCATCTATTCTATTTCATAACAGATTAGATTATAACAATTAATGAATGTCGGAGAAGAGTGGAGATATTAATATTGTTTTATAAAGTATAAACTATTACATTTTTATACTATATTAATTAAATAAAATATAATTTTGTTTGCAATAAATTAAAATTAAATATTTGCCATCAAATTAAAATAAATTGAATTTCAAAAGGAATTGAGAGGAGCATTTGTGATTGTATCTTACTATTTTATATTTATATGAAATTATGAACTTATAAAATAAAGATGAATTACCTATAAAAAAGATCAATAAATATACTGCTCAATTTTCTGATTTCATATAAAAATATACTTAAGTTGGTATTAATAAATATTATCATTATTATGTTATTAGAACATTAGAATTAGTATTTCCGTTATATTAATCAATATTAGATATCAAACAAGATAATGAAAGATTTATAAATAGTCTAAGCTGATAAGTACAATACCTACTCAAATTATATATATATATATATTTGTAGATAGAGAGGAAAGGAGCGAGTTCGGGAAAAATACATTTTGATAACTGAGTCATTTATCTATTGATTATAACATATCTATAATAATTTACATTCCCATTAATATATGTTATATAAATAGCATTATGTATATTACAAATTTTAAATGATTTAATGAAATTTGATCCGCCAAGGGTTTTTTCATGGTATTATATAAATAGATATAAATTCTAAAATAAAATATCATTAGTTTTAATTTGAATTAAAGAAATAACTAAACAAATATGAATGGATTCAATTTATAATATTATTAGTCAGATCATTTATCAACATCCTCTGGTAAGGTATAATTAATTATATTCTTAAGAAAAAATTATATTCTTTTTATTTATTATTTTAAATTAATAACTTGGGTTATTGCTTCAAGTGTAAGTTAAAGGATTAAAAATTATAAGACTATACTTGTCAATCTTTTAGAAAATACATATACATAATGAATACAATATATATATATATATATATAAAGTGCGCCACAAGGTAGAAAGTAACGAAGCTGCCTCACATTCTCGTGGTTCCGGGTTCAAATCCCGGGCCTGGCAAAGGAATTTCTCTAGCTGGGGTCTATAAGACGGAGTCAACCCAGCCTCCGGGATTAAAATTAGGAAAGCTACTTGATAGCGCCTCCGATCATGAAAATCAAGGTAAAGGTTGATAGATAAAAATGATTTACTTACATATAAACTTATTCAAGAAGTACTATTTTCATATAGATACGCTTTAGGATACCGGTATCCGAAAGCATACTGTATGCATTGTCTTGGAAAAATGATTATATCACAAATATTTATCAATAATAATTAAAAAATTGTGGTCAATTAGCAACTTCGGTAGTTATAGATTGGTTTTAAATTATAATATTACTAAATAATATATAAATCGCATTCGAAATTAAGTGGTACGCATATGGCAGTTCTCCTCTACCCATTGAGTAAATCAATATTTTCAATTTTACTTATTTTTTATATATTTAAAACTGATTTTTTTAAAATTTGAATTATAGATCAACCTCTAAAAATGTTCCAGAAAAAGAAATGGCGGCAATGTTCTGTTGAATATGTAAAGTTTAGTTTTATTTCTTCGCCACAAAATAGCCAACTTCCAACTTTGCTGTGCAATCAGGTATTTTCTAATGAACCATCCCGGATGATTGAACATTTAAAAAGAAAACATCCCGACAAGCAGGACAAAGACATTGAATATTTCGAAAATTTAAAAACGATGATTACCAAAAGAAATAAAATAATCTATGTATTCAAAACACCAACCACAAATATAAATAAGGGATTGGAGGTGTCATATAAGATTTCACGTATAATAGCTTAAAATGCGAAACCTCATAATATTGGAGAGAAATTATTATTACCGGTTATAAAGGAAGTTCTTACCATGACTTCAGCAGATCCACCCAATATTTTGTCCATGATTCCATTAAGTAATGATACCATATCAAGAAGGATTAATGAAATGGCCAATGATGTTGAAAATCAACTAACTGCGGATCTCCAAACACGAGAGTTCAATATACAGTTGGATGAGAGTAGTGTACGGAATAGTGATGCAATATTGATGGCTTATGTTAGGTACATAAAGGATTCAAAAATCATCGAAGAAATGTTATTCTGCAGACATTTAGTCACTGATATGAAAGTCACATCAATATATGAATGTTTTAAAACGTATTTTGATGAAAAACAAATTCCTTTGAAAAATATATTGGCCTGTGCAACGGATGGTGCCCCTTCGATGGTAGGACGTCAACGTGGTTTTATAACCAAGTTGAAGGAAGAAAATCCAAATATCTTTACAATTCATTGTATAATTCATAGGCAACTCTTGGTTGCCAAATCCATTGGCGGGAGATTACATGAAACAATGAATTTAGTAAAATCAATAATTAACAAAATAAAAGCACACCCACTTAATGATAGATTATTTCGGCAACTTTGCCATGAAAATGATGAAGAATATGAGCGCCTATTATTGCACACGGTGGCTATCTAAAGGAAGTTGCCTCAGAAGAATGTTCAACTTATTTGATACAGTCATTAGTTATTTAGAATCAACAAATTATAATTTTCCAATAGAGATATCTGTTTTAAAGAGTGACATAGCTTATTTGGCAGATATATATGCAAAAATAAATGAATTACTTTTGAAACTGCAAGGAAACAATGTGACCATAATTAAAGTGAAAAGTTTAATTATTGGTTTTATAAATAAATTAATTAAGACGATCACAAAATGAAAAGAATGAGTTCTGCCATAGACTTTCTTACTCGGTATGACATTGAAGGAGAAACTTTTTTGAACAGGATCGTTACCGGAGATGAGACTGTGACAGGTTGGCTAAGCTCTCAGGCGGAAGATTTTTATGCAGACGGCATTTCAAAAACTGTTAAAAGATATGATAAGTGCTTGAATTTATTTTGCGAACATGTAGAAAAGTAGAGAAAAAGAGTAGTTTTAAAATGTATATAATAAAATTTTTGTATCTCTATTGGTTTATTTTTTATTTCAAAACGGCGGTTACTTTGTGAACGACCCTCGTAATTGTACAGGACGAAAATATTGCAGTTTATTATAAGCATTTGGAAAGCCTAATTGTAGATATAAAACTTCGGTTTAAAGATGTTGAAAATATTCATATTCCTGATTGGGTTATTAATCCATATAGTGCTGATCCTACTAATGGTCCTTCGCACATTCAAGAAATATTAATAGATTTGTAGGCAAATGTAGAAGTGAAACATGTATTTGAACATAGTACTTTAGAAAAATTTTGGATAAAAATTAGCAGTACTAACACATTTCAGAGACTATGAATAGAAATAAGACTAGTCAACATGGCATTTCCAACATCATACCTAGTGGAAGGGTTTTAGTGCGGTTTCTCAAATGACTAAGCAAAGAAATCGCCTCAAAAGAAATCAATCAACTCGCACAATTTTTATCAGTTAAAATTTATAGGGGGGCGAATTAAGAAGCGGGTCTTACAAAGGGGGCGTTTGGTCCAAAAAGGTTGAGAAACACTGATTTAGACCATCCCAATACTACATCGTCAGCTAATTTAAGACCACATATATTTGTGTATCCCTTTACTGATCCACCTATGTTTTTCTGTACCAATTTTCTAAATCATTTATGAAAATTTTAAAAAGAAGCAGAGATAGTTTACTTGTAAAAAACATTTCCTCGTATGTACTTGTTAGCTTTTACGTAGTATATATTATATTTTAAATTGAATGGTAGAGACAGTAATATGAAACCCTATATCACCCTATATACTGTATACCATATATAGTACTCGTATATATACTATAAGCATACTTTCTTTAATAAATTCTTAGTAATTTCAAAATTCAATTTAAAATAGTTAAATGTATTTTAAGTATATAAGATTTGTTTTTAATTGAAAATAGTTGAACTTGTTAACTTTCCCCCTCTTTCGTTTTCATTTTCATCGATTCTTAAGAAATTCAGGCGATATGATTTTATTAGTAAGACTTTTAACACAAAATTTTTCTAGATTCTTAACAAATTGAGTATTGATTAAGCTAATGAATTTAAAAGGGAGTCAGTGCACTCTACATGCCCTCTGAATGTTCGTTGATTGATTGATTATATATATATATATGTTATATATAAAAAGGCAATTATAATAGTTTAATCAATCATTGGTTTATTTGTGGGAATGCAATCGTGGAGAGGGTTTGTTATACAAGTCCTAAACCAACCAATAGTCACTTAATGAAATATAAATGCATTATTGGGCATATAAAGCCGGTTGCCCCTTCGTCAACTCCCCATCCCCGGAAGGCGTCAAAAGCACTCGCCGTCGCCAAACGGGAGAGTTGGCCGATTCGATCCTCTACTTGACCCAGAGCTGCAGCAACATGCATCAAGTGTCACCAACAGGCGATATTTTCAATGAGCGAAATGTTTATGAAAGTTCCAGAAACAAACGAGACGAGTGGGGTGACAGGGGATCAATAAAAAATAGAACAACCTTGGATCTCTCTGCAGAGAACAACAATCAAATTTACTCCTTAAAATTATAGTATTTCTCCTTTCTTAATATTAATTTAAAAAAATGATTATATATATATATATATATATATATATAATTTAATATAATTTAATAATACTTGTATTATTGAAAAACAAAATTTTATTGGACATGTTAAATAATTTAAATTTAGATTTGAAGTAAAAATACTTTGTCAATAATACCTAATGTATTTATAGAAGTAAGGGGGAAAGGTGATTGCACTGTAGTCTATCCATAAACAATTGTTTTTTATTTTTTGTTGTTTATGCTTGTTACTTTTTGCTTATACATATTAAAAAATACAAATATGTATTTATTTTTTAATTGATGGTGGTTAAAACAAAAAAAAACAATAGCCTAAAACAGGGGTGGCCAACCCGCGGCCCGCCGTAAACATTATTGCGACCCGCGAGATTCATCACACTTTTATATTCTGCGCCCTCATGAAACAAATATCGCATTAGTGAAATAAATATGATTTCATTTTTTTTATTTCGTTGTTTCTTTTTACCGACCGACGATAGTAAGGGAGGTATTGTTTTCACACCAAATTTCACATGTGGAGATTTTTACATATCTCCACGAATCATGCATTTTCTTAACAGAAAAAAGTATTTTTAGCATGATGTCTGTCCGTCCGTCTGTCCGTCTGTCCGTCCGTATAGATGTGTACAGCCTGAACGGCTCAACCGATTTTGATGAAATTTGGTATATTTACTTAATGCATCAGTGGGATGAATTGATCAACTTTTGGTGCAAATCCGGAAACCGGAAGTGGTAGTATTAGCGATCGACGATAGTAAGGGAAGGGTTATTTTCGCACCAAATTTCACATGAGGAGATTTTTTTATATATTTCCACGAAGCATGCACTTTGTATTGGTTTTATCCTCGGGAAAATCATATTTATTAGTTTTTTCTTGATTTAAAATTATATGACGTCATCCAGCCATTCATGACATCACAGCCTGGTCTTGCATATATATTATAAATAAAATAAAATTAAAAATATTTATATTTATTATTTATGTATCCATATCTGTTTTTTATTACATTAATAGATATATTAAAATTATTTGAAATTGTTTCTCTAGCTGGAAATTAATTTACTTCAAACCGTCGGTCGGTTCGGACCTGGCCACAGGTCAACTTATTTTATTTTTAGTATTATATATTTTTTACAATGTGCATTCAGTATCATTATTATTATATTATATATGTTTATATGTAAAAATAATAGTAAACATAATACAAATTCATTATTTTTCAATTTGTCACACCAAACAATATCTATAATGGGTCTAAATCTAATATGGGTATGTATAATTTTATATGCGGCCCGCGAAGTTATGATGCATTTCCAAAGTGGCCCGCAAGATCATTTGGGTTGGCCACCTCTGGCCTTAAAGATTAAAATTTCAATTATAAAATGTCTCATAATATAAAACAATAAATCTGGAGTGTCTCCATTCGACTATCTAACAAATTTGAATTGGATTAAATGAACAAATATTATAGTTAAATTAAATTTAATTAAAATTAAATTAAAATTAATAAATAATATTTATCAAACCAGCGTGTGTTTGGCGCGTGATTTGCAGTATTAAAAAATTAATTCCGGAACTTTCAGCGATTCAATCAAGCTATCAATCAATCAATATAGCAGTTTTATACAATTTTTAATTATGTGAGAAACTATCAAACATATATCTTTATTTTTACGGTCAGTATAGAGGAAAAAAATTGAAAACGTGATAGGAAATGACCCTCTTCCGGATGAGCTACATTTCTCAAAAGTTGATAGAAAACTACAAATTTTGAATAATGATCGTTTACTAAATTTCTTTATTCTAGCTCAAATCGTTTTTTCGTAATCTTGTCTACACACACACACACACACACACACACAATTTTCTCAACCCTAATGAAAATGACTCAAGGACCTTCAAAACGTATAAAAAAATCAAAATCTCGACATCGAAAATTTTTCATGATCTATCTTTGGAGAGATGTAAAAAGTAATATTTTTTATTGTATATTTTAAATTTTAAGCATTCAAATATAAGCATTGGTGACGTTTTAACTAATAAAAGTAATGATTGTTTCAATTATTTCAGAAAAAGATATTATTTTGTTTTTATTTTAGTTATTTGTGCAAATATCAGCTAACTTTTAATCGAAATTAGAATTTTAATTGTAACAATTGGAATTTTAAATGATAACTTATTTTTTTTTTTACTAATTTCATTGTTGATTAGTTATTTAATATCGGTTTCACATTAAAAATCACGTTAATAAATTAAATGAAAAGTTCGATCCATTGAAATAATTTCAAATTAATTGGTTGTTTGTAAAGGTGCCTTAAATTAAATATGTCTCTCAAGACAACCAAACACTTAATATTAACTGATTTTTTAGGTATTAATATTAATTAGTTCACTAATTGATTTTGTTTTAAAAAGAAATCAATTAAACTAGTGTTTATTAATTAATCTAATTCTTTGAATTAATGTATTAGTTGAGTTTAGAATGGTTCATTAACAGCAAGGTTAGTTACTAACTTAAAATAATTAGGCAACAATGAAAATTTGAATATTTGTAATAATGGTGTGAAGTTGTGTGTGAAGATTTGTATATCAGTTGTTGGAAAATGAATATGAATTATATTGTTCTAATAATACTCTATTTTAAAAAAGAAAAAGAGTAAATTGTAAACACAACGGTTAGCCTATTTAAAATTCTTCTCTCTCTAGAGAAAAAATATTTTATATTTATTTAATATACCCTCTTGTTTGGATTTGTATCTTTTATTTAAAATTGTATTTTTTTTTAATTTTATATTTAAATTACCTAATTTCATTTGTTTTTCTTATAAATTATGGTCTTTATAATAAAATAAAATAAATAATATAATTATATATATATAAATCTTTATTTGATTGATAGTATAAAATAATAATTATTAAATAAAAGTATTGTTTTTTTCTTTAAATTATAATAAAAGACAGAATTATTCTTTCAAATATGTAAAGGGTGTTTCTTTTAGAGGTATAGAACTTTAAAAATTGCAATAAAACAACGATGGATTATTCGATTGACATGAATTTTATTTATACGAAAGATAATCTTGTGGCATTACATTTTATATATGATTTCTGGCATAGGACCGCCACCGCTGGTTCGGATGTAGTCCAATCTGGACGTCCAATTTTCGATAACTTTTTCCAACATTAGTGGCCGTATTTCGGCAATAACACGGCGAATGTTGTCTTCCAAATGGTCAAGCGTTTGTGGCTTATCCGCATAGACCAATGACTTTACATAGCCCCAAAGAAAGTAGTCTAGCGGTGTTAAATCACAAGATCTTGGAGGCCAATTCACAGGTCCAAAACGTGAAATTAGGCAGTGACCAAACGTGTCTTTCAATAAATCGATGGTGGCACGAGCTGTGTGACATGTTGCGCCGTCTTGTTGGAACCACAGCTCCTGGACATCATGGTTGTTCAATTCAGGAATGAAAAAGTTAGTAATCATGGCTCTATACCGATCACCATTGACAATTCGGGTCTTCCTCAATGCTACGCTCTACAGTAGCAATAGCTTCTTCTGTACGCACCGCACGGCGTCTCTGGGGATGCGAGTTATCAATAAGAGAAAACGTGGTGCGAAAACGTTAGATGGTTAATCGAATTAACTGCTCTGATGGACGATTTTGTCGACGATAAAATGGACGTAGTGCACGATACGTATTCCGCACAAAACCATTATTTTCGAAATAAAATTCCACTATTTGCAAGCGTTGTTCAGGCGTGAGTCTATTCATGATGAATTGCCAAACCAAACTGAGAATAAATCACTTGACAGCTGTTAAATCGGTCGTCAACTTGATCAGTAATGCCAGCTTAAGATTCTATACCTCGAAAAAACACTCTTTACATCTCTATATTAATTAAAAATATAATATAATTATTTTCTTTTTTTCTTTTATAATCAAATCTCGCCAAGATTAATAATTTTAAAAAGTAAATTATCATAAAAAGACCAAGTATGATAAATACAATAATAATTATTATAACTGTAATTTTGTAAAATAAAATGGATCACAATCGTAGTAGAAAAAAAGAGGATTTATGAAAAGAAAATTCAGAGGTTATTTTTTAATATACATATAATATTGCAATTTCATACATAATCTATGTTAATATGATTCATGTCTGAAACGTGATTGTTATTATTATGAAGAAGATATTGTTCAATGATACCCCTACCATTCCTGCAGATCTAAACTCCCTCTTGTTTAGGGTCTCAAATAAGACTGGCAGTCAGTCACGTAACAAATATAAATAATTTGTTTTAATATACTAAAATGGATTTGTTTTTATTTTCAAAAAAATGATTATTAAGTAATCGATTAAATAGTTATTTCATAGATTTTTCTTTGTAGTGATGATGTGAGGGTGGTAAAAAAAATAAGAAGAGAGGGGGAGGGGAAATAACATGAAAGATGGGTGGAAAGCGTTGGAAGACGGGTGTGAGTAGAGTTGGAGGAATGGTTGAATCGTGGGGAGAATCTAGGTTGGAGGGCTAAAATTGCAAATGGGGCTAGTAGAGGAGGGTTGTCTAAATCGGGCTCGGGGCCAACAGAGAATCAATTGCTGGACCACTTGGCTCCGGCCATTAGCGGAGAGAACCTTTCACGCAGCGGGTTTTCCTATTTCAGGGGCCAGCGGGTCAAGTCACCAAAAGTCATCTGGGCCAAAGGATTGTCGCTGTGCCAAAAGACAAGGGTCACCAATCAATAGCTATTTAGAAAAAATTTAAAGTGGATTTATCTCCATGAATATATATTAAAAATGTTCCAAATTTTTTGTTCATTTAAAAAAATAATATTAAAGAAAAAAATAAATAAAATAAAATTTTAACAGTGAATATGTAACATATATTTTGAGAATAACATAAAGCATAGAGTTTTTAACATAATGACAAATTTCTTAAAAAAATTGTTAATTATGATTCATGTAATTTTTTTTTAATTAATTTTAAAACGACAATCTTTTTAAAAAATAAATTCATTTGTTCAAATTAATTATTAAAAATTAGAAAATTTCAAATTAATATTAGATATTATTTCCTGATATAAAATAATCCTAAATTATACTAATAAAATCAAAAAATACCTATAATTTATTAATTTGGTAGTTAATAAAAAAAATAAATAAAACTAATTTAAATTCAAGTTACTTGATATTTTTATATGAAAAACTTAGTGTTCATTAAAATTAAATTAATCTCAAAATATTTGATAAAGAACTTATAATATATAATATTTACAAATTTTAACATTTCAATACAAGTGATATATCTTTATAGATAATCATAAAAAATTTTACTTTGAAAATATTATAAATTATTGAAAATTACTACAAATTAAACTTTACTGTTTTCACCTTATAATTTTCTTTTTAGATTATGTATTTTTACGTTTAACATGTATGAGTAGTCTCAGAAAATTTTTTACAAATGTTATATATATATTTTTAATTTTTTTTAAATACTGAAAATTCAAAATATATTTATTTATTATGCCAAATCATCTTTAAATTATAAAACAATTTTTTTAAAAATAGTAGATTATTTGTATGCTAAATTTAATGAAAACCCCTGCTAGGTATGCAACTAAACTACATTCAAAGTTAAAGATAAAAAATATCAAGGGGCGAGTCAATAAATTAAAATCTAAATAAATATTTGTAAATGTATAATAATTATATTTGATTATTTCTTCTTATTAAAAGAAAAAAAATTAAAATAAGTATATTAAGACAATATTAGAAATACTTCAATAATTAAATAATTTATCAATTTATAATAGAAAAGATTTCATGTATACATGGATTTATATTTATAAGTTATAGTTATTAAATAAGGAAATAAAATAAATTAATAAAGTTAATAAATTGAGTTTAACAAACTCCCAAAGAAATTAATGGATATATAGAACGACAGAGAGGGAAGAAATAAATGGAAGATTTAGAACGACACGCCCAGAAAATATACTAATAATTTTTATTAAAAAAGACTTTATCTATTTTTTCGATCGAATTACAAACTAGATGTTAAAATTTATGTTTTATTTGAAATTAGATATTTATTTATTTTTTAAAAGAAGAAAATATAAACTTACAATAATATAAAAAAGTTTAAAAAATAAGAATTATAAATTTTTTTTAATTATTTAATAAGTATAGATTAAAATCAATAGAATAGAGATAAATAGAAATAAATTAAATACTTATAATTAAGTAAGTTATAATAAATTAAGTTATATTAAATTGTATTGGACTTTATTTAAAATTTAGAAAATTTTAATACCTTTACGTTTTATGATAGAAAGAGCCTAAAGATAGATATTAAAATTTTTAACCCCTGTCTTGTTGGGAGAATATAAAACATATATTCAAAATTTCTTGGTTTGGTAATAGTTAAATTATTATTTTAACCTCGACTATTCATTTTTTAATATCTATTCTAATAAAAAATAGTAATTAATTTTTGTTTGGTAATTTATAAAGATAAGTAGATAAAAAACATCCCTTAAAATGACAAAGTTTAATTATCTATTATTTTTTAATATATATTATCTATTAATTTATCACAGATGATAATGGTTTAAATAATAATAATTGAAATTTAATTATATATGTATTAATGAATTATTATTTCTATGACAATTGCAATAATGATTTTAAGACATTGAAGTAAGAAAAAAAATATAAAATATTAATTGTATAAGCAAATAGAAATTGTGTATTTATAAACAAAAGAAAAAAAAATATTTTATCTTCTGAAGATGGTCTTAACTTGAAGAGCAAAATGTCAATATAAAAAAAATGCATTTTATTTATTGAATTTCATTAGTATCCATTAAAAACAGAGTTACTAAAAGGTGAGTTATTTTAATTTTATAATATAATAATTTAATAATATTTAGAATTTAAAAAAAGACCTATGTATTTATTCAATTCTTAAAAAGTGATGTAAAAAAATAATTTAAAAAACTATATTTGCCTGTTACCACAAAAAAATTTCACAAATGTTATGTATTATAAATTAAGGATGACAGCAAAAATAAGAATTTTTCATCTTATTACAAAATTAAAAAATAACAAACAACGAAATGCATATCCTAACCCTCCCGCCCTCCTCAACGGCACTCCCCACCACCATAAGCAGTGATTTATTTATGATGTCTCCGTTGGGCGATCGATTCCCGGTCACTGCATTTCTTATCAGCCAACCTCTTTGAAAGTTGCTTTCTTTTATAACTCATTATTCTTCTTCGACTTCTTCTTTAGAATTTGTTCAGTGATTGGATTCAAATACAAAGATAAAAAAACACAACAAAACAATTTCATAGAGAATAAAATACCCAATAGATCTATTAAATTTATTTATTTATTTTTTCTTATACTTAAATTATTGATTTATTTATTTTACTTTCAGCCCATTCTATACAAATAAAAACATTTTTAGATTAATGTAGTAACAAATGAAAGTTTAATTCTGGAAAAATAAATAAAATTTAGAAATATTTTAGTAGATATTCATATAACAATTAAAAACAATTGAATATCTTCAAGTCCGATTATATTGTAAATTAAACGTGAAAGGTCGTATAAATAAAAAAGAAAAAAAGTAAATTGTAGTAAACACAACGGTTAGCCTATTTAAAATTCTTCTCTCTTTAGAAAAAAAAATATTTTATATTTATTTAATATACCCTGTTTGGATTTGTATCTTTTATTTAAAATTGTATTTTTAATTTTTAATATATTTTGAATTTATTAAAGTTATAAAGAATAATTAATTAATTAAGAAATCAACTATATAATATTAAAAACGGCGGTGTAGTCAAAAAATACCATGGAAGGATCATATTAGATCAGGTATGAAGAAATTAGAAGTGAATAGATAATTAATTGACTGGTGTGAATAAGAATATAAACAATTGAAAAAATACATATGGATTATGCTACTAAATATTTAGGACTAAAAAATACATTTTATTTATTTAAATCGAATGAGTTCAAACTTTAAGAATGATAATAGTAAACAATTTGGGATAAAAAATTTAATTCTTTATGATTTAACTTTCCATTACAAATATCATATATTCATTATAATCCAGATTCCATTAATAGTTTTATTAAAGATATAAGAGTCAACATTTTAAGTTTAATTTATATAAATTTAATTAATAATTAATATATTAATTTTTTTTGTTTTAGTAAAAGATTATCAAATAAGATAAATTATAAATATTTGAACCAATAAAGAAGTATGATATAGAAGTTTAAATAATCATAATATTTTTACTTTTTTATTTTATTATTATAATTATTTATTAATGTTTTTATATATATTTTGATATAATTCCAAAAATTCCAAAATTATGTCCTATTTTATGTTTAAATTATCTAATTTCATTTGTTTTTTTTACAAATTATGGCCTTTATAATAAAATAAAATAAATAATATGATTATAAATCTTTATTTGATAGAAAAATAAATAGTTAGTATAAAATAATAATAATTAATTAAAAGTATTGTTTATTTCTTTAATTATATAAGTATAATATACTAATTATTTACTTTATTAAAATTAAAAGACAAAATTATTCTTTCAAATACATCTATGTATTAATTAAAAATATAACATAATTATTTTCTTTTTTCTTTTATAATAATAATTATTACCTATATTAGTATTATTTTTCAAAATATTTAATTTTAATAAATATCAATTTAGTTATTATTTAATATAATTTCAATAACATAATATTTTTCAACCTGAATTAATTTGAATAATAATATTAATAATTATAAAGTTAATAATAATATATATAAAAAACAAAATTAATTATAAATGGTTAATAATCTTATAAGTGTTATTTCAAATTATGAAACTTAAAATACTTTCCAATTTTGAACGCTAGGGGGCATCACTTGTAGGCAACCTTCTAAGCTATCTAACGTGAATTTTAAGCAACATCTAATCAATAAATTTCAAATAAAATCTGCAATATGTTAGAATTTATTATTTTTTTCATTTAACTATGTAAGTTAGCGCAAAAAGGTTTTTAAACCATTTTGAAAATAAAAAAAACTAATACATGGTAAAAATAAATAAGTATAATTATTTACGATTAGAATTAGTGCAATTAAATTTTTTAAGCTAATTTTCCTATTTAGCAGCTATATTGAATCTATGACCGTAATATTTTTCTATGTATTTAAAAAGTTTTAAATTTCCTTTACGTATTTTTTTTTAAAATGATATGAAGTAATAAACTTTACTATTTTAGAAATCTACAATATATTTGTTTTAATTAATTAATACTAAACGCGTCTAAAATTAAGTAATCTAGTAATGAAGAAGTTATAATTTAGGAGTAGTATTGATATGGCTCGCTCTCTAACGGAAGGTATTCGAAAACTCAGTTTAGAAAATTGCCAATAGAGTGCGCCATACGATTAAGAGTAGTATTTATTACTATTAATTTTAAGAAAAATATAAAATTTAATTGTATTATTGTATATCTATTTTTTGTGTTATTTAATGTTAATTAATGTCTACATATATATATATATATATATATATATATAAATTTGAGCAGTTTATTTTGAAAGTGGTCTAAGTCCGTTTATAATTAAACAGAGAATAAAAAACCCCAATTTTTAAAAGGGTAATTAATATTTATAATTGTTTTTATTTTAATACGAACTATAAATTTAACACCTTTAGATTCACTTAATCAGAATGGCTCATAAGTATCCTGTACATATATTTTTAATTTTATTGGAGAACACAAACTCTTAAATATCTCGATTAAAGTATTGAACTAAATATAAAAATTAATGTGACCAGAATTATCGTACTGAGAATAGAAGTAACCCTTAATGATTGATATTATAGATATTTTGAAGTTGTTTCTACTTACATGTAGCCAGAAATATTTGAAATATGAGAACTAAGGTTACTTACAAAATAAACGATTATGACTTTATTTTTATTTTTATATCAAATAATAAAAATCTAAATTTACAATTTTCATACTTATATTATTATTATGTCTATATGATAACATACGAGAGCAGTTCAATAAGTCCGTGACTTTTTAAAATGAATCACAGGTCTTTGGATAAAAAATTATTTTATTTTTCATCAAAGTCTCCTTTGAGCTCTATACATTTCGTCCAACTTTCTCCAATTTTTTTATCCCTTCCAAAAACCAGATTTGTTGAGGACATCAAAATAGATTTGTGTGTGAGGTGATTTCATCGTTAGAGTCAAATTTCTTTCCACTGAGCGATTTCTTTTTGGAAACAAGAAATAGTTACTCGGTGCTAAATCTGGAGAATAGAGCGGATGAGGGAGCAATTCGTATCCCAATTCATTGATTTTCATGGAAATTCCTTTTTTTCATTTTAATCACGAGGAGGTCTGTTGTTAATAAATGTCTAACAGAAACTAAAAGACCCAGCTGGTTCAAATTTCAACAAAAGTCAGCAAGAAATAGTTACTCGGGGCTAAATCTGAAGAATAGAGCGGATGAGGGAGCAATTCGTATCCCAATTCTTTGATATTCATGGAAATTACTTGTTTTCCATTTTTTTCTTAAATCTCGAGGAGGTCTGTTGTTAATGAATGTCAAACAAAAACTAAAAGATCCAGCTGGTTCAAATTTCGACAAAAGTCAGCTGATAGTTGCCTTCCGATAGGAGCATTGTTGCAATTTCATTTAAGAGACGGGAAATTCAAAAAGTCACGGACTGATTAACCTGTCCTCGTATAAATAAATCGATAAATAATTTTTATAAAATGTGTTGTGTGTAATTTCTATCTTCATTATTCAGATGACAAATGTGAAAATAATAAATTCATAACAATTTTTAATTAAAAAAATAAATAATTCAATTATAAGGAACACCATTATTACTCCATAAAATAACATGGTTAAAGTTTTTTATCCTAATTCCCCCTTATGGATCTATTCAATCAGTGAATATTGTAATTCAATCAAGATACATATTTAGATATATATTGGATTTAAAATTTTAAAAAAATATATTAATCTAGGATTAATGTAGAATAAAATGATGGTAATTTTTTAAACAAACCCAATTAATATTTAAAAGATAATGAATTTCAAGAATCTAATTTATATTTATTATTCAGTCTAGATGAGATTAAATGAAAGTGGATATACATGTATAATAGTAAAAGGGAAGTTTATTTTTGTCGGCATTCTGCCCATATTTTCTCTTGTATTTCTATTGTATCATTTTTTCAATGATTTTTTTGATGATAAGAGAAATTAATTTGGCTTAGTGCCCATCATTATTAGAAAATATTTTATCGTAAAGGATATAAAATGTGTTATATATGAATATAAAAATTGCTCAACGCAATAAAAGGATTTATAGTTGAAGATATATTTATTTATTAGAATAAGGAGAATTAAATTATATAATAAATAGAATAAAGAATTATATTCCACACAAATCAATAATATAAAAAAAAATCCAAACAATATTGATATAGATAGGTAATGAATTTTAGTATAGATAGAAAAAAATGAAATAATTTAATATATTATTTAGATTAAATTAGAAAAGGATATATATATATTTAGGATATTTTTTATTATCTACTATTTAAATTGTTTAATGTAATGTTTTATTCGATAACAATATTAAGTCAATATTAATAAATATAAAATATTAATATTAAATAAAACAATTATTTTATTATTGAAGTAAAAACTTTTAAATAGGTAGAATCAATTAATGATAAATTTTATTTTTTTGCTAAAATGTGAAAATAATCAAATCATTCCATTTAAGTAATATCTTTCTTTTGAAGTTGAAATAATATTTATTTTGGTACACTAAGTTAATATTAAAGTATGTTTTATTATCTACTCACCCTCCCAAAAAAAAATATTATTCATGAAGTTAGCAACACTTAATATATATGAATAATTATAAAGGAAGGAATTTTAAATAAATCGTTGAATAAATTTGATCTAATAATATTATCTTTCTTTGGCCCGCTTGGGTATTTGATTCAGCAAGAGAGGTATTGTTTTCAAACCTCTACGAATGATGCATTTTCTTAACAGAAAAAAAGTATTTTTAGCATGATGTCTATCCGTATAGATGTGTACAGCTTGAACGGCTCAACGGATTTTGATGAAATTTGGTATATTTACTTAATGCACCAGTATGATGAATTGTTCAACTTTTGGTGTAATTCCGGAAACCGGAAGTGTTAGTAATAGCGCTCGACGTTAGGAAAGGAAGGGTTATTTTCACACCAAATTTTACATGAGGAGATTTTTTTATATATCTCCACAAATCATGCACTTTGTATTGGTTTTATCCTCGTAAAAATCATCTTCATTAGTTTTTTCTTAATTTAAAATTATATGACGTCACAGCCAGCTCTTATATATTATAAATAAAATAAAATTAAAAATATTTATGTTATATCCATATCTGTTTCTATTACATTAATAGATATATTAAAATTATTTGAAATTGTTTCTGTAGCTGGAAATTAATTTACTTCAAACCGTCGATCGGTTCTGCGTATTTAAGTGATGTCTTTATTTTGAAGTTGAAGTTGATTTCCAAAGATTTTTTTCTATCAATTAACTATGAAAATATCTCTCTAATAAAAAATGAATGAATGGATGGATGAGTGTAAGAAGCGAAAGTAGCAATTTTCAACCTGTTGTGTTAACCTCCCCCCGCCCGGATTTAACATTATAAGGGAATATTAATAAAAAAATCTTTAATTTACTGTTACTGTTTACTGTTGTTTCTTATAATTATAAAATACTCATTCTTAATAATATTTATTAGGTAAGATTGTATTTATAGTGTTAAATTTATTTAGATATATATATTTAGCAATATTAAAATAAAAACAAATTAAATCTTTATTAATACCATTATGGTCTGACTTACGAAATAAATATTTACAAAATTAATAATAAGTTTTGGATATTGTTTAATATTTACAAAAACAGAAATATTTTAATAAGTTAAATAAACAAATGAAATACTTAATTTGAATAATTTTTAATTAACAATTTGGTGAAATAATAAGTTGATATTTTTGCTATACGTGCATTTCGGTTGTAACGCCAACATATATATATATATATATATATACAAAACAGAAGTTTTTTCTTCTCAACTGATGATGAATAATAACGGAAATGCGCATAAAATAAATAATATTAATAAACTTGAAATTTAACTCAATATTTAATTAAAAGTCTTTTTAAGTTGAATATTTATTCAGTTTAATATATTTGTTTATATAATTTAAAAAAAAATTGTATTATAAATATCTGGAGGGAGAACAAGTATGACTATAATGTAGGGGAGGGGGAAAATATGTAAATGACCCCTCATTTTAATTATTCTTAAAATACCTAATATTTTCTTTTTCCTTGAATACTTTTTTTTGAAACAATCATTATTCAAAATAATTAAAGCAAAAAATAAAACAAGTTATAAGAATTTTATATAATAATTTACATTTGTAAATAAGTTGGTTTGATTCCCCTACTTTATTAAACCTTTACTTTTTTTCCACTTCTCCAATTACATTTTGAAAGATCCCTTTAATGATTCTTCACAACCCTTGAGCTTTCATTATTGTTTTGTTATATATATATATATATATATATATATATATATATATAGAGGTGGAGGATTTAATTATAAACTTTTGAACAGCGTGACTTGAGCAGTCCACCCGCACTCCCTTTCCTCCATCATTACAGAAACAAAAGTATTGTTATTATTTTGTTTACTAGAATATTAAATTATTGATTGTCTTCAGATTTTTGTTTTTTATTTTTTTTTTTTATTTATTTATTTTTTTTTGTTTTTGCTTTTATAACTTTTTTTCTAAATGTTAATTTCCAACCATTCAAAGAATTACTAATTAACCCATTAAAGAATAATATATGAAAATATATTTTTATTAAAATTCTGAAAGATAAAATAGACAATTTATTTGTAAAATTTTGAGAGTAAATAAGTAGTTCAAATGACTTCATTTATTTTTTTTCATTATATAGGAGATAATCGGTTAATTAACAATCCGTAAAACCAACAAAACGGATTACGAACACTTTCAGGAAAGATTTTTGAGTTTGGACAAAGAATAAAGATCTATGTAGTCAAATGCTACAGAATATCAGATAACTGAATGCAATATTTCAGAATCTATACTCTGATAAATCTCAATACAATCTTACATCATTTGCCTTCGGTTGAGATCAGAAATTAAACGACTCTGACCAGTTTTATATTCTTTAAATTAAAATTTGTCAAATATAATTTTTTTAAGTAAATTTCAAGAAAATTTTTACAAATATGTTTACAAAAAAAAAATTATGTGCAATTTATTCATATTTTATGAAAAATGAATGGCAAATTTACGTAATAATAATTAAAAATAAGTTGACCTGTGGCCAGGAGCAGAACCGACCGACGGTTTTAAGTAAATTAATTTTCAGCTACAGAAACAAATTCAAATAATTTTAATATATCTATTAAGACAATAAAAAACAGATATGGATATAACATAAATATTTTTAATTTTATTTTATTTATAATATATAAGACCAGGCTGTGACGTCATGAATGGCTGGGTGACGTCATATAATTTTAAATTAAGAAAAAACTAATGAAGATGATTTTTTTTGAGGATAAAACCAATACAAAGTGCATGATTCGTGGTGATATGTAAAAAATCTCCTCATGTGAAATTTGGTGTGAAAATAACCCTTCCCTTCCTATCGTCGATCGGTAATAGTACCACTTGCGGTTTCCGGATTTACACCAAAAGTTGATCAATTCATCATACTGATGCATTAAGTAAATATACCAAATTTCATCAAAATCCGTTGAGCCGTTCAAGCTGTACACATCTATACGGACGGACAGACGGATAGACGGACGGACAGACATCATGCTAAAAATACTTTTTTCTGTTAAGAAAATGCATGATTCGTGGAGATATGTAAAAATCTTCACATGTGAAATTTGGTGTGAAAACAATACCTCCCTTACTATCGTTGGTCGTTAAAAGACATATATTAGTTATATTTAAATTAATTTTCAAATTACTGTAAAACAAACCACTGATTAAAGGAACATCAAATATGACAAGAAGAGAGGGAGAATATCTTATCTATAGGGAAAAAAAACGTTTTTATTGTGCCAAATACAAAATTAAATAATATCTTCAGTAACAGTGCCACTATTGTTGACCAAATTCGGTTATATATATAAAAAATAAGGTCAATACTAAATAATTGTATTTAGATATATATAAAAAATTAAATATATATAAATATATTATGTATGTTTAGAGAAAAAAACTTCATAAACTTTTCATTGAATTATAGAACAGAATAATATTAAAGAAATATAGAAATTAAATTTTATAATATGTATTATTATGCTCAAATAACAATTCACTTTCTATAAAATTAATTATTATTAAATTAATAGTTAATACATTTTAACTGCTGATGAAAAAATATAACTCATATATGATTGATAAACAATCATAAAAATTCTAAAAATTGAAGTATTATTTATATTTTATGAAAAATAAAATAATATATAATTAATATATATATATGCAGGTATTTATAGGGTTTATAGAAATTACATAATTGTAATGAAAACGGAAATGAAATGGAATCTTTCAAATTAATTTTCAATATTAATATAAATTACTCCAGATTTAATTGAATCCAATTAATCCTTAAGTTGGATATGCCTATATAAACAAATATCAATAATGATAATACAAATTAAATTATTTTTAGAATTTGAAATTTTGAATTGCCTTTTATATAATTAATATAAATTAATTGATTGAAAATAGATGGTTGGCTTATTGAAATTTACATGATAATGGCATTCACAATGATTTATTTAATTCCATTTTCAAAATTTATTATATAAAAAAAAAATAATTTGAATAATATTTATAGTGTTAGTTGATGACCCTTATGAGCCAATGATATTTTTTTTTATTATTTTTATTTTTTTTTTAATATATTCTTTATTATTTGATGGTTCACTTACATGATATCTCCAAGCTTAATTCGACTCTGAACCAATGCACATGATTTATGATCACTGGTGGTCACTGCTCTCCTTCTTCGATAACGCGGACTGGCCGCAGCAGCTGCTGCAGCCGCTGCAGATGCAGGCGATGCCAAGGGTGGCCACTCAGCCCCCTCAGACAAGGTTGGCGGTAAGCCATGAGTGTTAAAACCACCCAGGCCACCTAAACGCACCATTGGAGAGGACCCTCTCCGCCGAGTGGACATATGCCTTCCTGCCACACCACCCAACATGATTCCTCTGCAACAAAATAAAACAACAAAAAATTAATATTTAGAGTAAAATTATTTTTTTATTAAGACAGAAAAAAAATTACAAAATCAATTAATTAAACTACTTATTACAAAGAAAATTGAAAAATTAGTTTAAAGTGAAAGATTAGCAAAAAGTCCTTTTGTGGGGAGAGTGATTGTTGGTTGATTGATTTTCTCATCGAACTCCTACTGTGGTTGCTCTAGCCATGAATCAAATTCCCAAGCCCGCCAAAGAAAGATAATATTAATTAATATTATTAGATCAAATTTATTCAACGATTTATTTAAAATTCCTTCCTTTATAATTATTCATATGTATTAAGTGTTGCTAACTTCATGAATAATTTTTTTTTTTTTTGGGAGGGTAAATTTTATTTTAAAATATTATTAAAATAAATATTTTTAATTTTATTTCGAAATTAAATTAAAAATTTTAAGATATTTTAAATATAAAAAAAATATTAATACAATATCAATTATAAAAGAATAGCG